>CM037853.1:143717061-144038109 GCA_021234595.1 Delia radicum | reverse complement strand
AAAAGTGTCTCCAGTTCAAAATCATATAAACAAAACTTTTAGTGAAAGAACAAAACCACAAGAAAAAAAAAGACATTAAAACAAATTTTAAAATCATTTTATTTTTCATAATTAAAATTTTCAATAACATGTCATTTAATAGTACATTTTAAAAAACTTAAATCTAAACACTTTTCTTAAAAAAAATACACTGAATTAGTTTCACTTAATTAATTTTTTATTTACATTTTTATTTTATTTAATTTTTTTTTTCTAAATTTTTTTCACTCTACACAAATTTGTCAACTAATCTTTAAAAAAAAAAAAAACTAAGAAGAATGCAAAAATCAGTGGAAAAAAAATGTGCAAAAATACAAAATAGTTTAAAACAAGTGTCAAAACAAGAATTTATCTAAATGAAAAAAACTTTAATTTTAATAAAAACAACATTAAAAACAAATAATTTTAAAACTTTAAAAGCTATTTTTGAAAAGCTATAAAAAAATTAAATTTGAATGTTAAATCGGTAAAAGTAAATGTTAAGATTTCTGGAAATTTAAAAAAAAAATTTAACACAACAACTATTTCAATTTTTAAACAAAACTTTTGAACCAGCCTACGTACACAGGAAGGAGCCATCGAAAGATCTTTCTACGTGGAATCCAGTCCTGGTAAGTCATTTTATTAATTTCTATTTAATTGTTTTTATAAATAATTAATATATCATAAAAACACCTTTACTTATAAAGGATATAAATAGTGAAGACTGCTGTTAAAATTGATATTAACAGAGTTATGATATTAACATAAGTGGCAATGTTAACCACTTTTTATTAAAAGAACAGTGAATGTGGTTTTTATAATTAATTATTTAATCAGAAAATTTTAATAATTGTCGTGTTGGAGTTTAATTAACGACTAAAAATATCTTTATTTCATTAAAATCGGTTATTAACTAAAACGTATTTAATTATTTAATTAAGGTAACGGGCCTGAGAATATTTAGTTACATGGAGTTTACATGTTAACATAATACTCTCTCATTTTCTGTTAGTTAACATAACGCAAAATTAACACGTAAATTCAATATCCGGTGTAGCCTAGTTGGTTAGAGCCCGAACCAATAATCTCGAGGTCGTGAGTTCAAATCACGGTCAAGTCGAAGTAATATTTTTTTTATAATGTTTAAATAAATTTTATTAAACAATTTTTATTTTTTTTTAAATTCGTGATTTCAAATCCCGGTCGGGTCAAATAATTTTTATTTATTTTTTTTGTCGCCCGAGTAAAATTATTTGTGTTAATTTTTTTATTATGATTAATTTGAAACATGAATAAATAAGTTTAAAAAAATGATTTTTGTTACATTATATTAAACATTTTTATGATAGCCGAATTGGATATCGCCATTTAAATTTCCTTTCCAGCATTTTTTTTTAACAAACTGATTTTTGCACGCTTCGTATTAGCGAATTAAGTTATTTTTATTTTTCAATGTTTAATTTTTATTAGTTTTCATCATGAATACTTCATTTAATATTAATTTAAATTTTCTTTTGTTTCACTTCGCTCTAGGTTGAGCATTTTAATTTATTTAAACGTATGTTTAAGGATTTAATTTTATTTCAATAAAATTTTGAATATTACTATGAACTTGTAAAAAGTTTGTTTTTGATTCCTGGGTAACTTGTTAGGATAGGGAATATATGGGATCATACAAAATCTTCTTGCACTTCCTAGTATGATCATGGTTGGGAGGGGAATTTCGATCGTGTTAACATCTACACACGACTCTGTCAACAAAAATAACTTTCGCCGACTTAAAAACTTATTTCCGTTTCCTTTTTCCTCTTTAGCTTTCCCTTTCATTTGCTCCCTCTTTTTCCTCTAAAATCTTATTGCATGCACAAAATAAAATAGCAGTGCTGTAATCGTTATGTTTCAAGATGAGAATAAGTAGCCCGAACCTCGACCATTAGCCGACGAGATAGAAGCCGGAAACTCTGCATGCAACTGCTACTGACACTCATACAAAACTTCGAATATTCACAAAACTACGTAACGTTATATGCTACATATTTAAGGCGCGTTGTGACATGATAGAGTTAAATGGCACTAGATTCACATCTAATAGTATAAGACTATGCTCATTATGTAACTTGAATGAAACAGAAGACATACAACATTTTTTGGGACGATGTCCAATATTAAAACATCTTCGGCTACAATATCTTGGATATGCAATTTTACCAAATGAACTCATTGTTGCAACTCTTAATGGCGCTTTTAGAAATTGGGATAATCTAGTAAAATATATTACCAATGCTATCAAATATAGAAAATTTTTAATTAATGAATTTAATTATTAACAAATGCAAAATGTAAAATGTTTTTAATTATCAGAAATCACTCATCCGACTGACGACAATTGTCAAAGTCGAAAGTTCTTTTATATTTTTTTCTTTTATATTTTTTTTTTTTTTTTTTAAGTATATAATTTATGTAAACTTTTATTATATAATTGTATCTTATAAAGTAAAAAAAAAAAAAAAAAAAAAAAAAAAATAAGAACAACTACTACTACTACTACTATATAAGCATTACTTTCTGATCTTAAAAATTAATTATATTTATTTTAAAAATTGTTTTTGTTTATTTACCTTTAAAAATTGTTTTTTTTTACTGAGTTTATTATGAATTTAATATGAGTTTGCCTTAATATGAGTTATTTCATAAATAAAAAGCAAAAAAAAAAACAAATTTTCTAACATTTATTGAAGCGCTTTAGGAAAAATTCCATAGTACGTAAAAATTTACGTGGTGTTAGTTTTAACGTATAATTAAATCATGTTAGTCTTCTAGGGTTAACTCTCGAATTATTCAAAAAACCCATAATTGATTGTAAAGAAATTTGTTTTGCAATTAATCAGAGTTAATCAGAGGGTTTCAAAAACAAACGGAATATTTCTGAAAGTATCTTTTATAATTAATATAAAATATTGTATATTCACAAAGTACCTTACGACAAATTTCAATATTGTATGGGAAAACCAAAATGCATATTAAACAGGAGAACACACATAGTTAAACTGCGTATTTTTGTTATCACAACCTGTGTCCTTACAAAACAACTTTAAAAGTTAAATATTTAAACAAATTATTTAATTATTTGTACTCATTAAATTATTCCAATATGGATATCAGATGACCGTTTTTAAACTCATGTTAAAAAAATCACGTTAAAAAAAAATCATGTTGAAGGTTTGACATAAATATTTAAATTTCAGCTTTCTAGCTATATTAGTTTAGCAATAAGAAACATTTTAATACCCCTGTAAAAACAAAAATCAAACGTAATACATTTTGAAAAATGGGGTTAGATATGACCCCCACTTGTATATACTTGGGTATATGATTGAACGCGTTTGGGAAACCTCCCTTATTAGTGGTCGAAAACTCAAGTACTCCATTGAAATCAGTGTGCATTAGGGTGGGTCAATTTGTTCGGGACAGAAAAACATGACAAAGCGTATAGCAAGGTCTTAATCTACGGAAAATTCTAAGAACTTTCCCCAAAGAAACCATGGTTCTAAAATCAAAATCGAGCTTCCGGTTTTTTAAGAGAAAATTTGGTGCTCAGGAAATCCGAAAATAATGCTATTTTTTTTGGAAATATTCATTGCAATTGGTGAATAGTTGACCTGTAACGCTGGAAGAGGGCTTATTTTAAAGGAAATTTTCTCAGCTTTCTATATCTGTCCTCATTTATAGAAAATTATTTACCCAAATAATGGTTTTGGAGGTTTATGTTAAAATAACAATAGTCAAACTGTTAAAAACCTAAAACTGTTACGATTTTTTCTACCTAAAACTTTAAAAAAAAATATTTAACTAAATTGGTATTCAAAATTGAATTAAAAAAGTAATTGAACTTAAAATTGGTTAAAAGAAAATTTATTTAACAAAACCTAAGTCAAAACGGAAAACGAAAAAATTAAAAAAAAATATAATTTTTTTTTTAAACTCACTGTTTTATTTAATTAAAAAAAAAAAGAATTGTAAAAAAAGTTAAATTAAATAATTCGTATGTAGTTGAATAAAAAAAAATAAACAAAAATAAAAAAATATTGGCCCAGACGGGATTTGAACCTTGGGGTCCAGGGCGTACAACGACATATCCACTATACCACAACAGCACTTATTAACTTATGAGCTTAATACGGGTTTTGGTACTTGAAGCACATGATCAAACACATTAAAACTAGCTTATATATTGTCAAAAATTAAAAGAAAGTTGGTAGCTAATCATATTTTTTGTTTTTGTTTGATCGATTTTGTAACATTAGTTTTTTGTTTTTAGTAAATATTCTTACTAGTTATTTTTATCTATTCTGGAAATAGTATTCAGTAATTTTTTTTAAATCATGAATTCTAATAGTTATTTATTTTTTTGATTGATTTCTGCAGTTGAAAGCGTGGGTTCAAGCAACAAGTGCATTAGAAATTAGTGCTATTTTAACTTTTAATATCAGTGTTTTTTTGAAAATTTAAATAAAGTTTGTGTCAAGCATGGAGTCGTCAGCAATGTATATTGGTTCTTCAGCAATGTCCATTGGATCTTTGGAGGAGGTGGATTTTTTAAGTGTTGCAAATTCCGAATGAAGTTTAGGTCACATGCCACATTACAATTGTAGTGCTTTTGGTTTGGCAAGTGAATATTCTGAGCTTAACTTACCTACTATACACGATGTTTTGAAATACAGGCCCGACTCGTCAGAAATGGATGTTGACTATGGAATCGAATTTCAAGCAAATGGAATTCCTTTAAAACGAGGTCCATACTCGGAAAGGTACACAAAGCCTTTTTTTTAGGTAAAAAAATCGTAACAGTTTTAGGTTTTTAACAGTTTGACTATTGTTATTTTAACATAAACCTCCAAAACCATTATTTGGGTAAATAATTTTCTATAATGAGGACAGATATAGAAAGCTGAGAAAATTTCCTTTAAAATAAGCCCTCTTCCAGCGTTACAGGTCAACTATTCACCAATTGCAATGAATATTTCCAAAAAAATAGCATTATTTTCGGATTTCCTGAGCACCAAATTTTCTCTTAAAAAACCGGAAGCTCGATTTTGATTTTAGAACCATGGTTTCTTTGGGGAAAGTTCTTAGAATTTTCCGTAGATTACGATTCTGCTATACGCTTAGTAGGCATAAAATTGACCCACCCAAGTGTGCATGAAATACATAGAATTGATGGTCATAAACTTACTTTTTAAAAGTTATTATTTTGTCCTCCTCTAATTTTTCTCAATTTTTTTATTCCCGACTATAGTAAAGATTTTAAATAATTTTAAGATATTTAAATGACTTAATTATTTTTAAAAGTACTGGGTCAAATAGGGAACACTGTGTCCATAATGAGTTAGAAAATTTGCCGCTTTTGCCTTTAAAAATCAATTAATAATAAATAGGGTTGCCATGGTAGTCCGAATATTAAATTACAATTTTAAGAATACTATTTGATATTTTGTTTTTCTATTGCATTTATTTGTTAATTTTTCTTATAATTGTTGTTTATATTGATTGCTAAAGATGGTTAACCCCTGTAGCGTATACTTTATATTTAATTCTATGTATGGGATAAATAAATATAACTCATACGACAAAGTGTTTAACAAAAATTCATAATAAATATTCAAAAAATCGATAAATATAGGATTTATAATTGGCAATTATTTATATTTATTTGCCTGGGTATGTACTCAGGCCGATAAATATAGTCGGCAGAATGCTGGCAAAGCGTCAATGACGAACAGTGGGGTATATCACAAAATAATTTTTGGAAATAATTCGGACATTTCTTACTTAGTGGTCTGATATGCAGTTTGAGTGCTCGCAGTTTTTTGGTTTCTAATCCGATTTTCAAAAAATTAACATATTTGGAATCTGCTAGTAGATATTAACAAATAGTCCGCACATATAAGCATGTTCTTATATGTATATGTATATCGATTATTCCATACATGGCAAAAAATATTGAAATTTGTCGTAGGGTGTCGTGAATTAGGGTGTCCCTTAAAAATAGATTTGGCATTACACCGCGCAGTTTTATTTCAAATGGAAGAAATCAATTTTTTTTCCTTTGTTTTTTGGAAACGCTAGCCCGTGCAGCAAGACGGCCTACAATGGCCCATTTTGGAAAATAAGGCATTATTATAAAAAATTTCAAAAATTCGAGAAACTTTACTTTTTATTTCATTTATTCATTTAATATACTCAAAACTAATCACATATGAAATTCTGACTTAATCGGATATCATTACCCAATTTAGCCAGTAATCCAAATTGATCCACAAATTTGATCAAAATGCAAAACAGTTTTTTTTTAAAATAATTGTAAAGATTCTTCACAATGCCGAATTTGCAGATGTCTATTGCTATTTTCTTAACATGATAGTTGTTATTAAGGAAAAAATAAATTGAAAAAATGATAATTCATGTTTGTATTTGGAGCGACTCCTTCTCAGGACATTTTATGTAAATAGCTTATTTTGTCAAAAATTGAACAAAATTTTAGTGTTTTCATCAAAGTTTGCTTAATTTTCGGAAATATACCACTGAAATTAATTAGGAATGTAATTATCTTTACTATTATCTTTACTATCATCACCAAGCCTAGAGGCACCAATGAAACTTAACTTTAATTATGACTACGAGATTGTAAAGCTTTCTAAATAGATAAAAAAATCTCAACTTCATAAAAATAATTATTTCATGTAACTTGATCCATATTAACCCTATTTTTACACTTATGGTCAAAACGACCCCATATGAAATTTACAGAATAACATCTTTCATAAATATCACTTACATTTGTTCGTATTCATCGTATTCACTTTTATTCTAAAAGTCTTTCATCCTTATTGGCCGGGGTACAAAAAAGACCCATGCTACTTTATTTAAATTATGATACACTCTAATAAAAATGTTAGTAAAGACAGCAAAACATTTTGCTTAGTCAGCAAAATTTTAGTCAGGAGGGGCTTGCAAAAAAATTCCTAAATTCAGCAAAATCTTTTGCTGAAAATCAGCGAGCTGATTAAGAGATTAAGCAAAGGTTTTGCTAACACTTATTAGATTAGAAATTAAAAAACCCTTGCTAAAAATTAATAAATTTTTACTGAATATTAGTAGACTAAAAAAAAACTCAAAAAATTTGTAGAAAAATTATACTTTAGTTAATTTATTTGCTGAAAATCATAACATTTTTGTGATTCTTTATAAAATAATTTACAATACGTTACAAGATATAAAAATGTTCATACGTTCGCAAATTGACGATATGAATTGATGTAATATCTAAAAACAATGGAAATAATTATATATAACATTAACGAAATTATCTTTGAACTACTTACATAAATTATTGTCTAAATAATGCTATCTTTTAAAGGAAAGCAATGCCGGAGAGAATTAAAGAAACGAAACAAAAAATAACAAAATGTAACATATGCAACCCTTTTTTGCAATAAGAAAAAGGAAACAGAAAAATCGCTTTAGTCTGTTTACCTATTGCATATTTGTTTGCAATTTGACCACACAAGGTTATTAATATATATAAACGAAAATGAAAATTATTCAAGTTCGAGGCCATATACTCTATATTTCTTCATTAGGATATTGTCCTAACAAATAATCTATAGAGTTTTTGTTTTCAAATTTATTATTTGACCCTTTCAGGAATGTGTTGATAGATCTATTTCGGGAATTTTCTAGGTTCCCATCATCAGGACACGTTTTGAAAGCGGTAACAATCCCATGCCAAACCTCAAGCATTCATATGAACTAGTTTACTCACTACATGAGAACTAATATACATATGAGTTTGAAATTAAAGATTATAACCATTGATCAAAAAATAAATTGAAAACTTGTTTGATGTGCAAGATCCACCTCTGGTGGATATTCAATACACGTTTTTTTTTTTGTTTCTCTCTCCTTTTTTATATTTTGTTAAGTTAGTTAACAAAACAGGGAAAGTAAACTAGGCGGTACTTTGCCTTTTTTCACAAGTTTGTTATAATTTTTATTAAAAATAAAAATTATGTTTTTTCGACCTTTAATTGTGCAATGAAAATGAAAATTATTCAAGTTCGAGGCCATATACTCTATATTTCTTCATTTGGATATTGTCCTAACAAATAATCTATAGAGTTTTTGTTTTCAAATTTATTAATTTGTGCAATGAAAATGAAAATTATTCAAGTTCGAGGTCATATACTCTATATTTCTTCATTAGGAAAATAATAATCTATAGAATAATAATCTATCTAACAAATAATCTATAGAGTTTTTGTTTTCAAATTTATTATTTGACCCTTTCAGGAATGTGTTGATAGATCTATTTCGGGAATTTTCTAGGTTCCCATCATCAGAACACGTTTTGAAAGCGGTAACAATCCCATGCCAAACCTCAAGCATTCATATGAACTAGTTTACTCACTACATGAGAACTAATATACATATGAGTTTGAAATTAAAGATTATAACCATTGATCAAAAAATAAATTGAAAACTTGTTTGATGTGCAAGATCCACCTCTGGTGGATATTCAATACACGTTTTTATTTTTTGTTTCTCTCTCCTTTTTTATATTTTGTTAAGTTAGTTAACAAAACAGGGAAAGTAAACTTGGCGGTACTTTGCCTTTTTTCACAAGTTTGTTATAATTTTTATTAAAAATAAAATTATGTTTTTTCGACCTTTAATTGTGCAATGAAAATGAAAATTATTCAAGTTCGAGGCCATATACTCTATATTTCTTCATTAGGATATTGTCCTAACAAATAATCTATAGAGTTTTTGTTTTTGTTTTTGACCCTGAAAGGGTCAAATAATAAATAATCTATAGAGTTTTTGTTTTTGTTTTTGACCCTGAAAGGGTCAAATAATAAATTTGAAAACAAAAACTCTATAGATTATTTGTTAGGACAATATCCTAATGAAGAAATATAGAGTATATGGCCTCGAACTTGAATAATTTTCATTTTCATTGCACAATTAAAGGTCGAAAAAACATAATTTTTATTTTTAATAAAAATTATAACAAACTTGTGAATATATATAAACATTTAGTTTACGAATACACATTTAATCTTTATTAAATTTAAATATTTTATTTTGTCTTTTATTTAATTAATAGACAATTACACAAGCCGGTGACGACGCAAACTTTAAGTTGTTTTAATTCATAATTTGGTTTTATGAATGAAAAAAGATACAAAAATCTTCCATGGTTAATTTTTTTATATTATGGTACTTGTACTTTTCAGTATAATTTTCCTGGTTACTACTACATCGTGACATGCCGCGACATCTAATTCATTCTGCGTATATTTTTCAGTCTGGTTGCCGTTCACACAATTGATGTGCTAATCAACACAATTTTTTTAGCAAAATAAATTAGTAAAACATTAGTAAAATAATAGTTCGAAACAGTTAAGTGCTAAATAAGTATAACTAAAATTTTAGTTTAAAACATAATTTTAGCAAAAAATGAGCTGAAAAATTGTAAACCTGATTTACAAGATGTTTTACTAACTTTTCTACTAACTTATTTTTTTGAGTGTACAAGATTGTAAAGTGATAAAACTTTACAAAATTAATTATTTTATGAAACTTGATCCACATAGGGTCAATTTTTACACTTATATTCAGAAATTACCCAATATTAAATTTACAGAATAACATCTTTCATAATTTTCGGAAAACATCTCTTACATTTTTTTAAACTATAATAATATTTACTTTTATTCAAAAAGTCTTTAATATTTGTTGTCCGGGGGACAAAAAAAAAAACCCATGCAAATAAATTTAAGTTATGACTTCAAGATTATAAAGCTTTTAAATGAATAAAAACAATTTTTTCCACTTGATGGAAATTTTTATGTTGTGTAACTTGTTCCAAACGCCATTAGGAAATTTGCAGAATAACTTTTTTATTGTTAAAAACATTTGGTAAAAAATAACTCTTCAATATAAGATTGTACTATAAGTAATTGCGCTTGTTCGTTAGTAGTGTACCCTCCATCGCATATTCGAGTTTAATAAAAATCTGAAAGATGTTATTCTGTAAATTTCCTAGTGGGTTTTTTTGGTAAAAACATTAACCCTATATGGATCGAGTTATACAAAATAATAATTTTTATCAAGTTTAAATCAAAAATTTTTTTGATCCATTTAAAGGATTTATAATCTTGAAGTCATAATTGAAATTAGGTTTCATGGGTATTTTTTTTGTCCCCCGGCCAATACGGGCTAAAGATTTTTTGAATAAAAGTAAATATACTTATAGTCTTATCAAATGAAAATGATATTTTTACGAAAATTATGAAATGCGTTATTCTATAAATTATAATAATTAAACCAATATGGATGAAGCTTTATAAAATAATTATTTTTATCAAGTTTAAATTTTTGTTTATAAACTTAAAAGCTTTAAAATTTTGTAGTAATAATTAAAATTAAGTTTCATGGTTTTTTCCCCACGCCACTAAGGGTTAAATATTTTTATTTAACAGTTGCGATAATTGTAGTCTTAATACATCTAAGTGACATTTTTATGAAAATTATGCAAACTTTAATGAAAACATTCAAATTTTGCTAAGTTTTTGTCAAAATAAGCTATAGAAAATTTCCTGGAAAGAAGTCGCTAAAAATACAAACTCGAATTATCATTTTTCCAACTTATTTTTTTTTCTTTAATATCAACAATTATATTATAAAAGTAGCAAACGACATCCGCAAATCAGGCATTTAAAAAAATTAATTAAAACAAAGACTTTTTTGCATTTTTATCAAATTCGTGGGTCATTTTGGATTATTGGCTAAAGTTGGTTAATGATATCCGATGGAGTCAGAATTCCATATATGAATAATTCTGATTAAATAAAATAGATGATTGAAATGAAACGTAAATTTTTTCGAAATTTTGAGTTTTGTGAATTCTTAATGCTAATATATTTTTTTCAAAATCTGCCATTTTCGACCGTCTTGAAAACGTTAAAGATTTGCAATAAAAAATCGATTTCTTCCATCTGGAACCATTTACAACAAAACTGGATGGTGTAATGGATTATATTAAATATCAAAGATACTTTCGGAAAAATTCCGTTTATTTTTGAACCCAACTTGAAATTTTTACATATTGTAAGAATTACTGTGAGTCAATTGCAAAATAAATTTCATAAAAATTAATTACGTATTTTTTGAAATATTCGCGAATTACGGACATTTTTTCGATATCGTTATTCTTTTCGCAAAGAAGATAATTTTTGTGAAATAATGTTTGAAGAAGTTGATTTTGTCTTTAAAATGACATCAAACTTGTAATTTTCCGTTGACACGTTCAAAAGTTATGATAATTGTATATTTCTTACACCTTTGTTAAAATCCTTCAACTTTGAGCAGCGACTAAACAAGAACTAACGAAATCTGAAAAAAGAAAAAAATTATGTAAACTTCATATTTACTATTTATGAGAATATAAATACCAAGTTTAACGAAATATGAAAGGTGCGTCGAAATTTCTTAAATGTTCCCATTTGTAAATATGGATTTAGATGTGGTAGAAACACCACGTCGCTTTTTGTAGGACTTACTGATATGATTAGAAGGTCTTTAAGTATTGGCCATGTCAATGTTCTTTTATCCATTGACCTTCAGAAGGCTTTTGAAAAGATCGATCGTAATTTCTAAACTATATCGTAATTTAGGTATTTCTGTTTCTTCTTGTAGGCTTATATCATCTTATCTCAGAAATAGAGGCCAATACGTATCTATTGTGAATAAATATTCTCATGTATTACCCGTTATAAGTGGAGTACCACAGGGGTCAGTACTTGTACCATTGTTATTTAATATATATCTCAACGATTTATTTAACTGTATTCATTTCATTTTTCTTCATGTGTTTCATTTGTATATGTAGATGATTTGTTTTTTTATTTAGTGGCGAGAGGCAATTCTCGGATGTTTTGCAACAACAGTTAAATTACTGTGTCTCTAATATTACGGATTGGATGTTGGAAAACAAACTATATATTAATGCGGATAAGACAAAGGCTATGTTTTTTGGATCACACTTGCTAGATTTGGTAATAAATATTAATGGTACTAATATTGAGTTTGTCGATCAAATCAAGTGTCTTGGTTTGTGGTTGGACAATAGTTTAAATTTCGAAAGACATGTACATTATGTTATTTCTAGGTTCAACTACTCTTTGCGTAGGCTCTATAATGTTAATTTAATTTTACCTATGAGAATCAAGGTTATGCTCATACATTCTTTAATTATGCCTTTATTTTTATACGGCATTGAAGTATATAGTGACACTTTTGGCTACATTATGAAAAGGCTTTCAGTGTTGTTTAATAGAGTATTTGTTTAAGGAGACTTAATCGTACCCATATGACGACGTATGTTTCTAGATTCTTAGGTTGTCCATTTTCGAACTATGTTAAAGCAAGGACTATACTTTATTTTTATAAGATTAATCATAATGATGACCTTGTATATTTGAATTAATTTTTTTCTTTTGGCCATTCTACAAGAAATCGTCAAATTCAAATCCCTAGATTAACCTCACTCTTAGAACGATCATTTCATGTGCGGGTAGCTCATATTTTTAATCACTTGCCTACAGAATTACCATTCTGCACTTATAAACGCAAAATTTTGATCTATGCTCAAGGTAATGAGTTATAATATTTTTGACATTTTAATGGAACGTGTGATTGTAATTATTCATTGGTTTACAGTGCCGTTATATTGTTTTCCTCATCTTTCTTTTAACTTTTAATGTTTTTACTATTTTTATTTTTATATTATATTTTTATTTATATTTTTGTTTTATATAATACAGTAGTTTTGTGTTGTAGTTATTTCTTAGCCATATATGGCCCTTTGGGCTTGGTTATTTAATTGAAGAATAATAAATAAACTAAACAAAATATAAAAAGGAGAGAGAAACAAAAAAACGTGTATTGAATATCCACCAGAGGTGGATCTTGCACATCAAACAAGTTTTCAATTTATTTTTTGATCAATGGTTATAATCTTTAACTTCAAACTCATATGTATATTAGTTCTCATGTAGTGAGTAAACTAGTTCATATGTATGTTTGATGTTTGGCATGGGATTGTTACCCGCTTTCAAAACGTGTTCTGATGATGGAAACCTAGAAAATTCCCGAAATAGATCTATCAACACATTCCTGAAAGGGTCAAATAATAAATTTGAAAACAAAAAACTCTATAGATTATTTGTTAGGACAATATCCTAATGAAGAAATATAGAGTATGGCCTCGAACTTGAATAATATTGAATAATTTTCATTGCACAATTAAAGGTCCAAAAAAAAACATAATTTTTATTTTTAACAAAAATTATAAAAAACTTGTATAAAAGGCAGAGTACCGCCAAGTTTACTTCCCCTATTTTGCTTACAAACTAAACAAAATATAAAAAGGAGAGAGAAACAAAAAAACGTGTATTGAATATCCACCAGAGGTGGATCTTGCACATCAAACAAGTTTTCAATTTATTTTTTGATCAATGGTTATAATCTTTAACTTCAAACTCATATGTATATTAGTTCTCATGTAGTGAGTAAACTAGTTCATATGTATGTTTGATGTTTGGCATGGGATTGTTACCGCTTTCAAAACGTGTTCTGATGATGGGTACCTAGAAAATTCCCGAAATAGATCTATCAACACATTCCTGAAAGGGTCAAATAATAAATTTGAAAACAAAAAATTTGTTGATTATTTGTTAGGACAATATCCTAATGAAGAAATATAGAGTATGGCCTCGAACTTGAATAATTTTCATTTTCATTGCACAATTAAAGGTCGAAAAAAACATAATTTTTATTTTTAATAAAAATTATAACAAACTTGTCTAAAAAATAAATAATATTAATTTCATTTCACACTCACAAGAACTTTTCCATAAAAAATCAACAGTTATTTAAAGTTTAATCGGTAAAGTTATTTCAATGGAATATACAGTTAAATTACCACAGAAATATATTTTCTAACTTTCTGTCTGTTATTAAAAAAACAAAATAAACAAAAAAAAAAAACGGACTTTCGGTAATAGTTAAAATATTCAGTTAAAATTTTCTATTTAAAACAAAAATTGTTATATTATACTGAGTATTGAAATAAACGAAAACAATCTATTGTTTTTATGGATTTTGTCAATTAATTTTTCAACGGTTGAAAATAAACTAAAAAATACAATTGTTTTAAACGAAAAGTAAGTAGTCCTGGTTTTAACTGATTTTCAGTTAATTTAATGTGTATATTCAGTAGTTTTTACTGAAAAAATATTGTGAGTGCATCAGTATTAAAAGGTTGGATTGGTTGGAGCTGCGTGGAAGAAGAGAGCATAGTATATGTGTAGTATACCATTCACTGGGATCAGTGTGCTTCCATCATCTTACTGGTCTCTAGGATGCTGACATTTCACATTGCCTTATCGCATCGCATACAATTCCAACTTTAACATAAGAAAACAGAATTGTACCGACTTTAAAATTGTTCTGACTTTAAATTTGCAGTATAGGAATTCATCAATTGTGACAACCGAATTTTCTTTAAAGCAATCGGAATTTTATTATACACCAATAAATATATTAATTTAAAAAGATTGTGTCGATTAAAAAACAAAGCAGATACAATTTTAAATAAACTTGTGTTGTTAAATAATGACTTTTTTTTCAAAAACTACTTTAATTTACCCTGTTTACTTCCGACTCATTTTTGAAAAGAGAAAAACTTTAGTTGCATGTTACAGAGATATAAACAAGTTTTTTTAAATACATATACCCAACATAATGCAAAATATTATCAGAACAAAGTAGAATTTCATGTGAAAAGATGTTACCAAACACTAATTTGTTAATGGTAAACAGCAAACAAAAAGTCAAAAAGGTTCATTATAAAGCAAAAATAGAAACAACAAACCAAAAAGACGCCCACATAAAAAGCAAAGAGAAATGTATAGAATGAAAAAACCATAAAATAGCACTCACATTTTGGAGTTTAGTAGTGCTATTAAATAGAGATGGGCACGTGTATTAATATTAACAGAAAATAGTTCGTAACATAGAACAGTGAAGGTCGCAGACATATTGTTCGTTGAAGCAGAATGGCATTGGGAATTCCAATTTGGGACGTAAACCATAATTAAAAATTGGGAAATAAAATAGTGTGATGAGCGAAATTTTTCAGAAAAAAATTTTAAGTGTTCATTCACTACAAGACAAAAAAACATTTTTTTGTGTTTGTGTCCGATCAAGGAAAAGTTCGCTGTTGGAAGATTATTTGACTTTGAAGTATGGATTTGTGGCAGCGTTGCAACGAAATTGGGCATTATATGGAGTGTCCACTGTACATATAAATTTAAAATCAAATACTTGACCAGCATTTAATAACTTGATGCTACAAATTTCTCAATAGGTCATCTAGAAATCAGATTCGGTTGTAGCAACCGTAGAAGTTGTCAACGAACTCCTGTTTAGGCAACTAAAATTCTACTGTTGTTTCAACGGAATGAAATTTCTGGGTTGTACAATGTCAAGTCATTTTGTATGTAAAACTCTATTTTTCTGAACACTCAAATAAAAAAGTTAGTAGAAAAATAGGAAAAACGTTTTCTATTCTAATTTACACTTTTTGCACGGGAACGTCCCCTAATGAGGCCCTTCATCTGGAGTTTTAGTGTAAATAAAATATTCCAAATCTAAATACATCAGCTTCTGAAACAACTCCTTGGGTATTTTTCGGCCATAGATTCTTTAACTGTGGCAACTATTTAGAAAAAGTTATATCACAATTTTCAAACCAACTCTAAAGGTGCACATTAGGGAACATTAGGGTGTATATAAGACCAAAATCCGATTTTTGGGGAAGGATGTGTCTGGTTTATTTTCTTTTCTATATAAAAACAATATATATGAAATTACGATTGAAAATTAAAACTGTATTTCTATGGGGAAAAAAATAAATTTTCAGTTTTTGAAAAAAGTTTTTAATGTCGTAATATAAAGAAAATAAATTTATCGATATAACAATAAAATTATGTTTTCAAAAAGGTATAAAATCCAAAATCGGTTAAGAACTAAGCCAGTACTAAAAATCCCAAGGCTACTAATGTGCCTTATAACACTTGACCAAGAAATTCGAGCACACATCCAAAAAGCAATTTAAATAGATTACAGCAACATATTTTTTTTTTTTTATATAAGAGACTCATAAATTGTGAGATTTGAAAATTTTATTGAAATTTACAAAGAGAAACCAGATTGTTCTCTTACAGCCATTGATAAAAAATTAAAGGTTTTATGAAATACGGGTTCTAGGTGTATTCACAAATAAAATGACATTCGTATTGATATTAGAAGTCCGCTAACCTATATTAAAAAGGGTATTTGTCATTCAAGTAAGTCTAATGGTGGGTATTTTGAAGAAAATTCCTAGCCAGTCTAACAGAAAGTCAGCTGTAAAGCCAACTGTTCAGAGTTTCTTTTTAGAAAAGGTAATCAATTGAATGATTGAAAAGATAAAAATTGCAAAAATTATCGAGCCGATATTCCAGGAAGAGTGAGGAGAAGGACAAAGAATGAGCCAAAAAACTGCGTCGTAATTTTGTAACAATATATGATTGTTGTATAATAGATGACGAAACTCACTCATAGTAGATGCAAAAGGGGATGTTGAGTAAAAAATTTGAACAAAAAATAAACAAAATTTACAACAATATTTTTAGTTTGGCACACAATTTGCACTTGTATCAACACTTTTACATAACAACAGGCAAAATAAACAAAGATTTGTACATAATAGAGCGTTAAAAAACGGAATTAGTCATTTATCCTAACCTTGCATTTTGTCAACGGTTGTGGTAATGTGGTTTTGATACCAAGAGAGACGAATCCGCTTAACTGCCCAGAACTGAGACCAATATAAAGATATTGGGATCTGTTAAACAGAATTATGATGAACACAAAACAAGACGACAAATACACTAAAACTTTTAAAACTAAATAGTGATTTCAGAACAACAAGGTCACTGAAGAAACAATAAAAGCCACAATGGCCAGACAAGTAAAATTAATAATAGAAACCAAATAGCTTTTTAATGTTGGGCTTAAAATATAAATATATATAAAACTCCATTTATTAAACCATTATATTTATTTAAATTGATTGATTACATCAAAAGTTACATTGATTTATTAGTGACTGATCTCACTGATCACACAGTTTTATTTTTCAATCAAATCCTAGAATTGATAAATATTATTTTCATATAGACCCATCCTAAACTAAAACTCGCATTTTAAAAAATGTTCCTACACCCAAGAACACATCTAGGGAACATGTTCGCTTAACTAAAAAAGCTCTTTAAAAACATATAAAATTGTTGGAAAACTAAGTCACACCGACAAAAATTTGTATCTAAATTAAAGAGTTTTGTGTATTGTCATTTGGTTTTAAATGTAGACAAAACAAGCCACAAATGTTGTAAAAATGAACCACAAAAGTAGTAAAAAATTGATAATCGTATGCTTGCTTTATTTTTTTTAAATTAAAACCAAAAAAAAAAAAAAAAAACTGATAAAATGAATGTAAATTAATAGTACAGTATTTGATGTGGTTTGGTTTTTTTTTTTTTTTTTTATGAACTACAAATGTAGTGAAAACTGATATTTCTTCTACAAATGACTGCTTTCAACTTAAAAATACAGATATTGTATTGTAAACCACTACAAATATTTACAATCGAAACTTTATGTATTAGATTTTTTTTATAAATCTTCACTTACATTTTCCTAACTCTGGGACGATATTGACTTCGTTCTTTGTATGGTTGTATTTCATCATTATTTTACAAGAAAATTTAAAAAACGAATAGGAATGTATAAGGAGTGAGATCGAATAAATCCTAACACAGATTATCACTTATAACTTTTTTATGTTTAAAAGTGAACTTTTTTTGGATCAAGTTATCTTTTAAAAAGTTGCCAGATAATGTGTATAAATTATTAGCGAAATCGGGTTACATTACTTTGTTTAAAAATGGACTTTGAAGAAACAAATTACTTGGTAATCTATAGGGTAATAACCTGTCAGTACCATGTTGTTGCTGGGCACTTATTCTATAGCTTCTAGGTAACCACTTATTCTGTTATTGTGAGTGTGATATATTATCTATTCTATAACTATGAGTAACCAATTAGGAAACTCATCACTTTCACTTTTCTGTAAGTGAGAGGTTAATGAACACACTCACATAAAAATTCTATAATTTCATCCAACCGAATCGATTCGGTTGCTGCAACCTTGTAAATTCGATTGTCACATCCGAAAACCCAATTCAGTTTTGACATCTCAATTTACGAGGTTGCGGCAACCAACTCAGTTTTGTTGGATGAAATTCTGTTGAGACAACCGAATTTGTTATGTGAGTGCAACAATGCATTTTGCGACAACGCGAACAAAAGCAATTAAACGAGTAATTATTAAATGTAATTTGTTCTGCCATTTTTACTGGTTTATTTCTATTACCCCTAAATAGAATTAGAATTAGAATTTTCTTTATTATAAAAGTTTCTTAGGTATTAATTAACATGTTATTAATAATAGTTTAAATATATAAAAAGAAAAATATTAAAGAGATTAACGACATGTTTTTCATAAAAACGTCTGTCGAACGATCACAAACAAGTATCGGCATTTAATGCAAAAATAAAATTTGATTATTAAAATTTTTTTAAAATTATGACAAATTCAGTTAAATTCTGTTATTAAAAAATTTCTATAATCTAACGCACATTTCAAATATTTTACTAAATTCACCCAGTCTTCTTCAGTTTGGCCATTTAATATATGTATCATATCTTCTTCCGCTAGGTAATATTTCCGAAAAATAGCATATCTAAATTCTTTTAGCACAGGACAAATACCAAAAAAATACCAAAAAAATGTTGGAATGTTTCATGTTCCTGTAAATTGCACAATTTACAAAACTTGTCTTCGTTTGCTGCGCCAAATCTGTTATAATTTAGTGCAATTAACCCACTGCGTGCTTTAAATATCCATGAGATTTGATTAGTTTTTAAGTCATCATTAAAGTAATGTATTCCTCTTTCATAATCTAGATATTTATAAATTCTTGTGGTGGTTTTTGATTTACTCTCCAA
Organism: Delia radicum; assembly: GCA_021234595.1. Classification (NCBI taxonomy): domain Eukaryota; kingdom Metazoa; phylum Arthropoda; class Insecta; order Diptera; family Anthomyiidae; genus Delia; species Delia radicum. The sequence continues at coordinate 144,018,849 of CM037853.1, read as the reverse complement.
TCTGTCATTAAAAATATTAATTTTCATGTTCCTTAGTAATTCCGTACTAAAGCAATTCCATTGTTGCTCCGTGTTGTTTGTTTCTGGCCATTGTATGTTTAAGGAAGTAGCTTTTGATTTTAATTCGTTTACCCAAAAAACGTTACGACGCAATAAAATTAAGGATAATTGGTGAGGTAAAATATTCTGTGTATAATTATACATTATCCTACTTAAATATTTAAGATGAAGTCCCAAAGTATATAGATGACTGTCTTCAGCAGCGGTTTCTAACATAAGAATGTAGTTTGGGGTGAAGCTAGGTAAATGTAATATTTTTTTCATGAAATATCGTTGCAGTTTATTAACGTCTTCAAAATGTCTAAAGCCCCACACCTGAGCTGCATAGGCTTGAATTGCCCTGCACACTGCAAGATAAACTTTCCACTTCATTCTTAGGTTTATATCTTGTTTATATCTTGTTTACACCCTTGTTTAACCCCTGATTTTGTTTGAAAATATTCTGAAAAATCTTCACCCGTCCACACGGCAGATTGTGTATTAGTATATATTCTTTCTATGAACTGGACAAATTTGTACGATACTCCCATCTTAAAGAGCTTATAAATCAGAGCTTGTCTTGAGACACTATCAAACGCAGCTTTGAAGTCCACAAAAAAGCATAAACTTTCTTTTTTTCTGCTAACTTTATGCTCACAATAGCTGATAAATTATAAATATTGTCAACCGTGGAATAATTTCTGCGAAAACCTGCTTGATACTCATTAAGTACTTGATTATGTTCTACCCAATTTAACAATCTTTCATTTAAAATGCCCATCATTATCTTAACAGCACAGTTCATAAATGAGATACCTCTATAGTTTGCAGGTTGACTTGGATCTCCCTTTTTGTAGATAGGAAAGGCAATAGTTTTTGTAAAAGAGCTGTCAACCTGGTTACTGTTGAACGCATTATTGTATACTGATAGCATTTTTGTGTAGAATTCATCTGTGGCATTTATAAAAAATTCATAAGGAACTCTGTCTTCACCTGGTGCTTTATTCAGTTTTACCTTATTCAGAATGGCTTTAATTTCGTTCATAGTTATAGGACTATCTAGCAAAATATCTTCTTTAAATATTGGTGCATAGTATATATGTACTTCTGTTTGTACGGGGTTTAGTAAATTTTCAAAGTACTGTTTAAAAGTAGACACTGAGACGTTATAACCAATTTGATAATGACTATTCCGTATTTCGTTTACCAATTTCCACCATTGCCTGCTATCATTGACACTGTTGATACTATTTGTAAGTTGTTGATAGTACTCAGTCTTACATACATTACAAACGACTTTATATTTTTTCTGTGCTTCAATATACCTTGCTTTATCATTTGGGCTTTTAGTATTTCTATATTGCTGTAGTAATTCAAAGCTTTTTTGTCTTGCATTATTGCATCTGTTGTTATACCATCTATTTTTGGGTTCGAACTTTATTTAATGGTGTTGTGGATGTGGCTTTCTTTATTACTTCACATAGTTCATTTAAACTAGTTTCTGTGTTTGTTATAGATTCTAAGTATTCATTTAGCTTTATTTGATATTGGTCTTTCTCCCAACTTTTCCAGCGTAATTTCGGAAGTAAATGTAGCTTCCTTACTATTTCGTTTGTGCTCTTGATCTTTAGTTTTAACATAATGGGAAAGTGGTCCGACCATACTTTGTCTTCGATTGTAAATTCATCAATATATTGTAAAAATTCCTGTGATGAAGCACAGATATCATTAACAGATTCTCCTACATTACTGATGTATGTTAACTCTCCTTCTTTATCACCTCTGGTTCTACCATTCAAAATTAATAAATTGTTTTCTGTGCAAAACTCTACCAACTGCCGCCCTTTTCTATTTTCAGTTTTGTCTTTCGATTTTCTTGAATCACATCCAGCACTAAAGGTGTCTTTGTAGATGTCGATCATTTCCTGATTAATTTCGCCAATTCTGACATTTAAATCGCCTATTATGATTGGGTTTATAATGTTTTTATTTTCGAATAGATCCTTTATATTTTTAAAATCAGAATCCCAGCTGGCCGGCCTCAGATATATAGGCACAATTGTAAAAGAAGTTGATTTTGCATAAAATTTTAACAGGATAACATCTGAGTCTATAGTCCTTTCACAAGTAATACCTAATTCTGAAAGTTTTTTACTTATGCCACAAACACAACCTCCTTTTGCTCTCCCAAACCGATGGTTTCTCTTAGCTGCTTCAAAATAAAGATCGAACCCTGCAAAATATTTTCGAACTCTTTCTATTTTGTCTTCTTCAACATGTGTTTCAAGCAATATAAAGATCTCTGAGTTTTTTATATAAGTAAACAAAGGCGGGTAAATATATTTATTTTCAAGACCATTTATGTTATACGATAATATTTTTAAATCTAATGTATTGTTTTCATTTATTTTTGTTGCATTTTGTTTTCTTTTGTAGCTACAGATGTTTGATTTCGTTTGACAGACAGCCTTTAGTTTTTTGTCTTTGAATCACGCATAATATAATTGTAATCTAAATTTAGAGTATTTATTTGTTCCCCAAAGATTTTCACCAATTCAGTTTTACCATCAATATTACCAGAAACTAATTTGTTTTCTTTATTCCATTTAAACCATTGATCTTTAACTTTCAGCTTATCTTCTCTAACAATGACTTTATGCTCTTTGCTTATTTCCTGTATTTTTTCTTTAATATTAAGGAAGCTTTCTTGTGTTCCTGTTTACCCCTAAATAAGATTAGATTAGATCAGAAGGCACTATGCACCGAGACCAATGTAGGTCTTTTGTGCTGCCTAAGGTTACCTTCAGATTCAAGCTACCTATAAAGCCAATTATCCTATTAGGCAAAATATTCGCGATGTCGGAAGGCGAAATGAAGCGATCACCTAGAAACCTAAGTCTCCTATCACAAAGCCTGGGACATTCGCAGAGAACATGCTCCGAGGTCTCAGACACTATCTCGCAAAACCTACACAAATCCGTGTCCGATTGACCCTTCTTGTGCAGATGGCATCTGAGATTACAGTGTCCATTTAAGTAAGACGCCAGGGTCCTCAAACCCCCCCTTTCAAGCGACAAGAGTCGCCTCGACCCCCTACTGGAAAAAGAGATCAATCATTTAGCCTGGCGTTGACCAGGAGAGTTTTCCCAGTAACCAGAAAATTCAGACTCTCTCCATGCCCTGAGCCTTTCCCTAACATACCCCGCAGGTATTCCACAGAATGGTTCAGGACCAATAAAGGGCTTTCGGGCCCGCAGTTGGCAAGACAATCCGCCCTCTCGTTGCCCTCATGCCCCTCATGACCAGGAATCCACCCTAAGGTTAGAGAGTTGCCTCTACCGAGCCTATTGAGAGTCTGAATGCATTCCATGACCAACCCGGACGACACCTTATAAGCCATTAAGGCCCTCAGTGCAGCCTGACTGTCAGAAAGAATGTAGATGCGAGATCTGCGAGTTCCCCTTCGCAGGCATTCCCCTGCACAGACACAGATGGCCCAAATCTCCGCCTGAAAAATGGACGGATATTTTCCCATAGGTAAGGCACGCTGGAAGCCTGGTCCAAAGACGCCCGTACCCGTGTTCCCATTCGACTGCTTAGAGCCATCAGTGAACCACACCTGAGAACCATCTTCTGGTTCCCAGGATTGATTGGTCCACATGTCTCTGTCAAACAATAACACATCAAAATATCTATCAAAGATCCACTCCGGTGACACTTTGTCCGCAACCTTAGAAATCGGGTCATCTATTATAATTCGCGCGATCCTCATGTGACCCCTTAGGTCGCCCCCCCCCCCCCCCTCATGCCAAGGAATTCACTAAGTCTAGAGGAACCCATACTGGCAACATCCATTACAGAAATATGCAATGGCGGGATCCCCAGCATAACCCCCAAGGCATCCGTCGGGCAAGTTCCGCCGGCCCCTGTAATGCCAACACACGCAAGACGGTAGATTCTCTTAAATAAGTTCAATGTAAATAAGTTCAATGTAAAATAGTTTTGCAATTGAAACTCACACACAGGAAAAAGATCAGTTGGAATTCGTTCGATATTACATTATTTAAGTTGGTAAAGAAATATTTTAGCTGTGTGTGCATACAAATGTTAATCAGGGCCAGTTATTTTGTCTAGTGCAAGTTTAAAAATAAGCTTAACAAACTAACTTTCTTGGTGACAGACAATTGGTTTATTTTCCTAATTTTACAATTTTAAATATGGTTAGAAAAACTACTAGTCTATGCAACCACAGAAAAAAAATCTTCAGTAAACACAGCTATTTTATTATAATAATAACCCGTGCTCCCAATTGCAGTAACTATCGTACCTTGTTCTGAACAAAATAATTGTTATTTGCTATTTATGTCAAATTAATTATTTAAAAATAACAAAAAGAAAATTTAAACAAAAAAACTGATAGTAAAACATAGAAGTACAAAAATTTTAAATTCTTAGAAAGTACGTAATAATATTAAAAAAAAACCATTGTATGGTAGTAAAAAATAAGAAGGAGATGCTGATGTGGTAATCTTAAATTTTGTGTACATAAAGAAGCAAATTATTGTAGTTGTTGCTCGTTTTTCTTTCAGAATTTTAAACGTATTTGTAAGACGGAGGATGACTAAAATGCGCAACAATATTCTTCTTAAAATACAAAAACGGGTCATTCAAATATGGGGTAAAATTGGAGAAAACTAACATTTTAATATCAACTACCTAGCAACGTTATTACTCTATCTAGCGCAGTTGCGAAAAAGATGTTTTTATACTTTTTAAGTAGAGCCTACACTCCAGACCGGTATTCCGGGTTTCCCGGTCTTCGGTCTACCCGGTTACACCGAAAGACCGGGTAGAACGAAAACCAGGGAATCGCAGTGAGTCCGGCTACACCGAAAACCAAACCTACTCGTTAAATCGGTCAGCGCGATTTAAACAAAGTATTTTTTGCATAAAAACTTATGATTTTATAACACAAAAATCATTTTTTTGAAAAAAGTACCTCTTTCAAAAATAAAGTACTCTTTTAAAAAAAAGTATCCTGTTAAGTATTTTTTAAGAAAAAGTACATTTTTTCACAAAAACGTTACTTTTTCACAAAAAAATTTTTTTTTCAAATCGAAGTACCATTTTCAAAGAAGTTCCTTTTCGGAAAAACTACATTAAAAAAAGTACATATTTCAAAAAAAAAAATATATATACGAATATACCTTTTCAAAATACTCTTTTTTTTAAATGGTACTTTTTTAAAAAAAGGTACTTTTATGGAAAAGTTTACTTTTTTTAAAAAAGATACTTTTTTAAAAAGGCATTGTTTTAAAAAGGTAATTTTTTGAAAAAGAAATTTTTTTATAAAAGATATTTTTTATAAAAAAGGGTATTGATGTACAAAAATATACTTTTTTGGAAAGAAATACTTGTTTTGAAAAAGTACTTTCTAAACACAATCAGGGTACTTTTTATAAATTGGCTTTTTTTTATAATAGTAATTATTTAAAAAAAAGGTAATATTTTGGAAAGGTACTTTTTTTTGTAAATATATTTTTTTAAAAAGTCCTTTTTTTTAGAAAGATACTTGTTTTTAAGCAAAAAACTTTTTTTTTGTACTTCTGTTTATGGAAAGGGTAGCTTTATTTTGAAGAAATGTACTTTTTAGAAAAAGATATTTTTTTTAAAAAATGAGTAGTTTTTTTTTTTTAAAAAGATTTTTTTTCAAAAAGATACTTTTTTGAGAAACGATATTTTTTGTGAAAAAGATACTTTTTTGAAAAAGGAGTACTAGTTTGTGAAAAACACACTTTTTTGAGAAAAGATACTTTTGCGTTTAATAACGGTATGTTTTTATAAAAAAAATAATTTGTTCTAATCGCGCTAACCGGTTCTTGGAAGTAGACTGTTCTACTCTTTATTTATATATTATTTATATTGACTGTAATATTTATTTTAATAAATAAAAATAAAAACACTGGATACGGTGTATTATTTAATTAAATTCGGTTCGATCTACTTAATAAATTCAGTTGTGACCACAAGTATTTTTTTTTTAAATCCGTAGGCATAATTAAATATTCAGTACTGATAGCCAAATTTTAATGACTTCAATTGAATTTCTAAGTAACATAAATATTAGTAAATGCAACTATCAAAATTCGGTTGGCAAAAAATTCGGTTGCAGCAATTGGTTCTCTTTTCTGTGTGCAGTTTTATATTTTGTACACGTTAGTTTAAAATTGCGAATCACGAAAATTGGTTATCACTTACTTATCTCTACTTATGATATAAAAGTTAACAAAGTGAAAAAAATATATATTGTAAAATAAAGAAGCGAACACTACGTAGCAATATCCGTTTCTTATGGATACAACACAAAACCAATTGTTCAGATATATTTTATACAGTTAAAGCAATAGAGAATTCATACTACAGACAGTTCACCAAACTACTAACAAAATAACTTTTCAACCAAATAAAAGCAGTATAATAAAATGGAATGATAATCACCATCGCGTGCTTCAGAAATTAAGGAGTGGATGTGATTTTTATCATTTAAGGCATTTAAATTTCTAGAGAAATTACCTCTTGGTTATATAAACTAAACAGATGACCAGAAAGAAATATAAAATTGTGTCTGTATAAAAAATTAAAGAAAAAATAGCTTGATTAGGGGTTTGGATTGAGGGTGGTGTTTTAACACACTGTGTGAGTGTAAAGTTGGCAAATAAACACCAACAACAACATGAATTAAAATTACAACCACTCCTCTTTATACAAAGAAAATTTTCATGTTTTCTTGATTTAATTGTAACTGTGTTTTTTGAATGGCATGAGAAATTACTGTAGTAAACAAAACGGAAATTACAATTTGTCGGACAACAAATTAAAATTTATGAAAAACGAAAACACATTAACATTTTTAATCTAATAAACAGCATGTTACACATTCAATTTTATCATCCTTAGTATATTTATTAAGAAAACAAAAATGTTCCTTTTCGAATTCAATTTAAACATCTGTTAATGGTTTTAATTTTTTGCATACAATTTTATTTATTTTCCTTTCCAGACGAAAATGAAAAATGCATCGTTGCTGTTAATGACTTTTAAATTATTCGCATATTACTCACTAATGGGTTTTCTTATTGAAACATTTTTTATAAATTGATTTTGTTTTGTTGATATAATTTTTTAAAAGAATTTCGAAAAAAACTGAAAAAACATAACATGAACAAATAAAGGGAGTTTTTTATAGAGGTATAGAACTTTGAAAAGGAATAAAACAAAGATGAATTTTTTAAATTGACATGAAATTTCCTTTATTCGAAAGATAAACTTCTGGCATTATAATTTTAATATGACTTCTGGCATATGACCGCCACGGCTGGCACGGGCGTAGTCTAATCTGGAGGTCCAATTTTCGTTGACTTTTACCAACATTTGTTGCCGTATATTAGCAGCAACGCGGCGAATGTTGTCCTCCAAGTGGTCAATTGTTTCGGGCTTATCGGCGTATACTAGCAACTTCACATATCCCCACAGAAAATAGTCGAGCGGCGTTAAATATCACGATCTAGGAGGCTAATTCACGGGTCCGATAAGTGAAACTATGCGGTTACCAAAAGTTTCCTTCAATAAATCAATTGTGGCACTAGTTGTGTGACATGTTGCGCCGTTTTGTTGAAACCACAGCTCCTGCACATCGTGGTTGTTCAATTGATGAACGAAATAGTCAGTAATCATGGCTCTATAGCGGTCACTATTGACTGTAACGTTTTGATCTGCATCGTTTTTAAAGAAGTACGTACACTGATTCCACCAGCCCATAAAGCACACCAAACAGTCAGTTTTTCTGAACGTATCCATTTAACCAAAAGTGAGCTTCATCACTAAGCAAAATTCGTGCGCGATTTACAAAATAAATTAGCACAATTTGGAAGCGTTGTTCAGGCGTCAGTATATTCATTTTGATTTGCCAAACCAAACTAAACATAAATCACTTGACAGCTGACAAAAGGGCCGCCAGTAAAAACAGTGTTGCCAACTTAAAGTTCTATACCTGTATAAAAAACACCCTTTATTTGTATTTAGCGCTGAGTTTATTTATGTTAAAAACATATATTTGGAGCCAATAACTGAATATATAGATATTAAGTTTTTTAAATGTTCAAAATATCACTATTTCATCATAGTTTGCATTTTTTACACGACTCAAAAAATTCCAAAAGTATGTAACTTTGAAAATTGTTATTGGAATACCTAATTAAAAAAACATTTGATTATTTAAATTATCATAATTATCATATTTAAGATAAATGCATATTTGATGCAAATCCATTTTAAACGCATTTTCGAAATTGTTCTCTCCCTTAAAAATTTTATTCGAAATCTTAACCCTTTGCGAATATTTTGAACCTTCACTTAAAGGTAAAGCTTCATTATATCTAATAAATGTTTCAAAGATTTTCGTCCAATGTAAATCTTCTTAAATAATATGTATTTATCAAACTTTTCATAAAACTAAAATCAATTTCATCATATTTATGAAATGTTTCCCTCTATATATGAAGTATATTTTTTAGTAGTAAGGATTTCATTATTTTTGTGCAGAAAAAAAGTCAATTGTTTTATGAAACATTAAATATTGATGAAATTTTTACATAGGGCGAAAATTTGTGAAACTTGTTCTTTTTTTCTGGGTGTATGTGTCACCTTGTGTATGAATCGAATTTAAAATTTTTTCTTAATTTTTATTTTACTATTTAATATTCAATAGGAAACATTTCTGAACTAACGGTAAATTTGAAAATAAATGACTTTTATTGCAAAAGAAATTCCAATTTTTTATCAGTCCATAAACGCGGAAAGCTTAACGTTTTTGTGTGTTGTTAAAAGTAATAAAAGTGTAAAAAAAAACTGAATAATAATAAAGTTTAGAATGCACTCTTCATTTAAAAAAAAATACATTTGTTCTAAAATTCGAGAAAAATATTTTTTGTTAATTTCTTTTCGTTATAGAACTGTAACGAAAAGAAATTGCACATATAGAGAATTTTTTGGACGAGTTTCAATGGAATTTTTTTCACTAAACGAATGAAATTTTCTTTACAATGTGAATGAACAATTTCTTAAACTTCATACACAAAGATTCATAGATTTAATGAAACTTGTTCACTATTTGTATGAAATTTCTAATAATAAATAATATCACATTTTTCATAAAACTATATGAAAAACTGCATTAATTTAATGAAAAGTTTAAATGGACGAGTTCCAGTGACAATTCACAGGTATAATGCAAAAATGCATTGATTTCTTGCAGGTAATTCTCTCAGTGTAGTATAAAGGGGCAAATTAGGTAACAATACAATATATATAATTTTTTTTATTAGGTACATAATAGTGTTTGTAAAACTATTTCGTTTTATGCAATTTTTTTAAGGTAAGCGTGTACATTCCAAAAAGTTGTCTATTCTTGGGATTAGTATACTTTTCTAAAGGTTTGATGTGCGCTGCACAACTGTACATTTTCAGAGAAGAACAAATCTAAACCTTTTAAAGGAGTTGGCGAATTTCAATACATTTTGGTAGAAAGCTTAAACCGTTGGCTTTAATTGAAGGTATCGGTATCGGTAAAAATCTAGTAGTAAGAAAACTACCACTCGATTAACACCCTTTTTTGCAAATTTTAGTTCAATACTCAGATTTTTTAACTACCATGGTCTGGTAACTTATCTTAAAGTAGAAAAAGTAAACCGCTATCTATATTTTTGCATTCATGCACTTAAAAAAATAAGTTAGTACAAAATTACCAAGCTATTTTTTTACTGAAATTGCGTTTTAAAACAATTCGTAGATTACCGGATAACCGGATAATTTCATGTGTATTTAAATATTTTATGATTTACTTTACATTAAAGCTTTTCGAGTCACTAAACAATTGTTTCCAAATTTTTTTTTGTTCTTCAAAAAAATTGTATACCAAAGTGTTCTAACATCACTAACCTGGCTATCCCTAACATTAATTTCACTTAAATTTTTTTCTAAATTTCTAATAAATGAATGCCCCGCTCGAATAAGTGTTTAAGCGACATTTTTTTGAAAAACTGTTTTTTTTTGCATAATATAGTTTATCAAGTATTAATATGCACACATACGCCAATAATTTTGCTAAATGTAGTCTTTTTCTGTCCCAAAATTAACCTTAAAAGTCGAATTTTGCTGAATATATATTTTTATTTTCAGAAATTTTATAAAAGTTAAACTGATATAATTAAACATTTTCATAAGCTCTTTTGTGAATTATATCAAGAATTCAATCAAGAATATAAGAAATATTATTAATATTAAGAAATTTTTCATAAAGTTTTTCAGCAAATTTCATAGTTTCGATTTCATAAATTATCTCTGCATAAAATTATTTCAAAGACTTAATTTTTTTATTTCTTCAGAAAACTTCATAATTTCAATGAAAATGAAAATTATTCCAGTTCGACGCCATACTCTATATATCTTTATTAGGATATTTCATAATTTCAATAATTTTTATTCATTTTGAACTTTAGTTTTACGATTAAATTCTCAAGTGTTCGACTTATTTATAAAGTGCTTATGACATTATTAATTTTAGACTTTTATGCAATTATGTAAAAAATCATATGAAGCTGATCGTTTTCTTAGTTCCAATGCATTTTTTAAGATATTCAGAAAGAGAGTTATTAATTCAAAGAACTTCTTAATAGTAAAAAATTCTATGAAACTGTTTCATAAATTCTATAAACGCTTTGTTGTCGGAATGAGTCATAAGTTTAATGAAGATTTAGAATGAAATCCTTTTCATACATTCTATGAGAATTTTCAATGGACGCTATAAAGAAAGCTATAAAGAAATTCATTTCTAAAGTAAAGATAATTCCCTCAGTGTAGAGTTATGTATTTTGCAGTGAAACTAATGTTTATTTACCAAAATTTTAACTTTTCTGCTACCTAAAGTAAAATATTTGTTAGGGTGTCAAAATACGCCACGCAAAAAATTAGAGTTCTAGCATAACAGGAAGATGTCCCGAATCGCCTAGAAAATCGGGGCCCTTGGAAAATGGGCATAATTTAAAAAAAATTACAATTTTCTTTTTCTTCAAAATTAAAAAAAATTAAAATAATTTTTGTGTTGGGTTTAATCATAACTACTCAGATAAAAAATATTACTTTCCCAGAAAATCGCTAACTTACCCTAACTTTGTGTCAAAAAAATTAATAAATATTTTGGGGGTACCTTAAAGTGATTTTTTTGCATTTTTGAAAATTTTATTCAACAAAAATCAAGAACCTAGTGTTTGCTGTCAAGTATTTCATTAAACACATATCAAGTATTAAATAAACAAAGTACTGTGGATATCCGTTGCCAAATTTTTTTTTTGGGCATTTTGATTCTCGGGGATTTCAAGGTTTTTTTTTTATTTTTATACATTTTTACTTTAAAAAAAGGTTTTAATAATATTTCATCAATATTATTGTATATGCTCTTTTATATGATTGTAATAACTTTATTTTAAAATACTATATTTTATGTTGCTAGTTAACTCATGTTAACCTGGGGTCAAATATGACCCACGTAAGAAAAATGCAGCTTTGAAAAAAATTTATAAATAAAATAAAAAAAGAAGATGTTTTATCAATCAAAGCAGAAATTGATGAACTTAAAGAAGAAAATATTAAGCTAAAAATGAAGTGAATAAACTATCAACACGTATCGAACAAATTGATCGTAGGACCCGCTCAGCAAATATTGTTGTCAGTGGTCTTGACAGTGCTAACACAGTTGCTGCCAAGACAGATTTTACTGAATTGTGCTCTAAGGAGTTGGAAGTAAATGCTAATGTAGTTACAGTTCGTGCACTACCAAAAAAAAAATTTTTTTTATTTATTTTGGAGTCGTATTTGCAGGATGTTAACGTTTTATCCGCCAAGGGCAAATTGAAGGGCCGTTCTATCTTCATACAAAAAGACTATACAAAGGAAGAACAAAATGTGCGTTTCAATTTAAGGCAACTAAATAAAAATATCGCTAAACTTAATAAGAATGTGAGAATAAGGTTTGGAGAATTCAGTTCTTTTATAAACAACAAGAAATACACATGGTCATTGGGTAAAGTCGTTGCATATTCAATATCTGATGCTGAATTTTTAAGTAATCTGCTTACGGAAGCCAATTACCCCGTGGAGGTCATTGTCAAAAATGGATCTGACACAACCATTACTACCAATTCGCAATAGCAATACAACACCTGTAATATAGTTTCATACAATGTCGCTAACCTTGCTAATAGTATTAATTTTGGAAATTTTATAACATATATTAATAAATTTGAAATTTTCTTTTTATTTGAAACACATGTCATTGCAGACAAACAAAAATACTTTTCTTCCTACTTACAAAATTATTGTTTATATTGGATTGATGCTAAGAAAAGTCATAATGTTGGTCGAGCAAGTGGTGGGTGTCTATATGGCTTTAGAAAGGAAATTCAGAAAACGTATGGCTTAAAATTTATAAATCAATTGAATAATAATGTCATATTAAGTGCAAGAATAAATGGGTACTATTTTTAATTTTATTCCTCGTTATCTAAACTGTACAAATTGGAACGTTGATTTGGAAACTTTTGAAACTTTTTTATCCGAACTTTGTCCTACTAACTTTTGCATTGTTGGCGATTTAAATGCTCGTATCGGTGAGGAACAACAAGAGCTTGACTCTAATTTATTAGCAGACTTTCCACACGTAAGGAAATCAAGATGCTCTAAAGACAAAAAATCAAATAGTCAAGGTAAAAGACTAATGGATTTAATTGAAGTTATTGGGGGAATAGTTCTTAATGGTAGAATAAATGATGATTTGGATGGTGATTTAACGTTTTATGGTGGTAGAGGCAACTCCGTTATCGACTATTGTATTTGCTCACAAAGTTTTTTGAATTATGTTGCCAATTTTAAAATTTCATGCAAATCATACTCCGATCATATGCCATTGGAGCTAAGGCTACTCTCTCCAATAACGGACAATAATAGATCGTCATTTGATCAGATCCCGAAAAAACTACACTGGAACAAAAAAATTGCCGCTAAATATAATAAAAATCTGGTAGAACTCTCCTGTATTCACTCCTCTGATTCTAACTTTTCTGTAGATGATATGGTACAGTACTTTTCGCTTATAGTCACATCTCTTAGTTGCACACAAGTTGTGGACTATATCGCTAATGTGACTATATCGCTAGTTTTTTTATATGCCATTTTGTTGCCTATAAATAAATTGTGATATAGTCATCATAAAATGTTACTATATGCAATGTATTTATTATTATAACAGGTGGAAAATTTGGAATATAAAAACGATGTTTGAAACGATTCAGCTCAGTTTCCTTGTTCCAATTTTCGTTTTAGCCTCTTAAATTTTTAAATAATTTTAAACCGAAAAAAATTCAAGATTTCACAATTATATTAGAAATTTTCTGTATTGTGACTATAACTTAAATTATTTGCATATAAATTTACTTTTAGTAGCCAGAGTTTAGTGGCATATAAGCCAAATGTGATTATATCGTGAATGGACTATATCCTAAATATTTTGTATGCAATTTGATTTTAGATGACAGTAAAAGTGTAAAAATGGACTATATCGCTAAATGGACTATAAGCGATGTGACTGTAAACGAAAAGTACTGTATTAGCAATTAAAAACAAAATCAAATCCGCAAACGTTAAAACTAAACAAAAGTATAGCTTTGAGCCTAAACAAAAATGGTTTAATTGGAAGTGTGAACGTCAACGTAAAAATATGCAAAAAGCTCTTAAAGATTATCGTAAAGAACACACCACAGCAAATAAAATAAAATATACCTCATCAAAATCAAATATATGAACGTATGTCGTATAAGAAAACTTCAATTTTATAATGAAAACTTAGAAAAATTAAATAATATTAGATGCAGCAAAGAATGGTGGAAACTGTTCAATGAGATGAATTCACACAGTCATATTATTCGAGGAGATTTAAGTTCGGAAGATTTTCTAGCACACTTTAGTACAATTTTACAAAACGAAACTTCTATAAATCCAGTTAATTGGTGTATGCAATATAATATAGATGCTTTTCTAGATTCTCCGATTGAATTCTGTGAATTAACCTCTGTACTAAAGGGACTAAAGGAAAATAAATCCCCAGGTCACGATGGCATTAGCTACGAGTTTTTTAAATATAAACAAGCTATACTAATACCACTTCTGAAAAAAGGTGATCCAAATAATCCCTCCAATTATCGTGGATTGTCATTAATTGATACATTATGCAAAATTTTTAATAATATCATCTTAAATCGAATAACAGATTGGATCGACAGAAATGGTATATTAAATGAATATCAAGATGGAATTAGAAAAAACTACTCAACTGTCGATAACGTATTTAATCTTGTGAATATTGTACATCTTAACAAAATTAACGGTAAAAATACCTACGCATTTTTTGTCGATTTTTCCTGTGCCTTTGACATGATTCCCAGAAGTTCTCTTTTTTATAAATTATCCTGTATGGAATTATCATCTAAAATAATCCGCATTCTACAACTTTCGTATGAAAACACCACTAGTCAAGTATTGTATGGAAATGAATTTTCTGAACCGTTTAATGTTGACCTTGGAGTAAAGCAAGGTTGCATACTGTGCCCAATACTATTTTCTTTGTATCTAAACGACTTAGCTGATGCTCTGAATGGTGGAATAGTTGTTGAAGACATTCCGATAAAAATACTTCTTTATGCTGACGACATTGTCATTTTGTCTGATTCTCCAGGTAATCTCCAAAAAATTATTGATTCGCTTTTTGCATACTGTAAGATGTGGTGTCTTAAAGTCAACCTTGCCAAATCCAAAGTCCTAGTTTTTCGTAATGGCACTAGAATATGCAAGAATTTGAATTGGAACTATGGCGACGATCAAATAGAAATTGTAAATAGCTATAAATATTTAGGTATGGACCTAAACTACGACTTGTCTTTTAAAAAGCATTTAGTCAACAAGCTAACAACATCGAAAATGGCCATATCATCAACATGGTCTAAATACATAAATCAAGCTAAACATTTTTAATGCTGCATCTCGATCTATAATGTTTTATGGAGCACAAATTTGGGGTTATAAAAAACATGATGAGGTCGAAAAACTATTTAGATTTTTTATAAAAAAGATGTTATATTTGCCTTACAACACTCCAAACTACATGCTATTTTTAGAAACCGGGCTAAATTCATTATATGTCGATACTTTGAAGCTACACTTTGATTATATTAATAAAGTTCTTCGCATGCCTAGCCATAGATTACCACGTATGCTAGCAGAAAAAGTCATAGCAAAGCACTCTTACTGGGCTGAGGAGTGGCACATGTTATGCGAAAAAATTCAATTTGTCCCGGATAATAACGCTGATCCGTCCTGTATGCACTCGAAGTCAATTTTACACCTTTTAAAAACTTATGAACGAAATCAACTAATAACTGATGTGAAAAACTCTCAACACCATGATTTATATTTGCAGTTAAATTACTGTATGAGTCCTATTTCAACTTCTGAATTATCTTCACGTGATACCAGTTTACTAATAAAATCCAGAGGTGGACTTCTAAATATAAATGCTCGACCCTTAAGAAGTAGTTCAGATGGCCTTTGCACACTTTGCAACTTAAATGCATCTGAAAACACCTTGCATATAATCGGTGTCTGTCCTATTTATAAGGAATTCAGGATTAAATATTTCAACAAAAATTACCTTAGCCCAATCGAAGTTTTAAATATACTTAACTGTCAGGATTACAATTACAAAAGCCTAGTCGAAATTATTTTGAAATATAGAAGTCTAATATTAAATGAATTTGAATAGTTTACCTTTTTCTCTTTTATAACCAATCACATCTAATGTGTTAATAAATGTTACCAAATGTAAATCTCTAAGATTTATTTTATAATAATAAACTAATTGTTAAACAGCTTTATACTTGCCAATCTGGCTCACAACTTTAAAGTTATGCCAGTTATAGATAATTAATTATATATAAATTTCGAATATTGTTAATATTATATATTTTGAATATCTATTAAATAAATAAAAAAAAATAAAATAAAAAAAGGAATAATTCAATTTATATTTATTCTAAAAAAATTTGGTTAACCGTTTCTAGTCTTCGAGTAGGTCAATTTAGTAGAAATTAGAACTTAAAACTTTTCCATAATAATAATTTTGAGGGAAAAAAAATTTATACTATTAAATTAAAAATACGTTTTTCGAAAATACTCCTGAATATGTACAAAAAAATCAATTTTAATATGAATACAAAAATCTGAATTTATACTAAATAATTAATTTTAATTAATTTTAAAATGTAAATAAATTACAATTAGAAACATAAACAAAAATTAATTTTATGTCATCTTTGTGATTTTTGACTCTTTACAATACGAGGGTCAATTGTGACCAAATGAAAACACAGGTTAACTATGAACACGAAAAATTATACTTTATAATAAAGTTATTACAATTATATAAAATAGCATACACAATAATATTGATGAAATATTACAAAAATCTTGTTAAAAAAAAGTCTATACAAATTTAAAAAAACGTTGAAATCCGCTAGAATCAAAATGCTCTAACAAAAATTTTTGCCAACGGATATCCGTAATACTTGGCTTATTTAATACTTGAGATGTGTTTAATAAAATACTTGACAGCAAATGCCAGGTTTTTGATTTTTGTTGAATAAAATTTTCAAAAATGCAAAAAAGTCACTTTGAGGTACACCCAAAATATTTATTAATTTTTTTGACACAAAGTTAGGGTAAGTTAGCGTTTTTCTGGGAAAGTAATATTTTTTATCTGAGTAGTTATGATTAAACCCAACACAAAAATTATTTTATATTTTTTTAATTTTGAAGAAAAAAAATTTGTAATTTTTTTTTTAAATTATGCCCATTTTTCCAAGGGGCCCGATTTTCAAGGGCGATGCGGGACATCTTCCCGCTAGAACTTTAATTTTTTGCATGGTGAATTTTTGTACCCAAACAAATATTTTAAGAGGGGGGCATCCCCAAAAATCGCAAGTTGAAAAATAAGGACCACCCTAATCCACATATAAATGAAACATTATTTAACTACCTGACGAAAAAAGTTTATATATAGTCGTATATAGCTAAATTTAATTGTATATAGGTTTACATATGTAACGATATATACTTACATCTCATACAAACATTTACGAAAAATTTTAATATAGAGCTATATTTCATATATTATTGTATCTTCTGTTATTTAAAAGTGGATCAGTTTTGGATATAATTATATCCAATTGCATCTAAATTAATCCCACGGGATATTATGGAACCCATCAGGATCTTAAATTAGATATGTTTGGATTCCACAATATTGAGATCAATTTTGATCTGACTTAATCCAGTAATGTAGTTGAGGGATCCTATCGGATATTACTTGAAACCCCAATTTTGAGATAAACTTGGATAAGAGTAAATATCGATCTATATGAAATGAGATCTGATTTTGTATTTGTTATGTAACTTTTTTTTTGATCGGGTATGAACAAATTCATACCACCAGATTAAAAAAAACAGATAAGAAGCTTTATATAATATTACCTAATTTAATATGACCACTTAATTATATAAAATTTCATCCGAAAAATGGCCCGATCACATTAGATCTATTTGTATCATATTCGATTTATATAGATACCATTAGAAGTGATTTGATATGGTTTTGTCCGAATTTTGTCCTCATCCTATTGAATTGATACGTAATACTATAAGATCATATCTAATTTGATATAATAATATTTGACATGGTCTACATATAATTTTAAATATAAATATAGTATGGTTCCTTCCAGTTTTAAAAACATTAATATAAGGTATTCTTGTATAGCTCGAATATAACTTGAAAATATGATAAAACTACTCGTATGTTAAACATAAAATTTCAAATAGGTTGGAAGCTACAAACGAGTTTGTTGTATTTATTTAACATTTTCGCTGAAATCAAGAAAATTTTAAATAAATAATAAAGTCTTCTATTTCAAGTGCAAAAAATTTGTAATTAATAATGATAATTTTCATTTGTAATTTAAAAAGTTTTTTTTTTTAATTTTTAAAAGTAGTACAAATATTCTAATTAAATTTAAGACTTACACATTTTGCTTAAAATTTTCTCAATTTAAAATAACTAGTTACAATTTAATGCAAGTTCTAATGCAAAATTCTAATTTTGTTTGTAATGTTATAAATTTCACATTAATATATTAAGCTTTCTGCTGAAATTATAAATAGAAAAATTGCAAATGATAATATACCGTTTTAAAATTTTGTTTAGCTCAATTACATTAGCAATTTTCAAAATTTTTAATTGTACATAACAATTAAATTTGTAAATTTGTAACATTCAAAATGACCACAGAGAAATTAATTTTTAAATTCAAAATTGTCTTTAAACACTTTAGATTCGATGTAAAACCAAATTTGAATATAATACCATATACATTGTATTAAGCCATATAAAATCATATACCCACCAAAAATTTTTTCTCTTCTGCTGATTAAATCGTACCACATCTACGAGCATATCAATCGATATACATAAAGATATTAAAAAAAAAAATTGTTGAAGAACCAAGTCAAAGACAAAGTTATATAAGTTCAAATGCGCCATCAAATACATCACATATAGTAAGCTATATAAAATTATATATTTTTATATAATGTTTTATTAAATAAGATATGATTGTATATGAACATTTTTACTCGAGAATTTATTAAATTTTAATTTACATTTAAATAAAAAAAAACATGTTAATTTGAAATACTTTATTTATTTCGTATTTTTATCTGAGCCTTCCTGTTAAAAAAAAAATCTACAAATATTTTAATTTAAGTAACGGTTATACTTTTATTTGCACTTCATAAGGTTAACAATATTGCCGAGATACAATTTTTTATGGCGTTATTTGCCAAAAGTTACAATTTCCAGTATTTGGTAGAAACCACTCCTGAAATTAATGAAATTTAAAAAAGAGTTAAATACGTTAATATTGTTGTAAGGAAGACAAAAGTAATACAAAATCTTCTTACTTTACTGACAAGATACCGTAAATATTGGGTAGTTTATACTGATGCAGCTCAATTTAAATGAAATTTATCTAATTATATAAAATTGTATCGAATTACAAAATTTTGCGTCAAATTATATTATATTATCTTAAAAAAGATATAATTTTATCCAAATTTTGTCCTCATCTAATTATATTAACTGAGATCAAATTGCATATCATGAATTATAATTTTGCTCCATTTTATGCAATTAAATATAGTTACGTGTGGTTTAATCTGGGGCAACATAAAATAACACTTAAATATTGCCTTAGATATAATGCAACATTTAATTGTACATCTTGTTTTAAGAGCCATACAAATTTATGTATGTAATGTAATTTGAGATATACTTAAATATGCTTTCAAATATAGTTTGTTAGGCAAGCAGATTAACTATATACAATTAGATGTTATTATATGTAATATTTTGTGATTAAACCGCACTATATACGGCGCAATAGTATGAAGGTTATATGTTTATATAGTGTACTATATTTTAAATATTTTTGTGCAAGACTGATCAGATATAATTTTAAATTAAAACGTGCAGTATAGTATATGTGCTGTTCATACAAAAATATATAATTATGAACAATAATATAAGCCAATACTTAAATTTATCAAGACTTGATTTCTCGTCTAAATATTATTCTTTATGCACATGAAGTCACACACACAGAGAAATAAATTGCCAACCGAATTGAAAAGTGTATATTAATGTTGACAACTTATAAATTCACTTAATACAAAGATATTTACATTCGATTTCTGAATATTTTGGGTGTTGTAACTAAAATTCAGTTGAATTAACCGAACTTTATTATGAGAACTAAAGTAAAGTTGTGCCAACAGTTTGAAATTCGTAATAACAGAATTTGAGTAGTAGTAACCGAATTTCAGTTGGCAAATAGCTACAATTTTCTCTGTGTGCATACACTTCTTTATATATGAGTCCTATTTGAAGATATTTAATTCCCCAGGAAAAAATTACACATTCCAAAAATAAGGTGATGTCCACACTTGCTTACATATCTCATTGCCAAATTTAGTAACTGCAATACCAAACTCATTCCAACGATAGAGTCAAAAAAGCAAGTAGTATTGTAATCAATTCTTCAAATTTAAACTAGAAAGCATAAACTCAATAACAAAGTAATTATTTACTTAAAAGAAAATAACAATGTTATTAACTTATATGTATAACTTTTTGTACTCAAGAGTAATCATATACTTTTTCTTAATAAAAGGACGTTATTGGAAGTAGTTCCTAATTTTGAAAAAAGAAGTTATACAATTTTAAAGAATTTATCTCATATATTTTTTCAAACAAATTTTTATTTGCAGGAAAATAATATTAAAAACAGAAACTGCATGTTGCCCAAATTTTGTTAAAATATGGTTAGGTATAAATTAGGGAAGCGCACGTGAGCAGAAAATTGTGAGTGGAAGTTGAAATTACTGACGTTATCGTGAGTGAGTGTAAAAAAGTTTTCGAGGGTGATTGTGCGTGAGTCATATTTTTGTTTTTCAATTTTGAATTGTTCTTTTTTTTTTGAAAAATTTATATTTTCGTGGTTTATAGCTCCAAAATTATGACAAACCCATGTTATCATAACAATTCGATGTTTCACTTTTTAGGATTTTATTTCCGTATGAGTTTTGATCGTTATATTTGAGTGACTTAGGAGAATCACGTGTAAGGAAAACTTGAATTTACTCATGGAACTACTTCTTTTTTTTTAAATGTAAGTACTTCTTATTTTATTTTATTTGTGTAAGTACTTCGTAGTTCTACAATGGAACTATTTCTTTATTAAAAAATGTATGTAGTTTTTAAAAATATAAAGTAAATGGTTCTTCGGTAAAAAAAATAATCAGTTCTAAAGAATCAATTATTTTAGTCTCACGCCCTGTTAAAAGAATCGAGTAGGTAATCTAGTAAGGAATGCGTTCTGCCCAAAATGCTTGATTACAAACCTGCTTACCTTTTTGGAAATTTTTTGCTGGGTCCATATACTTCCATATTTACTTATATATGACCCTCTTTTACGAGTATGAAATAACATACACTTCCATATATACCTTTTGCAAATATGAAATGCAAATATACCTCCATATATGACCATATATGTCTCCTTTTCAAATATATGAAGTCGCATATATACGTCCATATCAAAGATTAAAAGTGTAAATATTAAAAGTGAATTTTGGTAAACGGTAAGAATTTTATTCACAATTTTAATAAAACTAATTGATTGCATAAAAAAATGTAATAAATAAAACCAAAATCTGAACTATTTAATTTGCATTATGTTCCCTGAAGTGGACCCATGTCATATATTTTCTAATTTTTTTGATATTTAACAAAGTTTTATTATTTTTTTAATGGTTTACTCATCACTTTAGCTGTTCTTGTCTATTTTGGACAAACTTTCCACATGTTCTAAAAAAGAAAAAAAGTTCTTTGTTTATACATACAACTTTTTAATAATCGAAATAAATGTATTTATAATTTAAATGTATGTATTTATAAATTTAAATACTATTTCTTATCAATTTTAGAGAATATGCAAAATGAGTTTAACCATAACCTTTTTTCTTATATAGAGCAAATAGCAGGAGTAGGAGGATCCCCTTAATATTTCAAACAGTTTAAATTTCAAAACACTTTATTACAATCACAGTATTTTAACAGTAACGGATTGTAGTTAATTATAAAAGTAATCAGTAAACTTTGTTTTTTAAGGTATATACTTTTAAACCAAACAACATAAAGACTAAAGAAGAACCAAAGTACTCAACATCTGTTAAATTGAATAATATAAATCCGTTAAATTGAATAATAAGAAAAACTGTTTTTTTAAAAGGTTTTTTAATGCATATTTTTAAGTAAATATAAACAAAATTTTGTGTTAAACTTAAAAATTTAATTAAAATTGCTTAAAAGCATGAAAATTAATTAATTAAAAGTACCACTGTTAACACATTTATTTCGAAATTCTCTTAACACCAGTTCAGGTTTTTCGAAGAGAGAGTTGGACATGGGTTTTTTCAAACTACAAAGAAATATTTTTTTTTAACCTATTTTACAATTTATTAAAAAACAACCCATGTAGAAATTGCCAACCGTACCAAAAAAATAGTACTGGCAAACCACTGCTATTTTTGTAAAACCCACCGTATTAAAAATACCAAAGAAAGAATTACCCAAGCAAAAAATACAATCGGCACAGTGTTCGCAAAGTGTCGAAGACGGTCGGTTATGCGTTGGCAGGTCGTGGGATTAACAATCTTGACAGTATTGTCCTGTTACCCGATTGATAACAGTGGCCAACCGTTGGTTTGAGCGAACACGCCACCGTTGGCATAACGTGTGAAAATTATGAGATCTTAGTTAGACATTTATTTCGATGGGTTACAATCGGAATGACAAACTGATATATATTTTTTTTGGCCAGAAAAAAAATGCATTCTATTCATGCTAGTGTCAAATAACATTTTCTGTGTTTTTTCTATTAATCAAATACAAATTATAATTTTTCTATTATTTTGGAAAAGTTTTCATGATCTTTACCCAGCAAAAAATAGTGTTTACCCAGAAGCAGTTCTGAAAGGCATAATTTAGTTACCGAGCTCTTTCGAAACATTTCCAGAAGGCATCATTTTTATTCGCGATGTTCCACTTGGTATTTCTCTTCTAAGCAGGTGAAAAGCGCTTTTTTTTATGTAATCTAAGAAGTAATAAGTTCATGCATTCGTAGGCAATAAAAAGTGCTTTTTTGTGTGTTGACAACATTAATGCTTCATGGTATGCACTCTTTACTGTTTTATTATAAGCATTATTCACTGCTCCAAAGAAGGCATTTAGGGAAGCACAACAGAATGCCTTCCGTAATCGTTTTTATTGTATGCAAGGCGGCGAAGCGCTGTTTTGTAATCATACAAAATCTTTTTTAATAACAAAATAATTTTTTTGTTAAAATTTATTGCTTGAAAATTTAGTTTTAGACAAATTTTTTTGAATTTAATTTTTTGTTATGTGGTTAGAAAAAAGAAAAAGAAGAAAATCGACTTGATTTTCTTCTTTTTCTTTTCTCTAAACATGACTTGATTTTCTTGGCTTACGATTTTCATATTCAACACGTAAATACCACGTACACTTATCGTGATTTCAATAATATTAACTACGACTTGCTCTATGCTAATTTTTCTCTTTTTGATTGGAACAATATACACTATATGACTTCCGTTGATGACCAAATGTGTTTCCTACAAAACAATCTACTACGTCTATTTGATGAAAATGTTCCTATGAAAACTAAAATCACCAGCGTGAAGAAAAAACCTTGGTTTACTTCTGCCATCCAACAGTTAATTTGTCAAAGGGATATTGCCTACACTAGATGGAAACGTTTTAAAACCCCTGAGCTTAAAATCGATTATCAAACAGCAAGAAAAGAAGTAAACCGAAAAATCAGAGTCGCAAAAACTGAATACTACTCAAGACAATTTAGTTCTGCGCTTGATACTAAACATACCTGGAAAACTATCCGTGATATTGGTATTGGAAAGTCTGATCGAAACAATAACTGTTCGATTAATGTTGATGAGCTGAATAATAAATTCACTGACCTACCCATGATTCAGATAAGAACCGATTTTTATGACGATCAATATGCTCAAATTAACGCTTCAACTGAAGAAAATACCTTTGAGTTTACTTGCGTAAGCGAATATGACGTTGCCTACAGTTTTACACAAGTAAAATCGAATGCTGTTGGATATGATAATCTACATCCTAAATTTATAAAAATATTGCTACCACTTCTTCTACCTTACATAACTTACTTTTTTAACCACATCATTACTACAAGCACTTTCCCCTCAGGATGGAAGCATGCCAGGATAATTCCAATTCCTAAATCAGGCTCTGAATACCGGCCAATAGCAATATTGTGTTATCTTTCCAAGGTTTTTGAAAAGATTTTGCATGCCCAAATGAGTGCCCACGTTTTTGGAAATGGTTTAATATCTCACAAACAGTCAGGGTTTCGCCCTAATCCCAGCTGCGTGACTGCTTTGGCTGACGTTTCAGAGGACATTAGGCGTAATATTGACAATGGAAACATTAATATCCTAGTACTTCTCGATCATTCTAAGGCTTTCGATACTGTCGACCACACTACCCTTAGTATGAAGCTTCGAAGCTTTTTAAATTTTTCATCTTCTTCTACACAACTGTTGTCATCCTATCTACTAAATCGTACACAATCTGTATATGTCAACAACAAATCATCACTACCACTAAGTCTAACAAGAGGTGTACCCCAAGGGTCTATTCTGGGGCCACTTCTTTTCTCGATATATGTTAACGACTTACCTGAACATCTTAATTACTGTAGCATACACATGTACGCAGACGATGTTCAACTTTACCTGAGCAGTCCACTACAGTCAATTAAGGATAACATAGATAGGATAAACCACGATCTACAAAAATTACACCTGTGGGCTACTGCTAATGGTCTATGTATAAATCCTAAAAAATCCAAATGCCTTTTAATACATCAAAGAACTAGGAATCCTGTGTTTGATAAAGATGTTATTATAAATGATGAAAAAATTAAAGTTGTTTCAGTGGCTAAAAACCTTGGAATAATATTTAATGACACGTTAACATGGTCAAACCACATCACTGCCATGGTTGGACAAACGTATTCAAAACTGAGATCCCTTTGGTTAACTCAATCTTTCACTCCTTTAAAAGTTAGATTGCTGTTAGCCAAAGCTTACTTAATCCCTGGCCTTTTATACGGTTGTGAACTTTTCTGTAAATGCGACACCATCAGCATGGGGAAGTTAAAAGTTGTATTTAACAGTATAGTACGATACGTATTTGGGTTGAGAAGATCGTGTGGAACTGCGTTCTATTCTAAAAAAATATTTGGTGTGTCACTTGAAAGTCTTATGAAGATAAGAGTTCTTTTACTTTTACATAAAACCATATTTACAAAAAAGCCCGCTGTAGTGTACACTTATTCTTTCATTTCCACAAAAGCATCACACAATATTTTTGTAAGCAAAATAACAGAAAATATTAATTGTAAACGACCATATCAATGACACATAAACATTATGACACATATGGTAAACAAATGCTTGCACTTCATACGTATACCGAAATACATACAGCGAAGTGAAACATGAGTATTTTCACTTGCTCCACTTATAGTTTATTGCTTTAGGTACTTGACCGTACTTAAGGGGTAACAATAGCAAATCAAATTTCTTTTTATTATTTTTTTAAATACCTTAAATAGGAGAAATGCAATTTGTTTAAAAATAATGACTGTGCTGATTAGTCAGTCGATCAGTAAATGCATTTTGTAACATGAACAAAAAGTTGAACACCATGTTACATTGGGCATTTTGGATGTATGAATGAAATGCAAGATGTGTCAGATAATTTTTAGATAATTTGTAAATTAGTATATAAGTTGGAAAATTTGTAAATAAAAGTCAGTCTCAGTTTAGACACAAGAATTCATTCTTCTTTTACTGAACTCATATAAAGGGCATCATTTGCTCGTCTGCCGAGTTTTAAAGCCTCGCTCTACAAACCAAGGCTTTCTATTGCATTAGTCGTAGTTCATTACTAATGCAATAGTAATAGATTTATAATTGTTTGAATATTTAAAAACCATAAATACCGAACTTACTATATGGCGATCCTGCCAACATATCTGGAATTTTTCTTTTTAAATGGACGAAGATTTTCATAAACTTTTCGAAGATTTGGTTAACAGATTGACAGTGGAGGAGTACAATCCCACTGAAGGCGTGGAAATTCAGGCACCACCTTACATACCTACCCCAAAGCATTGTGGACCACAGCCAATTACAATAAAACAATATCTTGAGAGAAACAAGTCGAAAAAACAGCGTCCAGTACCACCTGTAACTCCAACTAAAAAGAAGTCGAAAGGCGGCAAAAAGAAGCGGCTCAATAGAGAAAAAGCGGAATTAAGGCGGTTAATAGGCCTTAGCAGTGGACCGCAAAAGAAACTCTTCTACAACAAATTAAAAGAGTTAGAAAAATAAAAAGCAGCAAAAATTATATTTTATAATGATAATTTACATAAAAATTAAATTATTTCATTATTATGATTTAAAGTAGGCACAAAAATTGTTTTTTTTAAAAAATTTATACATATTCATACATAAATAAAAACATCAAAATGGGTTGGTGGAGTAAAGTTAGTAACGCAATTTTAGTAGCAATTGCTGGCTATGAAATAGGCAACAATACTGAAAAACCCAAACACACTAACGATGAAAAACATTGGATTGTAGTATTAGCTATAATTTTTATATTGATTTTGAGCATATGTATTTCAAAACTAAATAGTTATTATAAAAAATATGTCAATAAGAAAGTAAACAACAACGTTGTTTAAATAAAATTAAATATCAAAAAAAAAAAAAAAAGCAATAATAAAAAAAAATTCTAAAATGTATTGTAAATGGACCAATTAATAGATAGGTTGACTAGTATTATCATTAATTTGAGAAAATCGGGTAGCAGAGGATATACTGAAAAAACATTAATTTTAAAATTAAAAGAGGTAGAATTAATTGAAAAACAATTTGTAGAATTTAGCATTGGTAAAGAAATAAAAGAAAAACTTATAGAGAAATTTTACAAACTTTATGAAAAAGCAAAGACACTGTTAAAGCAAAAATTAGAAAGATTAGCTACAGAATCAACTCAAAGTATGTCAGATTCAGAAAGAGAGGCTGAAAATTCAAACGTATCTACTGAAAACTCAAACTTAACTCCTGAAAATTCAAGTTCAAGTTCAAATTTTACAGTTAAAATGGCATCATTCAATTTAGAACTATCATTGAAAAGTGTACCAGAATTTTCTGGAAATTTCAAAGATTTAATATCATTTTTGAAAATAGTTGAAATAATTTACAATTCTTTAACAACTGACGCGAAAATACAACTCATAGATTTTGTTATTAATGTAAAATTAACACCAAGCGTTAGAACTGCTATAAGTGCTACAGAAATTAATGATTTCAATAGCCTTAAAAGTTCACTTCAATCACGATATAAGTCTACAAAAACTATAGCTCAAATACAACTAACTTTAAGTAGATTCATGCAAAAGAACATGAAAATACAAACATATAACGAGAAGCTTTTAGAAATGATTGCTGAACTGAATGAACTGCAAATACACGAAATACCGCAATGCAATGCTATACAGAAAAACACAATTATTTTTCTTAATAATACTTATGCATTGAATATATTCAAAAATGGTCTTAATGCAGATATTAAGCCAACAATTTTTGCTTCTAAGCCAAAGGACTTGAATGAAGCTGTACAACTTGCAATAGAACTAGAAAAAGACTTTGCTAGTAATGAAAATCAAGTATTATATTTTTATAATGGAAACAATTCAAATAAGCGGAATAATAAAAACAATAATAAAAATAATAACTTTAGAAATAATAATTATAACAGAAACAATATTTCGAATCAGAATAATAGAAATTCGAATTATAACAATAACAGAAATAATAATCATAGAAATAATAATAATAATCATGGAAATAATAATAGAAATTATAATAATAATACCTGGAATGATAATAACCATTACAACAATAGACAAAACAACAATAATAATGGTAGACGAAACCGAAATAACAATGGAAATAGCGTACATGTAGTTCAGGAAAACACCGAAGGCCCGGAGATGAACAATCAAAATTTAATCATTCATCCTCCGGAGCAGAATTAAATAAAATTTTTTCTATTTCTAAAAACACTACTAATTATATAGAATTAGACATAGGAACAAAAACTAGCTTAACATTTTTAATAGATACAGGGGCTGATATTTCATTATGTAAATTAGGAAAATTAAGTGAAGACCTTTTTATTGATAAAACACAATCATGTTCATTTTCTGGTATAACAAACGAAAAGATAAGATCTATTGGAATCACAGAATTAAATTTTAAATTATATGATAACCAATCAAAACACAATTTCCACATAGTCGATGATAATTTTCCAATACCAACGGACGGAATCTTAGGAAGAGACTTTTTCACAACATTTTTATGCAAAATTGATTATGAAACATTCACGATTTCATTAACTTTACAAGAAACAGAAATTACAATTCCCATGAAATCTACAATAAATAGAGATTACTACATTAAAATAGAGAAACGATCTGAATTAATATGTCCAGTACAATTAAATCTAACGGAAGATAGTATTATTTTAAGTAAAGAATTAGAGTCAGGAATTTTTATAGGGAATACAATAGTTCCAGGATCAGGCATTACTCATGTTAAATTTCTAAATACAACAGATGAAGATGTAATATTAAAAAATGTTAATTTTGAAATTGAACCATTAAATAAATACGTTTTTCTCACTAAATCCCTAAACAATAAAGACAGATTTAGCAAACTATTACAAACGTTAAAAATTGACAATACTGACAGTAAAGCGACGGATGAATTGATAAACATTTTTAAAGACTATCAAGACATATTTCACTTAGAAGGCGATGTTTTAACAGCAAATAACTTTTATACACAACATCTTAATTTAACCGATGAAACACCAGTTTACATCAAAAACTATAGACTTCCACAAACTCAAGTAGAGGAAATCGATCAACAAGTTCAAAAATTATTTGATGACGATATTATTGAACATTCAACCAGTCCTTACAACTCACCATTACTTGTTGTACCAAAGAAAAGCAATGGAGACAAAGAGAAATGGCGACTTGTAGTAGATTTTAGACAGTTAAATAAGAAAATAGTTAACGATAAATTTCCACTTACAAGAATTGAAGATGTATTAGATAAATTGGGAAGAGCAAAATATTTTTCAACTCTGGATATGACAAGCTCGTTTCATCAGATTAACTTAGATAAAGAATCAAGAAAACCAACTGCATTTTCCACATCAAACGGTCACTATCAGTTTAAACGACTACCTTTTGGCCTTAAAATTTCATCAAATAGTTTCCAACGTATGCTAACAATAGCACTTTCAGGTCTCGATAGTAAAGCATTTTTATATGTGGACGACATCATAATTTTTGGATGTAGTTTGAAACATCACAATGACAATCTGAGACAGGTCTTTGAACGTTTATCAAAATACAATTTAAAATTGAACGCAAAAAAATGTGTATTTTTAAAGTCGGAAGTTGTTTATTTAGGTCATCTAATAACAAAAGAAGGTA
Organism: Delia radicum; assembly: GCA_021234595.1. Taxonomy (NCBI): domain Eukaryota; kingdom Metazoa; phylum Arthropoda; class Insecta; order Diptera; family Anthomyiidae; genus Delia; species Delia radicum. The sequence continues at coordinate 143,989,324 of CM037853.1, read as the reverse complement.
TCAAAACAGACCCAGCAAAACACATGGCAATACAAAATTATCCAATACCCAAAGATGCTAACGAGGTAAAACGATTTGTAGCTTTCTGTAATTACTATAGACGTTTTATAAAAAATTTCGCTACATTAACAAAATGTCTGAATGATCAAACAAAGAAAGGAAAAATATTTGAATGGACAGATGAATGTCAACAAACTTTTAACATATTAAGACAAAAATTAATTAGTTCACCAATATTACAATATCCGGATTTTGAAAAACCTTTCATTCTAACAACAGATGCTTCAAATTATGCTTTAGGTGCAATCTTATCACAGGGAGAAATAGGAACAGATTTGCCAATAACCTATGCTAGCAGAACTTTGAATAAACACGAAATTAATAAACCTGTGATAGAAAAAGAATTACTTGCTATACATTGGGGCATTGAATACTTTAGACCATATTTATATGGTAGAAGATTTATAGTAGTAACTGACCACAGACCTCTTGTTTCACTTTTTACTCATAAAAACCCCTCTTCTAAATTAACTAGAGTACGGATTGATTTATCAGATTATGACTTTGAAATTGTATACAAAAAAGGAAAAATTAATACAAATGCTGATGCGTTATCTAGAATTAAGATAGATTCTGATATACTAAAAAACATGATTCCAATAGAAGACGATTATTCCAAACCAACAAAAATTTTAGCAATTACGCGTGGAATGAACGCAAAGGGCAAAACAACTGAAAACAACACAGATGAGAAAAACATATCCCAACAACAAAAATATACAAACATATGGGAATGTATTTCACTACAGGATATTAAAAATGTGCACAAATTGAAATTTAAAATTATCAATGATGATAAATTGAATGGTACCATTGACTGTATAAATAATAGCTATCATATGAATATTAGTGATGATCTTGCAAAATACGTTTTGTTTCTAGAGAAGCTGATAATCTATATGCATAGGCAGAATATTAAAGATCTCGCATTAGCTAGCGACGATGAAATTTTCAAACTGATATCAGTAGAATATATGAAAAGAATTTATGATGAGGTATACCAAAGATTAATAAAATCTAAAAAATATAAAAACATTAACTTGAATATCATCTTGTATAAACCTTTGCAGTACATTAAAAATAAGAAATTACAAAACAAATTAATTGAAGAATTCCACAACTCACCATTATCAGGACACTTAGGCATCCGAAAGACTGTACTAAGACTCAAACAAAGATATGTTTGGAAAAATATGAGAAAAATGGTACGAGATTACGTTGTAAATTGCGATAAATGTTTAAGAAATAAGCAAACAAAACATATTAGGGAGGAAATGAATATCACCGAAACCCCAAATACTAGTTTTGAAATAATAGAAATAGATACAGTAGGACCATTAAGAATTTCTAATAATTATAGATATATACTAACAATGCAATGCGAATTAACAAGGTATGTTGTAGCATACCCTATGGAAACAAAAGAAGCAAAAAACATAGCTAAAACTCTAGTAGAACAGTTTATTTTAAAATATGGTTGCTTTAAAGTATTAAAATCAGATAGAGGCACTGAATTCAAAAATGAATTAATGAATGAAGTATGCAAACTATTAAATATAGACCAGAAATTCTCAGCACCATATCACCATCAGTCTATAGGAACACTAGAAAGAAATCACAGAGTATTAAATGAATATATGTTAAACTTTGTTGAGGATTTAGAATGGGACAAGTGGATACCTTATTATACATTTGCGTATAATACCACACCTCACGTAAATAGCAATTATTCTCCATACCAGTTGATTTTTGGCAAATTACCAACTCTGCCCACAGACGCATTATGCACCAACACTAAAGTTTATGATTTGGAAAATTATGCTAATGAACTTAGGACTAGGATTAAGAGAGCATTAGATAACGCAAAAAATTTGATAAATATAGCAAAAGAAAAATCAAAATTAGAATATGATAAGAAAATTATAAAAAGTTCATTTGATGTAGGAGACTTAGTATTAGTAAAACTAGAAAGTAGAAAGAAAAATCAGAGTCCCTACATTGGTCCATATAGAATACTAGAAAGACAAAATTGTAATTCAATACTAGAAATAAATAATAAAGAACGAATATTCCATAATAACTCATTAAAATTATACAAAAAAAAATCATGAAATAAAGTAGATATAAGTATATATTCTTATTTATAATACTTACTAAAAATGCATTAACCATATACAAAAAAAAAATTTTTTTAAAACTATTAATTTGTATTCAGATTTAAATTTATTCAAAATCTCATAAATTTTATCTTAAGGGTAAGGGTGTAGTGTACACTTATTCTTTCATTTCCACAAAAGCATCACACAATATTTTTGTAAGCAAAATAACAGAAAATATTAATTGTAAACGACCATATCAATGACACATAAACATTATGACACATATGGTAAACAAATGCTTGCACTTCATACGTATACCGAAATACCTACAGCGAAGTGAAACATGAGTATTTTCACTTGCTCCACTTATAGTTTATTGCTTTAGGTACTTGACCGTACTTAAGGGGTAACAATAGCAAATCAAATTTCTTTTTATTATTTTTTTAAATACCTTAAATAGGAGAAATGCAATTTGTTTAAAAATAATGACTGTGCTGATTAGTCAGTCGATCAGTAAATGCATTTTGTAACATGAACAAAAAGTTGAACACCATGTTACATTGGGCATTTTGGATGTATGAATGAAATGCAAGATGTGTCAGATAATTTTTAGATAATTTGTAAATTAGTATATAAGTTGGAAAATTTGTAAATAAAAGTCAGTCTCAGTTTAGACACAAGAATTCATTCTTCTTTTACTGAACTCATATAAAGGGCATCATTTGCTCGTCTGCCGAGTTTTAAAGCCTCGCTCTACAAACCAAGGCTTTCTATTGCATTAGTCGTAGTTCATTACTAATGCAATAGTAATAGATTTATAATTGTTTGAATATTTAAAAACCATAAATACCGAACTTACTATACCGCTTATCTCTACGCAAAACTTCGTTTTGGCATCGGAACGAACAGGGGAAATAAATTAGTTCCACCAAGTCATCGCTATCTCGTATCTGAGTGGCAATTCCTCCTAAATTCCGTAAGTCTTTGGAATATGCTCCCTCAAACACAACAACTCAACAGCAACGCCTCTAGTTTTAAAAAATTTCTTTTTGAACACTATGCACGATTTTAATATTGTTTAACAATTTTTAGTTCTTTAAAATTTTCTGCAATATGCTTAAACTTTTATTTTATAATTTATTTATTTATATTTGTTTTTTTGTTTACTTATATTTAATTATGAGTGATTTTTCAACTATTTTTATTAATTATGTAATACATGTAACTTTCGTCTTTATCAAAATTTGTACTAATTTAAGCGATATAAATTCCTGTACTATAACTATAAGATTGATTCTTGTTGTACTGGAATAGAGATAAATAAACTAAACTAAACTAAAAATAACATGTCATTATTTTTGCGCGACGTACCAATATATGAGTAATGATATTTGTAATGTCAATTGTAAGTACATGCCATTACCAAATATGCATTTAAACAACCACTTACATATATGGTAATGCTTTTCTACACTGGCACGTTTGATAGTGTTGAAAGATTTTGGTTATATTGATTTTAAAAAATCCAAATTACACGCTGACAATGCCAATTGTCATCAAACACAAGAAAACATATGTACATTTTAGTAAAAAGTTCACCAAGTTAAAGTCTTAAAGAATTTGTAAGGGGAAGTCATTGTCAAACGTGCCCGATATCGAACTGTCAAAGAAAATTAATGAGTAGCACACACACGTAAGTCAATGAAAAGAAAAAAAAAAGAATTATATGTTTTAAACCAAAATCTACGTAGAATTACGTATACTCGCACATGTATGTATCTTTAACTAATTTCAATATCATCAAAAATTAATTTCATTAATTCGATTAGTGAGTGGTTTACCAAAGAATATCAAGTTTAATTTGTTAGACTAATGTGGAAATGTAGAAAATACTAATATCAGGTGAATGAGGGTGAAAATATGTTAAAATGTTTAAATGAATTCATACAGTGTGTAGAAAAATCATTAATTAAGCTACTAGAAAATTAGTTATATCTTGAAGGGTTTCAGTAAAAGTAAAGAAGATTTTGAGTTATTGTTGTTATATAACGGTGCTTTTTTTTAGCAACTTTCTTTTTGGCAGCTCAGCTGTTTTCGTGTAACATGTTACTGTTAAACATGTTCAGTTTGGTCTATAATTTAATCATGAATCGACTTACAAACGAACAACGTTTGAAGATTATTGAATTTAATTGTCAAAATTGTTGAAGGATTTGGGTGTAAAAGCTTTTAAAATACAGCTGGTGCAAGAATTGTAGTTACACGACCTACCACAACAGCTAACTTTTGGTGAATGGACGCTGACAAAGTTGGATGAAGATTCACTTTTTTATCGGAAAATCGTGTTCAGCGGTGAAGCTCATTTCTTGCATTTGGTTTGAAGAGCAGCCAGAAGCATTGCAAGAACTGCCAATGCATCCCCAAAATGTACAGTTTGGTGTTTATTATGGGTCCTTGGCATCAATGGACTGTACTTTTTCAAAGACGACGAAGGCAGGAACGTTACCGACAAGCGCTACCGTGAGATTATTACAAATTTTTTTTGCTCAAAATGTAAGAGCTGGACTTGAGTAACATGAGGTTTCAACAAGACGGTGCCACATGCCACGCGGCTAGCGAAATAAAGGCAAAATTGATTTGACGCCTATAGATTATTTTTTGTGGGCTATGTTTAGGCTCATGTCTCTAGGGATAAACACTATATTGCTTCAATTTTTGCAACACCATTTGATGTTCCCACATATTATACTAAAAGTATTACTCGGGGGTCAACTTTAAAAGCTATGCTGAAACATAAAATTTTTGAAAAATCGCGAATTTATAGTATAAGCCGCTATATGCAAATACATATTTTTTTTTAATATTTCCCATTAATTGGCTCTTTCAAAAACACTAACACTTATTCACGTCAATTAATAATTAAGCGTTCATAAAATATGTTCCATAAATATGAACACAGGCCTTGTTATTTAATTCCGTCAAAACAAAAGCAGATTGATTGCTTGCGAAAAGTTTTAAATGCAAAAAACAAAATGCAAAAGCGACAAATTTTAAAGAAATTGTTCTCAAAACTGTATCATTGATCAAAAAATTATGTACGCCATTGAAATCAGCATGTCCGATATATATATCATTAATGGTCAGATCTCTATTAATTTTTTTCTATGTCATGCCGAAATGTAATTGAATTCAAATAAAAATATAATTTGAAACTGTATATGTATCTGGATTAAAATTTAAATTCTAAGCTTACAATTTAAATTCCTTGTGACAGATCTGATTTAATATGGTAACATAAGTAAAAAATACATTTAGATATGGGGCAACATAAAAATTGCTCGAAAAACAGAAATTATATCTTGTTATATTTCGTGCATTACAAAGGAATATACAACGAGATATAGTTGTATTAAATCATATAACATAATATAAAATTCTTTTTACTAGGGTACTTAATATTATATGTTTCATGGGATTTAAGTAAGTCCAATTTAATTTCAAAATGTTACTTATCTTTTAGGATCTAATTAGATCCAATTAGTTCTAAATTAATCCCATGGGATATTTTGGGATCTATCAGGATCTTCAATTATGTATTATTGGATCCCCCAATGTTGAGATACATTTTGATCTAATTTAATCCTGTAATATATTTCAGTTATTTAATCAAATGAGAACTAATTTTGTATTTGAGATACATCATTAGTCATATAAATAACTATGTACGGGGTTATATGTAACAATCCGATGGTAGAGCGCTTGACTTACAAGCTGGAGCCCAAGGTGTGTGGGTAAATTTTATTTAAAAAGAATTTCAATAAAAATACATTTTTTTTGATTAAATTTCGTTTTTTTTTAATTTATGTTTAGACTTTCTATTTTTGTCTTAGTATGGACATATATATGGACATATATAAGCATATAGCTAATCACATATTTTTTGATTTTTCGTAACGGGTTTAGTAATGATATGTCATTATTTTTCCCGAAATCTGCATGTAAAAGTAATGAGATTAGTACTTGTCATTTCCAAATATGTACTTATATGACCTCTTATATGCTAATGCATTTCAACACTGGGAAGTTGAATTTAATCTAAGGTATTATACATTAAATAAATTTTTCTTGAGTTACTCGTTTATCTGCCATAAAACATTCTTATTTAATTTTCTTTTATTTTTAAACATTTAATTTACCTCAATTGCAATAAGATTTATGTAATTGTCTTTTCATTTCATTATTTTTTTTTTTACTTTTTTGATGTTCTTCTTCTTTTTATAGCACATTTATTTTTATTATCCTTAGCACGTAATTTAAATATGAAACATATGTGTATTATGTTTTTTGAAAGCCAATTTTACAATTTGCATTTTATAGCAGTAAATGTTCATTTAAAGAATTTTAAGACAAATTTAATTCATAAAGAAGTTGCTAAATGTTTTGTGTGTGTATGGGATAAGGGCGAAATATATTTCGTATTTCGGTTACGGTTTTTTTTAACGATTACGGTATTTAATTTTTTTCGGTATCGGTATTTTACGGAAAACGTTATTTTAGTTATTTCGGTATTTTAAGGATAACGGTAATATCAATATAATAACAATTATAATATAATAACACCAATACATTTTAACCCTATCATGATCGAGTTCTAATGCTTGGCTTGTTTATGATCAAACTTTGGTAAATATTTGCATTTTTTTTAGTAATGTTATTTTAAGGATAACCCAATTTCAATTATTTCGGTAGTGATAACGGTATTTTACTTATTTCGGTAACGATATTTTAAGGATATCGGTACTTCAGTTATATCGGTAACGGTATTTCAATTATTTTGGTAACGTTATTTTAGAGATAACTATAGTCTGATGAAAGAGTTTTGAATAGATAACGGTATTTTAGCTATATTGCCTGCCATCCATGTTTGAAACTGACTTTACATCAATCTTCTTTCTCAAGGTTTTTTGAATGAGAGAAGCGATGGACAGGGTTAGATCGACTACGCCAAAAAACTATGACGTGCAAAGTTTCACGTTGCAAAGTCAAAAAGTGAAAAAAATTACTTGACACTTACAAAAGATTTTTTATTCATTTTATGTTTTGCAGTTTTCAATTTTCTGCTCAAAAGCAATAGAAAATGTAGTCACTAGACTTGAAAGATACATTCACTAAAAACGTAACTTTCATATCGCCGCTTTGTGAAAAGTCTGTTTACAACAGAAAACTGAATTTTCCGATTTTTAAACATTTTAAGTTTTTTCTATGGGGTTTTACGCCGTTTAATGGAATTGAGTTTTTAGAACAATATTTAAAAAACGGTGTAATTTCATAAAGGTATATCAAGTTGATGTCAGCTCACCACTAATGGGAGACGTAAACTTATAAGGAATTGGAGTAAGTTTTTTGAAAATACATATTTTTTGCGTCTGACACTCACAACTATTTTTGAAATTTGCCTCAGCTGAGTTTTTTAGTAAACCTACGAGTCAAAAATCTATTTTAATATTTTTTATCGCAAAAACTTTATGAACTTCTTAAAAATTTTGGGAAAGTTAATCATTGTTGTTCGAATTTTATTATAAAAAACATGACTTGAGAATTTAGTTAGGTATCTGGGGTGACTCTTCACGACGCACAGTGGTACATTTTCAGAGAAGGCGGCCAAAATTCTATAACTTTTGAAGGACTTAACGTATTTCAACGCGGTTTTTTTTTGTTGGAGAGCTGACGTTTTTATCTTTTATTTAAGATATCGACTGAAAAAAACGGTCAATGAAATAAATATATATTAAGGGTTAAACTACTATATTACATGTTTTTGCCAAATTTTAGTGCGATACTTAAATTATTTGACAACAACTGGAGTGCAACTTATCATAAAAGTAGGCAGTGTAAAGCGCTAACGGTTTTGTATATTTTTACATTCGTGCACCCAAAAAAATAAGTTAGTAAAATACGTATTTTTTTTTTTTGCTGCAACTGAAAAACAAAAGCAACAAAAAATATTTAACTTTTATTTAATTTATGAAAGCAGTTGACTTGTTTTTTTTATATATTTGATTTTATATTGTTTAAATATATTCATTATAGTTAGTAAAGAAAATTGGATTTTTGGATATTATCTCTTTTAAAAACTCCAAATTGTTTACTTGCCTCTAGGCGACTGAAATCGCAGATTTTAAATGACATTTGAAAAATATCCAAAACTGTTGCAAATATGCAAAATCGAGCTTGACTCTTCGTATCAACAGGAAAAATCAAGTAAATACGTTTTTTTTTGACGTTTTTCCTATGTGACATACAGTCATAACAGAGGCCGAAAAAGTCGCGTTTTTCGAGAAAAAATTTAATATTTTTTTAGAACGCAAAATGGAACTGCATTTCCCTCTGAGAAAGATGCAGCAATTTTTTTTAAATATATGAAGCTTTTTCACATTGTGAAGAAAACTTCATCAGTTTATTGAAAAAGTGTCATTAAAACTCGTCCAAATAATTCCCTCAGTGTAATTTAAACTTATTTTCTCTAATTGGCGTTGGGAAGCTTTTAAGAACTCTTTTTGTGCGACCAGGGCTCGCTTCAACTATTTGCTCAATTATTGCAATTTTGTCTTTTTTGTTTTGTGTAGGACGTATTTGATGAAAAAAAGATTCCTTTACAATGTTGTGAGAAATTTCTTCGTTTACCTTTTCAAGCTTGCGTCTTCGTGTACGGTCACTACATTCATTAATTAATTTTGTTGGTCTCCCTGCTTTTGTACTTTTGTTTTCAGTAGTTTTTAGCTTTTTGAAAACAAGTTCATTTTCCAACCATTTTTTGTTCAATTGAAAAAACTTTTTTTTGTCATAACGACAACCTTTGCAACGAGTTTTTAAAGTAATCAAAAAACTTCTAATTTTTTGTTTGTGTAAAGCTATTTCTTGTTGATCGCATAAATCAAAGAAACCATCTTTCATTATGTGCGACAAAACATCATTATCACCTTTCTGTCGAAAATAAATTTCTGCAAGATTTTTATAAATGAACTTACAACTAGCCATTGCAACCTTTAGAAAAAAATAAATTTTAGCAGAAATATAATAAGGTAATTAGTAGTATTAAAAACTTAAATTAGAAAACAAAATTTTAATAACACAAAAATTAGAAGTTAATATATTTTAAAAATTTAAATTTCGATTTTGTTTTATATTAATATTTGGAGCTAGGCAGAATGAACGTAACACACTTTTCCACAGATTAACCAAATGCTATTGGTTATAAATAACGAAATTTCAAAAATCAAACAAAAACGACTAGCTGACAAAGAGCAAGTTTTAAAACTGAAATCAGAACATAGTTCGAGAAGAAATTGTACAAATAATAAAAAGAACTAAAATTTGAAAAAAGAATAAAAAATATTTATGTAAAGAAGAAACAAAAATTTAAAAATTTGTGATAAATTAAGAGAAATAAAAATTTATAATTTAAGAACTAATAAAAATGCACTTACAATTTTAAAAACAAAAGAAAATAGATAATAATAAACCAACAACAATTATTAAGAAATCGATAATTGCAAACAACAAAAACGAAATCGAATTACAACAAAAAATATTTAAATCTTTTTAAACAACAACAATTAAATCAAATTCAATGTGTAAATATTACAACAAATACAATATACAAATAAAAACTCTTGAGAACGTGGGTAACAAAATATTGAATAAATTATTTAAAAAAATAACAACAAAATTAAACAATTACCAAATGATCATTACCAAACAAAATATATCACAAAAAAAAAACAACAAAAAGTAAAAATGCAATCGCAATGATCATTAGCGACAAGGTTTTGAGTTTAAAAAAATTTACTACCAACATGGCAACAATAATTGAAATAGATCCATTCCAGCTAATAGAAAATGATGTTTATGGATTTCAAAGATATTCGTAAAAATCGAATCATTGCCCTAACCAAGTTCACAAGGGGATATTTTTGTTTTGGTTTTTTTTTCATTCACTAAGATGTCCTTAACAAGTTACTAAAATTGAAATGTTAATATCTTTTATTTTGTTGAAGGAATTTTTTAAAATTTGAAATTGGAGATTTGAGAAACACCCCAAACTGTTGTCCCTTTTTGACATCGCCTTAGGGTAGTTTAACGATATTCGAAATAAAAAATTTCTTCTATTACTCAAAACTTGGAGTCATTAGAAAAAATAAATTACACTGCTGAAATTAATTCAAAAATCTTTAAGATGTGTGCGCAAATTTTTAACGTCATGTAATAATTGGCACATTTTTTACTAGGACATTAATTATTACTGGGACATTTATTAAACCATTTTAAATTTCTATACCTTTTTGATTACATAACTTGATCTTTATATCGATTAATTTTTCTTCTGATACAACAATATTACAGTATTTGTTTAAATTAGCAGAAACATAAAAAATAGATATTTTTCCCACATAAACTCATATGTCAGTTGAACTGAACTTTGACCCCTAGGATCCACGGCTTACAGTTATTCGAATTAGCTCAAATTTTCACCATATTAGTTTTAGACCAAGTGTCACTATAATCCGGGCAGTCCTAAGAAATAGTCGAACTTTTTTTTTTTTCAATGCCACCCTAATATACAGCTATTTTAGTGGTTATTATTCAAAATATTATCAAAAAATTACTGTAGCTGCTAAAAGGTATGGAAAGTCTGAAGTGTTTGGTATGTACTTTTAGAGGAGAGTACCACCTTTCCGGTAATATAAAATTTTTTTTGTACACTTTTATACAAAATTAGTTATACTCTACCAAAGTCGAAAATTTGTGTTAAAAAGCTATCCCAATCTTGACATTATATAAAAATTACGGAGCAATGTAGAATAAAAAGTTTTTACCTTATGTTAGCTAATATAATAAGTAATTAAAAAAAAAAATACCCGAAGTTAATATCTTTCACAACCAAAAAAATATGGGACTTTAAAATGCGGAAAATTTAACAAAAATGTTAAATTTACAAAAACACAAAAATATTATATTTTGAATGACCCTAATCGGTGTGAAATATCAAACATTTCACCTAGATTTTTTGGCTCCATAGGTTCTAAGGTGTTCTCTTTTAAATGAGCTAAATTGTTTTAAAATCGGTTACAAAAAATAAATTGAATTTTGGCCGCCTTCTCTAAAAATGCACCACTGTGCGACGGACTTAATTGATATTGGCAAATTTGTTTTATTAATATCGAATACAGCTACAGCTTTTTTCATGCACATTTCGCTTTGTAGCCACTAAGGCGATATATCAATTCCCACAAAACGCACATCAAAAAAATATTTTAGTGAGTTTTATACTAAAATCGAAATGACATCAACAAATTTTAAAGACTCTATATATTGTATGAAGCAAATAAAATGTTCATAACCTCAAAAACCATCCTTATATTTTATAATTTTGTGAATTTATAAGTATTTAATATGATTTCCTGCAAAGATTTCCGTTAAAGATAAATGTTTAACGCGAATGGATTAAGCATGCTTAAACATCGGCTAACATATAAAATATTTCACCTCAAAGTGTGGAACATTTTTGAGATTCGTCATACACATATATTTATTTATTAGGATATTGTCCTAACAAATAATCTATAGAGTTTTTGTTTTCAAATTTATTATTTGACCCTTTCAGGAATGTGTTGATAGATATATTTCGTGAATTTTCTAGGTTCACATCATCAGAACACGTTTTGAAAGAGGTCATGCAAAACATCAAGTATTCATATAAACTAGTTTCCTCACTAAATGAGAACTAATATGTATATGAGCTCGAAGTTAAAGATTATCACCATTTATCAAAAAATAAATTGAAAACTTGTTTTTTGTGTATATGTCTACCTTTGGTAAATATTCAATAAACGTTATTTGTTTTTGCCCTTTCTCATTTAGTGAGGAAACTAGTTTATATGAATACTTGATGTTTTGCATGGGATTTTTACCTCTTTCAAAACGTGTTCTGATGACGGGAACCTAGAAAATTCCCGAAATAGATAATTAAAATATTTTTTACACTTTTCGATTAACGCTAAAATTCAGTTGTAACTAATACCAGAAGTACTATGTTAGCTTTCTGCACATTTAAGGGTATGAAATATCCCTCTATATTAACGCTTTATTTAAAGAAATTTATAAAATTTTTCGGATCTTTGAAACTGCGACCGAATGTACACGCAGAAAAAAACTGGGGGAATATTATCGAAGTGCTTAGTAGTTACACAACTACATAAGTTTCAAGTTAGTATAACAAAGTTCTAGCAAATCTACAACAATTAACCGTTTATGATAACAAAATATCACTTTATTATTATATAAAATTTAAATTACCATTAGTATTAAATAATTAATTTAGTGATTTTAAATATTGTAAAATTTAGTATTAAGTATAATAATATTTTATTTTCACAAATGCTATTGTAACTACACTCAAAAAAAAAGTTTGTAAAGTCAGCAAAAAATTTTGCTGAGTCAGCAAAATTTTAGTCAGGAGGGTGCTAGCAAAAAAATTGCTAATGTCAGCAAAATATTTTGCTGAAAATCAGCTAGCTGATTTTTAGCAACAAAATTAGTAGATTCAGCAAAAGATTTGCTAACACTTAGTAGATTAGAAATAAAAAAGCGTTGGTAAAAATTAATAAATTTTTGCTGAATTTTAGTAGACTGAAAAAAAACGCAAAAAAATTGTAATTTACTTAACATATTTGCTGAAAATCATAAAACATTCTTTTGTGATTCTTTTAAAAAAAATTTACAATAATTACGAAATAATAATAAAAATTTTCATTTTCCCACATTGATGTCATGAAGTAATTTAATATCTGAAAATATATAGAAATAAATATATATAACATAACAAAAGTTTTCTTTCAACTACTTACATCAATGGTTGTCTAAATGATGCTATCTTTTAAGGACGCAACTGCCGAAGATAATTATAGAAACGAAGCGAAAAAATAAACAAAAACAAACGAAACGAAAAAAACAACCCTTTTTTTGCAATAAGAAAAAGGAACCATACTAAGATGTGTGCCTTTGTCTTTCGCTTTACTCTGTCTACATGTCTGTATATGTTTGTTTGCAATTTGACCACACTAGATTATTAATCTATTAACATTTATTATAGAAATACATATTAAATTTAAATATTTTCTTCTGTCTTTTATTTTATTAATAGACAATTATTTTCACAAGCCGGTGACAACGCAAAATTTAAGTTGTTTTAATCCTCAATTTTGTTTTATGTATGAAAAACAGATACAAAAGTCTTCCATGGTTGATTTTTTTATATGTCATATTAGAGTTGTACTTTTTAGTATAATTTTCCTCTTCTCTACTACATCTTGACATGCCGCGACATCTGCTTCATTCTGCGTATATCTTTCAATCTGGTTGTCGTCCACACTATTAATGTGCTTATCAGCACAATTTTTTTTAGCAAAATTAATTAGTAAAACATTAGTATATTAGTAAAGCATTAGTATAAAACAGTTAAGTGCTGAATAAGTATAACAAAAATTTTAGCTGAAATTACCTGATTTACAAGACGTTTTACTAACTTTTGTACTAACTTATTTTTTTGAGTGTATATCTTCCCAGTACTTTAATATAAGACTAGCTCTTATTGTAATGTGATGTTTCAATAAATTAATAAACAAATAAATAAATAAAATAAATTACAAGTTTTATGTAAAATATATAAAGGGTCCGCCAAATAACTTTTTTTTTTTGAACTTCTGAACCAATTGGACTTTGTATGGCGTCATACCAAGGTCTTTATGCAAAATTCGTCTCAATGATGTCTCCGAAATGTTCAATTGTTGAAAACGACGGTGAATTGATCTTGATGGCGCTTCACGCACACTTTCTGCCACAGCAGCAATATTCTCGGGTGTACGCACTGTTTTCTACAAAGCACTTTAAAGTCAAAATTACTTAAATTTACTAAATTTTTCAAATTGAGTTATCAACTTTCTGCTTGCTTTTGTAGTAGCGTTTTTTAAAATAAAAACTTTATTAGTGTTAAATAATACGAATTTAATTTTTCCCTGTTCTAATACTTTCTTAACATAATATAAGATTAAAAAATTATTGTGAGGGTTGTGAATGTACAAATGTGTAAATGAAATGTACGAGTATATAAACTAATAGAAAAAAATTAGTAACATTTTTTGCTAAAACTTCTAAAAATAAGTTAAAAATAATTTTTTTTTTCTAAATATTAGTAAGATAAGAATAGCAAAAATAATTCTCTTGAATCCACAATTTTGTAGCTTAAGTTTAGATAAATTTTAGTAAATTGAAAGTAACAACGTAATTTCCTAAAATCAGCAAAAATTTGGTAAATATTAAAAGCAAAAAAAAAAAAATCATGAAAGAATGTGACAAGAATGTTTACTATTTTTTTTTTAATTTTTTGTGTCATTAAATACCAAGAACTTTTTTCTATATGATATGAAATTGTTTAGAAAAAATCGCAGAAATGAAGGTAGGCTAGTTGGTAGCGTGCTGGCATATCAGTTGGAGGTCGTGGGTTCGATTCCCACCGGAAGCACTGGTCTGTTATCGCTACAACGCGTCGAAAGCCATAGACGCTAGTGCTCGGTTAGGGTAATAGGATATAAATTGTAATTATATAATTACTAATTAAAAAATAAAATAAATAATAAATAAAAAAAAAAGTTAGAGCTTGTTAAACAAATTTCTTGCCCTATATTTTGCATGAGCAATATTTACTTTAAATGCTTTTTGCTCAAAACAAGCTACGGGTGCCAGTGTGTAGCCTTAACTGGTGGACCGATTTTCTTTTTATTTTCTGGAGGACTAAAAAATTAAGTCCCTAAAATATAGAAATTTGAATTTTTGCCTAGTATTTTATTTTTTAAATAAAAAGCAACGATTTTTTGAGTGTTTTTTTTTTTTAATTTTTAGTTTACCCTCATATCATATTAATGCAAATAAAAAATTTCAAAGTCCGGCTATGTTATAGAATAAATAATTTATTTGTGTGAGCAACAAAATTAAAATTTTTTGTTTTTCAGCTGAGTACCCAAGGCTCCACAATGGCACCCGATTATTCATTTAAAAAAAAAAAGTGTTGCCATGTTAGTCTGAATTCTAAATTATAATTTTTAGAATAATACCTAATATTGTGCTTTTCTATGGTAAAACGGATTTTTTGAATAAATAGTTTCTTTATTTTTAGTAATTGCTTAAATATTGCCGTTTTTTAACTTTTTTTTTTTTTTTGTTATTTTTCATGCGAAGAAAAATTTTCCCTTCTGAAAATAGCAAACTACAATCTTTTAGCAACAATATCTGCTGATTTTAGTAAAGTATGCTGTTGTTTGAATTCTACTAAATTTAAGATAAATATTGTAAAAATTTTGTTAATATTCCAGATTTTGTTTGCTGTTTTTAGTGTACAAATATTTAGTAAAAGGCTTTGCTAATTTTAGCAGAGTAAATTGCCATTTCCAATTAACTAAAATTCAACTCAAATGTAACTAAGGTTTTGTAAAGTTAACAGTTTTACTTTTACAGTTCTTATTCTATTAATACAAACAAACAACAAATTTGTTAATTTTAGTTGTTTTTTCTTTAACGTCATTTTTAACAAAGTTTTAGTACCTTTTTCTGCTATTTTTACAGGTTTATTTCTTTGAGTGTAGAGTAGATGTGTTTTTGTACATGAATGTAGTTAGAAAGGTATGTTTTTATTTAATTTTATTTAATGGGTATCTTATTCTTCTTCGTATTTTTTATCATGGCCTTAACACCACCTTACTTTCATTTACATGTGCGTATAATGTGTATTAAACATTTGAATGTATGCCAGTATTACAAGCGTTAAAAGTCACGCCACCTAAAGAAGAATAAACTTTTCTAATTGTTGTTTTAAATAAAATAAGGGCACATTCGTTTTGTGCATGGATGGTAACCGATTCGATGCGGTTATCGGTAAGGGTAACGCTATTTTCTTTTATTTCTGTGGCGGTATTTCAAGGATAACGCAATTTCAATTATTTCAGTAAATGTATAGTTATTTCGTTAACAGTATTTTAAGGATATTGGTATTTTAGTTATATCGGTAACGGTAAAGGTCTTTTGGGTATAACGATAATCAAATGAAAGGGGTTTTGCATCGATAACAGTATTTTAGCGGTATTGCCTGCCATCTTTGGTTTTGTGTATAATAAATGTGTTCAACCTTTTTGTCTGGCGGTAGCATCACATTAACTATTATGCGTACCACCATAGAAAAAATTACAATAGCTAATTATAAGTTTTAAGCTTAGTTTGTTTGTTGTTCTTTTAAGTTTTTTCCAGTAATTTCAGGGACAGCATTTCCCGATAATTTGCATTCTCATAATCCCAGGGTTTACAGCAGGAATTTCGGGGATTTTCTGTAACGTTACACTATGGGGAATGGGACCGGTTTTGCGTGTGCCACAGGATCGGTCCCTTTGTGCCAGAGACCGGTCCTCTGCTAAACCCTACCCTATGTAAACAACTGGCAACTTTAACATTGGCTTGTCATAGGAGGGGGTCATTTGTACTGCTTTAAACCACATAGTGGCATGCCACAGGCCTTACCAAAGATGGGCATACCACAAGACTGTCTCAAAAGGCTCATGTCGAATTACATAAACGAAAACTAAATAGCTTCCAATGTGTTAAATTCTGTCCAACTGGCTTTATTTTGTTAATAAGCATTTTGGTTAACTGGTATGTCCTCTCTTTACCAGTCACAGGATTGGGAATTTTAGGACAATTGACACTGCTTAACCCACTTCAGTATTAAATTATACCAGTCCTGTGATAATTCCTTCTTTAACCAGTCACTTTTAGGACAATTGACTCCTCATTCCCCATAGGGTAATAACACGGTGCTACAAAAATATTTCGATCACTTTTCAAGTGACCTAGTGTAGGTAGTTAAAATAGCTAAGTGTATTACATACCTGTTTTAAGAAGTTTTCCAGATAACGTCAAAAGAGTATGCTTTGTTACTGGCGCATTTAAACATTTGTAACTAAGTAATTTTTTAATTGATTTCGAATCTTGGATTATCTAACCAAATACTATCTTTACTATCCAAATATATATATACTATCTTTATATTATTAATATAAATACGAATTAAAAAATTAAACACTTTTGTAATCTGCTTGTAATGGCCAACAATAAATATGCTTACTCATGTGGGTTATCTCATAAAGTGCATAAGTTATCCTATCCGCATTTAAAAGTCATTTAAACATTTTTGCAATAACCTGATCCGGTTTTTTCCAAAGCAAACGGCAAAACAAGTCCGATTGGTCATATTGATAACTAGTTATGCCTCTGAAGTTGAAATTTGTAAGAAAATGTAGTTTTAGTAACTTTTTTCTCAAAAAGGTAGCAATACTGATTTAACTCCATATTAAAAGTTTTCTTCAAGAACACATACAGTGTTTGTATTTATCTGAAAGACTACTTTCATAGTGGCTTTTTATAAAAATTATATTCCCCAGATGCTTACTGTTCTCCCCCCCATACCCAACGAATCCGACCATTTCCAGCGTTAACCAACTTTTTTTCTGAGTGCACTACCTAAATTGTAAAATAAAAAAAAAAAACCGTTGCTGGTGCTACAATTTATTCCAAATATGGTAGCATTATGCATTTTTAAGATCGCTTTAAATATAGGCAAGACAGCAAAAAATGTTAAAAAGAACATTTTTGAAGTTATTTTTTAATTATTATTTTTTTTTTTGAATTTTGGGATTTTCTTTTTCAGTCTTACATACTTTTTTTTTGTTTAAATAAAAAAATTAGCAAGGCGCAATTTCAATAACTTTACAATACGTTCATTAACAAATATTCTATCGCAAAATAAAAGTTTGTTTCCCTTTAAACTTAACAATTTTCACTAATGATACATAATTTTATTTCAGAAAATACGAATAGAAAATAACGCACTTAAAAAAGTACGTAAAGTTAGCAAAAGAGTTAGTTGAGTCAGCAAAATTTTTGCTTGGAGGATCCTTGCAGAAAAATTGCTAATATCTGCAAAAGTGTTTTGCTGAATATTAGTGATCTGATTTTTAGCAAAATATTAGGGAATTCGGCAAAATGTTTTACTGACACTTAGTTCAATGCAAATTAAAATTGGCTTGCTGAAATCAACAACATTTTTTGCTGGCACTTAGTTCATTGAAAAGATTTGAAAAACTTAGTATAACATTTTTACTTTAGTTAATTTATTTTGCACAATGTTAAAAAATAAAACTACCCGGGACTGGCATTTATTGTTTTGTACAGTCGAACCAAAGTGTAGTTTATATTTTATTTTTTCCCGCATCCTCAATTTATCTAAATATTGTTTTGTACAGCAGCACCAAAGCGTACTTTATTTTTGCTTGCATCTACAATTGAACAGTTCATGCGAATAAAGACGAATAGACCATTTCTAGAATTTTACAGGGGACAACAAAAACGCAGGACACGGTTAAAAAATAATATTTTTGTCAACTTTTTGGTATTAGCTTAAAGATTTAAGTCACATCTACCTATATACAAAATTTTAGTAAGGTATTCGAAAGAGAACTTGCCAAAAATTGGACTTCAATTTTTGCTTAAATGGAAAAAGGGCGAATATCCAAAAAAATATATTGAAATTTGAATAAAAATGTGTTATTTTGCAGCAGATTTTGACTACATTTGCATGAGACTTGCAAAACCTGACGAACTATGGTTTGTATTTGTTTGTAACACTTTAAGGACAATTAAGTACAATTTCAAATTTTAGCTAATATCAATTTTAAACTCGCAACTAAATAATTTTTATATAATATTTTGTTAAGGATGGATATTCGGCCTTTTTGTTTTCCACACTTTAAAGTCTTATAACTCAAGAACGGTAAAGTTTTTTGCCAATATAATAAGTGTGGTTTGTTCCTCGTAATGTTCTTTTAACACATTGTTACCGAAAGTAAAATTTTTGTATGTTTTTGTGTTGTATTTATCAAAATTGTGCGTTAGTTCACTCCCAATTTAAACAAAAATATAAAAATATACGAATTATTGCACTTTCAAAGTAATTTTTTTTAGCTTTAAAAGTCAAAATTTCCCCAAAATTTCTGCATAGGATTGTAGGGCTCTGCTAATAAAATGCATTTATGCAAAAAAAACGTGTTTGCGAAAAAGTGGTCTATTCGTCCTTATTCGCATGAACTGTTCAATTATCAAATTTATCAAAATATCTTTGATTTTGTAATTTTTCAAATTAGTTTATTTAATTTATTTATTGCATTATTTTTATTTTTTTAATATTGACAATTTGTGTGTGCACATGCTTGCCTTTGTTTGATGTGTAGTATACAAAAGAAAAAATTAAATGAACAAAATCAATCTCGAGTGTATTTTGTGTAAGTGTTATAATGGCTGTCTTTGTTTGTATTCGTTCTTTTTCTCTATTTCGACCATACAAGCTGCGACATCTACACCATTTCCACTTGTTACTCATAAAATCACACATCAATTTTAAAAATACCAATTGTAATTTCAATATTGCAATTGATTTTCAAAAAATGCCAAATGTAATTCATAAAAAACAATTGTAATTTCAAAATTACATTTGTTGTTTAAAAAATGCCATATATTATTCAAAAAGTTTCATTTGTTTTTCAAAATATTGCAAAGGCAAATCAACAAACACCCATTTGAAATTTAAAAAATTTTAAATGTAATTTAAAAAATAATATTGAAATGCAAAAAAATAACAAATGTTATTAAAAAGATAACAAATTTAATTCAAAAAATATCAAATGAAATTAAAAAAATACCAAATGTTATTCAAAAAATTCCAAATGTATTTCTAAAAGGGATTAGTATAATTTCAACTAATATTTTTTGAATTACATCTGGTATTTTTGAATAACATTTGTTATTTTTTGAATGACATTAGCTAATTTTTTAATTACATTTGGTTTTTTTTAATTAGATTTCGGATTTTTTGAATTACATTCGCGATTTTTTGAATAACATTTGATGTTTTTTATTTGCTATTTTTTTTAATTATATTTGGTATTTTTTGAATTTCATTTGTTATTTTTTTAAATTTAGTTTTTGTGTACGTTAAAGCAATGTAGTGAATAAGCTGGTGTCATTACTGGTAGTCCATAAAATAAATGACACCTCATTAACTTTTCTACACTAGGTTTCTAAAAAGTAAATTTTACCAAAAACAAATTTCACAAAATTTAAGCAGTTTTTCAAGTAAACACATAACAGAATATATGCTTTGAATATTCATAATACCATGCTTTGTATACTAATTTATGGTAAAAATTACAAGAATATCTAATTGATGTCAATACATAACCGTAAATTTTTATATTACATAAATTTTAATAAAATTTTCAATTGGTATTTCCCAAAAACATAAATTAATGCTATTCTAAATGCTAAATTAAAGTACGCAGAAATTTCTACACATCTTTATGATTTATTGTGATTTTGTATTTCGTTGCACTTCAATAGTTTTCAATGTGGACCACGACTAGGGCCTGGACAAGAAAAGTTGTACTACATTTTAGTGTACTTGTTTAAATATGATCATAGATTTTTCTCACCTGGCTAAAAAAAAAAGCAAACACAAAAATATTTTGGCAAAAGGCCAGAAAAACTCAGAAATAAAACTTAATGGAATAGAAGAAGATGAGTTTATTGTATAAACGTATATGGGCTTATGTCATATATTTTTAAATATTTTAAAACTGATATTATTTCGTAATAACTTTTGCAATTTTTGTATTTCATAAAATCGGGTTAAACGTTTGGAACAGAGGTTTTTGTTATTTTATAACACAAAACCAGAGAAGCAAATAAAAAAATGAAATGCAAAAATTTATATGGACTTTTTGAAAATTGTGCAAAAATTGCATAATTTATTTATGCTTTTTTATATTGCCAACAATGATGTTGATAGATAAAATAGAATAGTGGCAATGCATGGAATTGATTGTCATCACAATTTTAGTTTTCAGCAGGGACTGTGTGGTAAAAAATTGACTTTTTAATCTAAACAAGTTTTGCTTCGGCACATCAACACTTTTGCACGAAATTAGTTAAAATTAGCATTATTTATACGATTTGTCAATGCTTTAACACAAAACCAAAGGAGTATTAATTCATTTTTACAAAGAAATATTTCATGGATCAAATGAAATTTAGTAAATATTAAAAACCATCATGTTAAAAAACTTCGCATAATTGGCCAGATCAGTGGCGGACTGATCTGGTAGTTCCAGCTAAAGCTCAAACTTTGAAAAAAATGTTAATGCTGTAAATAAAATTCAATTTCGAGTTTGTCAAATCTCCATCAAATGGTGCGCAACAGCTGTTCTTCATATTTCGCTTTCCGCTCTACTCTGTCCCCTTTTTAACAACAACACATCAATAGAAGAATCTTGCTTCTCTAAAAAAAACAGAGCATATTATCAACTACCACCTACAAATATGTATTTTTTAATATTTAGTTGGTTGTTTACCTAATAAAACGTTAAAATTAAGATTTAAAGTATTTAAAAAGTCCACATGTTTTTAAAATGAGATATAAAGGGTTTTACATTTAAACGTTGTTAAATCTCTAAACGTCTCATCAGAGGAAATTAATTTTATTTTATAAAAAATTACATATTTATTGCGAAAATTAACTTTTTCGAGTATAGAATGGAAATAAAATAATTTCTTTTCAAAATAAATTTTTTTCAAAAACTATTAGTTTTATTTTACATTTTCTAAGAAATAAAAAAAATTACCGAGTTTTAGACATGATTATTTTAAAAAAATTAATTTTTTGAAAAATAACGAAATTACGAATTTAGTGAAAAATTTTAAGAACAGATTTGGAATCTGGAGATCAACGTTCATAAGACCCAAACAATACTTTTATGGGAGGATTTCCCTATTATTCAAATTAACTTACAACACAAAAATTCCTTCAAAATTTAAGCGATCTTCAAAATGTTCACAAACTATACACTGTGGAACAGTATTATTATCTCAATTCTTTTGCAAGCTGATTCATTCCACATTTATGGGAACCAGTTCTAACAAAATATTTTTTTTTTGATAATGATAAAGTACAAAATAAGAAAAATAAATAAATACCAGACGAAAAGAGTTCCGATGTATCTAATCATATATAGTCATATTTATATAATTTATTAGCACATCATATCATAGCTTATCCGAAAAATATTATACATAACCTTATATAATGAGATCCCATTGGATCTCATCTGATATAATTTGATCCGAAAAATGGGTTTATCTAATTCTTTGGAAATCTGCACTAATATTTTTTTTCTCAATTAAAATAATAATGAAAATATAAATCAATGCATTGGAAAATTTTTGCTTTAATTATTTTGAATTTTGTCTTTTTTGTCTTTTCTTCTAATTATACATAAAAAGAGATAGATTTTTTTTGCTAATTTTTACCTTATATATTTATATATTATTATATTTAATAGTTATATAACCTTTTCGGTTTTATGGTATCATATATTCTTGTATATATTTATACATTTCAGTATACATGATCTCATATTTAGCAATATCAAGTAAATATGATAGGACAAAAAAGATTAACTTGTATATAACATGAGATATAACGATATATGATGATACACAGCGCTGTATTCGTAACAGTAAATATCAGATGTGTATGTAATTATATATAATTATATTAACCCTTTGACGAGTGGCGTACATTATAATGTACGTCGATTTTATCAACCCGTCACTGATTTTAATTTAAGCATACATACAATTAATTTACAGTTATCGGTTTGTTGTTTTGTTGTTCTTTAAATTCTTAAGAGGCTGTAAAATTTCAAAAGAACGTGAGGTCAGTTTTGTGTATTTTGTTCTGCCATCACCGACGCAGCGTATAATTTGTTAAATTTTGTTTTCAAATTTAAAAAAAAAAGATTAATTTCAGTGTTTTTCATAACAAAGGTAAGTTTTTTTCGCTTATTTTTTCGATAGTTTTCTAATGTAATCATTCATTTTACATAAATGCAATATTTAAGGCGTTAGTAAAAGCTACAAAAAGAGTGTACATTAAAATGTACATTTAGTGAAATCTTCAATGTGCATTTAAATGTACATCAGATTTTTATATACAAATAAGCCAAAAGTTTTGATTTTTTTTAAATAGAAATAATGTCGAATTTAACAATTAAAGAAATTTTTGATATATTGAATGAATCGGAGATCGAAGAAGATATAGACTTATATGAAAATGATAATAACATTGAAAATCAAAACGAGGATATTGTTATCGTTAATCGCGTCACACGTAGTTCTTCGGATGATGAACAAGATAATGAAGACAATATTGCTAATGCTGATACCAACCGTGAAAGTTCTGTCCCTATTAATGTATGCGAAGTTAATCCATCGACAAATTATACATATACAAAAAAGCAAGATATAAAATGGCGCCGAAAGAACTCTAAAAATGATCCTATTCCATTTGAATGTGAAAATATTGAAAGCTATAATGATGAGAAAACACCATTTCAATTTTTTCAACAATATTTTACGGATGAACTATTTCAAAATTTTGCATTCTACACAAATTTATATGCAACTCAAAATAATGGAGGAAACTTTAAAAATACTGATAGCAACGAAATTAAAAAATTATTTGGATTGCACATTTTGATTGGTAGTATGAAGTTCTCTAGGCTTAGACTTTACTGGGACCCATTAGTTGGCATTGAAATCTTCCGAAACACATTAACTTGTGACAGGTTTTGCCAGCTGCGGAATAATTTACATATTGTAGATAATTTGGATAAGAATAAAGATACAACTGACAAATTTTGGAAAGTCAGACCTGTTATTAAAGCTGTCAGAAAGAGGTGTTTAGAGTTGGAAGTAGAAGAAGTACTATCTGTAGATGAGCAAATCATACCGTATACTGGAAAATTGTCAACAAAACAGTATATAAAAGGAAAACCTAATCCTTGGGGTGTAAAAGTATACGTGTTAGCTGGCAAATCTGGGATGCCCTACGACTTTTTTCTTTATCAAGGGAGTTCTACAAATGTTAGCGCCAACAATTTATCCATACTTGGGTTTGGAGCTTCAGTTGTTCTACAATTATCTGAAAGAATTAAAAATAAAGGTCACACATTATATTGCGATAATTTTTTTACATCGTACCAGCTATTGGAAATACTTCGTCAAAAATATATAAATACAGTAGGAACTGTAAGAATTAATCGGTTTGCATCACCTCCTCTAATAGAAGACAAAGCATTGAAGAAAAAAGGACGAGGAAGTTCAGATCAGGTGGTAAGCAGGGATGGGAATATTTTTTTGGTGAAATGGTATGACAATAAACCGATACATTTGGCATCAAATTTCATGGGATCTGAAGAGGATGAAATTGTTAAAAGGTAGTTTTATATGACAAGTGTTACCTTCAGTTGTTATTAATTTATTATTTAATGTCTTACATACAGGTACAATAAATCGACAAAAGCTTTTGAAGAATTCAATCGTCCTAACATCGTAAAGCTATATAATTCAGGAATGGGTGGAGTTGATCTCCTCGATCAATATATATCCTACTATAGGGTTTTCTTGAAATCCAGGAAATGGACTCTGCGGATAATAACACATTTCCTCGATTTCGCTTTAGTTGCTAGTTTCCTCGAATATCAAAGTTATGCAGTAAAGCAGGGAAGGGCAAAACGAGAGATATTAGATCTTATGCATTTCCGATTAGAAATTGGGAATGTTCTTATATGCAAAAGTCAGAAGTCGGCGCCAAAGCGGGGACGCCCTTCAAATGCAAATTCAAATCCTTCAACTTTATCACCTGTTTCATCTAAAAGAAAAACTGAGGTAAGACCAATTCGAGATGTACAATTGGATGGCATAGATCACATGCCATGCCATGATGGCAAAAAAGAAGCAACACGATGCAAAAATAATTGCAAAACGAGCAACGGAGTAGCTGGAAGAACTCATTTTTATTGCCAAAAGTGTAAAATTCATTTATGTATAACTAAAGAACGAAATTGCTTCCTACAAATGCATACCAAATAATAATATTTTTTCAAATATTTACGAAAGTGAATTCTATTCTATTTTTTTATGTAAATCTAACCTTACTTACAATGAATTTGTTAGCTTTTTTTTTAAATAATTTTAAAATGTGTTCCTTTTATATAATGTATGTATACAAAAAAAAAAAAACAAAAAAATAAAACCAATAAAAAAAATTAAATAAAGTGAAAAAGTGTATGCATTAAAGCGGATTGTACATTAAAATGTACATCTTAAAACCCCACTTTAGAATAAAATTCTGCCCCCATAATTTTTTGCACATGTTTTTTGCAGCTTTTTTAAGCTATAAAAAACATAAAAAAAAATTTCCAATGGCCAGAATTAATTCCCGTCTCAAAGGGTTAAGCTATATATTACTACCGAAAAGGTTAAAAAAAATGTTCGACTTTTTAAATAATTCGAGTAATTTTTCGTTTTGAAAGTTGGAAATAAAAATGATGCATTTATTGTAAAGTGTGTTTTAATAGAGGCATAGAACTTTGAAATAAAACAAATATGAATTTTTAAATTGACGCGACATTTACTTTAATCGAAAGATAATCTTCTGGTATTATAATTTAAATATGACTTCTGGCATATGACCGCCACGGCTGGCTCGGACGTAGTCTAATCTGGAGATCCAATTTTTGGCCATATACACTAGAGTGGTTTAAGTGTATATGGGCAAATTTTTTTTATGAAATTTGAAGGTGCTCAGGTCTAGGATGTGTCATTTAGTGTAAAAATGCTGGTCCACATGGGTTAATGATGTAAAACATTTTTTATTTTCAACCTTAAATCATGATGATAAACAAAATAACAAACGGTACAAAAGTAGCTAATTTTCGATTTTAAATATTTTATGACAACAAATAAGGCAAAAATTACCAAAAAAACACAATTTCCTAGAAATTTGCAAAAATTAAATCGTTGCCCTACCCAAGTGTGCCAGGGGATATTTTTAAAATTTTTTATTTTCGATCTCTAACATGTTTTAAGCAAGTCACTGGAGTCCAAATCTCAATTTTTGCGATTTTGTTGAAGAAATTTTTTTAAAACTTGAAATTGGAAATTTGAAAAACACCCCAAAAATTTTGTCCGTTTTTGACATCACATTAGGACAGGTTAACGCCATCGAAAAAAAAAACTTCTTCTACATCTCACAAATTTGAGTCTTTTAAGTAAAAAAAATATATTTCAGTAATCAATTTAAAAAATTTTTAAAATGTGTGCTCGAATTTCTCGGTCAAGTAATAATTGCCACCTTAGTGGTCTGGGGCATTATTTATTACTGGGCTAGTTTTTAACCGATTTTGTGTTTTTATACCTTTTTGAAAACATAATTATAGCTTCATTTCGATTAATTTACCTTTTTGAGTAAAAACTTTTACATTTAAAAAATTTTACAAAAACTAAAAAAAAGTTACTTTTTCGCCATGTATTCCATGTTTTCTAAACTTTAGGGCTGAATGGGGTCGGGAAGGCATATTCCAATTGCGCTAAAACTTTCACAATAGCATTTTTATACTAAATGACATAATCCTAGACCTGAGAACATATAAAAATCGAAGATCGATTTTATAAAACCACTCTAATATACACATATCCCCACAGAAAATATATCAGCGGCATTCAATCGCACTGGCCCGAAACGTGAAACTATGCGGTTACTAAACGTTTCCTTCAATAAATCAATTGTGGCACAAGCTGTGTCACATGTTGCGCCGTCTTGTTGAAACACAGCTCCTGCACATCATGGTTGTTCAATTGATGAACGTAAAAGTCAGTAATCATGCTTCTATAGTGGTCACCATTGACGGATAGAATGATTGTGGTCTTCCTCTACGCTCCGCTCTACAGCAGCAATGACTTCTTCTGTACGCACTGTACGACGTCTCTGTGGATGCATATTATCATTTAGAGTAAACGTGGTGCGAAAACGTTCCATAGTTAGTCGAAATAATTGCGTTGATGGACGATTATGCTGACTGTAAAATGGACATAGTCCGCGATACGTATTGCCAAGTAATTAGGAGCATTTCAACTAATAAAGTTTATTTATAAATGTTATGCGAAAACTAGAAACATTTTAGCACATTTTTAATTATTAAAACTTAATTATTCAATAATTTTCGCAACGATTTTTTGTGTCATTGTGTACGAAATAAACAACATTTTAGAAACAATTTTGTTTTGTGTTGTAAAATAGCTCTATTATTAATGGTACACTAAGAGATAAAAATTAGTAAAATTTTTGGCTACACTGCACAAAAAAAAATAGTAAAAAGGTGGTCTCCTCCAGAATTAAAAATTAAATTATTTTCTATTTTCGGGTTGAGGGTAAGTGGGGCCACCCGGGACCCCAAAACCGGTACGCGTGGTATCATACAAGTGTGGGTACTCAAATGAAGTGAAATTTCCTCAGGATTTCAAAAATGATATTATATTTAGGATCTATGACTTCGACACCCTTTTACCTGCAGCGCTATTTTTGCAAATACTTACAAATACATCGAAATTACAAGAAAATAATTTTTTTTAATAAATCGCAAAATGTAAAAAATTTACTCAGCGAAGCCGTTAAATTGCCTATCAAAGGGCGGTCACGCAGAAACACTTTACTCAGCGAAGCCGGGCTTTGGACGGACTGGACGATAAAACTCTTAATCCCTCACCTCCACGCTGTTATTTTTTGAAAAATTCATTATTTGAATAGTACATTTTGCAAAAATGACCAAAAAAAAAAAACACTACAAAAACTTCCTCCCCGTTTTTGTGCTTAACATATACTTAAAGTAGCTCTAAAGGGCCCTACTTATCATGGATCATAAAAATAAGCTTGAGGAAATTTCCTTTCATTTGAGTATCCACACTTATATGTTTATTAGGGTTTGTCAAATTATATGGATGACAAAAAACTGAAAACTCGTATAGCAAAAATAAAATCTACGTGAAATTCTAAGAAACTTTTCAGAAGAAACCATAGGTCTGAAACCAATTCCAGCGCATATGCACATAAAGATTTGAATTGATATCATAATTATCAACTCTTACAACGTTTGTATTTGTAAAAAAACGTACAATAATAAGTCTCATTTAACTCAGAAAATCATTATGTTTAAGAATATTGTTGCTTTAAAAGAAGACTTTTAACATATCATTAGAAAACGAAAAAGTTTAAAAAGAATAGACAATTTTACATATTATTGACAAAATCTCTAAAACTTTATATATTTTTTTTTAGTATTGTTTTTTTAATATAAGGAAATATCTGTAAAGACCAAGGAACTTGCTTTCAAATGCCTTTAAAAATTCAAAATCGGTTAAAAAATTATCGATATACAAATGTTTAAATGTGCCCGTTGCAAAAAATACACTATATGAAGGTAAAAAATTCAGTTTTTGCTTAAATGAAAATTTTTCACTATTCAATAAAATATTTATTAATAGACATAGTCCAATGATTTTTTGGATTTAACTAGACTTTAAGGTCAACAAATCGAAACAAATTTCAGAAATTATGATTTTCTGAAAACAATCCCACAATTAATACAAATAATTTCCTAATAATTTCCAAAAATGGGATTTTTTTCGTTTTTTGCTGCCATGTCGTCATTTAAAGCGGGGATTGGAAATGACTTACACACTACATTAGGTATCTGTTGGAGTATCTAAAACCGGTTTCCACTACCCAATTGGAGGCGTGCACAAATTTTAACTGCGAGTTAAAGTTGATATTTACCTCAAAAATATGGCAACTTTGGAAGCGGATGGGGGGAAAAGTATTTACAAATCAAAATTTTTTTTACCACAACTCGCATTTGTATAAAAAGACCTTCCAGAAAAGTATACATACTTCATATGTTCAGAAGAAAAATATTTGTCTGGAGCGATAAGAAGTTTGGTGCTTTTTGGAGAAAATATCGACAAAATTTACTTTTTTTTTTAATTTATACTTTAAACTAATGTAATTTTTGACTGAAACAAGATATTGAACTAATTTTTTTTTATTCAATCAAGAATTATTGGCTAAATAACCGCCATTTTAAAACGAAAATTGGTCCCAATTTTCTCCCGATATTCGAAAAACTTTGTACCTGAGTCGGACAAAATTTGGAATTTCACATTTTCAAATCGGAATATCTCGAAAACTATTGGAGGAAACGCACACATGTAAGCATGTTTTTTGTTCATCTTTACAAGAAGATTATTAATATGTCAATTTTTTGAAAATCGGATGAGAAACAAAAAAATGGCAAACACTCAAAATTTTTTATGAAAAAAGTATCCAATTTTGGGCAGCCATTTTGCCGCCCCCAAAGGGTCTGGAAGGTTCAAAATCAAAACTTAAACTCCATTTTATGTCTTTTATGCATGTTCCAAATTTCATTGTAATCGGACCACAAGTTAACAAATGGCCGAATTATTTCCACAAATTTTGTGATTTATCCCACTGTGCGTGGAGTCTCATAATTCTATTAGCTGTAGTTACCCACCTGGAGTGTGCCATTTTGCCTGGCTGACGATTTCCAAGCTCTTGTGGACGATGACCAGATTTTCTAGCTTGGCACATTTCGAACATATACTTCTGTTTGGTACTCATTTCATCTGTAATTTCTTTTTCGATATCCGGAATATTGCCGCTGATTGGGGTAAACAATACTATTGGGGTTTTTTCACAGTCACGTAGAGCTGCTCCAATTGGCCCGGAGTATCCACGAGGACCAGTTGTTGCACCATCTAGTTTAATAATGAGATGCCGTAGAGGCAACTCGTTTAGGTGAAACAAGCACACTACCCACTGCAATGGCCGACCTAAATATGTCTCTATGCGTTGAATAACACCGCCCTTTCGACTAGTGTTAACCACAGTTTCGTCGCAACCAACACAAATAATATCATCAACATTGTTATTAACTAATTCCATTATAGAATCACATATTGCTTTTGTTGTGCCTGATGATGGAGTAACATGGCCTACATATTGCGAATTTGGTTCGGCGATTACTGAAACATGTTCCACTTGAACGGTTTTTCTATAATAACGGCCATTATGTTTTTCGTTTTGTAAAGTGATATCTTTACGACCATCAAAGTATAATCCTTGAATTTTAACTTTATTTTGCGTAAGAGTACTGTCTTTTCTAGAGGCTGCCAATGCTCTATGGATTTTATTTTTATCAATGACAAGACTATTATCGGTGTCACTGATTATTCCCACGTCATTAGAACTGCAGAAGTTATTGCGGCTGCTGATCGCATAGATAATCCATACCTGTCGCATGTTTTAGCAACATTTGGAAGGGCAAGTCTATTTTGCTCTGTTTCCAGTTTTGGCAGTGGTGACATTGGTAGGATTTGTATCTCAGGCGTTGCGGACGTTGTAAGTTTTGGAGCTTGTCGACTTGTAATTCGTTGCTCTAAGCGTTTTTTTAACTGTAAACGTTTTTCTTTCTTAACAGTTAATACACGATCGTTTCTTTGATCTGTTAAGAAATTCCGTTGATCAAGAGGTACCATTTTCTCATGCGAACAATTATATTTTTCAAAAGTGGTGCACTTACAAGCCGCAATATCAAAAAGACTGCTTTCACAGAGAACAATATACTTGGCCAAATTTGTTCTAAATTTGTCCCCTTTTTTTGATGTTGGGTATTTTCTATAAAAATTATATATTTTACTTATCTTTTTTAACAAATTCATTATTCTCTCTTTTGTTAGAATAGGAATTGCTGGGTTTAACCATATATGTTCCACTTCTTTGTATATTTTAGAAAATACTTTCGAAATGTTAGTTTTTTTACTCGTTATTTTTTTAACTCCTCATAATGATATTGCATTAAAATAACTACATCCTTTATGGTTGGTAATTTTTCAAATTGCTTTTTTGAATATGATCAAAAGATTGGACAAATGGTGTCGCTTCGACGAGGACCACAACTCATATTTAAAATTATTCCGATTTGTTTTTCTTTTTTTAATAATTTTCACGTATGAGAACAAAATTTTTTTAAACTGATTAAAAATATTTCAAATTATTGACAGTGTCAATTTGACACAAATCAAAACATTACGTATGTTCGATTACTATGTTATTATCTTCTTTTTTTTACTATTATTACTAAAGCTGGAAATTTAAAATACAAAAAGTAAACAAAACTTTCTATTTGCAAAAATGACGTTCGAAATGCAAATCAATTCTAAATTAAGTAAAAAATCATTTTTATGCGATACCTTTTAAAAGATTTACAGGAAAAAAAAACTAAGAAATATACTCTTTTTCATGACTTTCGCTACAGAATTTAATCAATTAAAAGTTTAAATTAGCAAATCTGGCTTGAAGGGTGAATGCGAAATTAAATAAGGTACAAGCGGCAAAAACAAATGTTAAAATCGCATAAAAACTGCGGCCTGCAAGAAAATTTTACAAAAAAGTACATCTCGTTCCACTGTGAGCTGGACCAGAAAAGCTCTATCACATTTTTTGAAATAGTTTTAACTAATATCCTCTAGTTTGCGCAGCTTTTGTGATTAATTTAGCTTGAAAGAAAGAAAGAAAGAAAAAAACATATACTCACTTTCCATCTTTAAGATGCAACGCTGCACCAAAATTGCTCTACGGAATTTTTTTTAATATTTTTCCCGGAATGTACTCTGTATTGCGCAACTTTTGGCGTAAATTTTTTTAAAATCAAAAATATTTTTTTTTTTTCAAAATGCACTAGGATTGCAATCTTTAGGATCCGGTAGCCATCTGGTTTTTTGTCCAAAAATTTTTTTGTTATTTTTCTCGTAAAAGGGTCCTAAATCCCCATCATTTGGGGCAAGCATTTTCAAATTCGAAAAAAGCCAAATTCGGGACGCGCTATTGATCAGCACACCACAAGAAAAACCTCGCTGACCAACAATCAACTCAACCGCCTTAATTTTTTCCTGATTCATCGCATATAGAAGATGAATCTTGCAAAACCACCTGCAAGATCAACTTTGCTGCAAAGAGAACCTTACACTATAAGGTACGATGACTTAAATTTGCTATGATGTGCGAAATATATGGAATTTCTGATAGGGTAGCTTCGTGTTTAGCTACGGCTTTATTTGAAGACATTGGTTTTACAGATGAAAAAGGGGAACCATTTGTTATGGATAAATCTAAAGTAGCTCGCGAAAAAAAGGCAAGGAGTTGGTTCGTAGAATGCAGTATAACGAATCAGATATGTTAGCATTTTCTTTTGATGGGAGAAAAAAAAACCGCACTAACAAGGAAAGAAATAAGTGTAAAATACCATCCGGAACTACAGAAAGAATCCCATATAGTGATTCTTAGAGAGTCTGAAAGGAAATTGTTGGGTCATATTAAAGTTGGTGCTGAAGACGCCAATACAAAACAAAGTAAACTGTATGATTTTTTCCAGGAAAAAAGTCTTTCTCTTACCAACTTAATAAGGATTTGCTGCGATGGAGAACCTACCAATACCGGCATTGAAAATGACATAATTCGAAGGTTTGAAATTCTATTGGAGAAATCATTACATTGGTTTGTTTGCTTGTTGCATTTTAATGAACTTCCGTTTCGCCATCTATTTAATGCTTTGGAAATGTCTACTACAAGTGGACCACGTACTAATAGTGGTACTCTAACTAAATTAATTGAAGCCTGCGAACAACTTCCGGTAGGCACAAAGTTTTTTTAAAATAGGCTTAGTTTTGTACTTCAACTAAGTGGGTCTATCTGTTATTTTAATATAATTAAAAAAAAATTATTAAAATGTAATGCAGCACTTCACAGAGTTGAAATAAAAATTAAAATAATAAGCTTTGATTCGATTTTTCTTTTTTTAGCTAATAAACTTTTTGTTGCTGGTTGTACCAGATTTTAACTCAATTTCGTTGGAAAATATGCCTCCAGGAATGAAAACTGAATTTGAAAAAGCTTTATCTACTGACGTTTTATATCTTTATCTACTAGCCAATGCTGTGTCGGAAGGTTTTTGTTCCCAAGATTTAGCCAACATGAAGCCGCGAAAAATAGTTCAATATCGTTGACTAACAAAAGACAGAAGACTTTTGCGCCTGTACATTGCAACTAGTTCACCCTGAAGAAATTTAAAAATTTTAGCAACTTACATTATGAAAGTCTATGTGCCAATGTACTTTTAGTTCTATAACTCAGTTCACTTTTTTTTATAAATTTATGCGGTCAACTCAATTTTTACCACAATTTACCATCAAGAAAACATCTTATTAGCAATGCTTTTTATGATAGAAAAACTGTACGCCAAAGAGCCATAAAAGAATTCTGCATTATCGTGACCAGCTGTATGACCCAACTAAACTTAGGATTTATAAGAAGCATTCACTTAACTTCGACTGATTGATTAAGATGATGACAGAAAATTGTCCGATACTTCATTTACCGCAAGCATTCCATACGAACACTTGTTGGATTATATGGAGTGTGATGATCTACCACTGCCTGACCCATACATTCCATCACACATTCAAGGAACTAAACGATGTTTGCAACTGCTTACCGCTGTGTTACGACGAGTTATAGCAAAGAACAGAGATGATGTTGTGGCACACAGTGGAGTGAATCAAATAAAAAGTGGTAATAAATATAGAACTTCTTAACTACTGGACCGATTTAGACCAACTGTATATGTTATCGTTAAGGAGGAGTATATCTTTCAGAAAATTAATTTTGAAGCCACCATGTGTTAACACAGGGTGAACAATAAGGTGCCAAAGTAGACCACCTCGAGTACAGAAAACTTTTAAAATGCTGTAACTTCTACAATTACGAACTGATTTCAATGATTTTAGACTTTTTGAATCCGCTTGATGAGATTAATAAAAAACATGCTTACAGTAATATGTTACCTCTAAAAGTTTAAAAGTTGTGTGATGTTGAACATTAAAATTTAAATTTTTTGACATTTTTTTTTAGGTTTTAAGTTAATAACTCCTTTATAATAAGTGGTATGACATTAAATAAAAAATTTTGTGTATTGCCACTTTTATCATTAATGTTGTGCTTAAAGTTTCATTTAATTATCTGTAACCGTGTAACGAGTAAAGAAAAATCTGCAACGTCAATTTTTTGAAATAGGTCAAAAAAATTGTAAAATTTTTGAGAAAAGTAGCTTCACTCATACGTTTTTTTTTATAATTTAGAAGAAGAAAAGCAAATATTTTTTTAAATATTCGAAAAGAACAGGCTTTGAGAATAGTTTTAAATGAAAGTATTATTAATTTTGGACATGCACCCTACACCCAGCATTGATCGAAAATGACCAATTTTCAAGCAAAATTTCAAGTTTACACGCGTGGGCAAAAAATGGCACGCCCATTTCTTAACTTTTTAAAACGTAATATTATAGACTAATAAAATGTTAATTTTTCTTCATCAAGTTTGCCGCCCTGAAATTAAAAGTGGGGTCCTGGGAGGTGTTTTTGTAAAAAAAAGTAAAATTTTGAAATTATTTTTTTTTTGCGCTTTTAAAAAAATCATATTTAGATCCAATTTTTTTACTTTCATTTATTTTTTGTTAATTAACGACGATATAATCTTTAATTCATATTAAAACTGTTTACATAGCATAAACACCTATTTAGATATTAACAAGTTTGTTATAATTTTTATTAAAAATAAAAATTATGTTTTTTCGACCTTTAATTGTGCAATGAAAATGAAAATTATTCAAGTTCGAGGCCATATACTCTATATTTCTTCATTAGGATATTGTCCTAACAAATAATCTATAGAGTTTTTGTTTTCAAATTTATTATTTGACCCTTTCAGGAATGTGTTGATAGATCTATTTCGGGAATTTTCTAGGTTCCCATCATCAGAACACGTTTTGAAAGCGGTAACAATCCCATGTCAAACATCAAGCATTCATATGAACTAGTTTACTCACTACATGAGAACTAATATACATATGATTTTGAAGTTAAAGATTATAACCATTGATCAAAAAATAAATTGAAAACTTGTTTGTGTGTATGTCTACCTTTGGTAAATATTCAATACACGTTTTTGTTTTTTTCCTCCTTTTTATGTTTTGTTAAGTTTGTAAACAAAACAGGGGAAGTAAACTAGGCGGTACTTTGCCTTTTTTCACAAGTTTGTTATAATTTTTATTAAAAATAAAAATTATGTTTTTTCGACCTTTAATTGTGCAATGAAAATGAAAATTATTCAAGATCGAGGCCATATACTCTATATTTCTTCATTAGGATATTGTCCTAACAAATAATCTATAGAGTTTTTGTTTTCAAATTTATTATTTGACCCTTTCAGGAATGTGTTGATAGATCTATTTCGGGAATTTTCTAGGTTCCCATCATCAGAACACGTTTTGAAAGCGGTAACAATCCCATGTCAAACATCAAGCATTCATATGAACTAGTTTACTCACTACATGAGAACTAATATACATATGATTTTGAAGTTAAAGATTATAACCATTGATCAAAAAATAAATTGAAAACTTGTTTGTGTGTATGTCTACCTTTGGTAAATATTCAATACACGTTTTTGTTTTTTTTTGTTTTTTTCAATTTATTTTTTGATCAATGGTTATAATCTTTAACTTCAAAATCATATGTATATTAGTTCTCATGTAGTGAGTAAACTAGTTCATATGAATGCTTGATGTTTGACATGGGATTGTTACCGCTTTCAAAACGTGTTCTGATGATGGGAACCTAGAAAATTCCCGAAATAGATCTATCAACACATTCCTGAAAGGGTCAAATAATAAATTTGAAAACAAAAACTCTATAGATTATTTGTTAGGACAATATCCTAATGAAGAAATATAGAGTATATGGCCTCGAACTTGAATAATTTTCATTTTCATTGCACAATTAAAGGTCGAAAAAACATAATTTTTATTTTTAATAAAAATTATAACAAACTTGTGAAAAAAGGCAAAGTACCGCCTAGTTTACTTCCCCTGTTTTGTTTACAAACTTAACAAAACATAAAAAGGAGGAAAAAAACAAAAACGTGTATTGAATATTTACCAAAGGTAGACATACACACAAACAAGTTTTCAATTTATTTTTTGATCAATGGTTATAATCTTTAACTTCAAAATCATATGTATATTAGTTCTCATGTAGTGAGTAAACTAGTTCATATGAATGCTTGATGTTTGACATGGGATTGTTACCGCTTTCAAAACGTGTTCTGATGATGGGAACCTAGAAAATTCCCGAAATAGATCTATCAACACATTCCTGAAAGGGTCAAATAATAAATTTGAAAACAAAAACTCTATAGATTATTTGTTAGGACAATATCCTAATGAAGAAATATAGAGTATATGGCCTCGATCTTGAATAATTTTCATTTTCATTGCACAATTAAAGGTCGAAAAAACATAATTTTTATTTTTAAT
The DNA here is from genome assembly GCA_021234595.1 of Delia radicum. Taxonomy (NCBI): domain Eukaryota; kingdom Metazoa; phylum Arthropoda; class Insecta; order Diptera; family Anthomyiidae; genus Delia; species Delia radicum. The sequence continues at coordinate 143,952,612 of CM037853.1, read as the reverse complement.
AAAAATTATAACAAACTTGTGAAAAAAGGCAAAGTACCGCCTAGTTTACTTCCCCTGTTTTGTTTACAAACTTAACAAAACATAAAAAGGAGGAAAAAAACAAAAACGTGTATTGAATATTTACCAAAGGTAGACATACACACAAACAAGTTTTCAATTTATTTTTTGATCAATGGTTATAATCTTTAACTTCAAAATCATATGTATATTAGTTCTCATGTAGTGAGTAAACTAGTTCATATGAATGCTTGATGTTTGACATGGGATTGTTACCGCTTTCAAAACGTGTTCTGATGATGGGAACCTAGAAAATTCCCGAAATAGATCTATCAACACATTCCTGAAAGGGTCAAATAATAAATTTGAAAACAAAAACTCTATAGATTATTTGTTAGGACAATATCCTAATGAAGAAATATAGAGTATATGGCCTCGAACTTGAATAATTTTCATTTTCATTGCACCTATTTAGATATTATTTATCAAAGTTAAGTTGTTATAATACAAAAAAACACTATTATATATATTTTTTTGTTTTTTTTACTTATTTGTGCTAGAAATTTATTACAATTTACAATAAATTATTTTTTTTAAAGCAGAGGTTTTCACCTATTCAACGATGTATAACATGTCTGGTGAATACTTTTACAAACGTCTGCAAACTTTTTTAAAATGTGTCAACTCGACCAAAAATTTTATTTATATGAAAATTCCTTTGTATGAAAATCATGGTAAATAGTGCATGAGTTATTAACAGGGCAGCGACTTTCATGCACTAAAAAATCGAAAATATGCGCTTAAAATATGCAGTAAAAAGCTCAAAATATGCGCTTAAAACATGCACTTAAATCGAAATATGCACCAAAAACCCAAAAATATGCACTTAAAATCCTAAAATATGCACTGAAAATCCAAATATATGCACAATTTTCACCACTTTTCATTTCAAATGAAACACAACTAATTTTATATCATATTGTGGAGAATATATTTTCGCTGATTACGCTAATTTCAAATATAAACTCCAAAACAAATTATAATTTTTAAATATTGTGTAATCCGTTGTTTCAACTCAAAAATAAAATTTTTTAATACACCACAAAATTCAATCAAAAATAATGTAATGTAGAAAAAATTTTTAAGTTTAAAAATTTACACCGCTTTAACTTTTGCGCCCTTTGCTGAAAGTGATTCACGAACACGAATTTAATGTGCCTAAATAATGATTTATTTTCGCACTAAATCCTATTAATATGCCATAAATGTAAAAAATAAATAAATTTAACCTAAATTTTAAATATTTTTGAGAATATCCCATATATGAATATCCCATTTGAAAACAACTACAACCGTGCGTAGATACTTAAATCGCAACAAAAATGCTTAAACTTTTAAACTAAAACAAACATTTCAAAGTTGTAATTTTTTTTTATATTCTTTTAAAACCATAATGAACCATCTAAAAATAAAAATGATTTTCATTACGAAAATTAAGACATTTTAAAGGTAAATGGTTTGGTAGAGAATTAAAGCTTTTACAGATTTTTGTTTATTTCTTCATGTAATTAATTTTACTTTGTGCAAATACAAAATTTTTTTATTACATTCTTCACTGTAATTTGAATTTTTCTAAACAATTTTTAAGTAATTGTGTTTTATGCACACAATTTCTGTTCTGTAGAACCTGTACAAAATTTTTTTTGTTTGACCCTTTCATATAAAACAATTTATGAGAAAAATACACATATCCATCATCAATCTCTGCCAATTAAATAAAATGTACCTCATGACAAGACAAAAATTTGTTTGACATGATTTAAACTAGTTTTCTTAGTAACATAAACTTAATAATAAAAAAAAAAAAATATAAAAAATCAAGTATAAAATTTAATGTAGAATTTATTTAGATTTAAATTAAACGGCAACATATTAATGTAGAATTTCAAGAATTTTGTAATCTCATAAAGATTTGATATTCAAAACTATGGAAAAATAATAAAGAAAAAGTAATAGCTTAAGCTTTGCATATTAAGACGATAAGCATCAAAGTTTTTTAAATGAATTTAAACATTTGGAATATATGCTCTTAAGGGACAACGTGAAACTTAGTTTTAAAATGTTGCCATGTGCACTAGGTCGTTTCACCAAGTCTATTTTCTTTTAGCGATTTTCCAACTTCTACAGCGGAATATTAATATGACTCAAAAGATTTTTAAGAATTTTTTCACATTTTTCGAACAGAGATTATGTGAAATTTTTTCTCTCTGTGACTTTGCTTTCCATAAACCAGAAAAATCACTAATTTTAAGATTTCCAGAACAATAACTAATTCGGTACAAATTAATAGTTAAAGGATCACTTAGATGACCTTAAAAATAAATATTCCGAATGCTCCAAACTTACCAAGCATAAGAATTATGCTTACCGAGAATCAGTTCTGGAAGGCCTTATTTAATTACATTCCATGACATGATTTTTGTTCGCGACGTCCCACTTGGTAGGTCTCTTTTAAGCAGGTGAAAAGCTCTTCTTTCATGTGATCTAAGAAGCAACTACTTCATGCCTTCGTAGGAAGGCTTGAAGAAGCGCAAAAAAAAAAATGTGCAATTAATAAGAGCGCTCATTCACTTCTCTTGAAGAAGCGCCAAAAAAAAATGTGCAATTAATAAGAGCGCTCATTCACTTCTCTTGAAGAAGCGCCAAAAAAAATGTGCAATTAATAAGAGCGCTCATTCACTTCTCGAAAGAAGCAGTAAAATATATGCTTCAACCATTTTCTATTAAAAAGCATTGTTTTCATTGACTTTCAAAAAAGCTTCTTTTATGAAGCATTTTCGGTTCATGAATACATTATCGTTTCATTAACTGCTTCTTTGCATGCATTCTTCACGGGGTCAATGTGTTCATTCTTTACTGCTTCTAAAAATTGCATTTAGGAAAGCACAACAAAATGGCTTCCTTAACTGCTTTATAGTATGCATGACCTCAAAGCGCTGTTTTGGAAGCATACGTTTGTTTTGTTTGAAGTTTTGTTGGAAGTTGGTGTAGGAGGTTTGAGAATTTGTTGGGAATGTTAAAATTGAATATAAATAATACGAAACTAATGAAATAATATTGAATTTTATAGAAACAAAAAAAAAAGGACAATAGAAAACAGAAAAAGAAATTTTGAAAAAAATTTTAATATTTTTGTTAAAAATGGAGAAAATAAAATTTCTAAATATCATGTTTTCTTCAACTTAAGACAATTTAAGAATTTGCGTTGTTGCCAAGATTCAATTGAAACAAAAAAATTTAGAGAACAGAAAAAATATGTAAATTTGTATTACTGAGGAAAAAATAGTAATACAAAAAAACCTAAACTGCGAAAAAATTATATAAAATGAAAATAATGATTCAAAATTCAAAAAAACCAACGAAAAAAATAGAAATACAAAAAAACCTTAAAATGCGAAAAAATATATGAAGATAGTAATTCACAAAGTTTATAATTTTTTTTTATATTTATATTAATTGTTAGTTAAATACATATATTCAGATATGAAAATAGTAATTCAAAAAATTCAATAAAGCGATGAGACAAAAAAAAATTTATATTAGTGGATAATATGTTCGAAATTTTTATTTAAAATTTAATCATTATTGTGAAATTTAATCAGAATTAGGAAAAGTATATCAGAAACTATGAAATGTATTTTAGAGGCTGTTAATAATCAATTATATAAAATATTTTCAACATATATCAAATAGAATTATAAACTTTTATCTCAGAAAATATTATTTGTGTTTCAGAAAGTATTATTTGTTTGGACAGTGTGTAATTTAAGTAACCTGACTATTATTTAATAAAAACTAATTTTGTTTTGAATATTTTAAATATTTATTTATTCATTGTTGTTGTTGATTTATGTTTCCTCAACAACGCTACTAGGCGAAACACTGCATAGATATTGCTTTATATGCAATTCAAAAATAAAATTTAAATAAATTTAAATAAAAAAAAAAAAAAAAATTGTGCGCCCCGGTAGGCTAGTTGGTAGCGTGCGGGCTTATCAGTGCGGGGGTCGTGGGTTCGAGTCCCACCAGAGGCACTGGTCTGTTTTCGCTACAACGCGCTGAAAGCCATAGTAGCTTGTGCTCGGGTAGGGAAATAGTATATAATTTGTAATTATATGATTATTAATTAATAATAAAAAAAAAATAAAATAAAAAAATAAAATAAAATAAAAAAAAAAAAAAAAAAAAAGGAAAAGGAAAAGGAAAAGGAAAATAATTAAGAAAAATATGAACAAACAAATGTATTTAATATAAGAAAAATTATTGTTGACAAAATGTAGAACTAATAAAAATTTATAAAAAAAAGCAATCTATATGGATCAGTTTTTAAACAGTACAACTTTTTTATTGTTAGCAAAAATTTTAAGGAAACAAAGCAAAAGACATTAAATTTCTAAAAAAAAGAAAAATTGAACATGAATAAATTTAAGTTTGTTCGATAACGGATTTTTTTTTTACAAATTTCTACAAGTTTTTACTTTAAGGTTGTTCGTTTACAAAAATAATCAGTAAAACTAGAGAGAGCGTAAAGTGACAGTTTCACTGCTACTAGTTTTTACTGAATACATTTTTGCCAGTAAAAATTTTTAATTTAAATTTAAACTACAATATCTTAAATTCTTAACATACCGTAGTTTAAATTAATTTAAATTAAATAAATAAAAATAATTCGAAAATAAATCATTTTGTAATTAGCCGCAAATAATAAAAAGTTCGAAAAAAATAAGTTAAATTTTCATTGCAATCGGTAATATATTTATTTCAATATATATATATATATATATATTAGGCCGGGTCGATTTGTATGGAGGCAAAAAAATCGCTCAACGTTCAAGGAAAATCGTATTCTAGGGATCAAAATAAGAAACTTTGCCGAAGGAACCATACCTCTAAAACGAATGCTGATGTCCCGACTTTTGACCCGTAGGGTCAAATTTTGAAAAAGCCCACTTTGATATTTCAGAAAGTAGGAGAAATCTCTCCAAGAGTATGGGAGATACTTCTTCTCCGGGAGACGCGCTAGCAGATTAATGCATAAATCATCATTCTAGGGGTTAAAATTTAAGTTAAAAGAGGGAATTTTTAGCCGTGTTTTTTTAGCAAAATGTACAAATCTCGGGATAGAGATATTTCAGAAAGTAGGAGGAGTCTTTCCAAGATTAGGGTCTCTATTTCTTCTCCGATTTTCCTTGAACGTTGAGCTATTTTCAAATCTACCCGCCCTAATATATATATACATATATATATATATTTATATGTATGTACACCGCATACTCTAGAGACATTTATTCATTCCCCCGCATAGTTTAGGGACATTTGCTTACTTTGGGGACTGTCCCCAAAATTTTCGCGCCTTTTCATACATCTAGCGTTTAAGATGAGGACAATTTTTTCTATACACCGCATATTTCGGCGACAATTTTGGGCGTGTCCCTAAAGTATGCGCTGTGCATACATATATATATATATATAAATATATATAAAAATTTCAAAATTTAGTAAAGCGACGTGAGAGAAAAAAATTTTATATTTTCGTTATGTTTATTGAAAATGCAGATATCATTGTATTATAATTATATAATAAAATCATAATATAATTTTCTATGAAAATAATAATTAAAAACTTTTAGTAGTAAATCGATAAAAGAAAAATATTTAACGTTTTCTTTTTTTGTTCATATTTAGGTAATTTTTATTTAAAATCAAATCATTCTATTACAAATATATATATGTATATATATATATAAGTCATTTGTATTAATTGTTAACTAAATTTAATAATAAATAAAATAAAAATTAAATTTGTCAAAAAACAAAACAATTTTATTTTTGAATGGAATAAAAATATAAACATAAATAATATAAATATACAAAGGATTTTTTTAAGAGACTTTTAATTGTTCATCTTAAACTTTTTGGCGACTCTGACATAGTATACATTTTCAGAAGCATTTATCTTTCCCGCAGCCGCACGTTCAGCTTCGGCTTTATCGTTAATATTTTTACAATTTTTATATAATAGGACTGTTAAATAAAATTCTAAGAGATCTTCTCGATTTTTGTAGCATGTATCTGATTCATCGAAAAATATATCATATTTTGTTGTTGCCATTACACGCTTTATTTCAGCAATTATTGTTTTTCGTAGATTTTTAATGTGAAAGTGTTCGGTGAAAATTTTCTTGTATATGCTGAAGAAATATTTTGAAATGTTATTGTAAAGATCAGAAGTTACTATCACTTTTTCGACGTTAAACGCTTTGTGTTTCATAAATGTGGACTGATGGTGCATTTGATGGTGCTGTTGCCATTTTTAGGCATCTTTCACATTTTAATTTTTTTACAAACTTCGAAAACACTGTGTAACCGGTGTAATAAGGCAACTCTTGCGCTTCGAGCTGTGGCACACCTGGAACGTTATCTTCGTCTTAATCCAATTCATTATCATTATCGTCAATATCTATTTTGGTATTTAAAATGTTCTTCAAGATTGGTTGTTGGTGTTCTTGTGATTCTTGTTCAGATTGTACCCACTCAAGCATCACATCAGCATCATCTTCACAATTTTTATTTGCTAAATCATATTTATACGAAATAATGTTCATCGAAATTAACCGTGCTAGCGTATATTGAAGGTGGTTAATTGCAGGATGAGGATTGGCACCGGCCTTTGATCGGATTTTAAAGAATAAATTCTCTAGTGCATCCTGTTTAAACTTTCGAAACAAAACGTATTCAATGATCGGATATTTTATTAACAAGTGTTGTCTCATTTCGAGCAAACCTCTTAATGTCAAAATGAATCCTTCGATGCACGTGTTCAGATTCTGTCCGACAAATCTAAAGGATTCCATGTAATCGATGAAATCCAAAATAAATTGAACCCTTTCAAATTCGCCTCTGTTGATTGGTCTTCTGTCTGGGTTCTTGTCATGGATATACTTCGAATTCAGCATGTCAAATAATTGATTGAACATTCTTACAAAATGTTGAGTTCCTGCTACCATCGGCTTAAGTTTGTATTTGAAATAATTCAATTCGTTTAGTGTTCCTATGGCAGCATCAACACTGTGACTCAATAGTTGGACTGCTTTTGAGACATTCATCTTTTGTTGGTTTGATGGATAAAGATGACCATATTTTAATTTGTGTGTCATCCTTATATTAAGACTCTCTGTGTCCGAATCAAATACAGCTCTTAAAACTTTAGCGCTTGCTGTTCCGTGGCTCGTATTGATGTCGTGGGCAAGCAAGGTGTTTCGAATGGCGTTGATAAGATGGCAATAATCGTACATAACGAATATTTTGTCGCCGTTTGATGACATATAATATGGTGTTTCTATTGACACATCTAAGCCGTTAACTGCTCCAATATTTGCCGATTCTTGGTCCATTATAATGCTGGTAACAGTTAATCCAACATTTTGCAGAACATCAACGTTTTACAAAATTATTTCTTTCATAAAGTCATCTGTAAGAAGGAAAAAAAATATACAAAATATATTATTTATTTCTAATAGCATAAAGGAAATAAAAGGAAACCTATAAATACTTACGTCGCAATTTGGATGATGTTGCGTAATAGCTTATTACGTATTTCCATGCGCTGAATACGCCCTTTACCATGAACACCAAAGCTTTTGCTGCAACTTCTTGTTTCCTTTCGCCGTAGTTAAAGTCTACAAGGCCATCGATCCTATCGGTCGATTTGTTGTAAACCATCCCTTTGTCAATCGTTACCTCGTCGAGTAGCAGAACACATTCTTTTTGTTTGGCATCCATATTCTTAGTCATTGCTCTTAGATTTTCAATAACGTCAATGTCTTTGCCAGACTTGACGCATTTGATTGGCCTATAGTTATACAAGGTCGTTGTTGATGGCAACTTAAAGCCCAGTATTACGCATAAATAAATATGCTTTTGGAGAGATGTACTCAATATTTTGAGCAACATTTCTGTCCTCCTCGGTATAGGCATTTTTTTCCGAAACAATGAGCTCAGCGAAAGCTATACTCTCTTTGCTAGCTTTTAAGCTGGGAACAATATATTTTTCTTAATACTGCAAATATTAGCACTAAGCTTTTTAATTTTGCGTTGCAACATCAATACTCTTGTTGCTTGTGCCTTTTGCTGCCTGGCATATTTTTGTTGCCACTCGCATCCACAATTATTAACTTCCGATTCAGTTTGGTTTAATCGGATAGCACATGCCGGTTGAATTTCTTCTTGATGGGAATAAGTTGCTAATTCATCGAGTATGATGTCATTATCATCCATATCCGTTACGAATTGTTGTGGTTAAACATGTTCCGCTGGAGTAGAATGATATGGGTGGATTCTGTCTGGAGGCGATGGTAAATTTCTTGTTGGGAAGACTTTTTTTAAGCTTCTTTTTCCCAAAATCAATGCTCATGAAGTGATCTCTACAAACATATAGTTTGTTAGATTCTTCGTCTTCCAGACCACATTGCTTTTTCCATAAACGGAGCAGAGAGGGATTCTGGGGAAACGAAAATGTGGGTGCATTTTTATTTAAACAATTCTTTATCGAACATTGATTTTTTGCCAGCCGACTAATTGCACCAGTAACTTCACCTAATTTAATTAAAATATAGAATAGGGTTAGCTAAAAATGTTGCATATATTTAAATATATGTTTATATATACTTACCATCAACAATTGTGTGTATATACCCTTTTAGTAGCCGCCGTACTCCGATGCAATTGGCTGCAAAATGTTTACTGCAGACACCGTTTTGGCTTCTGGGAGTAAAATCGTCAGCCAATTTTAAATTTTTTCTCCAAACCTTCATCTTGCTCGGGGAATCGATGAAGGACAATGATGTCATTATCGATGCAATTTTTGATGCATTTGGCCATTTTAACGTATTTTATTTTTTTATTATCAAAATTTAATTTCAATTTTTAGTGTTAACACTTTCGGAGTTGAGAAAGTATTTAAAACAAAATTTAAATTATCTTTTTATTTATACTATTTTCAGTCACTTGTTCTACCTCGACCCCTTTTTGCCAGATTCTATGTCCAGATGATCACAACAGGTCTAAAAATCAGGTACAATATTGCACTTTCGTGAAAATCATCAAAACAAGGCAGTAAAACTATAACCCTTTTTTTCAAAACAAAACAATAAAACTGTAGCCTTATTTTAAAGCAACTAACTAGTTAGTAGTTTTACCTGATTTTAACTAGTTAGCTGTGTCACAGTGATACCTGTATTTCTTAAAAATGTTGCTTAAAAAACCCACACAAGCAATATGACGTTATGCAAATGCATCACAGAGCTACCTTAATTTTTTAAAGGGGTTGCAAAAACCGCACACAAACAAGTTTGCGACATGCAATTGGGTGACAGTGATACTTAGATTTCTTAAGAAGGTTGCTTAAAAACCCTACCCAGGTAACTTTACTACATGCAGCTGTGTCACAGTGATACCTGCATTTCTTAAAAATGTTGCTTAAAATAACAACATAAGAAATATGATGTTATGCAAATGCAAATGCATCACAGTGCTACATTATCTTTTTAAAAGGGTTGCAAAAACCGCACACAAACAATATTACGACATGCAGTTGGATGACAGTGATACTTACATTTCTTGAAAAGGTTGCTTAAAAACCCCACACAGGTAAGTTTACGACATTTAACTGTGTCACTGAGATACCTTTATTTCTTAAAAATGTTGCTTGAAACAAACCTCACAAACAAGTTTACGATATTCAATTGAGCTGCAGTGATACTAAAAACGTTGCTACTGACTACAGTGCAATTCTCATCGGGTACCTTTAACAGGGATAAAAACGATTAAATTATAACAGTCAAACAAAAACAGCGATAAACAATGGATTTCATCTACAAATTAAAATATTATAGCCGAAATTGGACTTCGGAATTTATTGAGTTGTTCCGCAACCAAGAGTGCTTATGTGATGATACTCATCCGAATGCACTAAGCAGCTCAGCTCGCAAAAATAGCCTTGAATTGCTTTGGCAGAAGTTGAATTAAGAGAATGACGATGCTACCGTAGATGAGGTTGCGAAAATAATAAAATATTTACGCATCAACTATGAAAATTAGCAGAAGATGGTGCTAAAAACGCCACATATAATACACAGCTGTGGTACTACAATAACAAACACGGACAATAGTCAACCATTATTACAGTCATCCTCGGAATTTGAAACAGAGGAAACTACTGTGAAAATAGCAATTCCGGAAGAAAAAAGCCATAGTATAACAACGGCTGAAAAACCAACTACTGCAACTACTGTAACTACTGCAACTACTGTAACTACTGCAACTACTACAACTACTGCTCAGCCAAAGATGCAACAACATGGAGTAACATATATCAATGTACCAACTCCAGCTGCCAATATGTACGTGCATATGATGCCATCCACAACTGATGGCTTAGTTTAATATGCCGTGCGAATTGCTTGTATTTTGCGTTCGCTCATCCCAGAGGATCACATAGAGCTGGAAAAACCATTTGATGATATTGTAAATGATGGCCTTCATTAACAATTTTAACTAATCACAATTTAAATGTAATTAATACAAGTTATTTAGTTTAGACAATAATAATAATACTTTTTAAAAAGTAAAACTTTTTTTATTATTAGAATATATTAGTTTGATATAATTTTTATTAAAAATAAAAATTATGTTTTTTTCGACCTTTAATTGTGCAATGAAAATGAAAATTATTCAAGTTCGAGGCCATACTCTACATTTATTTATTAGGATAACTGCCCTAACAAATAATCTATAGAGTTTTTTGTTTTCAAATTTATTATTTGACAATTTCAGGAATGTGTTCATAGATCTATTTCACATTCAAAATTCATATAAACTAGTTTACTCACTACATGAGCACCAATATATGAGCTTGAAGTTAAAGATTATAAGCATTGATCAAAAAATAAATTGAAAACTTGTTTGTTATGTGCAAGGTCCACCTCTGGTGGATATTCAATACACGTTTTTTGCTTTTCTCTCCTTTTTATATTTTGTTTAAAAAAATTTTAACATATTATCCATTAATATAAATTTTTTTTGTCTCATCGCTTTATTGAATTTTTTGAATTACTATTTTCATAGCTGAATATATGTATTTAACTAACAATTAATATAAATATAAAAAAAAATATAAACTTTGTGAATTACTATCTTCATATATTTTTTCGCATTTTAAGATTTTTTTGTATCTCTATTTTTTTTTTTTTGATTTTTGAATTATTATTTTCATATAATACTTTTTCGCATTTTAAGGTTTTTTTGTATTTCTATTTTTTTCGTTGTTTTTTTTTTTAATTTTGAATTATTATTTTCATTTTATATAACTTTTCGCAGTTTAGGTTTTTTTTGTATTTCTATTTTTTCCTCAATAATACAAATTTACATTTTTTTCTGTTCTATAAATTTTTTTGTTTCAATTGAATCCTGGCAACAAGGCAAATTCTTAAATTGTCTAAAGTTGAAGAAAACATGTTATTTAGAAATTTTATTTTCTCCATTTTTTTCCTTCAGCAATCGGCAACATTTAAAGGCAGCCCTTTAACCACTCGGCTATTTATGAGTTGTACTAACATTCAGCAAAAACGTGAATATATTACAACACCCTTGCATGAATTTGTATTGGAGTATTAAATTTTAAACATTTCAAACAAATTCTCCAACCTCCTACACCAACTTCCTACTACATATATATTAATAAAATATATTTTTAACAAAAATATTAATATTATTTAAAAAATTCTTTTTCTGTTTTCTGTTGTCTTTTTTTTTTTTTTTTGTTTTTATAAAATTCAATATTATTTCACTAATTTCGTATTATTTATATTAAATTTTAAACATTTCCAACAAATTCTCAAACCTTCTACACCAACTTCAAACAAAACAAATGTAGATCGTTCTTGTTCAAACAAAACTTCCTACAAATTAGGCTTTCCAATCTTAACTCGTTCTTGTTCATACTACATATATATTAATAAAATATTTTTTTAACAAGAAAATTAATATTTTTCAAAATTTCTTTTTCTGTTTTCTATTGTCTTTTTTTTTTGTTTTTATAAAGTTCAATATTATTTCATTAATTTCGTATTATTTATATTCAATTTTAACATTTCAAACAAATTCTGAAACCTCCTACACCAACTTCCAACAAAAGTTCAAACAAAACAAATGTAGATCGTTCTTTACAGTTATATTAGTTTTTTGTTTTTATACACATCGAGATTATTTTTATGTTATTTTCAATTTATAACGAGCTTTCAACCTCCGTATATTTACAAAAATAAAGCAAATCAAACATATTAGCTAGGTTGATACTAGTATTTCGATTTGGCGAAAGATCTCATCAGAACCCGAAGTTTTAGAAAATTTAGAGCCTCCATAAGAAAACCTATTAATAATCAATTTTGCTCCATTCTTGTCTTCTTAGTAATCAAGCACGTGGTTAGGTCTTTTCCTAACAAGCATCATGACGTTACTAAACTTTGAAGACCAAAAATGTTCTATTTATATAAAAAATTTTTTAGTTTGTACTCTGGCTCAAGTAATATTTTTTACAGTTATATTAGTTTTTTGTTTTTATACACATTGAGATTATTTGTATGTTATTTTCAATTTATAACGAGCTTTCAACCTCCGTATATTTACAAAAATGAAGCAAATCAAACATATTAGCTATGTTGATACTAGTCTTTCGATCTGGCTAAAGATCTCATCAGAACCCGAAGTTTTAGAAAAGTTAGAGCCTGCATCTACAAATTAGGCTTTCCAACCCAAAAATCTTAACTCGAGAAAATCTTTTCTCAAACTCCAACAGCCTTTTGAATATCCTCAATGTAGATCGTTCTTGGTTTAACTCTGCGAATTCCATACGTTTGGTTTTGTACCTTTATAAAAGTTGTGGAAATACGTTCATTTTATTTTTCATATTCATCGATGAATTTACCATTATCTTGGCATAGGGATATACAGAAAATGGATTGGTTGGAATTCGGTCGAAACCATTAAAATTTATTTGATAGGGCGTTATTTTATTTGGAACTACCAATAATCGATTAATAAAGCAAAAGTGCTGTACCATAAATTAAAAACAGGGAAAAGAAGCTAACAACAAACCATTTATCCAAATATTGATATTTCCAATCAACTTTTCAAATAAAATTCGGGTAGTAATTGTGTACGGTAGAATAAACGATTTATTTTGTGATAATATAAGAGAATTGGTACCATCTATCAAATTTTTTACAAATTGTCGATAATCAAAAGTGGTTACTACCAATACGGTATTTGCAATCAAATATGCCACTAAATTAGAGGTTCAGTAGTACCAACCGAATTGTGGATTGCTTTGTTTATAGAAGCAACTAATGATTGGAATTGATAAACGAATTTGAGACAATGTTTGTTTTCCTAACAAGATATTTAAATTCAAATTTAGTGGGTGTTGTAGGTAGAGAGTTTGCCTTGTACTCCGAACTTCCGACTTCAAATCTCGGAAAAGCCAAACACAAAAAGTTTTTTTTTTTTTAATTAAAATAAATTATTAAAATGTGTAAATAGCAAATAAGGCAATGAAAATTGAAAGTGATGGTGTTGCAATCAGTAGGACAGAGTACTACTAATCTGAAGGCCACGGTTCAATATCAGAAGAATTAAAAAAGTTTTTTTTTAATTTCAATAAAGAATATTTTACGTCAATTTAAAAAATTCATCTTTGTTTTATTCCATTTCAAAGTTCTATACCTCTATAAAAACTCTCATTATATTACTCACGTACTTTAATTAAAAACAAGTTGTCGCTGAAATCGTTTGGTTGTTTATTAAAAATTTGTTTGGAATTTGAAAAGCAAATACAAACACTTTAAAAAAATACTAGAATCTTAAAAAGAAGAGATTGATACCATAATCTTGGATAAGCGAGAGCGTCCCCTAGAGCTCACCCTAAAGAATGAGGTTTCTACTAAAAAAAAGCAGGCCTCGCCTAAAGGGAAAGCTACGTACAAACAAATAGCTCCCCTAAAGAAGAGGTTTCCATAAATAAAAGCATTCCATAAAAAAGTGGATATATGGCCAACCGCTCTCCGCCCCCCAAATAGCTCCCATAAAGATGAGGTTTCCATAGAAAAAAGTATTCTATATATTCCACATATTCCGTAGTATAAATGTGATATATAAAATATATTAAACCAGTTTTTAAAAACATGGCGGATATAAAATGAGGCTGACAGTGCTTGTTGAGTGGCATATCTCATTTTCATCGGTCACGGGGACCTGTTCATTATATATAATTGACATAATTTAACCCACCACCAATGACAAATTTTACTAGTTCCATAACATGTCATAATTTAACCAGTCAAAGGATATGTTCTTTTACGGCAACTGACTCCTCATTACCCGCATGTTAGTGTCACCTAATTGCAGTTTTTTTTTTAAAGGTAGGGAAATAAGTAAGTATCTGCATTTTTAGATTGTCAATGAAATTGTGTTTTCAAATGTAAAAAATTATAATTTTCTAATAAGTGGTTTACGAGTTATTCAAACAGCAAAATAAAGATAATAAGTGCGCTACGCTTATGAACAGTGCTTTACTTTAGCACTCATCATAAGACATGCTACTCTTTATTTTCAGAGGGGCTAATCTAGCATTTTTTTAAAAATCCTCAAAACGAGGCACTCAAATAAATAGTATTTATGCTTTCAGCTAAATTCTTTATATAAAACATTATAAAATAAATGCATTCCAATTGACAACCCATTTTATTAAAATAAAATTATTTAACACATGTTGAGAGGAAATATCACTTACCGAAAGTCATTTAAAATAATTGCATAATGATTAAGCATAACAAAAACTGCGTGAGTTTAATCAGTACGATTAATCTAAATGCCCAAAGTTAGTTTGATCACAAAACTAACCACAAAGTAATATACGAAAAGTTTTCCTCAATTAAATTTCATTCAAATGTAAGCCCTTTGGGGAAAAGGCCATGCAGCGGTGTTATTAAAAATAGAACAAGATAAACTTGGCAGCTGTAGAGCACACAATAAAAGCTAAATTACTGGCGAAATTTAGCGATTCATACAAAATGTGTATGACAATCTTTTCGGCTATAGTTGTAACTTTTATTGTGAAAGTACTCATAATTTTGGATTTCAAATTAATTTGAACGATAAAGGATTTAGCTTCATGTCCCGTTAGCTACTAACTGGGACTTAACCTGACACATTTGTTGTTGTTTCCCATATAAATTTTCAATTTAAAAGTTTGTTAAATTTTAACTGTACATTATGTAATTGGGCCTTAAAGTAGTTATTATTTTTGTACACTCAAAAAAATAAGTTAGTAGAAAAGTTAGTAAAACGTCTTGTAAATCATTTATACTATTTTTTAGCAAAATTTTTTGCTAAAATCATGTTTTCAGCTAAAATTTTTGTTATACTTATTCAGCACTTAACTGTTTTATACTAATGCTTTACTAATATACTAATGTTTTACTTATTAATTTTGCTAAAAAAAAATTGTGCTGATAAGCACATTAATAGTGTGGACGGCAACCAGATTGAAAGATATACGCAGAATGAAGTAGATGTCGCGGCATGTCAAGATGTAGTAGAGAAGAGGAAAATGATACTAAAAAGTACAACTCTAATAAGACATATAAAAAAATCAACCATGGAAGACTTTTGTATCTGTTTTTCATACATAAAACAAAATTGAGGATTAAAATAACTTAAATTTTGCGTTGTCACCGGTTTGTGAAAATAATTGTCTATTAATTAAATAAAAGACAAAATAAAATATTTATTTATTTAAACTAAATGTTTATATGTGTGGTCAAATTGCAAACAAACATATACAGATATGTAGACAGAGTAAAGTGAAAGACAAAGACACATCTTAGGTAGATTTTTTATGGTTCCTTTTTCTTATTGCAAAAAGGGTTGTTTTTTCGTTTCGTTTGTTTTTGTTTATTTTTTCATTTCGTTTCTATAATTATCTTCGGCAGTTGCGATAGCATCATTTAGACAACCATTGATGTAAGTAATTGAAATGTTATGTTATATATATTTATTTCTATATATTTTCAGATATTAAATAAATTCATGTCGTCAATGTGGAAAAATTAAAATTTTTATATTTCGTTATTATAGTAAATTATTTGTAAAAGAATCACAAAAATATGTTTTATGATTTTCAGCAAATAAATTAATTAAATTACAAATTTTTTGCGTTTTTTTTCAATCTACTAAAATTCAGCAAAAAATTTATTAAGTTTTAGCAAGGCTTTTGTATTTCTAATCTACTAAGTGTTAGCAAAACTTTTGCTGAATCTACAAATTTTGTTGCTAAAAATCAGCTCGCTGATTTACAGCAAAAGATTTTGCTGACATTAGCAACTTTTTTGCAAGCATCCTCCTGACTAAAATTTTGCTGACTCAGCAAAATTTTTTGCTGACTTTACAAACTTTTTTTTTTTGAGTGTAGTTTGTAGACTAATTATAAATGACATTACTGAAAATACTTCTAAAATTAGCAGTTTTTTTCTGAAACATACACTCAACAAAATAAGTTAGTAGAAAAGTTAGTAAAACGTCTTGTAAATCAGGTATGCTATTTGTTAGCTAATTTTTTGCTAAAATTCTGTTTTAAGCTAAAATTTTTGTTATACTTATTCAGCACTTAACTGTTTTGAACTAATGTTTCACTAATACTATACTAATGTTTTACTAATTTATTTTGCTAAAAAAATTGTGCTGATAAGCACATTAATAGTGTGGACGACAACCAGATTGAAAGATATGCGCAGAATGAAGCAGATGTCGCGGCGTGTCAAGAAGTAGTAGGGAAGAGGAAAATGATACTAAAAAGTACAACTCTAATAAGACATAAAAAAATCAACAATAGAATATTTTTGTATCTGTCTTTCATACATAAAACAAAATTGAGGATTAAAACAACTTTAATTTTGCGTTGTCACCGGCTTGTGAAAATAATTGTTTATTACTTAAATAAAAGACAAAATAAAATATTTAAATTTAATATGTGTTTCTAAACTAAATCTTTATAGATTAATAATCTAGTGTGGTCAAATTGCAAACAAACATATACAGACATGTAGACAGAGTAAAGCGAAAGACAAAGAAACACATCTTAGGTAGGTTTTTACGGTTCCTTTTTCTTATTGCAAAAAAAGGGTTGTTTTTCGTTTCGTTTGTTTTTGTTTATTTTTTCGTTTTGTTTCTATAATTATCTTCGGCAGTTGCGTCCTTTAAAAGATAGCATCATTTAGACAAACATTGATGTAAGTAGTTGAAAGAAAATTTTTGTTATGTTATATATATGTATTTCTATATATTTTCAGATATTAAATTAATTAATAATGTGGGAAAATGAAAATTTTTATATTTCGTAATTATTGTAAATTATTTTTAAAAGAATCACAAAAATATATTTTATGATTTTCAGCAAATAAATTAACTAAATTACAATTTTTCTACAAATTTGTTGCTTTTTTTCAGTCTACTAAAATTCAGCAAAAAATTTATTAATTTTTAGCAAGGCTTTTTTATTTCTAATCCACTAAGTGTTAGCAAAAATTTTGCTGAATCTACTTATTTTGTTTGCTGACATTAGCAATTTTTTTGCAAGCACCCTCCTGACTAAAATTTTGCTGACTCAGCAAAATTTTTTGCTGACTTTACAAACTTTTTTTTTGAGTGTAAGTAAAATAAGAACAGCAAAAATAAAAATGGTTTTTAGTTAGTTGAGAATAGTAATTTACTCTGTTAAAATTAGAAAGTCTTTTGCAAAATATTTGTAGACAAAAACAACAAAAAAAAGCTGAACTATCAACACGTGCTATATTTAACTTGAACTTTTTTTAAAAATTAGGTGTCTGCTGATTTTGATTCCCCTAAAAATAATACAGGAAAACAAAATTGTAACTTTAAAAAATTAATAAAGTTCAGACACGCTGATGCAAATGGCGTTTTCAAAATGCAATCAATCTGATTCCTTTCTGTTGAAATGTAAATACAACACCTGTATTCTTATTTGATTCACAAAACTGTAGATTAAACCCGCTATTTAGCGTTTTTTTTTAATTATTAACGGTTTAGGAAATTTTTATCGCCAAACTAGCAATCATGCACTAGAAAGAGCCTATTTGGAGAAGTGCTTCAGCATGAACGCAATCATTAAAATATGGTACCAGTATAGCGAAGGTTTTTGTTAGGAACATTTTAGCAAATATAAATATTTTAAGCTGACAAATTTGAAACATACAATTGGGGACATGTTATGGTGTTATGTAAAATTTTTGACAACTCGCGAATTTTACATAAAAAACGCTTTGATAAATTTGATAATAACTGGTTTCTTCCACTGCGTGAACATTTGATTAGCTCGATCAAATATTTAGTGAGAGAATAAGTTAAAACCCAAAAAATTAAAAAAACTCTTAACACCGAGTTTTATTTAAAGCTTTGGGAATCAAATATGTACCTTATATATAAATACTGGTCTTGTCGATAGATTTCAATAGAAAGAAATCAGATTTATTGCATTTCCAAATTTTTGTATATAAAATGCAAAGTCATTTTGAGTAAAAACTGTACCATACATCAAAATAAAAAGCACGCCATTGAAGCCAGCATGCTAAAAATACGCAGAATTTATGGTCAGAAGCTTATCAATCAGAAATATATTGAAAATTTAAATTTTGTTCTTCTAATGTTTAGCAAATGTTCTTAGTATTTTATCAGATTAATTTGTTACTAATAATAAACTAAAATTTAACCTAAATATAACTATATTGTAAATTCATTATTTAGTAAAAAAATCTGCTAATTGTAGAAATTTTTCATGCAACGTCAAATAAAAAATGGTAATAATTATAGAACTTCTTAACTACTGGACCGATTAAGACCAAATGTATATGTAATCGTTAAGGAGGAGTATATAACACAGGGTGAGCACTAAGGTGCCAAAGAAGACCACCTCGAGTACAAAAAACTTTTAAAATGCTGTAACTTCTACAATTATGAACCGATTTCGATATTTTGAATCCACTTGATGAGATCAATAAAAAACATGCTTACGGAAATATGAACTCTTATGAACTCTTGAACATTAAAATTTAAATTTTTTGACAAGTTTTTTTTTGGTTTTAAGTTAATAACTCCTTTATAATAAGTGGCAAGACATTAAAAAAAAATGTTGTGTATTGCCACTTTTATCATTAATGTTGTGCTTAAAGCTTCATTTAGTTATCTGTAACCGTTGAGTACAGTAAAATCTGCAAAGTCAATTTTTTGAAATAGGTCAAAAAAATTGTAAAATTTTTGAGAAAAAGTAGCTTCACTCATACATTTTTTTTATAATCTGGTAGAAGAAAAGTAAATATTTTTTTTTTAAATATTCGAAGAGAACAGGCTTTGAGAAAAGTTTTAAATGAAAGTATTATTAATTTTGGACATGTACCCTACACCCAGCATTGCTCGAAAATGAGCAATTTTCAAGCAAAATTTCAAGTTCACACACGTGGGCAAAAAATGGTACCCCCATTTCTTAACTTTTTAAAACGTTATATTATAGACTAATAAATGTTAATTTTTCTTCATCAAGTTTGCCACCGGGAAATGAAAAGTGGGGTCATGGGAGGTGTTTTTGTAAAAAAAAGTCAAATTTTGAAATCATTTTTTGTTCTTTTAAAAAAATCATATTTAGATCCAATTTTTTTTCTTTCATTTATTTTTTATTAATTAACGACAATATAATCTTTAAAACGTATTAAAATTGTTAACATAGCATAAATACCTATTCATATATTCCCAGGAAAAAGTTACACATTCCAAAAAGAAGGTGATGCCCACACTTGCTTACATATCTCATTGCCAAATTAAGTAACTGCAATACCAAACTCATTCCAACGATATAGTCAAAAAAGCAAGTAGTATTGTAATCAATTCTTTAAATGTAAACCAGAAAGCATGAACTCAATAACAAAGTAATTGTTTACTTAAAAGAAAATAACAATGTTATTAACTTATATGTATAACTTTTTGTACTCCAGAAGTAATCATATACATTTTCTTAATAAAAGGACGTTATTGGAAGTAGTTCCTAATTTTGAAAAAAGAAGTTATACATTTTTAAAAAATTTATCTCATATATTTTTTCAAACAAATTTTTATTTGCAGAATAATAATACTAAAAACAGAAATTGCATGTTGCCCAAATTTTGTTAAACTGTGGTTAGG
The DNA here is from genome assembly GCA_021234595.1 of Delia radicum. Taxonomy (NCBI): domain Eukaryota; kingdom Metazoa; phylum Arthropoda; class Insecta; order Diptera; family Anthomyiidae; genus Delia; species Delia radicum. The sequence continues at coordinate 143,932,254 of CM037853.1, read as the reverse complement.
TATAAATTAGGAAAGCGCACGAGAGCAGAAAATTGTGAGTGGAAGTTGAAATTACTGACGTTATCGTGAGTGAGTGTAAAAAAAACTTTCGAGGGTGATTGTGCGTTAGTCATATTTTTGTTTTTCAATTTTGAATTGTTCTTTTTTTTGAAAAATTTATATTTTCGTGGTTTATAGCTCCAAAATTTGACAAACCCATGTTATCATAACAATTCGATGTTTCACTTTTTAGGATTTTATTTCCGTATGAATTTTGATCGTTATATTTGATTGACGTAGGAGAATCAAGTGTGAGTAAAAGTTGAATTTACTTATGGAACTACTTCTTTTTTTTTAAAATGTAAGTACATCTTATTATTTCTAGGGAACTATTTATTTATTTTTTATGTAAGTACTTCGTAGTTTTACAATGGAACTATTTCTTTATTAAAAAATGTATGTAGTTCTTAAAAATATAAAGTAAATGGTTCTTCGGTAAAAAAAATAATCAATTCTAAAGAATCAATTATTTTAGTCTCACGCCCTGTTAAAAGAATCGAGTAGGTAATCTAGTAAGGAATGCGTTCTGCCCAAAATGCTTGATTACAAACCCGCTTACCTTTTTGGAAATTTTTTGCTGGGTTATGTATCAAAATTAAGCTGTTATAATACAAAAAACACTATTATATATATTTTTTTGTTTTTTTACTTATTTGTTCTAGAAATTTTTCAAATTTACAATAAATTATTCTTTTTTTTAAAGTAGAAGTTTTCACCTGTTCAAGGATGTATAACATGTCTGCTGAATACGTTTACAAACGTCTGAAAACTTTTTTAAAATGTATCAACTCGATCAAAAATTTTATTTATATGAAAATTCCTTTGTATGTAAATCATGGTATCAATAAACCTACAACAGAAAAATCAGGTAAACTTACTATTTTTCATTCATTTATGTATAAATGTATTTTTTCAGAATTGTATGGGTTTATTCACGGGTCCTAATGTTTACCACTTGACCGCAATAGTTTATGGCTACAGGCTAAATTTGCATATCTTCAATCACTCCTTCAATAAAAACAGTTACATATAAATATTTCCAGGTAATTTAATTTTATTAATTTTATTTAATTTAATTCCAGGTAATTTTAGTGAAGCTTTAAGCACAACATTAATGATAAAAGTGGCAATACACAACATTTTTTTTTTTAAATTTTAATGTTCAACATCACACAAATTAATTTTCTGAAAGCTATACTCCTCCTTGACGATTACATATACATTTGATCTTAATCGGTCCAGTAGTTAAGAAGTTCTATATTTATTACCACTTTTTATTTGATTCACTCCACTGTGCGTCACTTTGAACTAAGTTTTATCAAAAAATTTACTAATTTTTTTTCTATAAGTAATACGTAGTTAAAATTTAGATGCCGCTGCTATTATTTCGTGTCTCACTGTGCTTATATTTTCTATTAAGATGTTAATATAAAAGCTAGCAATTAATATAGTAATTTTTTAAAACATGCAAACACAAAATTCCTCCTTCATATACCAGTTTAGTTCATACTAAATTGAAATCATGCTGTGCAAATGGCTCATTACCATTTCTTCATAGTATTCATAGTGGAGAATGGCATAAAACTGTTACAAATGACAATTGCAAAAATAAGAAATGAAACGAAATATTGAAGGAACAAATGACTGGTAGTTATTTTACTTAAGACATGACTTGTGGTGGTTGTAGCTTTTAAATGTGGGGGTAGTTTATCAAAAACAGTTATAAATATCCATGTTGATTGCAAGTAATTTCCTTCCTTTAACTACTCACACATTTAGGTTCCATTCACATTTATCATTTGTAATTTGAACATGGAGACACAAAACATAACAGCTAAAAAAAAAATTGCATATTCATATAACCACCTTAGGGGGTAACAAAGCATATTAATTTGTGTATATGGATGAATGGTTAGAAACCATACACATTATTAAGTTAAAAAAAGTAATAACATGATATTAACTTTTGCTTATAATTTGATCAGAGGTTAATTTTATTTAATGTCAAATGTTAGTTTATGAGTCTTTAAGTGACAAAAACAAAAAAAAAAATTAATATTAACTTACAGAAATTATAGATGTTGCAAAAAAACTACAAAAAGTGCTTCTGGCATTATCATTCAAATATAACGTAAGTTTTATTTGACTTTGAGGAGAAATGAATAAAGCTTAGCGCGTTTTACAGAAAGTCCAATTATACAATAAATTGGAAAAAAAATTATTTATTAGTATAATCAGATACGTCAGCTGTGCGCATGCTCGGCTCCAGCAATTAACATAATGGGATGTATGAGAGTATTAAATACTCCTCTGTGTACAAAAAACAACAAACACATGCAATTGTACATCAAGGCATATGCAATTTCCCTTTATATTAATTTAAGTATACGTACACTAAAAAAAAATAAGTTTGTAAAGTCAGCAAAAAATTTTGCTGAGTCAGCAAAATTTTAGTCAGGAGGGTGCTTGCAAAAAAATTGCTAATGTCAGCAAAATCTTATGCTGAAAATCAGCAAGCTGATTTTTAGCAACAAAATTAGTAAATTCAGCAACAGTTTTGCTAACACTTAGTGGACTAGAAATAAAAAAGCCTTGCTGAAAATTAATAAATTTTTTGCTGAATTTTAGTAGACTGAAAAAAACGCAAAAAATTTGTAGAATAATTGTAATTTAGTTAATTTATTTGCTGAAAATCATAAAACATATTTTTGTGATTCTTTTAAAAATAATTTACAATAATTACGAAATATAAAAATTTTCATTTTCCCACATTGACGACATGAATTAATTTAATATCTGAAAATATTTAGAAATAAATATATATGTATAACATAACAAAAATTTTCTTTCAACTACTTACATCAATGGTTGTATCTTTTAAAGGACGCAACTGCCGAAGATAATTATAGAAATGAAACGAAAAAATAAACAAAAACAAACTAAACGAAAAAACAACTATTTTTTGGCAAAAAGAAAAAGGAACCATAAAAATCTGCCTAAGATGTGTGTCTTTGTCTTTCGCTTTACTCTGTCTTCATGTCTCTATATGTTTGTTTGCCATTTGACCACACTAGATTATTAATCTATAAATATTTAGTTTAGAAAAACATATTAAATTTAAATATTTTATTTTGTCATTTTTATTAATTAATAGACAATTATTTTCACAAGCCGGTGACAACGCAAAATTTAAGTTGTTTTAATCCTCAATTTTGTTTTATGTATGAAAAACAGATTCAAAAATCTTCCATGGTTGATTTTTTTATATGTCTTATTAGAGTTGTACTTTTTAGTATCATTTTCCTCTTCACTACTACATCTTGACATGTAGCGACATCTGCTTCATTCTGCGTATATCTTTCAATTTGGTTGTCGTCCACACTATTAATGTGCTTATCAGCACAATTTTTTTTTTGCAAAATAAATTAGTAAAACATTAGTATAATATTAGTAAAACATTGGTTAAAACAGTTAAGTTCTGAATAAGTATAACAAAATTTTTATCTTAAAACAGAATTTTAGCAAAAAAGTTGCTAACAAATAGTATATCTGATTTACAAGACGTTTTACTATCTTTTCTACAAACTTTTTTTTTGAGTGTAGTATTATTAATCATGCCCTTATAAATATATATAGTGGACGAAACTCCTTTGGGCTTACCAATATTTTTGGATTTTCACAAAACCGGCAAAAGCTATTAAAAATAAAAGTCTGAAAAATAAACCTTATTCGATTAATTTTTAATAATGAAATTTATCTTTTAATTAATAGCTGATCAATACTTTTGCTATAAATATTAAAAAAGCCGTATTCATGAGGACGTACTTCAATATATTTTGAACAAATTAAAGAATTTGCATTATATTTTGACATGTCGCTGCTAAATTAAATGCAAAGCCTTCTTTGGCGTTACTGGTATCAATAAATTATTTGAGTTTGCTTATCTTGATCTGCAGGAGTTTAAGGGATTTTCGTTGATTCGGCTTAAGTTTATGTTAATTAGTTTTACGTATCGTTCAACAAAAGAATCGTTCAAAGTTAAAAGTAAATGTTCGAGTATGTTATTTGAAATTATTTAAGTTTTTTGTTTTCGTCTGTTTTTTTTTTACAAAATGTAGACTCATAACACTACAAATAATTTGAATTGAAATAATTTTGTATATAAACACACCATTTTATAAAACAAAAACAGACGCGAATTTTTTGAATACAAACAAATAAGTAACAATATTCCTTTTTTGTGGCTAAATTTGCATAAAACTTTAAATAAATGCAAATAATAAATGGAAATAAAAACATCGGCAAATGGTAGTAAATTATTTGAAACGAATGTATAAATAAAAAAGTTAAAAAAAAAAAAAATATTTGAAAAATAAATGCATATTCCTTTATTTTTAATTCAACTGAAATTTTTTTATTAAACTACAAACAGTAAACTACATAATGTTCTACCCTTCTACTCAAGGGGGAAAAACCTGGCTTAAAACATATTTTTTTAACAGACCTATGTACGCTTAATCGAAATCTGGAATTTTTTTTTCTCATTTTCAGTTTTTGAAATAGCGTGGTTTTTATATTCACCCTGTTTCTTGGTATATTACGCTAAATTTATTTAAGAATATAAATCTAGAAATTACCTTTAATTTTTTTAAAAATATAAATCTAGAAATTAACTTTTATTTAACTGTAGTCATGTTGGTGTTTGTATGATGAATCTTACCAGCACTGCTAGGAAGTTTAAAATTGTATTACTGTGCATGAACTAGCCATTTCAGTGAACCAATATATGCATTAAAATTGCAAATGCGTTGAAAATATCCGGAAATATATACAATTAGAATACTATGTAGGTAAAGATAACTGCAAATGTAGTTGAAAACAAATGAAATTTTATTTGAAGAAAGGACGACTTACATTTCAGGAATTTCAACTAACAATGTCATTTTTTTACTGTTCAAAAAATGAACCATAATAACGGTAAAAATGAGTCACATATGTAGTAAAAATAAGCAAACATTAAATTGTTTTATTTTTTATATAAAAAAAAACTACTGCATAAAATTAATGTAAAATCAAAATACAGTAATTTGATGTGGTTTGCTTTTTTGAAATGGACTACAATTGTAGTCAAAACTTAAATTTCCTCTACAAATGAATGTTTTTTCATTTAAAACTAAAGATATTGTATTACAATTAAAACAACTACAAATATTTACAGCATAAATTCATTGAGTGTAGAAAATAACTTAAAATTTTAAATATTTTTCCACATGCTTCAAATGCCTTCGAATAAAAATATATTCAACGAACTTTAATTTTGTTCGGTTTAATATCATATTATCGAAACCAAAATAGAAAAATATTGTTAACATTTCTACTGAAAAATATGCAACTTTTTGCAGAACCTGTCGTCGTAAAAATGTATTTTAATTTATTTGAAAATATTCAATAAAAACTATTTCACGTGCATCCCAAAGCAGACGCCATGGCCTTGCTTGCAGATAGAACTGTCTTTGCCTTCTTTGAACACGATTATACCATTCTAGTCCACTGCTTTGACTGATCCTTTGTGTTAGGTGTGAATTGATTGACCTATGTTTCATCGATGGTTCATGAACCTGTTATTGTTCTAAACGCGGCACCATCTTGCGCGCAGCTTTCTCATTTCCAAATTGTTGGTCCATATGCGAGGTATAGCACCATTTGAAATGCATATAATTTAAGCCAGCTCACGCACCTTCAGCCGACGATCATCCAATACCAATTTGTGGATTTTCTTAACTATTTCTGAAGTAAATACTTTAATTGGTCGACCACTACGGTGTTCGCCTTAGAAGCTCGTACGGCCTCGGTGAAACTCTGCCACCCAATATTTTATGGTCGTACGCGAAGAAGCAGACTCCCCCAGAGCAGAATCTAGCTCGGTTTCAATATTGGTTGGACTGAAAGTATTGAATTGCATAACGGTCGCCAATTTTTTCCATGTTTACAAATTCACAGATCACTTATTTTTGATTGCTTAAAAAAAAGGCGCCACGCCTTGAAACTTAAAACATATGTTTTATAAAGTTGCCAATTTTCATCTAATTTTGGGTCGGCTTATTTTGGGACGTATCATGTAATGTTGGAAATTACATTATTAATTAATATTTTTTTTTAACTATAAATAAATAATAATTTGAAACAAAAAATTAAATGTGTTTTTAGCTCGTCACAAAACTTTTTAAAAATAAAATAAGTTCTAAATTTAGACTTTCAATAATATCACAAACACAATAATTGTTTCCTTCTAAGAACATGAACGTATGTTACAATAATTGTATTTTTCCTAAGTCTATAAAATATGCGCATTAGAATGATGATTTTTTCAACATTCGATTTTTATCTATTATTGTTGCGATTGTTGTAGAACTAGGTTTAAAAGTTATGTTTTGCGAATTTGAGAAAAATTGGATAGCATTAACCAGTGGCGCCCGGAACAGCGTTTTCGATTTTAGAAAATATTTTTTAAACTGCGTTATAAAAATATGTTTTGCGACACATAATTTCTAATTAATTATGCTTAGCACGTATACTTTTGATATTGGACTAATGGTTTTAGAGATATTGCGACTTGATTTTTACTAAAAAATTGAGTTTTTTCCTTCCACAAATTTTTTCAAAATTATCGTAATCTTTTATATTTTGCACTAGCAAAGTAGACACAACTACTTTTCATTTGAGCGTAACTATGTCCATATTGGTCAATATTGGGTAACTTCTAAATTAACTTACACATATCTCTGAAAAACAGAAAAATTACTTAGTAAAATCATTGTGCTTTTCAATTTTATACACATGATTATTGTAGAAATATTTTACTTTACTTTTGATTTAAATTAATTAATGTATTGACTGTTCTAGCACTAGGTCCAATAGTTTTGTGGTGCGAAACTAAAGAAAAATCGGATTGCGTAACCCTTCGCAACCTGCACACAAAACCTCTTATTAAAAAGAAGTATTTTTTGATACAGATATACTTATGATCAAATTAAAGCATGTTTAGTGTAGTATTTGAGTGCAAAAACAAAAACTTCAAAATTAATTTTTAAAATATTCATAAAATACAGGAAAAGATGTAAATTTTTAGTGAAAATCCAACAGCAGCATCTCGAAACCCGATAGTAAGTAAGTAAAGTAAGGTAATAAGAAAGTAAAAAATGCAATATAATATATGAAATAATCTTTAGCATATATTTCAATACATTATACATTTTTGGGTGAATATACAGATGTCGCCATAGTGTGCGCTATGCATATATATATGGGGCGTTTCATCTTTTGAAACCGATGTCTTCCGACCGGGATGAAATTTGCACCAAGGTAAGTCCTATTGGATAGTAGTTAAGATACAATTTTTCCACTAGATCGGTCAAGAACTCTCTGAGTTAGAGTGGGTAAAAGTTTGACATTTTTGCCAAACGTCTGTTTTATCACATCTATGTAACTTATTACCCATTGTTCTTAGCAAACTTTGTCCTAAATAGTTTAAATAGCTATTTCTTCAATCTTTCGAAAAAAAATATAAAAAAAAATTTTTGACTTTTACTTCAAAATGCTCATTTTTTGCTCAAAAGAAAGCTTAGGTCTTTTCCTTTAAGAGCTTTTTGGTCGCTTAGTGGGATGCGAGTGGGATATCTATCAAAATAAATGTTTTGTAACTCAAGACATTTGATTTTTTTTCCTATTTGTGTGAAAGTGTAGCATACCTAACTAAAATTTCATACCCTCGATACTGTAATACCCACAATATGTTAAACCCCCAACATTTTCCCACCCCCAACATTTTTTCTGAGTCGTGTATATGCCTTTCATTGCGTCTTTTTTGTCACGTCTTTGAGCGCACGTAATATTAATTGTAATTTTTATTGTCAAAATATCGGGCGCCCCAGAGACAAGTTTCTGAATCAGATGCAAATATTTTATGACCATTCTTCGAGATACCAGTTTATTTATTATTTTATGACAATAAAATAATAAATAAACTGGTAAAAAAAAGGTAAAAATTAACAGGTAGTTTAGTTTTATTACTATAAGTAACCCAAAAATACCAGTCTATTTATTATTTCATGACACTTGACTTTAGAAAGTGCTTGGAGATGTAGAATTTATCATGTAGTTTATTTTACCACTATGTTGAAAAGACAAAAATTATCAGGTAGTTTAATTTTATTATTATTAGTAACATTTGGTTAAAATTAAATTAAAAAACTCTTTATTGTCATCCTAAAAACATTCAGAAATCATTTTTTTTTAGAAACAGCGTTAAAGTTTAGAAGTGTGTTATTTACATAATTTCTTACATAATTAATCTTTACATTGTCTATTGCTCCTAAAAAGCTTGAAAATAAAATTCATGGTTCTTTTTGTTTTAATTTAATAAACAGAAACACACATCGTCAGGTATGCGAAATATTTCCGACGGCTTATGAAAAAAATTCCCACCGCTGTCAAAACGGTTGCTAATTTGTGGATCATGCAGGAAAGAGCTCAGAACTTAGCAAGAATTTAAAGGTAATCTGTTCTACAAAATTTTGCTGGGATTGATTGAGCAAAATAGTTGGAAAATTTCATTTAACAACAAGTGCCTGCATTAAATTTGGTTTTACCAAATTTTTTATACCCTACACCATATACATTAGGGCATTCCTATACCATTCAATCGATGCGTATTAAAGTGCAAAATATTGGAAAAATAAGTACTTTTTGAAGTGGCTCTTCAGTTCCCTACCAGCGATTGAAGTTACCGTTTGTATTGGATTTTTATCAACAAAATGTTTCGAGCTTTTTTACAAAAATTGCTCAAAAGTTTCAAAATTTGTGTCTTATTACTGTAAAAATATATTAAAACATTCTGTAGAGTAATTTTGGTGGACCAGAGGATTTTTAGTTTTGAGCAGGTACAATTTTTATATTTTATATTTTTTTAAATTTGTACATAAAAATTGTACTTGGTCTAAATAAAAAAAAATACTTTTTTTCGGACACCCTGTTATGCAATTCGAAAAAGTGGCGTATTTGAGACACCCAAATATATATGTTACAAATGAAACATACAAAGAAACAAAAAAAAAACATTACTTTGAAGTTATTTATTCAATCTTTCGAAAAAAAATATAAAAAAAAATTTTTGACTTTTACTTCAAAATGCTCATTTTTTGCTCAAAAGAAAGCTTAGGTCTTTTCCTTTAAGAGCTTTTTGGTCGCTTAGTGGGATGCGAGTGGGATATCTATCAAAATAAATGTTTTGTAACTCAAGACATTTGATTTTTTTTCCTATTTGTGTGAAAGTGTAGCATACCTAACTAAAATTTCATACCCTCGATACTGTAATACCCACAATATGTTAAACCCCCAACATTTTCCCACCCCCAACATTTTTTCTGAGTCGTGTATATGCCTTTCATTGCGTCTTTTTTGTCACGTCTTTGAGCGCACGTAATATTAATTGTAATTTTTATTGTCAAAATATCGGGCGCCCCAGAGACAAGTTTCTGAATCAGATGCAAATATTTTATGACCATTCTTCGAGATACCAGTTTATTTATTATTTTATGACAATAAAATAATAAATAAACTGGTAAAAAAAAAGGTAAAAATTAACAGGTAGTTTAGTTTTATTACTATAAGTAACCCAAAAATACCAGTCTATTTATTATTTCATGACACTTGACTTTAGAAAGTGCTTGGAGATGTAGAATTTATCATGTAGTTTATTTTACCACTATGTTGAAAAGACAAAAATTATCAGGTAGTTTAATTTTATTATTATTAGTAACATTTGGTTAAAATTAAATTAAAAAACTCTTTATTGTCATCCTAAAAACATTCAGAAATCATTTTTTTTTAGAAACAGCGTTAAAGTTTAGAAGTGTGTTATTTACATAATTTCTTACATAATTAATCTTTACATTGTCTATTGCTCCTAAAAAGCTTGAAAATAAAATTCATGGTTCTTTTTGTTTTAATTTAATAAACAGAAACACACATCGTCAGGTATGCGAAATATTTCCGACGGCTTATGAAAAAAATTCCCACCGCTGTCAAAACGGTTGCTAATTTGTGGATCATGCAGGAAAGAGCTCAGAACTTAGCAAGAATTTAAAGGTAATCTGTTCTACAAAATTTTGCTGGGATTGATTGAGCAAAATAGTTGGAAAATTTCATTTAACAACAAGTGCCTGCATTAAATTTGGTTTTACCAAATTTTTTATACCCTACACCATATACATTAGGGCATTCCTATACCATTCAATCGATGCGTATTAAAGTGCAAAATATTGGAAAAATAAGTACTTTTTGAAGTGGCTCTTCAGTTCCCTACCAGCGATTGAAGTTACCGTTTGTATTGGATTTTTATCAACAAAATGTTTCGAGCTTTTTTACAAAAATTGCTCAAAAGTTTCAAAATTTGTGTCTTATTACTGTAAAAATATATTAAAACATTCTGTAGAGTAATTTTGGTGGACCAGAGGATTTTTAGTTTTGAGCAGGTACAATTTTTATATTTTATATTTTTTTAAATTTGTACATAAAAATTGTACTTGGTCTAAATAAAAAAAAATACTTTTTTTCGGACACCCTGTTATGCAATTCGAAAAAGTGGCGTATTTGAGACACCCAAATATATATGTTACAAATGAAACATACAAAGAAACAAAAAAAAAACATTACTTTGAAGTTATTTAGTTTAAAAAATATATCATAGATCAAAAAAAAGTCCGCCGTTGAAATCAGCGTGACTGAAATATATAGAATTCGTGGTCATAACCTTATTTTTAAGATTTGTTAATTTTTAACATATTTTTTATTTCCGATTGCAGAAAGGATGTAGAATTAAGGTTTTTTAATCATTTATTTGTCTTTTTCCAGTAAAAATACAGACGTTTAAAAGTACCGGGTCGAAAGAAAACACTGTTTCAAAAATGAGTTAAAAAGTTGGCCGTTTTTGCCTTTCAAAATGGTCAATACTAAAATAGCGTACAGGGTTGCCATGTTAGTGCGATATTTAAATTACAATTTTAAGAATAATATTTCATATTTTCATTTTTCTTCTATTGGTTGAGATATTGCTATTTATATTGATGTCTAAAGATGGTTAACCCCTGTAGCGTATACTTTATATTTAATTCTATGTATAAGATATATAAATATAAATCATACGCCAAAGTGTTTAACAAAAATTCAAAATAAATATTCAAAGGAACGACAAATATATGATTTATAATTGGCTATTATTTATTTGCCTGGGTATGTCGCCAGGCCGATAAATACAGTCGGCAGAGTGCTGACAAAGCGTCGACGATGCACATTGGGATATATCACAAAATTATTAGAAATAAATCGGCCACTTCTTACTTAGTGGTCTGATTGCATTGATATTTGGAACGGGCATAATGTCGAGCGTAATAGCATAAGCGAACCCCGGGGCGGCAATATGACTACCCAAAATAGGTTACTTTTGGCATATACAATTTTGAGTGCCCGCCTTTTTTTGTTTCTAATCCGATTAACATATTTGTAATTAGCTAGTAGAGGCTATAATGCTTACATATGTTTGCTATCTCTAATAATTCCCGAGAACTTCCAATTTGAAAATGTGAAATTCCAAATTCGGTCCGACTCCAGTCCAGTTATTTGTCAATTTCGGGACGAAATCGGAGTTAACTCCTTTCTTAAAATATTAGTTATTTAACTAACTAAGTTAATTCTTGTTTAAATAAAAAAAAATGAATACAATGTCTTGTTCCACTCAAAAACTACATTCAATTAAAATATAAATTAAAATAAAAATCGCAAAAGAATTTTGATGTTTCTTCTTTAGCAAAGGGATTGAGAAAATTAAAAAAACTTTTTGTAATTTTTCTGCGTTAGTTAAATTGGACAATCTTACGAAATTTTTACAATCTATGTTCCTTTATTTTATATAATATACTTTTGACACCTAAATGCTAAACACCTGTTTTTGCCAAAACAAGTTTTAAAGAATACATATTTATGAATTAGAATAACTAGCATTATTACGTGATTATGTATGCAGTATCTTATAAAGGGCGACATCTCCTTGATGGAACACGATAGAACAACTATTTAATTACTGTCTAAAAATATAATTTTTGACTGTTATCAAAAAAAAAAAAAAAAATTTGAAACTGCTCTACGACAACACCAATTTTGTTTTTTTAATAGTTTTGATTGATTTTGTGTTACCATATGATAACTAAAGGCTTAAGTTACTTTCGTAAAATAAAAAAGTAGCACTATTTTCTTAGTATTTATTGTAAGAATAGTTTCTCTAAATTCAAAAAATCTTAAGAAATATGAGGCATGTAAAATCAGTTTTACCAGGTGTCGAAAATTTTTGAAATAGCTCACATACATTTTTACTTTTATTATAGTTACTAGTTCTATGTCATAAAGTATACATTATGCACTCAAAATTATTTATTTTTATTTACAGTGTCATTATTTGTTAGCTCATAAAAGACACGTCATAGATCAGCTGGACATTTTTCAACCAAAGTTTTCAGATAAGCAATTTTTGTAATTTCTTTTTCTTTATTAGCACCCAAAGTTGAAGCATTGACATTTTTATTTTTGTATAATTCTGTGAACAAAATTATATGAACATTTTTTTTCTAGGGTAACCGATTTTTAAAATTATATGAAAATTTATTATTTTAGAGTTAACCGGTTCTTAATTTTTTTTCTTTAAAATTTCTTAAAATTTTCATATTTCAACAATTAAATCATAATTTCTATAAGTACCTAGGCAGAAATTTCCGATATTACAAAAAAACAAATAACTGGCATAGCACTTATTTTGAACGTTTTGCCGTTTTATTTTGAACGTTTTGCAAAAACTGTTTTGCCTATACCTGTTCTACAAAATGACAAAATACCAATTTTGATTGACAACTTATGAAAAACAACCACTGGCAAAACATCAGGTAAAAGTAATTTGACAACTTTTTCAAAAATGACTTTGCCAGCACTTGAGCAAACATCGGATAAAAGTGTTTTGCTAACGTTTTCAAAAATTTCATTGCCAGTACTTGTTTTAAAAACTTTACGACCGTATATGGAAAAATACTGGTAAGAAAATATCGTTTGCATGTGGCCTGCCAGCGTTTAAAGAAAGTGCATCTTTTAAAAAATTAACCATTGTATATGAAAAAATACTACTGACAAAACTACTGGCTACAGCGCTTTATCAACATTTAAAAAAGTGTTTTACAAGCACTTCGAAAATATCTTGCAAATGGAAAATTACTTTGATATGCTACAAGTTTCACAAAATTTACGACTGTATATGAAAAAGTACTGCTGACAAAACATTGGTTTACAGTGTTCTACCAACGTTTGAAAAAAGTGCTTTACCACCACTTGCTTCACTTAATTTACTACTGTTTATGAAAAAGCGGAAAATATCTTGCAAATGGAAAACTACTTCGATATTTTATAAATTTTAAACAAAAAAATTTGGTTGGAATTTGTTCAATTGGCCAGTCCAGAGTTTCAGAATCAGATCACTGTTTATTATTAACTTTTTCATAAAAACATTTTTCAAATAAAATTTTTGGTTGAACAAGTTTTTTTCACTCCTACACTTTTCAATTTAAACTAAAAAATACAAATTGCTGTTTTTTTTATTTTGGCAAAAACACACTTTTCATATTGTTTTGGGAACGGTTCGCCAGACTTTCAAATCACAAACGGCGAACCAAATATTGACGTTATCATTTCAGGACTGGTAGACCACTTATTATCATTTCAAGGTTGGTCCAACGCTTTATTTTCAGAAAAGCGTCACGCTTACCGCTATTTAAAGCAAAAAATATATATTTTTTAATATTTTAGACTTTGTGTATTTTAAAAGTTTACGTTCCGATTTAATTTGAAAAAGCATTTTCATATTTTCTTATAATCATAGTAATCAAAAATATAGAGAACATCCCGATGACTTCTCTCCGATCTGAATGGGAACATGTCTGAAATTAATGAAATTCAGATCTTTCTGATCGCAGCGTTGAATCAGTCCAATAAACAAAAATGTTGATACTAACTTTACCTATGTAGTAAGTCAGTATGTCAAACTCTTCAAAAAAATTCGCTTAAAAGCCGAAAAATTACGAATATCGAAAAAAGTTCAGACGCCTTCTCGAACAAATGTAGTAGCATTAACATACATATTTTTAAGCTTAATCCAAATATAATTCTTTAACAAACCGTCATTTTGAATGTCACGTAAAACACACTTAAAATACTTGAATGTTATCGGACATGTTTTGTATAACATTAATGCATCTTCAAAATCTCTTTTTTTTGAACCGCATTTGTCTAAAGTTTATCGGAAAAAACTCGAAATAAATCGAAAAGATTAAAAATTGGGGGCATTTTGACGCCAGTGTTAAAATATGGTTAATTTAATCATGTTATAGTAAAAATTTCTATTATTATTGGTTGTCATATTATTATTTTGTCTACAATAAAAATATAGTACATAATATCATATTCCTATCTCTAACTATATCCATATTATAGTTTCGCCAACTATAAGATGAGCATTTTTTTTTATAGTCTACTCTTTTAAAGTCATTCTTGATTAAGATTTTGTGAAAAAAAGTTCTGAGAAGCAGTCAGTCTGAACAAAATATTAAACAAAAAGACAAAAAAATAGAAAAACGCAGTGGTGTTAATTGCAATGCTGATGTTTATATTGGAATAACATATTATTTGGTAGTCTCAACCCGGTATACCATGGGAGCCTTGGCAAAATTGACACGCATCCCTTAAATTAAGTTATTGTTTATTATACATATAGGTGTTGTAATTAAGTAAAAAGTGATTTATTTTTAAATTTGTTGACTTCCGCAAAATAAATTGTAAAGAAAATAAATTAAAAGGAATATGAAAGAAAAATTTAAGCAAAATACACATGCTGCTGTACGATGTAATCATAACATGTTTGCAATAATCATAATATGGTAAGAAATGATGACGAAATTCATTTCCACGATCATAGTAAGGTAGCTTGGACACTAATATGGTTAAATTGCTAATATTATGATTAATACAAGCACGTTATGGTCATTATAAATATATTGTGAAATTGTATTCTTAACAATAGTTTTATCCGTGCTTTATGCTATAATCACATGTATATCCTGTATAGCTGAAAGAATAGTTCACAAAGCTTATTCTTCAGCGCAAATATTATTTGATAACTTAAATTATTTTAAACCCAATATGCAAATCTCATATTATGATAATTTATAAAAATTTCCAGAGCGATAATATGATATTATTGGAATCGATTGGAACCATTATAGGGTAATTTAATTATAATATTATGATAAAGAAACAGTAAGTGTATATAGTTAATTTTGATCCACTACATCTTTCAATTAAAAACAGTTAAGAAGTAAAATTATTTTTTTCAAATTAATGATGCTGTGGTGTACCTAAAGTAATCCATGGAAATTTTATAAATGTTTTTCCATAATATGATCAGCATTGCCAATCTTTTAAACTCTTCTTTGTCCAAAAATTTTAAAAGTACACTACGAAGACCGCTTAATATAAATTGTGTACCCTCAAAATAAATTTTGGTTTGTATCCATAACCAGCTCAATAATGCCTATCATTTGAGTTCTTGACGAAATTCTCATTTTTTTTTAATTGGGGACAGGATAATATAGGGGAATAATTCCTGAACTAAATACACTAAAAAGTAAAAGTGGGCCGATTTAGATAAAATTTGAATGAAGTATTACCACAATAAGGCCGAGTTAATTTTTGTTAAAATTTTTATTTTTAATCAAATATCTTCCGAGTTAAAGAGTTTTAAACTTTTGCATTTTTTTGAAATTTCGTTTTTTATTATTTTGTATTTATATTTTATCTACATAAAATTAAAAATTTTTAAATTGTTTCTTACAGTATTTTGCATGGGCTTGCGAATTGAGATATTTGTTTTGATATTTTTTGTTTTAAAGACATAATATTTGACCTTGAAATTTACGGTCTACTTCCTAAATTTGCTGTATTTCAGAAAGGGCATTTTTAAATCCGTCATAATTTTTATATAAAATATGTAAAACTTGAAATGGTCAAATGTTGTGTTTTTAAAAAAACAAATATCATAATTCGAAAGCCCATGCAAAATTCTTTAAGAAACGGTTTTTAAATTTTAAATTTATGTGGTCGAAATATAAATAAAAAATATTAAAAAAAGATGGTCGCAAAAAAATTCAACAATGTAAAGCTCTTTAAATCGGAAGATATTAGATTAAAAACCAAATTAATTTTCTCATAAAATTCTTGCTGACCGAGCTAAAAAGAAAACAAGTTTTACTCTTTTTTAAATTATAATTGCATAAAAGCGTTAACAATTTGTTTGTGGTTAGCCTTAAGAGCTCTTGATTGTGTTCGTCATTATATCTTTAAATTAACAAATCAACAAGTGATTTATTTTTGGGTATCCTAAAATTATGTATCTGTATCCTCCACTAAATTGTTCATACATACATTAGAAATTGCTAAAATATTTTGCTGCGCGTAATTTTGTCACACTTTGATTGGCTAAAAGTACAAACTGACAAACACTAGGTTCCCTAAAGTAAACACAAATCTATATGTACGTATGAAATATTTTTTTAAGACTATAATTTGACAAGGATTTCCTTTAATTTTAACGCATGCTCATATAAACTTAAAATTAACGACAAATAAAACACGTGTAAAATGTGAAACAGTAAACAAATACAAAGTATATAAACAATGTTTCTGGCAATATTAAAGCAACATTTTCTGCAATGTTTTGAAAATATTCCCGCCAATTTCCTGCTATTGTGTTCGTAGTAACAATTTTTTATGAATATACCAACCATCCCCATATAACAAGAGAAAACATGTGTTAACTCTGTCTGTTTGGCTGTAGAGTGCTCACACCACCCGGTGGTATGCCGTTTTGGCAAGGCAACATTTCAACAACAGTTTATTCACAAATGGTATTGTGTGTTGTGGTGGTGTTGGTATATGTATGTCTGTTGTTTTTGTTCAAAATGCTTGTTTACTTTTTGCCGGCTTTTAACACAACAACATTAACAGACACCAACAACCGACTTACCCGAATGGTAACAAATCCGACTAATGACGAAACTTAACAAATGCACTTCGTGTGCAAATTTGTCTTTGCGGACTGACGGCATTAAATTGCTTTCTGTTGTTCTTTGGCGGTTGTTGATACTTACACGGAATATCGGGAAATCAGTTGTTAACGAGTTTTCCGTTAGTTCAGACGCCTTCGTTACAAGCGGTCGAAATAAAAGTTTTAAAAGAAAGAAAAAAAAAATCAAAATATATTTTCTATTAAAATCAATTATACGCAACGTGTTCGTATGAATTAAGTGTTTATGTTACTGCAAAATAATTCTAGCAAGTGCATTAATATTTTCCACAAATGTAAACATCCAAAAATACATAAATTAACGGTTTTATGAAAATATTAAGATAATAAAAATTTCATTACAAATGATAATGTCAAGAAAAGTCCGTAATATTTATAACAGTTCAGTGTTTTTTATTATGTGCAAACTTTATCTAGTTTAACTATTTAAGTGCATTTTGTGTAATTTACATAATAACAAGGTAACATATATAAATTAATTAACTTTATTTTTTTGGAGAAAAGTTACTGAAATCAAAAATTTAATTTGTGTTAAATTCTTTAAAGGATTATGTAGTCAATATAATATGTATGTTGGCTGAACAGAAAAATGTATTAGTTTTTTTTTTTTTTGCTTCAAAATCAATTTTGTTAGTAAAGCTACCTCTATTTTGTAATTTTATTTACCAGGGAGTAATTTTTTCAAATAATAGGGTCTTAGGAAGGTTTTTGCACCTGGTCCCCAGCAACTAACTAATTGCATGCATAAGGATTAACAAGGATTTGTTCAATTTGAGCTAACAATAAAAATTTTGCAATTTAAGTGCTTATTGTAAAAGCTTGATAAGCGATATTTATTTTTAGTTCGTTTTCGCCTATAAAAGGTTAAAAAAAATTCAAAATTTTTTTCCGAGACGTTTGTACGTTATTTTTCAGGACGTTTAAGCTAGTTAAGTTATACTCCTTACCATTGAATTACTTCGCAACATTTTTATTAGTGACTGGCCATTAGAAATACAAATTCACACGTTTAAATGTGTTTATGTTATAATTAGTTCGTTTCTATTAAAAATTTAGTATAATTAAATTTTTACTACAAACTTGACAATTCTATAATAATTTTCGACTAAAAAAAAGTTTTTGACCTATAAGTGAGGATTAACATATTACCGAGGTAAGTACTCAGGCAGAAATTTCCAACCGAACAACAAAAATAGCACTGGCAAACCGTATGAAAAACTAACAAAGGTACAACTAATATTTTACTATAAAAACACTATATTGTTTTCAAAGCATATGTTTTGCCAATCCAAACGGCAAACTTCTTTGCAGATATTGTTTTTACCAATATTAAAAAAAATTAGAAGCATGATCTATTTTGGCATTTTATTATATTTCACACATTTAAATATGATGTAAAAGGCTAATACCGAAATGTATTTCTGCTTTTTAAATGTGTTTTATTAAACATATTTCTTGAAATTAATTTAATTTAATGTATTTTGAAAACACAACATTTGTTGAATTACTAACGTTATGCCAATGGTACCAAGTTAACTCAAACCAACCGTTGGCCACTGTTATCATCGGGTAACAGAACAATGCAGTCAATATTGTTAATCAAACGTTCTGCCAACGCGCAGTGGTGTGTTTTCAAAAAAAGTGGTAATAAGTATATAACTTCAATACTACTAGCCCAATCCACATACAAATTGGAGGAGTTATAGGGGAGGACCTGGACTCTTACAATATTGTCTCTTGAGACAACCTAAGCTTACATAGGGTGATTACTATGACACCAAAATTGACCACCTCGCCTATAGAAAATCTTTAAGTGCTACTTTGCTACTTTGGCAAACATGCTTATGGTGGTAAGATATCTCTTATAACTAAAAGACATTTGATGTTACAAATTAAAATGTTGATTTCTTGCCTTGACTTTTTTGTTTTTGGCCAATATCTTTTTTGTTACTATCTTTATCGCCGAGATACAGAGCTTTAAAAAAAAAATTCTAAAAAAAGATCTAAGAATGTGCACATAACCTCAATTTTCTCAGCCAGATGTCAGGTAACTTATATTACCTGCCTCTTACCTTTCCAAAATGCCCTAAACGAAGCCCAGAGGTCTTACCATTCCAAAGTTATAACCATTTGACTGAAATGTAAATTTTTTTTTTTTTGTTTTTGGAAGCGAAATTACAAAAACAAATGAATGTGTGCTGTTATTTCGCTTAAAAAAACAAAAAAAAAAGTGTTTGCAATTCAGTCAAATGCAAATCTGGCTGAGCAAATTAAGATTATGTGCACGTTCTTATGTATTTTCTTTCCAATTATTTAAAAAGCTCTGTATCTCGGAGATTTAACTTTTTATTGATTATGAAAGGTCTCCCAAAGACCTTTCCAACAAGCCCAAAAACAAACAAATCCGACTACTGGTTCAGAAGTTAACTATTTTACCCTACTACCCTCCGACCAACAATCCGAAAATTTTCAAACCGCTGCCATTTCGCACACTTGCATTTTCGGGGATGGTCGTATTGAATATATTTTCATGAAATGAGCCAAGGAATACACTGGTGAAATTCGGCGGGTCGTGACTGAATCACCCTGTATTTATCTTTAGTCTTGTTAACTAGGTTAGGTTAGTATATTGTATTTGAAAGTTAAATCTCAAGAAAACCTCTTTCATAAACAGAGGCAGGTAGTGCAGGTGTATGTATAGAAATGTTATTTTACACGTTTTTTACCTCTTACTACCTTTTGGAGAAAAAAATATATCATTCAGAAACCACAAATTTTCCTGGTGAGGTGGTACCACAATGATCATGACCTTGTTAAAACAATACACAAAAAAAGTCAGTAAGCGACATTTTAGCTGGGAAGATCCTTGCAGATAAATTGCTAATATCAGTAAATAATTTTGCTGAATTTAAAAATTTTTTTGCTGATATTAGCTATTTTTCTTTTTCCAGCAAAAATGTTGCTGACTTTACAGATTTATTTTTTTAGTGTAGTGCTTGTAATAGAAAAGAAACCAGTTACCGACCTTAATTTTTTATTCCCAATGCCAGAAATGCCAGCGAATATTTCAATTGAAATCCACTTTAAACCCTTTCGCACACTACTATTCCATTTGATCATTTATACGATTACTTTGATGTATTAATTAGACCCTAATTCTGATAGACGATAATAGGTACTTTGAGGTATAATAAAATTCTTAAGAAAAATATTAGCTTTACAAGTTAAAAAGCCTATCCATGCCAGGTAGAAATTCAGAGTCTAAAATAAAAAAAAATTACACTCTAATTACCTTTTTGTAAATTGTAAAATTCGGCAAAATGCAGTTAATGTGAATACATTTTAACGAAATTATTCATTTTGTGAGTATAAACATTTGATATACTAAATTTAAAAAATTAATTTACTTGTTTTTTAATTAAGAGGCTGTCCCTAAAATGTATCGTTTCAAAATCCTTCGAGTTCTAACGCAAACATAATAAAATATAAAAAAAGTTTTTGTGTTTGATTACACTTGTTTTTCTAAAAATTAAACAAAGCAACTATTATAACAGTTATTAAATATAAAAACAACTGTTTGTTAGTAACAGCCCTGCGACAAAAGTTCTCATATAATCGTATATGAGATAATATAATCATATATAGTATCACATATAACTAAACATCACATCTCATCTGATCCGAAAAATCGCATACATAAGCTGATCTCTGGTAAGGGATTTAATCTCATATACTTCGATCCGAAAAATGGGTCTATCAAAAATGATCAAATTACATACAATTATATATAATTTCATACAATTTTATATACAGTAAAACTAGCTTAAGACGGACTCGGTTACGACGAACCCTCGCACAGTGGGGCCAAATGCATGAAAAGTGGCGATTAATTCATAGAAGTCGTAATTTAAAAAAAAAAATATTTTTTATTAATGGATATTTATAAATACATAAAAAACCAACATTTAAAAAAAAAAACAGAGTGAAAAAACACATTTTTTAACCCTTTATGGGCCATTTTGTGTTCTGTAAAAAATCCTCTTTTTCACATTTTTTGCTGTATTTTTGGAACGGTGCGCTATAAATTATTCAATTAAATTGCAAATTAAAGCATACTAAATGTACTTTAAGAAAAATACGTAATATTTTTAAAAATAATAAGGAATAAATATTTTATATGTATTTTTATTAGAAAATTTTTAAATTAAAATCATACCTTTTTTCTCGAAATTTTAAAATTTTGCTCAAAAATGCAACATTTGAAAATCTAATTGTTTTTTTATTGATAAATAACCATATGCATTACCATATGCATTACTGTCATGAAAGGCTTGTTTGTAAGAACTATGCCCTGAACTTCCGTCAAAGCCCCACTTAGTGTATAAAGTAATTTTTTCGATTTCTTCGTTGTCTAACGAATTTAAATCTGCATTTTAACCGACAAAAGGCGTTCAGTGGTATGATCCAATATTCCTTGTAGGCTAACTTGCGCTGATGTTTCAGAAATTTTCATTTGTTCTCCCTTTGGGTAACATTTTTTCTTAGCTCTTTGGACCAATTTATATGATGGAAATTTCTCAGGTGCAACCTTTCTAATAACATTATATTGGTGGCGACTTAGCTTCGCTTCTACCAAAACGGACAGAGCTTCATCCGGAGTTAACTGCTGTGGTGGTACCTGTTCCATACTTTTTCGGTATTTTTTGGCTTTTGTTGGAGATGATATTATTTCCTTAACAATTTTCGACTCATCTATTTTTCCAGCAGCTCTCAAGCTCATTTGTGTGGCGTAAGCCAAAACAGGCAAGAAATTTGATCTCTTATGTCTTTACATTTCTTAACTTTTGTTTTTTCTTTGCACTCTTCAAATGAGAGATCATTGCGACCTCTTTTTTGTTGTGGTTTTGGTGGTGGACTGAATGAGATTGAGGCATCCAGCCAATTCTTATTATTTTTTACAAAAATTTCATTCTTTCTATGACATTTTTGCCACCGAATCTCATAGCTAGAGCAAAAATTATGAAACCTTGTCATAAAATCTACCATATCCGAAGGGTCGACACGTTTTATTACTTCCCATCTCAAAAGTTTAAATTTATCCTGAAGTGATTTAGGTTCTGCACTCCTCATAAAATTATGCAACTCATGACGAGGAATGAAAATTGTTTTGGGACATGTTCCTAAAATTAATAAGATTTCTATTCGTTTAAAATTTGCAAAAAGTAATTCCTTTAAACCTGTACCGAATAATTTACACTTTCACAACACTTTAAATATGTAACATCACATCACAAAACATTGACAGCTAAAACAATAAATAAACGTGTCAGTACCGAATCAATAATACCCTACGGATGGATAGAAATTCTTAAAAATGTATTATCATTATATTAGTAGATTGATATCACCAGCTTAAAACAAAATTAAAACTTTACTCGTATGATGCATGTATATGACCAACAGTTATTATGTAGGACTCAAATAAATGACAATAATAAATAGGGATGGGAGCGTGACCTCCTTCAATTTTTCAAAATAGTGCACTTGTGCCATATACAATTTTCTAATAATTTAAAATTAACAAATGTTTAAGTAAAATTCATTGAAATATCATAAAGACATGTAAAATAATTTAATTAGTTTTATTCATAGTAAATAAACCCAACATACGCAATCACGTGAGCATGCGTGAATTAAAGTTACTCACGCCCCCATCTCTAATTAACAACACTTTTTTTAGCTACAATAACAACTACTATAACGAAAATAATGACAAAACAAAGTAAAAACAACTTGTGGATTTTTAGCATCTTGAGTTATTTCACAAAAACAACCATAACTCAAAAGTCGCCAAAAATCGCAAAAAAATATTTTGGGGTTTATTAGTTGAGATCTGATATTATAACACTATATAGACGATTTTACGCAAGCTCACGAACAAAGTTGTTGAAACTCCATATATAAATCAAAAATAGCCCATTTTTGGGCTAATTTTATTTTATTAACATTTAATATTTTTAAAACATTTATTTAAACAAAAAAACATGTACTATATAGTAAACTACCTGAAGTTGACGGTTCCATTATAAAAATTTAACTTTTAGAAGTATTAATAGAAAAAATTATCAATTGAAATATCAAAATTTTCACTTTTTTTCAATATGCACAAAAAAAATAACAATTATTCAACTTTAAGTGCTCACTTCAACTAAAGCAAACAACTTAAAAGTATAATTTTTGCAATTAGTGATGCAGAATTTTATCCACTTTCACCCGGTACCAAACACGATCATGAATTTTAAAGTTCATATTTTGAATTAATCGCCACTTTTCATTCATTTGGCCCCAATGTGCCTCGGTTAATACGAACTAATTTAAAAGTCCCTACGTTTTGGCAACAATTTTCATATAAAATACATCTTTTACTACGATCTCGGTTAATACGAACCCTCGCTTATTACGAACTGTTTAAAGCAGTCCCAAAAACTCTTTTTCATACAAATTACCATGTTTAGTACACTCTTTATCCGTTTAATGGGATAGACCTAATATGAATTTCATATCCGTGGATCACTTTCTAGATATACATAGAAGCTAATGTTTTGACGTCACATACTTTATCAGGTGAAGAAATATTGGAAATTGTTAATCCTGACGATGTTGAAAATTTGTCAATAATCGCACAAAATCGTGTGCCGAAGAAGTTGACAATCATATTTTGGTAATAGAAAAACTTATAACGAATGAAATCGTTAATTCAGTCATTCAGAAAAACTAACAGATTTTTTTTTTTAAATGAAGAATTTTAATTGAATTTTTAATGCATAAAATGCTAATTTTATTTTTTATTTATGTAAAAATCATGTTTTTGTTTTAATAAATACATATTTTTATCGTTAAAAAAATCCCGCTTAATACGAACCAATTTTTTTGGTCCCTCGGAGTTCGTCTTAACCGGGTTTTACTGTAATAAGATTTTTAATTAAAAAATTAAAAAAAATTTTAATATTTTAGAGATAATTTTTTTTTTAATCCAATTAAGTACTAATTGTTATTCATTTATGAAAATATATAAATATTAATTTAAAAAAGATGTTAAATATAAAAAATTTTGTTTGTTTTTAACCTGAAGTTTGAACATATAATAAATTTAAAAAGCTGGGTAAAACAACAAAAAAACATTTACCAAGGAAGAAAATCAAAGTTTGTGTTCGCAAAATTTTCAAGAAGAAGATAGGGTTCTATAAATCGACTTTCGTCAAATCAATTATTTCAACACTATGAATTCGAATTTCTTTGGATGAAAAATCCGAAAAGTCGACTTTTGATTTCGACTTTTCGAAGTTTTTATATTTCCTTTATTTATGGTTTAAAATTAAATTAAGTTTAAGTCGATAACACAATAGACAAACATAAAGCCATTGTTGCCAAAAAATATCCTTGACATAAAACCAAAAAGTGAGCGAGAAAAGCTCAAAATAAGCTTCAATTCTACAAAAAGGTCCAACTTGGATTTAATATGCCGAATTACAAAGGAGGAACAAGGCGTTTAAATAATGAATTGTGTTGTTACCCATTTCATTACAAGGTGAGCATAAGTACATGTAGTGTAAAAATTCATTATCAGCTCTAAATTTCATTAAATATGGAATGATTTTGGCAATCTGCTTGATGAGATTAGGCTAATGGTTTAAGCATTATTTATTCGCTTAAATTAAAATTTTAATGGTTTTTCGGAAAACGCGATTTTTTAAATGAAATGTGAAAAATGCCAAAACTTTGCCTTAAAAATTATGAAATTTTTAGGTTTTTTTTAATGATAACGTTAAAAAGTTAATTAAATTCGAATTCGTTATCATTACCAATAAAGCAGTAATTCTACGTTAAATAAAAACAATCTAAAATATAATTTTTTTTGACAAATTATAAATTTTTATACAAAAGCCGGCTTTTACTTGGAAAAAAGTCGAAAAGTCAAAAAGTCTACTTTAAAATTTTTACAAAAGTCGAAAAGTCGAATTTTTGTTGCAACTTTATAACCCTAGCCCTTACAGAACCTTTCACGTTGTTACTCGTCGTTGTTACACAAATAATTAAAAATAATAACTATACGGTCGGTATTATGGACCAGTACGATATTTTTTTATACTTCACCAATTTCAAATTGTTCAAAACAATTATTTTGTTAACCACAAAACAGGATCAGTGGTAAAACGTATATTGCATATAGTGCAACTAAGCTACTATTTAATTTTTAAAATTAAAAATTTTGAATCCATTACTCATGTTAATTTGTGTTGTCTAACGCATTCTCTGAATAAGTTTTGTATAGTTAACACAAACTTTTGTTTATATTTACAAAAAGTTTGCATTAAAAACCTCTAAAAACTCTTTCTCTTAAGACCAGTTGACACATAAAATGTAATATATGTTGAATACATTGGTTCTTCTTTAGTCAATATATTCGTTGGTTTAAAACCTAATAATTAAAATGTTTTTTTTTAGTACTTTAATAAGAAAATATTAATAATCATTACAAAACAAAAAACCCTAGTTTTTTATGTTTTTTTCAGTAAGTTTTGAAACTCATTTATATTCTAATTATAGACGGTGCTAAAAAAATATATGAAAGTGATCGAATTTTTTTCATTAAATTTTTCTATTTATACATATATATAATGATATGTTTTGCCATATATCTATATCATCTATATCTATTTCATATGATATGAGATATACAAGATATACTAATAAATAACATACATACATACTATGTATATTTTTGCTATCACGAACGAAACATAAAGCACAATAATTCATTAAAATTCATAAACTAAGTATAAGATGTGAACAAGTACACAAATTAAGATATCAATTTGTACATGAGTATATAGAATCTTTTTTCTTCGGGAGTTGTTTGAATCAGTTATTTCTAGTAGTATTATCAACAACGCAATAGTTTGCTTGCACTAAACAGTTAATTTTCGTTTGCTCTTTAAAGATTTTTAAATAACCAGGAAAACTTTGGTAATGTGTGCGATAAAGTAATGCATTAACTTGTAATGTGTTCTTCTTACCTGCATAATTATTTTTCAACAAAAAGTAATGAATTACCGATAATGCATTACTTTGTAATGAATACTCCTTAACTTCAGCATTATATCGAAACATAAAGTAATGAGTTACCAATAGTTGGCTACATAATCAATTACATTGTAATGTATACTGTTTACATTTAACATTATTTTAAAATATAAAGTAATTAGTTACCAGTTTGTTATAATTTTTATTAAAAATAAAAATTATGTTTTTTTCCGACCTTTAATTGTGCAATGAAAATGAAAATTATTCAAGTTCGAGGCCATACTCTATATTTCTTCATTAGGATATTGTCCTAACAAATAATCTATAGAGTTTTTTGTTTTCAAATTTATTATTTGACCCTTTCAGGAATGTGTTGATAGATCTATTTCGGGAATTTTCTAGGTTCCCATCATCAGAACACGTTTTGAAAGCGGTAACAATCTCATGCCAAACATCAAACATACATATGAACTAGTTTACTCACTACATGAGAACTAATATACATATGAGTTTGAAGTTAAAGATTATAACCATTGATCAAAAAATAAATTGAAAACTTGTTTGATGTGCAAGATCCACCTCTGGTGGATATTCAATACACGTTTTTTTGTTTCTCTCTCCTTTTTGTATTTTGTTTACTTTGTAAGCAAAACAGGGGAAGTAAACTTGGCGGTACTCTGCCTTTTATACAAGTTTGTTATAATTTTTATTAAAAATAAAAATTATGTTTTTTTCGACCTTTAATTGTGCAATGAAAATGAAAATTATTCAAGTTCGAGGCCATACTCTATATTTCTTCATTAGGATATTGTCCTAACAAATAATCTATAGAGTTTTTTGTTTTCAAATTTATTATTTGACCCTTTCAGGAATGTGTTGATAGATCTATTTCGGGAATTTTCTAGGTTCCCATCATCAGAACACGTTTTGAAAGCGGTAACAATCCCATGCCAAACATCAAACATACATATGAACTAGTTTACTCACTACATGAGAACTAATATACATATGAGTTTGAAGTTAAAGATTATAACCATTGATCAAAAAATAAATTGAAAACTTGTTTGATGTGCAAGATCCACCTCTGGTGGATATTCAATACACGTTTTTTTTGTTTCTCTCTCCTTTTTATATTTTGTTTACTTTGTAAGCAAAACAGAGGAAGTAAACTTGGCGGTACTCTGCCTTTTATACAAGTTTGTTATAATTTTATTAAAAATAAAATTATGTTTTTTTCGACCTTTAATTGTGCAATGAAAATGAAAATTATTCAAGTTCGAGGCCATACTCTATATTTCTTCATTAGGATATTGTCCTAACAAATAATCTATAGAGTTTTTTGTTTTCAAATTTATTATTTGACCCTTTCAGGAATGTGTTGATAGATCTATTTCGGGAATTTTCTAGGTTCCCATCATCATTGTTAGGACAATATCCTAATGAAGAAATATAGAGTATGGCCTCGAACTTGAATAATTTTCATTTTCATTGTAATTAGTTACCGATAGTTGAACACTCATGGATTACCTTGTAATGATACATCATTACCTTTAACATTACTTACCGATCATCAATAACATAGTGCATGAATTATAAGCTTAAAGTAATTATTAAAATACCTTTCTGAAAATCTATTTATAGGCACATTACTTTTTGATTTTTTGCAAGCATAAGGTGTATATTTTTGCTATCACGAACGAAACATAAAGCACAACAATTCATTAAAATTTTAAGCAATAAAATATTATATGTATCAATGTCTGAGTTGGTAGTGTTCTCGCCTAACTAATTGTTAACAACCAGAGACCCCATGTTCGAATCCCATCGTGACCAACGTTTTTTATTTAATTAAAAAAAAATATTTGTAATAATTTTTTTTTATGAGAATCTATTTATAGACATATTACTTTTTCCCACCGGTAATGAGTCCACCCATTACTTTTAGGCTCATCGCATGTTAAATTCATTAGTGAAGTAAGGTGGAATACATTGCGTGGAGCCTTATGGCGATAGATTACTTTACCCATTATTTGGTAATGTGTGGTTTTGCTGGGTATTATATTTGTTACTATTGATCTATTCAAACACGCAGAGAAAAAATATGGTTGGAATATGATTGCGACCACAAAACTATGTTTTATGGTTGTTTCAATTAAATTATTGTTGTATCAATCATATTCCTAAAGCCATATTATAGTTTTTTTATGAGCGTCTTCGCTCTTTTAGTTTCATTCTGGTTTGAGATTTTGTGAAAAGAAGTTGTGAGAAACAGTCAGACCCAACAAAATAATATTAAACAAAAAGACATTAAAATTAGACAAACAACATAGTGATGTTAATAGCAATGGTGATTTGTTTTGTCTCAACCCGGTCTACCCTGGAAGTCTAGGCAAAGGTTTAATTGTCGCGCACCCTTTAAATAATGTTTTTTTTTTATTATATGGACATAAATGTGTTACAAATTAAGTATAAATTGATAAAAAAAAAGTGTTTTATTTTTTAATTGTTTGTAATTACGCAAACAAATATTGTTAAAGAAAAGAAATGTGAAAGAAAAATTTAAACATTATGACGAAATTCTTCTCCATGATCATAATATGATAACTAGGACTTAAATATGGTTATAATGTAATTGTTATGATTGCTGCAAACATGGTTTGATCATTATAAATGTATTGCAAAATTGTATTCATAACAATATTTTTATGCGTGATTTATGCTGTAATCAGATATATAGCTTGTATTGCTGACATAATATTTCACAAAGCTTTTTCTTCAGTGCAAAGAGAATTTGATTACTTAAATTATTTTAAACCCAAGTTTATTTAAATCTGTGAATTATTAAATAAATATACTACTAAAAAACATGCATATCTTTTTAATCCAACATCAACAGAATGCTGGGAGAATTCTGTAGGGCTCATACTATGATAGTTCATAAACATTTTCAGAACCATAATATGATAGGGATCTATGTGGAACCATAATATGGTAATCTAACTATCATATTATGATACAGAGGCAGATAAGAGTATGGTTGTCACAACCATAGTACCATGGTTGTCGCAATCATAAATCCAAAAATGTGTGATCCTCTTCGAATATGGTTCCTTCAACCATGTTTTTTCTTTGCGTGTAGTTTTCATATAAAAATTAGAAAATTTCATTGTAATCGAATGCACAAAAACAATTTAAATAAATAATCGATACCAAATCCCTATGTTTAACACATATCGGTATATCGTATGCGTTTTGCTTAATATCTGTATCGGGCCGGTATTGAATCGATTTTTTTAATATTTAAGTACTCGAGCGCATATGTTTCGTAAACGGACTGTAACTCCATACAATGTGTAAAAATAGTACCTAGAGACAATATGTTGTCTCTGTTTTACATATTAAACACATCCGTCACAATATCCGCTCGCGTAATGAAGCCTCAAGTAAATAAAAATGTTTATTATAATCTAACGAACAAATAAAAATGTTTATTATAATCTAATCGAATTATAATACCGAAAAAATAACAAATAATGAAGCAAAAGTTTTTAGTAATTTTTTTAGTTGTTTACAAATATTTCTAGTAAAAATTAGTCAGGAATTTTTAAATTTAAATGTATATTAAACTCATTATAGGGTAAAATGTTAAATTTACAGTGGTTTACTTTAATGGATACATGTTTATGAAAAATTGGTAAATAACCCAATAAGTCATGAGCAATTGAACTTATTGGAAATACAGTTATGGTATCGAAAACATTATAATGTCTTCATTATTTATTATTAAAGAACCAAAACCATTACCCTAGTATAATCGCTGAAAATGCATTTGAAATTTAGAAAAAAAATGTTTTAATTTTAGTAACATTTCGACAATTTTTTAAATACAACAGCGATATTTGCGATTGGTCAAAATAAGTTGTGTTAAATGTGATTATTTATTTGTAAAAAGAAGACCGATGGTCTAAAGGTTACATGCCGATTTAGGGACGTATGTAAACATTTTTTGAATTAGAAAAACTTATTATGCAGTATTTACATTTCATGGAAAATTAAAAAAATCGGACCAAAAAAATTCCGAACTTATACAAACTTTAATAAGTTGAAAATTACTCCATTTTCTGTTTTAATGTGAAAAATTATATAAAAAATTTTTAAGGACACAAAAATTTTAAAAATTGGTTTGCCAGTCTCGCCATATTACAATTTTAAAAAATTGTCTAAACACACCAGTATTTTTAAGAATTCTCAAAAGTTGTGAAAACCCGATAGATTAAATTGTAATAAATATTTGCTTTGGTAATAAATAATAATTATAATTAAAAAAGAAGTATATACGATACATCATGATTTTAATTTAAGTTGCAAATACCGCCGCTAGAGGGCGCCATAAGTGTACAAAAAACTTTAGAAAATGCTTATTGAGACAGCATTATATCTTTTTACCAAATTTTAACAAATTTCTACGAATCTGTAAGTGGTATGAAATGGGTTAAAAAAAAGACAATGAAACTATATTATCAGTGCACTGAACCATAAATCCTAAGTAAAATCAACAACCAAATTTTTGTTAACTTTTGACAAAATTTATTGTTAAAACAACAGATATTTTATTCAAATTGATGTAAAATTTTGCAAAACCAACATATATCATCGCTTTACAAAGCAACTTTCGTTTTGGCAAATCGTTTGGAAAAATTAATAAATTAATATTAAATGGGTTTTTATAAAAGAATTGTGAATTATTAAACTCAGTGAATTATACTCTATAGTTAAGTGTGTGCTTATTAATTATTATTATTTTTTTATTTTTTATATAAGTGATCATCTCTAATATGGTAGAAAGCTATTTATATAAATATAAAAAATGAATATAATTAATAATTTAAATATAAAATTAATTAAAGTGTTTTGTAAATTTAACGTTTCATTTGTTTTAAAAATTGGGGATTGGGTACGTACTATGTTATAATTTTTAATTTTATTGTTTTTTTTTATATTTTATCAAATTCTTATTTGTTAAATATATTAACTTAAGACGTACATTATTAAAAATCTAAATTTATGAAATATAAAAAATAGTGATATATAAAATAAAAAATTAATTATAAATCAACAAAATACGAATAGATTAAATAAAGCGAATAAATTGAATAAATTGAATAAAATGGATTGCTAAAACAAATAAAAAATAATTATTCAATTTGACGATTCAACGTATGGTGCTCATATGCACCATAAGTTCCTTTAAAATTAATGTGGTTTTCTAGTAACCTAATTTTTTCGATATTGATGCAATTTTTAAATGTATTTTTTTTTACCAAAAATAAAACTAGCATATTTAGTTTATAAATAAAAATTCTTAAATACATTTCCTCACAGTTTAGTCAAACTTCGCTAATAACAAACTGGGTTTTGTGGTCATAGCTCTTATAATTTTGATTGCTTTTAAGTTTTAAACTATAAGAGGTTTTAATAAAGTTTGGATATATGTTTGTTAAGTGTGTTTAGAATAATCGATGTGTCTAAAAATTTGTTAAATTGGAGAATATTTTTTTTTAGCCATTTCATAAGCGCCCGATGAAAAAAGTTTCTATGTACTCATGTATAACTTGATAACATTATATATGCTTATATGTGTGGCAATATATTACGATATATATTCATATCTCATACTTAGCTTATGCAAATTTTTTTTTATGGCGTAATATATCATCAAATATCTTTGTATTGTATGTTTTATATTAGCATATCTTGTATAGCTGATCATATAAAATAGATATAGATCTATATATGACCATATATTTTAAAATATATGATCATATGTAAGTGTATAATGTAAAGGGTGATTTTTTACTGTTAAACATGTTCAGTTTGGTCTATAATTTAGCCATGAATCTACTTACAAACGAATTTGCAAAAGAAAGTGCAAATTCTGTTCAGTGACAAAGCTCATTTCGGGTTGAATGGATACGTGAACAAGCAAAATTTGCCGTATTTGGTGTGAAGAGCAGAAAGAATGCACAGTTTGGTGTGGATTATGGGCCGGTGGTATCATTGGACCGTACTTTTTTAAAGACGACAAAGGCAGGAACGTTACTGTGACTGCTGAGCGCTACCGTGCGACGACTACAATTTTTTTTTTGCCCAAAATGGACTTGGGAGATATGTGGTTTCAACAAGACATGCCACACAGCACACGAAACAATGGCCCAATTGAGAGGCGAGTTCGTTGAACTATTTTTAGTGGGGCTATGTTAAAGCTCATGTCTATAGGGACAAGCCCTCATTGGTTGACGCACTGGAAGCCAATATTGAAGAATTTATTAGTGAGATACCGGCCGATATGTTGGAGAGAGTATGCCAGAATTTGACCCAGCGTCTGAACCATTTGAGGCATAGCCGCGGTCAACATTTACGTTAAATCATCTTTAAACATTGAATTATATATGTCGTTATATCGACTCAAAGAAAAATTTCATACATTTATCTAAATTTTATGTGTTTTTTTTTAAATCAAACCCGAAAGCACTTAGAAAATCACAGTTTACAAATAATCAAAAATAGTACTATCATTTAAATATAAAATTATATGTTGCAACACATATAATTATATATATAATGGGAAATTATATATAATTTTATAGTACTTGATAGACCCTTTTTCGGATCAGATGAGATGTGATGTTTAGTTATATGTGATACTATATATATTCATATATGATTATATCGGAACTTTTTTCGTCGAATGTCTAATTTTGCCGAAGATTTAGCACTCGTAATGACCATTTTCAATATTGTGGAAGCCAGCTATTGGAATATAACTTTTTTTAGTCCTGACGAAAATCTCATCTAAATCCCATTTGTCTTTTAAAAGTTATTAAGTTTTTTTTTTTAAAAGAAAACCAATAAAAGTTTGAGTCAACTTTTTTAAATCCCAAGAACTGATACATGGCCTACTTCAAAAATGTTCGTCTCCTGTAGAAACTAACTTTAGATGCATCATATATATCCAGGTTTTAAAAATTGAGAGGAACGATGTTCAGAGTTAGGTTGACTACACTTAAAAGCTATGGCGTGCAAAGATTCACTTTGAAATGTCTTCTCCAAAAGAATTGAAAGCCATTCAAAAAATTACTTGAAACTTACAATACAAAATGGACTAATTAGATTTCTTATTTACATTCACTAAAAGGATAATTTCCATATCGCTGCTTGGTGAAAAATTATATAGGACAGTATTTAAAAAATAGTGTAATTTTATATAGTTTGAGGTATGCCAAGTTGATGTCAGCGCACCAATAACGGAATACGAACATAAATTGGCGTATATTTTTTGAAAATAATGGATTTGCGTCTGCCATTCACAATTATATTCGAAATAAGCTAATATTCATTGCGTCAACTGAGTTACCTTGTAAAAAGCATCGCCGCACAGTGGTCAATTTCGCGAGATAGCGGTCAAAACTCTATAACTTTTGACCGGATTGGTATTTTTTACGCAATTTGTTTTGTTCAATAGGAGGGACTTTAAGCTTCAATTTGCGTGTTCAAACGTAAAAATCGACTGATACGAACGTAAGTAATGTGGAGTTAAAAATGCATTTTAATTTTTTGTTGAGTTTCCATGTAAAAGTTGAATATTTTGACATTTTAAATAGGTATTTTTTTTATAATTTCTTATTTTCTTCAATCGTATTTTACAACCAATACTTATTTATTATTCCTAAACTTAATTTTGGTCAGAAAATGCCAACATTTGGCCCCTGACATTTATTTAGTCTCAATATTCACAGGGGCCAAAGGTTGGTTTTTTTGGAAGAAAGCTAATTCTTGTGAGGATTAAACTGAAAAATAACACTGAAATTCCCAACAATATCAATACCATTTGGATATATTATATACAGAACACAACATCGATAAAATTTTAAGTAAACTTTTACTATTGATTTAAAGTGCACATATATTTTATTTAAATGTATTAATAAAAATTTATACTAAAATTAGAAACAATTTATAATCTTTAAACTAGTATTAATTAAACAATATTAGTAAACATTTCTTCCAAATAGCTTTGATTTTCATTTTGCAGTAGTTGTTTAGCTTCTTCATCTAACTCTAATGAGGTTGATTTCCATTTTTGTCGAATACTGGACATATATGGGTCTGATGTGCACAACAAAATATTAATAAGATCTTCATTAGTACAATATCTGAAAATTTTTCTTGTATTGTGCTCGCGAAATAATCTGTAGTCTTTGTTCCTTTTTTTCTTGCGCTTCTTCTGAGAGATCTCCAATTGGAAGCATATTGTGCTGAATTATTTGTTCCCCATGGAACAAAATTTTGTGAACTGTGGTTGGCATATGTCTCCAAGAATATTTTTGGTTATAAAGGGTTGCTGTCTCATTAGCATACTGACCAAATTTTTTTGCATCTATCTTTTTGCTACATGCTATAACTTCTAATATGATTTGGAATCGTCGTGTTAAATCATAATCTACTCCAGTTATAGAAACTGCAGTTTCTGGATCGGAAAAAAATCTCCTTGCTGTGTTTCCATCATTAGAATTTTTTATCATTTTTTACCTTTTCCAAATGAATTGCCAGATACCACATAATTTGAGAGTTCTATTGTCATTTTTGTCAAAATTTTGATACACCCTTCTATGTGGACTAGGTCCAAATATGGGCCAACTTCTCCTAATTTCAACAGAATTA
The DNA here is from genome assembly GCA_021234595.1 of Delia radicum. Taxonomy (NCBI): domain Eukaryota; kingdom Metazoa; phylum Arthropoda; class Insecta; order Diptera; family Anthomyiidae; genus Delia; species Delia radicum. The sequence goes on along the minus strand of CM037853.1, from coordinate 143,897,180 downwards.
TTTTTTGGGTCAATAAGAACTCTTGTACAAAATTTCATCAAAATATATGCATAATAGCCACTTTCACATACAAATAACTTCTCAAAAAATATGACGTGCATTTGTACCGAATATCTTACCTTGGGTCAGAAAAATTGCTGTAGCTCAAAAAGTGCAGTCCCGATGCTTGGACATGTATATATAGGAATGTAGGGGAGAGTTAGTACTACAAAACAATAAATTTGTGTTTTGACTCAGCTTGACTCACAGGAGTTGTGCTCTATGAAGTAGGAAATTTCCGAGAAATTTGACCTTTTTTAAAAAAAACATTTAAATTGTTCTGAAAAGAGTAGAGCTTAAATTTTTTACCAGTAATAGGAAATAAGTTAAGTTACAACACAAAATTTATTTCGTCCAAAAATCTTGAAAAGTTATGATCATTTAAACTTTAAAGATTAACTAAAAATATCATAAATTTACCAAATTCTGAAAAAGCCCAATTTGGACCACCCTGTTCTCAGTGAAATAGTTGAAATAGAGTTCTAATTTTTTGGCTCCCGAGGTTTACTACTGTCTACTTTCATATGAGTCTAATAACTTTAAAATCGGAGAACAAAAACCAAAAGGAGTTTTGGCCGCAATCTCAAAATATTGACCACAGTGCCGAGTCAAAAGGTCATTTCTAAAAAAATGTTTTTTTTTGTGTTTTTTACAAGAAACATGACTTGAGAACATAGTTAGGATGTAAAGTGAATCCTTACGACGGTCTTAACTCATAAAGTGCAAAACAAGTTTAAGTTTTTCATTCCTATATTCAAAAAAAGTTAGCGAAGACAGCAAAAAATTTGTTTGCAAGAACCCGTGCTCAAAATCGGAGAGCTAGTTTTTAGCAACAAAATTGGTTAATTCAGCAAAAATTTCGCTTACACTTAGCTGATTTAAAATTAAATAATTCTCGCTTAAAGTTAATGAAATGTTGGCTGAATATTAGTAAAAAAAAAATCAAAAAAATTTCAGAAAAATTATACTTTGATTATTTTATTTGCTGAAAATCTTTAACATTTTTTTCTGATTCTTTTAAAACTAATTTACATTACGTTACAAAATATAAAAATGTGCGTACTCCCACATTGACGAACATGAATTAATTTAATATCTGAAAATATATAGAAATAATTATATATAACATAACAAAATTATATTTCAACCACTTATATCAATGGTTGTTTACATGATGGCATCTTTTAAAGGAATACAAATGCAGTAATTCTAGAAACAAAACAAAATACGACACATACAACCATTGTTTGCAATACGAAAAAGGAAACATAAAAAATTACATAAGATGTGTGTCCTTGTATTTCGCTTTAGCCTGGCAACCTGTAGGTATTTTGTGTACAAATACACAGTTTGTGTACAAATACACAGTTAATCTTTATTAAACTTAAGTATTTTATTTAATCTTTAATTTACATCATCAATTTTATTTTTTTCAATCCAAAGTTCTTGGCTTCCTTAAATTCCATGGTTGCTTTTTTATATTTCTTACAAAAGTTGTACTTTTTAGTGTCATTTTCCAAGTCTTGACACGCCTCGACATTAACTTATTCTGCGTACACTCATAGAAATATACCTGTAAAAATACCAAAAAAAAAAAAAAATACCTAAAATAATGGTTTATGTGCCCATAGATTATGGGCCACTGCAATTGAAATTAGGCAGCACTTATTCCCTTTTAAATACCATTTTTACTACATTAAAAAAAAGCCTGTAAAGTCAGCCACATTTTTGCTGTGTGGATCCTTGCAGAAAATTTGCTAATATCAGAAAAACATTTTCTAAATTCAGCAAAATTTTGCTGACTTTACATATTTTTTTTTAGTGTAGACGTATGCAAAGTTAATGTAAAGTCAAGGGCAACAAAATACTTGATTTGTGTGCAAAATATGTTTTAAACATATTTTGCACACAATATAAGTTGTTCTACAACCTGTTATTTGGATTTTAAAATTGTACATTGTATTATAACGTACAATTCAAAATTAGTATTCAAATAATAACAATTATTTAAAAATTAAATATTTTATACGAAGAATGTTTACAAAAATTGAGATTTCCACGGAATATATTTCGAACACATTCTGAAATTTTTTTATGATGTAAGTTGTCTCTGTGAAGGCAAGTTGTCTCTGAACAAAATATAAAAAAAAATCAGGTTATGCATTTTGAGATATTTGCAAATCAAGGACATTTTTATCTTTCATCCTTTCTTTAAAAAAGATTTATTTTTCCTCAAAAAAGTTTCAAGCTTTTTATGAGACTAAGTTCATAACGATTGGAAGACGAGTTAAAGTGATATGATGTTTTGAATACCATGTATTTTTTTAAAAAGTTCCAAATTTAAACTGCAATAAATCGCGAACTACAACGAATCTAGGAAAAACTCGAAATTTAAATGGTTAAATTAAAACCCGAAATTAAAATGGGGAATGTCCTGGGAAATGATCACTCAAAATTTTGTGCAAATTGGAATACATGAATACGATTGGTGTGTCGATTTACTGAGTAATGACTCACATATCAAATATTGCTGATAGACTCATCTAATACTTTGTTTGTACTATTCTAATGATTTGCAATGTGTTATTAGCTTTCATCAGAATATGGCCTTTTTGTAGCTTTTTCTGCTGTTTTTACAGATTTATTTCTATGAGTGCACCAAATTTTACGATTTTTGCATATCGAGACCTTATATCCAATATCCTCTATGAACCAAAACACATTTTTTTCAGCAGAGGCAAAAAACTGATTTATGCCCAAACTCTTAAAGTATGAATCAATCTATCTTCAACAATATTTGTTAAACATGTTTACTGAATTCTACTTATAAAAATAATATAATTCAAATATTTTTTAGCTGATGGAGGGTATGATACAGTAAAGCAAATTATATAATTTGCAATTTTATTCAAGTTTCAACGTTTTAGTTAACGTCTTTTCAACATATAACAACTATATAACAAAACAATTTAAAAGAAAAGAGATAATTTGAATTGCACATTGCTACAAATCTTACTATTACGTGGACTTTTTTTGAACTAAATTATCATTAAACTAATGACGTTCTGGTTATGTAATAGGCTTCAAATCTTGTATATGTATCTATTTATTAGGCTGAATTGGAAGTTGTCTATTCTTTAATTCGGTTGGGTAAGTTATTATATTCTTCACCACAATTCACTTTCAATTTAACATCACGATTTGGAAAATACTTTACAGATCTTAATTGCGCAACTGTTGGATCATTTTTGGCTTAACCAGGTTTGATGCTCATAAAACGAATAAGTTTGGCATCATATTAGATTAAAAAAAATGTATTTTAAATACATTGACAAAAAAGTTTTTCATACAAGGCCCAAATTTGAACAGAATTTTAAACATTTGCCACAATTAAAAATTTTACTTAAATTGAACAAAAATGATCTTTGGTTTACCATTGCTGGTGCAAAAAAAAACCAAAATTATTCCAAAGCTATTTTGAATAATTTTGGTATCAAAAATCCCCATTTATTACAATATTAAAAATTCGCATCGTTAATTTAAATTATTTATTAAATTTGTTTTAATATTTCCCAGAAATTAAATTTTCATTCTGTAAATTTAACAAGAATTTCACAAACAAAAATTAAAGTGCTTTAAAATAATTTTTCGTTATTTGGTAATCTGCGCGTGAAAATCCAAAGATTGAATGGTAGTTCTTAAAGATTTCGGAAAACTAAAGCATTTAAATGACTTTAATATATTTAGTACATTTGTAGGAAATAACTTATGTAGTAATAAGATAACTTATGTAGTAATAAGTCGATATCCTTAACGTGGTTGATAGAGGGTATTGCATTCAAAAATAAATGTTATTGTTTATTGATCAATAGCAAATATTAAAAAAAGTAACAAAATTGATTTTTTTCCGCAGAATTTTTTTGTCAGAATGAACCGTTTTCCATCAAAAAGTGACTTTAAAGAAATTGGTCAATAGAGGGTATTTATTATAAGGTCTCGATATAAATAACTTAAAAAAATAGTTTTTTATAAAATTGTTCTTTACCTAGGTAACTATGAATTAAACAATTAATTATGTAAAAAGTAAATTAATTTTAACTTTTTTTTTATCTTTAAAAAACAATAAAAACATATTGCGTGAAAATGGTTGTCTCAGACTGTAGTTATCATTTAATGAAAAGTTTGATAAAACTACCGTTTAGAAGTATAAAACTTTATATACTTTTTTTTTAAATCCCTGCATTGCATAAATTCTTTATTAAGACGTAATAAATAAGTGAACGGAATTTCATTTAAAAAGAAAACAAAACACCTGAATAATAAATTAAGTAATAAATATAACTTTAATTTAACAAAAAAAAAAAAAATCTGCCATAAATTCTTGAATCGAACTAGCCATATTCATTCTAAAACTGCTTGTGTGCTAATTTGCATTTTCAACTTAATGATCATCATCATTGAACGAAAATACAAACAATTTAAATAAGAGCAATTGTTTTAGTTTTGCTACATTTTTGATACGAAACATCTGTTCTTATCGAAGATCATCGAATAAAAATACTTCAACACAAAAAAGTTTTTTATTTTATAAACTCTTTAAATTTTGCTTTGTTAATATTCCATAATGTGTAAATACATACCTACTTAAATAAGCAATCAGTACCTATAAACAGTTACTCTCACAATTTATCTTACATCGTTCATCTTAACACATTTTAAAGATAACACAACACACTGTGGAAAAGCATTACCACATAAGTGGTTTTAAATGCATCTATTTGGTAATGCCAAGTACTTTCAATTGTCATTACAAATCTCATTACTTTTATATGGGTATGTCGTGCAAAATATGAACATATCAATACTAACCAACTTATGAAAAATCAAAAAACATCTGTTTAACAGTGTGGAGCGAACCCGGGTAAAAATAGTTATATCTTATCATATATAATATGATTAAGACATATCTGAATGTGAATGGAGTCACATTACGACTTATGTCATATACACTAATACATCTGATCATTTTTATTGCGAAAATTTTTTATATTCCACCCGATATTATTATATGTCTAATAATCTTACTCCATATATATGTTGTAGTCGATATGATATTATATGGTCCGATGTTAAGGTTTATTAAAGTATGTGAGTCGTCATACTAAAATGTTTTTCCTTATAATTTTTTATAGCTTTATATATAATTCCATACATATTTTCGTAAAGTTCAATATCAAATTAAGTTATCTGCAAGTTAAGACTTTATTACATATGGCTTCACATATAACCCAAATTAAGTTTATAATGAAATCATTTTCAAGTGACTTATTTTATATAATTTAAAATGCGTACATTTTCTAAGACAACACTAACACTAAACACAACATTTTTTCTTTATAATGAGTAAACATTTCGCTGTTACATTTAAACAAAACTTGGACTTTCAAAATGTTGGTTTCTGGAAATTTCAATTTTCGACTTAAATACTTTTAACCCTGCAGTACTATCGTTATTCAACTTACGACATTACTATCGTTGGGTGTAATCCACCCCTACTTATTAGTATCTGTCATTCATATCAGTTAAATTCAATTATGCAAATAATATTTTTTTATTTTCAATAATGAACTCCAAAATACAGAAAAAAAATTTTATTTTATAAGTTTGGCCATTCATTTATTTTAAATAATATTTTGTTAATGTACATCTCTCTTGAAAAAAAACAAAAATTCAACCTTATGGGTGGATTCCACCCATACGATAGTACTACAGGGTTAGACATAATTTCATGCCACAAAAATCGCCTAAAATTATATAAAATCAGATATATTTATATCCAATTAGATGTAATTCAATGTCCCGGATATGGGCAAATCTCGGATAACATTGTATCAATCTGTATCTAATTTCATATAAATAGATACATGTAGATATCCCATGTTTCGGATCAATTTGTTTATACATGGGAACTTATCAAATGAGATATAACTACATTAGACTCCATATTAAAATTTGTACCCGGTATATAGAAATTAAAAAAACTACAATTTATAGATCACCAATAAAAAAAACTTCACTTTAACCCCCTCAAGAGACACAGGATAATTTCTTTACATATGCTAGGCATATTAGAGCTAATGGGTCTTTAATGTTTGATATTCTTTACTTAAATGAAAAGGATATAATAATAAAACAGAAAGAAAAGCACTTGTCATAATAAGTTTAACAGACGGTTGAACGGACAATACTGTGGTCATAATGGATAATAGACGGAAACTCAAAATAAGGAAAAAGTTCGAATAGTAAATTTCATCTCAATAACAACTTAGCAAAATTGATTGGAGCTTAAAAAATCTGTCATTTGCTTTGATTTGGTGAGTTAAATAAGATATATTTACAATTAACACTACAAGGCATGAAGAATGCTGATGAAGGTCGTAGCTGGCCAGAAAATGTACATTCTATTCAGGCTAGTGTCTAATAACTTTTTTTGTGTTTTCTCTATTATTCAAGGTGAATTATCACAAATAAATCATAATTTTTCTATTAATTTAGAAAGATTTTTGTGATCTTTAGCAGAACTAAAATAATATCTCACATACAAATTTATAGATCAGTAATACAAAACTTAACTTAAAACAACTAAATTTAATAGAAAATATTTTTTTTTATCGAAACATTGCCCACACGGAAATCGAATCTGGTCCTCCAGGTCAGTCAACAGCTCTACCATCTGAGCTACATCGACAAGTTTTACTTGATAGACAAAAGCCTGAATGGCTTGCTTGTACAAAATGTCATTACTTTCCAGCTTACAAAAAATAAGTCGTAATATATGTACCTACTTGAGTTGAAAAAATAAGGAGTCAAAAATAGAATTTCAAATTTTTTTAGATTATTACTTTATATTTAAAATAATGATTAAAATAAGTACTTATGGGTAGCGCATTTCATTTCATATTGAAATAATGGAAAAATTAACTGGTTATTATTATTAAGGTCATATCGGATATTAAATGCTTTTTTGCATTTTAATAAATAATTTCGAAGTTAAATATCTTTATTGAAGTAAAACTCGTTCATGAGATACAAGTTAAGTCAGGGCGTTATCTTTTCAAAGACAATTAATTATATTAAAAACCATTGACTAATTTAAAAAATTATAGTCAATAATCTGCACAGTTATTAAAATAAATTGTTGAAAAAACGGGTTTTTTACTCATACCTTAAATTATAAGCAGAATAAATTAATAACCAGTTTCAATTACGAAATTGATGCTAGTATTAAGTAATATTTTAATTGAGATTGGATCTATTACACAGACTATAGAGTTATTCTATATGAAATCACCAAATCGGCATAGCTGGCATATCTTAGATTTTACTCAAACTAACTTGAAATGATATTGATGGTCTGAAAACCCAAAATTCAAGAGGATTTAATTTTTGCACACGGCACTACCGGTTCACGCAAAATAAAAAATCGAAAAAAGTCGTTTTAAAGCTGAAGGATTATAGTTTATATTAAAAATATAAAATTTGACTTAATTCATACACCCGAAAAATAACGTGGGTATTGAAGGTAATCATATTTCATTGGTTTTTAGTGTTTTTCAATGAACTCCAGTGTCGGCGCTAATGAATATAAAAGCATAATAATTCTCAGATTCAAATTAGACATGTCGAAGAAAAATACAAAATTAAAATTGGCTCAATCTGGCAACTCGTTATGAAAAAATAGTTACTTGAAATTTTGAAAATTTGCATATTTCAGGCTACAATTTGGTAATGTTTGTTAGCAGATACAAACTTGAAAATTACAGAGTACTTACTCCCTACTTTTAACTTTATAACACTTGAGTTAACAGCTCAAACCATTAAGCACAAAAACAAGACTTTTTAGTTTTTTTATTTTGCGTGAACCGGTAGTGCCGTGTGCAAAAAATAAATCCTCTTGGATGTTGGTTCTGCGAACCCTTAGGAACATTTCCATAAAATTTTAACAAAATCCAAAATGGTCCAGCAACAATTTTTCATTTTTTTCGGTGTTTTCATATAGAATGACTATATAGTATCTTTTGTATGCGGTTCATAAACTTAAATCTTAGTAGCAACACTATTCAGCGGCAAAAGAAAAAGCTGTCTTTAAAACGCATATTTTTTAATAGAACTAACTATTTACACTGAATCCAAATTTGATAAAAACGTTTTTTCTCATTTGTACTTTCTGAAATATCGCGGGTTTTTTATTTACATCATTCACGACATTTTTTTTTTGCAAATTTTTCTTCATTTTTCGAAATTTAACCCCAAATTAAGATTTTTTTGGGAAATAAGTCTTTACAGAAATTATCTTTAATTTGAGTATAATCATGTTGGTGTTTTTGTATCCGGATATCGCACTGGAACTGCAAGGAATTTGAAAAATTTTCTTCTTAATTTTTAAATTTCATCCTAAATTTTATGTAGGCTACAAAATTGTATGACTTTGATTAAATAAGGCATTCACAGTAATACAATTAATAAGATTAATAAGGCATGAACAAATTTTTATATTAAAAGTGTAAATCTATTGAAAATGTGCTGAAATATTTAGAAAAGAACTTACAAATATTATTAATTTTCCATATGCTTCAAATACTAGAGTAAACAAAGTTTTTTTCATATAAAAAATATATTATTAAAATTACTAACCGGTTAAAAGTCAGCATACATATACGTATCCATTAATAAACATATATTAACTCGTTCATATTTACATATGAAGACATTCAAGTTCATAAATATCCATATACCTCGATATGTGATCCATATATGCTCATATGTTCATATGCGATCATACATGTAAATATTACCTCAATTTTCGTTAATGCACACACATGAACTATATGGTGCAACATATGAACATGTGTGAATCATTTGTGAACATATATGAATCATATGTGAATGGAAGTGGACATTATGCAGCATATGTGCTCATGTCTGTATCCATATATGTCGATTTTTAACATGGTACTGAAGAACTTTCTCCTTTTTGCAGAACATGGTTTAGTGATACATATTTTGTAAAAGATTTAGGTACGCTGTGGCTTAATCTGGCAAAAACAAAATTTTCTCGTTTTTAAAATATTGCGGTTTATATATGTACGTTACAACACTATGTTTTTATATACAAGTTTTCTTCTTTTTAAAATATTTCAGGATATTTTTAATAGATTTGCAATTTTAGTACAAAGATAATTTCAGTGAAATTTTTAATTTTGCGCACATTTAATTTTTTTTAAACATACATAAAATTTATGAGGACTCAACTATACTTGAACAATTTTCAACTTCCTTGCAATACTGGTAAGATATCCTTTTTAAAAATATAAGCAAAGCATACGCAAAAATGATTTGGATTCATCCTATCTCAGTCTGTTAAAAATAAAGTATTTTTCAGACCGGTTCTGCAAAAAAGTTTTATATTTGTTGAGTAGTGTTAAAATGTAATGTAATGAAATGCCAAAAATACGAAATTAAGGCCAAAACAACTAAAAACTGTTAAATAAACATATTTTCGTTTATTTTATGAAACGCAGTTTGCATAGTAAATACAGCTCACGACTAAGAAGTGTAAAGAACCGACTGTACAAATTTGCAACGTGTGCAAGTGACCATAGTGCATACCTCCTGTACAAAAATGTTTACCAAAAGTTGTGACTATATTGTGTTTTTAGACTAATTTTAAGTGCACGCCAAATTATATGAGCCACGGTATATATTGTCTGCTCTGTTTTATTTTTGCGTTTATTGAAACATAAATTGTTCAATGAAATCGCTGTTGATGATTGTATTTATTTTGAACAACTAATTTTTATTACTTTAACAAAACTGGCTTGCACTGCATAAAAAACATATACTGTGGCATGTTAGTAGATATGTATTTGTTGATAAAAATATACAAATATTTTACTGTGATCACTAGTACAGAAACATATGAGATTTCCCAACTAAGTGTCCAGCTAGCTAAAATATTTCGAATCAATATCACACCTACAGTGTTTACTGTACTATTTTTTTTTTTTTTTAAGAGAAGCAACACTCAGGAAATTCTTCCTATTTACTTATTCTTCCTATTTACTCGGTGTTCAAACATCGCAACACTGTAATTGCGCGAGGTGATAAATCCTTGAACAGTTGTTGCTCGCGACCTGATGTAGAGTTGGCGAATTTATTGAAGCTTTTTGTTTCATAGCCCTGATTTATTATTTTACTTCGGTGGAGTTAAGTGCTATGGGAACACAGAAGTGATAGAAAGCGAAGTGATAGAAAGCTCAAACATATTATTTTTCTAAATTGATGTTGTCGTCACCGGGAATCAAACCCGGGACCATCTGTGTAACAGTCCAACGCGCTAACCATTACACCACAACGCCCACAAGTATTTGATTTTTTATAATAAATTTGCAAAAGATATATTTTTTAAAAAATTAAAAACAAGTTCCGAGTTTTTAGCGCAATAGAGAACTCAATTTTTTTAAGAACTAGCTAATATTTTTTTAATTTCTTTTTATTGAAAAAATAATATAGGTTCATATAAGACAAAAAATACTGTAAGTTTCACATTATTTGGACCTACTTTTTCCTGTATCAGTGCAGCTGGTGTGGAAAGCCTCATATTTAAATATATAGTTTGTGTTTAAATATAAATACTATAAATTCATTAAACTTAATGGACTATATTTAAATGAAAACATAGCATTTATTAACTTTAAAGCAACATAATTTAAAAACTAAAAAATTTTTTTGAAATCCGAACATTAATGTTAAATTTGTTCTTCAAATAATAATAAAACTTTTCTAATTTTGAAGAAATTGTTTATAATTTTCAACTTAGAATACAGTTTGTTGAAATGAGTAAAGGAAATAAAATTTAAGCGCAAGTGTCGAAGATTCTATAATTTTTAAACAAATTCTAAGTAATCTTAACAACCCGGCGAAAAAACTTCCGATATAATCATATATGTTTATATATAGCATCACATATAACTAAACATCACATCTCATCTGATCCGCATACATAACCTGTCTATCAAATATGACCAAATTATATATATATATAATTTGATACAATTTTGTCTACCAAGCTTTTTTTATTAAAAAATTAAAAAAAAATTTAAAGGTTTTAAAAATCAGTAATTTTTATTTTAATCTTAATCTTGTAATTCATTTATAAAAAATATAAATATTAATTTTAAGTAGACTTGAATTAAATAAATAAATATGAAATATAAAATAATATGAAAACAATGTTAAATTTAAAAATGTGTGCACCTTTTTATGAACTTAAACCTGGAATATAAAATAAGTTTAAAACGCTAGGTAAAACAAAAAAAAAAACAACATTTACCAAGGAAGAAAATCAAAATTTTTTGTTCGCAAAATTTTCAGGTAGAATATTTACAGATTTTTTCAAGAACAGAATTCAACAGCCAAACTTTTAGGTCCTTGTTATACAAAATAATTAAAAATAATAACTGTACTGTCGGTATTATGGATGAATACGATATTTTTTTTATGAAGGATATATTTCCCTATTTAGTATTTCAGCAATTTCAGATCTTACAAAACAACTTTTTTGTTTACCATAAAACAGAATCAGTGATAGAAAGTATATTTTCTATAACTAGTGGAACTAGGCAACTATTTAAAATTGAGAATTTAGAATCGCATATTACAAGGGTTGAGTGTTTAATTTGTTTTAACAAGCCGTTTCCAATGCTCTTCTAAATTCTTTACTGGTTTTAAGAGAGTTTCGTAAAAAATATGTCATCAGTGGTTCTTTGAATTAATCAATTTTCATGCTTTTAGGCAACTTTAATTAAATTTTAAAGTTAATTTGTGTTATTTGATGTATTCTCTGCATAAGTGTTATATAAATAACTCTGAAATATTCTCTTAAAACAAGTTGGTATATAAAATTGAACAGATGTTGAGAACATTGCTTCTTCTTTAGAGTATATGTTCGTTGCCCAGGAAAACTTTGGTAATGGGTGCGATAAAGTAATACATTACCTAGTAATGTATACTCCATACACGTATCATTATTTTTCAACAAAAAGTAATAAGTTGCCGATAATGGATTATGGGATTACCGATAATTAATGGGGACAAATATGTTTTGAACGGTAGAAATCAACATTACTACAGTAAAACTCGCTTAAGACGAACTCGGTTAAGACGAATCCTCGGTTAATACGAACTAATTTAAAAGTCCCGACGTTTAAGCAACAATTTTCATATAAAATACATCTTTTAATACGAACTCGGTTAATAGGAACCCTATGGTATTACGAACTGTTTTAAGCAGTCCCAAAAACTCGTTTTCATACAAATTACCATGTTTAGTACACTCTTTATCCGTTTAATGGGATAGACCTAATATGAATTTCATATCTGTGGATGACTTTCTAGATATACATAGATGCTAATGTTTTGACGTCACATACTTTATCAGGTGAAGAAATATTGGAAATTGTTAATCCTGCCAAAGTTGAAAATTTATCAAGTGATATATTCGCACAAAATCGTGTGCCGAAGAAGCTGACAATCATATTTTGGTAATAGAAAAACTTATAACGAATGAAATCGTTTATTCAGTCATTCAGAAAAAAATAACAGATTTTTTTTTTTTTAAATGAAGAATTTTATTTGAATTTTTAATTGTGAATGCATGAAATGCTAATTTTATTTTTATTTATGTAAAAATCTTGTTTTTGTTTTAATATATACATATTTTTATCGTTTAAAAAAAAACCCGCTTAATACGAACGTCGTCTAAGACGAACTAATTTTTTTGGTCCCTCGGAGTGCGTCTTAACCGGGTTTTACTGTACTATTATGCGAAAACTCTAAATTGATCGGATGAACTTTGAATTGTATACAACATTTCTACATGTTATCATGACAATCATTATGTGAAAGTGCTAAATAGATCGGATTTTTTTTTGGTTTTATATCACTTTTAAATTCACAGTGCGCTAAAAATCCAACATTAAATTGATCGGCACATCCGCAGTTTAAAGAATTATAGGTTGAAATCTGGTTTATATGATCAAGATCACCGTTACTATTGTTCTCTGTAAGTGGTAAAAGGATCGGATTATCGCTTTTGTTTCTACATCACTTTTACCTCCAAAAATCTATGAAAAGCTAGAAAATTTAAACTTAAAGAGCTCTGAATACCAAAATAATAGCAATCCATTTAGCAATCACACACAATAATAGTGGTACTGATATCTACCGATCACCCAGGCCTGCAACTAAGTATTTTTAAACTGCGAATGTGCCCTTCAAAAAATATAAAATTTTAAGACCTTCACGAATAGATATGATAAGATTTGTATTGTAATATTTTCTTTATTTTTGAGGGCACACTAATCGATTTGATCTAATTTTATTAGTTTTTTTTTTTGTCGTTTATATGCTAATATTACAAAAATTTTCAATTAAGTGGAAGCTGAAAGCGCGAAAAACTTCAGATATGCCCTCGATAAGATTAAATAGACATTGCCCTGCATTATTTTTAGCTTAATACAACTTAAATTCCTTAATATAACGTCAGATTAATTGTTACTCAAAACACAGTTTTTGGAATATCAAAAATACTTGAACATTCTTGGGCATAATTTGCACACCAGTGAATGTGTCTTTAAAAATTGGTTCAAATTTACCAAATTTGTTCTATACTTACTTTTAATAGAACGAAAAAACGTGGTAAATGTATGACCCGCTTAGTAACGCCTAAACATTATATTGGGCAGTTAAAAGAAAACGCTGGTCCCATAAATTTTTATTCTCTACAACATGTCCGAAGTTCAGTAAGATCTGCCGTTCACTAAGATCTACCTCCCTTGTGAGTTACAAATTTTTAATTGCGCCAGTCGCAAAAAATACTCTTTTACCGTTATCTCGAAAATTTATGGTATATTGCAACTTCTCAAACCGGTTCTGTAATACACAGTGATTTTTCTATGTACCACAGTGTAATTTTATTGAAACAACCATTTGTGGCTGTATGAAACATAGTTTTGTGGCCGTAATCACATTGCAAGCATATTTTGTCTCTGCGTGTAGTAAAATTAAAACCTTTAGTTTTTAAAAACTACTTGTCAAATTCCATACAATTTTTAAACAAAAACTAGAAATTTTTAAAAACTACATTTTTTGGTTGTATTATAAATGAGGTATTAAAATTAATATTCAATAACTTGAGTTTTATTTTACCACTTTTTTTAAAAACTTTGAACTCTTTCTTTGTGTAATATTTTGAAGTTTCTTTGGAGTTATACTGAAAGCATAAATTAAAGTTATTAATATCTGCATTTAAAACTTTTTCTAATGTTATCTCTTCTACAGCAGCACATTCCAATTTAGCCACTTTTTAAAATTTTGTATACTGTAATAACTGAAATTAAATTAATATTAATTAATATTTTAAACTAACAAATTTTTTTATGCACAAGGTTCCTTTTAGGAACGAAAGGTATTAAAAATCGGAATTTCGCTAAAGTTAAAAATAACACTATAAAACACAAAAAGTTACTCCTCTTGTAAGATATCATTTCTATACAATTTCTTCACAATTCTACGATATTGACGCAAACCTGCTTATGAACTATAACATGGTTCGCATCTTTGCTAAAAAACAAGGTTTTTCTATTTGTCACATCAATGCTCAAAGTTTGTTACCTAAGCTTGATGAATTTCGTTTTTTTATTTGAGAATTCTGGTATCGATGCAATATGTGTCTCAGAAACATGGTTTATCAAGGAAATAAATGACGACATATATGAACTGAAAGGATACCGTATATTTCGATCTGACAAAAGTAGTCATGCTGGAGGTGTTGCAATCTATATTAGAGATAGCATTTCAAGCAAACTTATTAGTTCGTATAATGTTGCCGATGAGGTTGAATATGTATTTATTGAGGTCAATTATTATGGTGAAAATATGATGCTTGGATGTGTATATAGACCGGATAAGCATATGAAAATTGACACTTTCATTGCTAAATTGGAGCTCCTTTCGGTTTCGTACTCTGAAGTTGTTATATCTGGCGATTTTAATAGCAATTTGCTTGACAATATTACGGATGTTACTGACGCTATGTCAATATTTAATTTATCTACAGTCAATACTACTAGACCTACACACTTCACAACCACAAATAGCAGCTTGCTGGACCTATTTTTTGTTAGTAATGGGAGAAAAGTCTTATATTATGAGCAACTGGCTGCATCTGCCTTTTCAAAGCACGATCTAATTTTTGTTTCGTATGATTTTGCTAATGAATATCAGCCCAAACAGTTTACTTTTCGGGACTTTAATAATATTAATTTTTTAGCTTTAAAACATGACCTTGATAATACCGCATGGGACCATATTTACTTTTTACCATCGGTAGATGAACAATTAGCCTTTATTAATCAACATGTTTTACAGATTTACAACAAACATATTCCCGTCAGAAAGAGGGTTATCAGAGGCAGCGTACGACCATGGTTTACGGGGGAAACTAAATTGTTAATTGATCGTCGTGATAGTCTTTATAACAGGTGGAAGCGTTATAGGACTCCAGAGCTCAAACATGAATATCGTATGGCTAGAAAAGATGTTTTTTCGAGAACAAGACGTGACAAATCTTCTTATTACACTGATAAATTTAACGCAGCGGCTGACAGTAAAAAGACATGGAAACTGATTCATGATATTGGTATAGGTAGATCAAATTCTCATACAGTAGATGCTGACATTGAATTGCTGAATAACAACTTTTTTAATATTCCTCTTCCTTCTGTAAAGTTTTACTTCTATGATCAATACCTTCCTTTGAACACAACAGACAATCAATTTAATTTCCAATGCCTTAATGTGTTGGACGTAGCCGCAGGTTTTAATGCTGTTAAGTCTGATGCAGTCGGCTTGGATGACATAAATCCCAGGTTCGTGAAGATAGTTTTACCTTGGATAATTCGAACTGTTACGCATCTGTTTAACACTATCATTACTACCAGCACTTATCCAATCGACTGGAAATATGCCAAAATTGTCCCGGTACCTAAACCGGTTAATGAATTCCGTCCAATTGCTATTCTGCCTTATTTATCCAAAGTTTTTGAACATCTTGTGCAAAAACAAATTTATAAATTTGTTAATGACAACAACCTTCTGACTGATAGTCAATCTGGCTTCAGGCCTCGACGTAGCTGTGTTTCAGTCTTATCTGATGTAGTAGAGGATATTCGAGGCAAATTGGATAGTAGAAAAATATCGTTTCTGGTCTTGTTAGATCATTCAAAAGCATTTGACACGGTGCACCATACAATTCTTTGCCTTAAGCTAGCGAAATTTTTTAACTTCTCTTCGCCCTCTGTTAAATTACTGTCGTCCTACCTGTCTAATAGATTTCAATCTGTTGCCAATGATAGATCCATCTCACAACCTTTGTTCGTCTCAAGAGGTGTTCCACAGGGATCCATTCTTGGGCCACCGTTATACTCCTTATATGTCAATGATCTTCCACTTCAGATAAAATTTTCGAATATTCAGATGTACGCTGATGATGTACAGTTGTATCTCAGTAGTTCTAAGGATACCATTGCTTATAAAGTCCAAGAATTTAACTATGACCTAGGGAAAATTTTTACTTGGGCTTCGGTGAATGGTTTGACACTGAATCCGAGGAAATCAAAGTGCATAATAATTTCGAAAAGGTCAATGATAATGGGGAATGATATAAATATTTTTCTTGGCGGCGCAAAAATTGATATCGTTGATACGGTAAAAAATCTCGGTGTTACTTTCAACAAAAATCTAACCTGGTCGAATCATATTAACCAATCATGTGGGAGAATATACAGTATGTTACGAAGTCTGTGGGCCACTCAATATTTCACTCCGCCAAGAGTAAGATTACTTCTGGCAAAAACATATCTGTTACCGACTCTATTATACGCATCTGAGCTTTTTACCGGATGTAACACGAAGGATTATAGAAAACTGAGCACAACTGTCAATAACATCATACGTTACATTTTCAGCCTTAGGAAATTTGATCATGTGTCTCAGTACTCATGTCGTGTATTCAACATCTCTTTTTGTAATTACCTTAAGTTCAAAAATCTCATATTTTTACACAAGATTATAATGACCAGGGAACCAAATTATCTTTTTGAACGTTTACAGTTTCCAAGATCGACTAGAGGAAACTACATAATACAATTCCGTCACCGTGACCATGCTTCTGAGTGTCAATTTTTTATTTTAACCATTCGTCTCTGGAACCAACTTCTCTGGGATATTCAACGCACTAGCAACGCAATACATTTTAGGAAATTATTGTTTCAGCATTTTTCGTAATTTTTTGTATTAATTTTTTTCTTTTACCGACATCTTAAATTAATTTACCATCAAATTTAGTATGTTTTAAAATTGTTTAAAGTTTTGAAATTCTGTTACATGTAATTTAATTTTAAGTATAATTAATTTATTTATATACAATGTCCTGTTTAACTTGTCTGATTCTAATACTGTAATTTATAAGATATTGTATCTTGTTGTATTAGAAATTCAAATTTAATAAATACAAATACAAATACAAATACAAAAGGTGTCCATTGAAATTCAAAAAGTTTAAAGATTTTGGAAACTAACCGTGCAATTTCAGATTATTGTTATTAATTCCTTTAAGTGTGTGTTAGAAAAAACTAAAACGGTTTTTAGTACAGTGTAATATAGACATTCGAAATTAATTCTCAATTAATATGCATTTGATAAATTTAATTTAGAAAGCTTGAGGTTAAGAAGAAGAATAAAAGTTTTTCTCTAAACATTATAAGCACTATTAATTTTCAAATCAGACTATACTAGTTTCTGCCTTTTTAATGGACAGGGGTCATGTATAATTTTTCATTTAAATTGTATTATTATTTGTGTCCTATAATTGTCTGATTGTATCTATAAGATAATTCTGTTTTTTTTTCGTTTTGTTGAAATTTCATTCCGCATACGTTATGATTAATCATATAATACATGCAATAAAATTCATTATATGCCATGTAGTTTTAACATACAAATGAGAATAATTAAGATGGACAATATTCAACAAATAATTGCCTCAAAACTTTTCCGAGTTACACGGCAAAGCTTTCTGGATCGATAGAAAAACATCAAAGCTTTTTTATAAATAAAAAATGGAAAAATTCGTCTATTTCTACACTCAGGGAACTTCAGCTTTACAAATATGTAGTTGTTTGGGTTGTAATACAGTTTCTTTATTTTTAATGTAAATGTAAGCCATTTGTAGAACAAATAAAATTTTTAACTAACCCTGAAGTTCATTTAAAAAAACAACTCACATCAAATGACTGATTTTACATTAATTTTTTACAGTTGTTTTTTGTTATTTAAAAAAAAATAAATAAATGTTTGTTTGTTTTTTACTACCATTTGGTTAATTTTTACTACAATTGCTAGTCATTTTTTAAACATTAAAAACAAATGACAATGTTAGTTGAATTTAATGAAATGTAAGTCGTCCTTTCTTGCAGTCGTCTTTACCAACATAATTTCCTAAGTGTAGGAAAAAAACTTGTGTTTTCCATTACACTAAAAATTCAGAACAAGTACTGCGTCTTATAAAAAATTTAATTTTGTTTGGTTCTCCATAAAAAAGTTTTTTATATGTATAAATAATACAAATAATATACTAAAAATGAAAGCAAAATTTGGCAACATTTAACAATGCCCACTTCGGTTCGGTGTTGTCATATAGGACAACAAATACTGCAAGTTTGACATGGATACGATATACTTTTTTATGCAACGGGTCAGTTGGACTGGATGCCTCATATTGAGGTTAAGGTTTGTTTTTAATATTGTTACCACTTCTAAAACAATAACTATAATTCTTATACCTTACTGAAAGTTAGAATTAAATCTCAAATCTTCATCGGGTTTTAAGATAAGTGTCTATGAGCAAATATCTGGTTGAATTAAACTTTTTTTTAGTTTTGTGGTTATTTGGTAATTTCTGGAGATTAGATAAGCAGATAAAATAAAACATTTTTTGGTATTCAAAATAAAATCTGCTAAATTTGAAAAATTGAAAAAAAACTAAATAAAAATACTTCATGTTGATTTCATTATTTATTGAAATCAAAGAGCGCTCATTCAAGTTACCCGTTGCTCATTGCTTCCATCAAGTAATAAAAAATTTTAAACACACTTTTGATTATTTTTTATTAAAGAATAAGTGTGAAACATAAACGATTTATTACTATTTGTAACATATAAAATAAAAAGTGTTCGTGTATGTAAATAGTAAAGGGTGTTTTTAAAACAGGTATATAACTTTAAGTTGGCAACAGCCATTTTGGCAGCTGTCAAGTGATTTATGTTTAGTTGGTTTTGACACTTCAACATGAATAGACTGACGCCTGACAACGCATCCAAATTGTGCAAAATTAATTTGAAAATCATGTTACTGTTCGAAATACGTATCGCGCACTACGTCCATATTACGGTCAACATAATAGTCCATCAGAGCAATTAATTCAATTAACTATGGATCGTTTTTCGCACCACGTTTACTCTAAATGATAATATGCATCCACAGAGATGTCGAACAGTGCGTACAGAAGAAGTCATTGCTGCTGTAGAGCGTAGCGTAGAGGAAGACCCCAATCAGTCTATCCGCCATAGTTCACAGGAATCTTACAAAATCCAACCCGTGCAACAATTTAAGCCACACAAGATCATGCGATTTAACGCCGCAGGATTTTTTTCTATGGGGATATGTGATATATGCTAGTCTACGATAAGCCCGAAACTATTGACCACTTGGAGGACAACATTCGCCGCGTTATTGCCAATATACGGCAACAAATGTTGGAAAAACCATCGAAAATTGGACCTCCAGATTAGATTAGTCCGAGCCAGCCATGGCGGTCATATGCCAGAAGTAATATTTAAATTATAATGCCAGAAGAGTATCTTTCGAATAAAGTAAATTTCATGTCAATTTAAAAAATTCATCTCTGTTTTATTCCATTTCAAAGTATAATACCTCTATAAAAAACACCCTTTATAAATAAACACAATGTTAACAAGATTTTCAATATCAATAAAATTTGGGTGTTGCAAGTTGTATTGTATATGTTGTGAAGAGGTATATAAAAAGGCAATATGTTTACAGATGTTGCAACACAATTTATTATTTTGGCAATTGAAAAGACATAAATAAATCTAGGCTAAATTCATCTACTAGAGGAAATACAACAATAAAACTTTCCTTGGTACGATTTGTTAAATAATAAACAGCATTTTTTATCCGAAAGGTAAAACTTAAATAAATATTGCGTTTTATTAATAGGTATAGAAATGTTTGTAACGTATTTGTAATGGTGAAATGTGAAATAATTCTTCCGTGTGTTTTTTTGTTATTTTATTTGCTTTGTCAATTACATATATCGCTAGTCTAGCAAACTAAACGGTGCTTAAAACATGAAAAAATAAGAAAGTAAAAGGAGTATAATCAGCAGTGTTGAATTTTAAATACGCTATATCAAAGGGAATTCATTTAAAATGACAGCTAAAAAATTCAACACTGCATGCTGGTTTTTCTTAGTTTATATTTACTTCTCTGATAATAACTTTGAAGGCTATAAAGGATTTGGCTTAAAAAGAAGATTTCCTAGCAGGGCAGCCACCTATTTTGATAAAAAGGATTGAATGGTTCGATTTCTTTGTGATTTGTATGCACAGTTCATTTTTTAATTTTACATTTTCCCCAGACTCTTTTTACTTAGAAAATACTAAAAAGAGACTAAAGAGATCTTTTAAGTTTTAAATATCAACGTTATAGTCCATTCTGATTCCCGTTGGCCTTCTTTCTCCTCGAAAACCATGCACCCATGGTTCATTCCGCGAATATCATGAAGATCCTGAAAGATATAGGAATCCAAAATATTAAATCGTTTAAACGAAAGTGCTGGGCATTCACAAAAAAGTGATAGCTGTCTTTCACAGCCTCCCAGCACCATCTGCATGTATAATAGTTTCTTTTTTTACCAATCTTAACCATATGCTTACCTATGATTTGGTGACCCGTAATAAGATTTATTATCATTCGGATCATTGTCTTTTATCCATGTCCAGAAGAATCTTACTATACTTTACCAATTTTTCGTCCCACAATGATTTTGTCTGCATGCTCCTATACGAAATTGCCCATCTAGATAATCAAATTGTCCTAGTGCCCTGCTTATCTGTACATAGAGAAGGGAGAGTGGGGGATTGACGTCGAGGTCCGTTGCCTCAATAGGGAGGCTTGCGTTGTTCTTAGCAAATTAATCCGCTACTGCGGTTCCTAGTATATCCTTGTGTACAGGTACCCAGCATAGTGTAATCCTATTCTGCTCGCTGAGAACCTTTAGCTCTCTTTGGCTGACCTCAAGCCTGATATTATCAGAAGTTAGTAAAACTCTTAGATATTCCCACAAAATTGCGTTTGCATATCTGCTTTCAAAAACAGTTGTGAAAGTCTTAGTAATTTATAAAAATATTATGATCCTGAAGTTCAGGCAATCCATTTGTGAAGCTCTTTGTGATATAAAACTTGAGCAGAATTCGACACAAAAGACAGTAGAAACAGAAAAACAAGAAAGCGATGTTTGAGTTGTCATGACAACTTAGCTAAATTGAATATATGGGTTTGGGTTGGGGAACATAGAGTATTTTGAATTATTTTTTAAATTTTTATTACATTTTTGAATTGAGAATTAAATTTTGAAATTAAGATGGTTAACTTTTATGGCGATTTTTCAAGTGGTTGGCTATTTTAATCATAAGAAATCCATACCAAAAAACTGGAAATATATCAACAGAGTATGACGTTTCCCATAAATTATTTTAATACTCCAGCAAAAATAACCTGGATTTGGTAAGCAGTAACTTCATTCTATGCTTCCAAAATTGCGCTTCACCGCCTTGCATACTATAAAGCAATTACGGAAGGCATTCTGTAGTGCTTCCCAAAATGCCTTCTTAGAAGCAGTGAATAATGCTTACAATGAATCAATAAAGAATGCATACCATGAAGCACTAATGTTGTCAACACACAAAAAAACGCTTCTTATTGCCTCAGACGGCATGAAATTGTTGCTTCTAAGAGCACACGAAAGAAGCGCTTTTCATCTGCTTAAAAGAGACATACCAAGTAGGACATCGCGAACAAAAATCATGCCTTCTGGATATGCTTTGGAAGTGCTAAGCACTATTTTTTGCTGGGACTTGATATATTTTACGAGAATATAAATTTATATTGCTAAATGTTTGCATATTTTTTTTTCAAAATATCTTAAAATTAAAAAATTTAATTTTATTTATAGTAATTAAATGTGCTAAAGTCCCAAAACTCATTTAACAAATTGTGAAAAACAATCTGATGTAGGCGTGTCCCTATCCGGATTTCATTCCTGCCCAAGGAAATCTTCAGGGGTCTTTGTTATTATAATTTCTAGAGATATTTGTTATGTTAAATCAAAAACTCAATGAGAATTTCTTGTCCTCGTCTAGGAGCGAGATTCAAAATTTAAAATATCAAAGAAAAAACAAAAACAACAACAAAATATTGTCACAATTGGCTTTGTCATCTTCCAAATACTACTCTGTTTTTTAAAAAAAAAATTTAAAATTGTTCAATATTTTTCGACCTTTGAAATATATGACTAACTTCAACACATGATCTAGAGGCCTTGAGTCAAAATCTTGTGAAGTTAATATTTCTCCAGTTTCATGGGTAACGCTTTTTATATGTATGTAATTTGGCGATTATTTATAAATTGTTCAGGAGTATAAAATTAATATTTACTGTACATTTTGTTAATCTTTTTTATACTACATTTCCTCTTACATGTTTTGAGAAAAATTTGTGTTCTAGTGAAAAAATATATGGAAAACATTCGAAAAACATTTTTTGTTTCAAAGTGTTTTACGCGTGCTTTGAAACTGAAAGTGTTTTACACGTGTTTTGAAAGTAAACATATGTTGCACATGTTGACCCATAATATTTTTTTTCACAAAACAAAATGTTTTGCTCGAAATACGTTAGTGGAAATATTTAAATAGTAGTAACAGAATCAAAGTTAAAACTAAAAGCGAACATAATTTTCATACAATTTGTTTGAAATGCTAAATTTTGGTGCACGACAAATTTTTGAATTTCATTTAAAATACAAGGTGGCGCAAAAATAACCTTCCGATGTTTTTTGGCTGTAATTAAAAAAAAAAAAATGAAAAACTTTGATTGTTCTTGTGGAGCAAGAGTCTGAGGCTTGTTGACATAAACCCGCGACTTCAAAAAGCCCCACAAAAAGAAGTCTGGAGCGGTCAAATCAGGCGATCTTGCTGGCCAGTGCAAATCGCCAAAACGGGAGATTAGGCACCCGGGAAATGCATCCTTCAGCATATCGGTTTGTGGCACGTGCAGTGTGTGCCGTTGCACCGTCCTGTTGGAACCACATGTTTTCCAATCCCAATTCATCAAGTTGCGGCAAAAAGAACTCGTTGATCATTGCTCTGTAGCGCTCACCATTCACAGTAACCGTTTGAACCGATGACTCCTACAGCGAAAACAGCACACCATACAGTGACTTTGAGCGGGTGTAATGGCTCTTCGTGGGTTACACGCGGATTTTCAGTGCCCCAGAAGCGTAAATTTTGCTTATTTACGTACCCGCTAAGATGGAAATGGGCCTCATCACTCATGATTATTTTTGATGAAAAATCATCTTCCTCTTGGTGGTGATTAAGGATGACTTGAGCGTATGTTACACGCGATTGGCGGTCAGCAGCTAACAGCTGATGCACCGTTAGAGCTGCAAAACTATCGATGGCACTATCGATAGTATCGATAGTTTTATTTTTAATGGACTATCGATAGTTTTTTTCCGATAGCGATACTATCGGCAAAAAAAAACATCACTATGTTTTTGTGTTTTTTTTGCACTAGTTTGTGTTTTACTGGTGGCGTTTGAAGAAGAAGAAGCTGAATTTCACGTAAGTAAACAAACAATGAATAAAAATGCAAAAATTTTATAAAATTTATTTTTATTGTAACTCTAGGCGGATATTTTTTGGCGTTTTGGTGGTGTTATTGACCAATACAAATTATGGAAAATTATCTGTAAAAATCAAACAGTATGTAATGTAAATGCCAAATTTGTGTAACCATTTATTTTTATACATACATACATATATCTTTTTCCCTATAGGTACAAGCCAAGAAGATGTTGAAGAAATCAGTAGCGGTAGCGAGTCTGATCAGGAAAATATGCCATTGAAAAAAACACGGAAGGGAACTTCCGAGGTATAGAATTTTTTTGAGAGGACTAAGGATAGAAAACATGCCAAATGCTGTGCATGTGGAAAAATTTACAAAACTAGCGGCAACACATCCAACCTTTTTGACCACCTCAAACGATCTCATGCCTCTAACAAGGAAAATCCAAACCATCAAATAGTATGTCATCGGTGTTTTTTTTTTCCAACTGGGAATTGATCTCAGTGAATTCGTTATTTTATTTGTTTTTTATGCGTTTTGTCTATTTTTATTTGTTTTGTTTGTTTTTTAATACTGATTTTAATAAAATATGATTTTTTTTTCGTTGAAACATTTGTTTCCCTAATAAAAATTACAAAAAAAAACGAACAATTTCAAAATATCCGATACTATCGATAGTATCGATAGTTAAAAAATAAACTATCGAAACTATCGAATGGAACGACTATCGATAGTTTTGCAGCTCTATGCACCGTCTGGACTTTGTGCGGTAACATCTTCAAATTATTTACCAAAATTCGCTGTAAAGACCGTCGACTGATACCCATTTGCGTGGCACGTCGTCTGGTCGATGTCGACGGCGCTTCCATGACATCCTCGGCTACAGCAGCAATATTCTCTGCAGAACGGCTACTCCGGGTTCTGCCACGCCTGGCAGCGTCTCGTGTTGTGCCAGTCGAGCGGCTAAACGTCGCAATGTTTCACCAGTAGGCGTTGGACGGCCAGGAAATCTGCGACGAAATTCACGTTGTGCCAAAGTCACCGACCGATTATTGGTCAAATAAATAGTCACCAATATTCCGCGTTCTGGAGCAGTGTAGCGTAACATTGTTTAGGAGGATTACTTTTGCGCCACCTTGTATATGGAACATTTCTATTTTTCATTTATGTTTATCTTTAAATCTGTTTCTTATAAAATTTGTGTGGTTTATTGCAGCTGCTTTTTATTAATTTTATAGACATAGTAGAAAAAAAACTTTAAAACTTTAAAACTTTAACTTTAGAAAATAAACTTTAATAATTTTTTGAAAAAAAAAACTTCTAGTTTTTAACAAAAATTTTCTAATATTTAACTTCAAAAGCACATGAGTCGAGTGTTATAAATCGATTAAGAACTAAAAAAGTGTTTTTGACGTTTTTTGGCGACCTTACACTTTTTTTTGATTTTGGGCGATATTCAATTCTCAGTTTGGCGGGAAACGTCAAAATAAATCTGAAAAATCGTACAGTTTAGTTTTATACTCGTTATTTGAATATTTCTGCTTTAATTAAAATAATAATTTACGGTAATTTAAAACGAACACTTGGAAAAATTAAACATACTTCTTTTGCGCTAAATAAAAATAATAACCCCACAGTTATTTCCCACAATGACGTGACATGATAACATCAAAACAACTGTTACAAATACAATAATCAAATATTGGGGTAGACAGACTTTTACATTGATAAAAACGGAAAATGTTGTTAGTTGTCGTTAAAGGGCGTAATATGGTAATTTAATGATAAATTAACTTATAATATTAATATAATTTGTTTATTTTTTATGACATTTAGCCTCGTTTAAACAATATCCGTTAGCTACTAACTGGGACTTTAGCTGACACATTTGTTGTTGTTTACTACATTGATATTAAATTTAACTGTTTGTTAAATTTTAACTGAACATTCAGTAATCAGGCCTTAATCGACAAAAATTTATACACCCAGAATACAGATTGGGGTAGCAGCAACTGCATTTGCAGCCAATCAAATAGTTCAGTTGTAGCTATCGAATTTTTTTCTAGTTATCATCGAATTTTTGTTGAGGCAACCGAAGCGTTATGGTAGTAATAGAATTTCTGTTGTTTGAACCGAACGGTGGTTATCACAACTGAAAAATTCTGTTGCAAAAACCAACGCATTTGATTGCCAACAAATATGGCTGCTATTACCGAGTCAGTTTTCTGGGTGTAGATTTATTCCTTGCTTTTGATTAACATCGATTTTATTTACATTCTGCTTCTTTGTTTTTTTTTGCAAAATATAATAATTCATCATTTAATTTATTTCGAAATGAGAAAAACATTTTAATATGTATTTATTAGTGCCATCATTATCATAGTGTAACATTTCTTTATTCATTCATATAATTCTTTCTCATCTTTGTTTGTTGTCATGGTACATTTAAAATACATTATCTTTAATTAAAATATAATTATAATTATCAACATTAAAATATTTGAGTGTAAAATTATATTATTTATTGTCATTTTAACAGACAGTCAAAATAAGAAGAGATATAGAGGGATGGATATTTATAATTACTTATTTTTCATAATGAATTTACTAGTTTGAGTAAGTAAACCACGGCTTGAATAAAAAAATAATATTTTTATGTTTCTACTTTTTATATTCAATTCCTTAAAAGAAAAGGGTAGAAGTCCATTCAAAATTATAAATTGGTGTTAAACATTATTGTTAAGCATTATTGTTATTCAATACGATTTCGTATATCTTATTAACTACATTAAATTATTTATTTTTTGTTTATCCATTTCCGTTGAATAGGTACATACAAATAAAGAAGTCTCTAAAAGCTACAGAAAAATCTCTAATTTTACAGAAAATTTAACTCATTTGAGGCCAGCAGAGCGTTAAGCTAATTTAAGCTAAAATTGTCTGTACTCATTAGAGAAGGCTAAAATTTGCGAAATCTATTGGGCTTATGGATAAAAATATTGGAAAAATTACAAAAAAAACAAAAAAAATTTTACTTTTTAAAAGAAAAAGCAAAAAAAAATCATACAATAAAAAAAATCATAAAAAGTCCTAAGAAAAAGCAGTTTTGAACCAAAAATTAACAATAATAATATCAGCCAAATGGTTAAAACATATGCAAATTGTTCTTCTCTTGTAATAATTTGCAAACATACACAGCAAAACTTTGTTAATAGGTGCAATAAAGTAATGCATTACCTTGTAATGTGTACTCCTTACCTGTATCATTATTTTTCAACAAGAAGTAATAAGTTACCTATAATTGAACACTCATGGATTACCTTGTAATGAGACCTCATTATATTTTACATTACTTCAAAACATAAAATAATGACATCAATTACATAATGCATGAATTATAAACGTAAAGTAATTATTAGTTTCTATTTTTGAAAATCTATTTATAGACACATTACTTTGTGATTTTTTGTAAACATGATGGTAAGGTGTATTTTATGATATCACGAAGGAAAACACGAAGCACAACAACTCATCTACATTTCAAGCAATACAATATTGTATGTATCGATAGCTCAGTTGCTAGAGTACTCGCCTAACTAATAAATACCAGAGACCACAGGTTCGAATCCCAGCATGACCATGTTATTTATTTAATAAAAAAAGTTATTTATTTAATTAAAAAAAAATATCTGTAAAAAAAATTTGTAATCATTTTTTTTTTATGAAAATCTATTTATAGACACATTACTTTTTCTCACCATGTAACCATATAAGTAGTTACATTACCCCCCATATAACCAGTTACTTTACCCCCTACAAGGCAATTAGTTACTTTGAGGCTCATCGCCTGTATAATTCATCAGTGAAGTAACGTGTAAAGTAATGCATGAAGTCCTATGGCGATACATTACTATACCCATGATTTGGTAATGTGTGGTTTTGCTGGGTGGTATTTCATATAAGATGAATTTCATATCAAAACCTATAAAAAAGGCACATATTGAACCCGACCCTCTCAGATTTTGATGAAATTCTGCATACGACTACATTTTACCTATACTAACACCACCTCATTTTTAAAAATTACATTTTCGAAGAATTGTGGGCGTGGCAAGGTATCGAAGTATTTGAAAAATTACGGTTATAGGTAATTTTAAGCAGAGATTACTACGGAATGGCTCAACCGATTTCAAAGATCTTGGTGATATTAGAAAGGTCAGTTTTAAGTCAAATTTCGAAAACATACACTGTAAATTTGCTATTACACTGAAAATTTTTTTTGGCAAAAATAAAACTTTAAACTGGGAAAAAACTTCAAAGGCCAAGTGTTTTTTTCCAAAAAAAATTTTTTTTAGAAAGGTCTATTTAATATATATAACATATCTAAAAACTAAAATGGCGTTTTTTTTTCTTTTTTTTTAAATTTTTAAGTAAAAGCATCTCTTGTTAACTTCCTTATATTTTGATATCATTGTGTGACTAAAAGAAATAAAGTAGCTATACTTTGAAAGCTATACAGATTTTTTGTAATTCTAATAGATTAGAACAAGAATCGCATTATCAAATTTTTCAGAAACCCCCAAAATATGAACTTACCCTTGGTAGTTTTTTTTTTTATTTTTTTAGATTTAATATATAATTTTGCGCAGCTAATATTGTTGACTTTCGGAATATTTGCTTACTTTTAGTGAAGTTTCATCTAAAGGTATAAAAGAATGGAAGCTTTGATCGGTTCAGCCCTTCCGTAGTAATCACAGTTTGAAAGTACATATTGTCGTAATTTTTCAAGAACTTCGATACCTTGCCACGCCCACATATTTTCAAGAATGCAATTTCTAAACGAGGTTGTGCTTGTATATGTTAAATGTAGCTGTATGCAAAATTTCATCAAAATCTGAGAGGGTCGGGTTTATGCATATCGGTTTTGATATGAAAACCTTCATAAAAAAATTTTACAAAATTTAGTAAATTTTTAGTCAACCCCTAATGGAAATATATTTAATAAAATCAGCATTTTTTTTATTAGAAGGAAAACTGTAAATTTAGATAGGGGGACTTTTTACAAAGTTTTCTACTTACTTTTTACTTTGAGTGTACATAAATACCTAAAAATATACAGAGTTCTGAAATGTATACAATGAAGTTTACAACGAACTTTTTTATATCGAACGATTTTCAGGTCAGAACGAATTTACTAACATAGTTCATATAGGTATAGCGAACTTTTTATATAACGAAAACAATTTTTTTACCCTTTTACGAATTTTCATAAAAAATTTTACGCTAATAACAAACACATTAAAAATTGAACTTAGTGTTTTACTTGGATTTTATTAAAAATATTTAAAAAGGATTGTTTCAATACTATAAATAAACATTTTAAAATTAACACATTTTGAGAAAAAAACTGTTATTTTATAACATCTTCACGTATAACAAACTAAATTGTTCGGTGACTTGGTGTTCGTTATAACCGTACTCCACTCATCAACAATATTGTAGTTTTCTAGAATGCGATGTTTTTTTGAACAAAATAAAAGCGCAAATCGAGTGAATGGTGTATGTGTATAAATGTAGACAAAAATACACTTAATAAAGCCCGAGCAAAAATAATATTATATAAACTTGTATAATGTGATCCAGTTTTGCAAAAATTAATATAGTTAAGTATGACATTGCTACTGCAATTTTTCGTAAAATTTCACATTTAATTGTATCTTACAACATATTATACCATACGTTATTAGACGGGAAATATATAATTGGATTGACTGATTTAAATTAATATATGAAATTAAACAAATCAATATATTGCACAATGTAAACAAATTAAAAAATTTAATGTTATGGAAAAGTGGCGTTTTTGTTTTTAAATCCATAAAATCCTACTCAAAATATTAATATCAACTCGAAAGTTTTCATTGAAAATATACATTAAAACAATATTAAATGAACATCACAATTTAAAGTATCAAACTCCAAAAATTTTAGTTTCACATAAAATGTTTTTATTGTTAAACATAAAAAATTTAAATTTTACTCTACGTTTTTAAATTGGTCTCTTAATAATCGGACCATAATATCTAGACCCATATATTCAATTTAACAAATTTATTTTCACTGTATTTTATCATATCACATTATATCAAACTGAATGTAATATAATCCATTTATATACAATACGATCCACCATTTTTCGTATCAAATTGTATTTCAATTTGATATAAGGCTATATAGAATTAGATACATTCACACACAGAACAGATTCGTTGTGGCAACCGAATTTGTCGCCAACCAAATTTTGGTAGTCACATGCACTACCACATAATTCGGTTGAACCTATCTACATTCACAGTTGTGCCTTCTATACTAGTACAATGTGATATAGTGAGCCCAACCGTATTACTTTGGTACCCGTCGATAGAATTCAGTATCAGTAGATCCAATCGATCTTTTTTAGATATTTCAGCCGATTTAAATAAAACACTTTTTCCATTATTTTCAATTTTTTTTTTATTAATTTATATATGCAATACAATCAAAAGAGATAAATATTACAAACATGAACAAACTACGATATTTAAAATAAACATAAATTATTAAAAAAATTTCAAAAAACCGTTTAGGTAAAAAGTAGCTTACAAATAATCTGATTGTTTTTCTACAAAAAGGTCACAATCAGTTTTTTGTGTATTTTTCCATAGCAAAAGTTCTGAAAAATATGATTTTTCTACAGAAAAAGTCTTCCACATAATAATAAAAAACACTGTAAGTGTGTATTATTGTACATAAAAAGTGTGCGCAAAATTGTTTTAAGCATTTTGTGTTTAAATTTACCGAATTTGCGTAACCTAACTAATTTTATAGTAACAAATTCACAATAATTTTTCAGAGTGTATGTTCTTAGAGTGTGTTCTTTTAAAATATGAACATACAGTTATAAAAAATATCTAATATTTCAAGTTTTGCTTTTTAAACGCAAATTTTTGTTAAAGTTATTTGTAACCGAACGTCAAGTTTGTATTACAATTTTCTATTAAAAAAAACTAAAAATTGAATTTGATTAACAATTTAGGATGTTTTGTAAAAAATAAAATTCAATACCGATATCGTACCGGTATTATGGGAAATCGTTGCGGTATAACGGTATTTTAAAATTTAGTGTTTCGTTATTGGTATTGTATCAGTTATCAATTTGAAACGGTTGTAAAAGGTATTGGAAAAAAGGGATGGCAAAGCGAAAGCAGAGTAAAACGAAAAATCAAAGGGATTTCAAAATTTTAAAGTTTTTGCTAATGCCAGTTTTAAGTGCTTGTTATTGCCCAATATGTACTTATATAGTCACTTATTGATTAATATTTTTCTACACTGGGATATTATATAACAGCTGATATATTTATATCCAGTTGGATATAATTTAATGTTCCGCATATAGACAAATCTCGGATAAAATTGTATCAAATTATATCTAATTTGATATAATTAAACACATATAGATAACTCATCTACGTGTTTGTATTTGGGAACTTTTTAAATGAGATATTATTATATTACCCCCATATGAAAATTTGTACCCGGGTATTTTAAGTTTTTTTATGGAGTCATTTTAGAATTTTAGGCATAAATTGATATATTTGATATAACTACTAGAAACTAATTGTATTTGCCTTTACTCAAATAACAATAAAATTCACATTAAAATATATCAATTTATTACCATATTTTTTTTTTAATTTTATCTTATTTAAAGTGCACAATTTTTTGTGGAATACCACGTAATCCAAACAAAATTTAAATATAATAATAACAGTATGAAAATAAAAAAGATTTGAATGAATTTCTGAAACATATATATATACATTAGGGTGGGGCTATTTGAACATCTTAATGGGCGCTTCGCGTTTCTGATTCTTGGGATTGTACTGAGCAAAATAGTCCACTAGACCACACGTCTACGGTGAAAATCGAGCTTCCAGATTTTGACTTGCAAACAGATTTTGACTTGCTTGTAACAATGTGTCTGATGGACATATCTCAGGAAGTAGGAGGAGCTTATACAAGATTATGACATCAATCTCT
Source organism: Delia radicum (assembly GCA_021234595.1). NCBI lineage: Eukaryota > Metazoa > Arthropoda > Insecta > Diptera > Anthomyiidae > Delia > Delia radicum. The sequence continues at coordinate 143,864,953 of CM037853.1, read as the reverse complement.
TCTTTGGAAGATTCTCTAGCAGATTAATGCATCAATCATGTTTGCGGGTGGGGTTTTAGGGGTTAATTTTTAATTTCAAAATAGGGCTTTTTGCCGTATTTTGTGAAAGTAACAATGTGTGGGATGGACATATCTCAGGAAGTAGGAGGAGCTTATCAAAGATTATGATATCAATCTCTTCTTTGGAAGATTCTCTAGCAGATTAATGCATCAATCATATTTGTAGATGGGGTTTTAGGGGTTAATTTTTAATTTCAAATTAGTAACAATTTGTGGGATGTACATATCTCAGAAAGTACGAGGAGCTTATCCAAGATTGTGGTATCAATCTCATCTTTGGAAGATTCTCTAGCAGATTAATGCATCTATCATATTTGTGGGTGGAGTTTAAGGGTTCAATTTTTAATTTCAAAATAGGCCTTTTTAGCCGTATTTTGTGAAAGTAACCCTGTTCCTTTGCACTTTCACAAGGCCAAAACTGCCTGAAGTTTTGTCTTGGCTACAATTTTTGTCTTAGTATTGGATCGAAAATCTCAATGGTTTGGCTGTTATAGGCCAAAATATCCAAAAAAAACGTGACAAAAGTCTGAGAAAAAACTGCAAGTCAAAATCTGGAAGCTCGATTTTCACCGTAGACGTATGGTCTAGTGGACTTTTTTGCTCAGTACAATCCGAAGAATCAGAAACGCGAATCGCCCATTAAGATTTTTTCCTTCCATACTAATCGCCCCCACCCTAATATACATATATATAATTGTTTATAATTATAAAGAAAATGCACATATTGCATAGTATTGAGAGAAGAAAATTTTATTGATCAAAATTTATTTCAATTTATGAATCTAGATATTCTTTTTAAATCATTATAACAAAAACTTTAACATTTCGCAGCACCTGACACCTGCAAATACACAATCAGAAGCTTTTTTTGTCTGCTTTCGTTTTTGGTTGAAAAGAAAATCAGAATTTTAAGAGGAAATTGTTTTAATTAACACATGCCTATTTTTAGTACAACGTATTTACGATTTTATTGTAAGCAAAAGAAAAAATAACTGAATATCAAAATCAATAAATAGTAAAGAGTTCAGTATTAAATTTAATCTTATTATACTTTTTTCCTGGGGTGATAACAAATAGATTCGCGGTACTGAGACACTCAAAATATATAGTCAGTAAAGATTTTGTTTGAATTGGTTGAATTGAACTGACCTACTGTCGTGTTAACGTTACCTTGTTTTAACATATCAATAAATTGAGACTACCTTTAATAAAAAAAAAAATACCGTTTATTTCCAGTGTAGAAAAGCATTATCATATATGAGGTTATATAAGGACATACACTGCGTTGCCAAACTATAACTACACATTAATTTCACTAAATTTCGTAAATTAAAAAATAAATTAAAAAAATAAATTAAAATAAAACCAAAGGAAAATTAATAATATTCAACAAAAAATTAATTTATTTATTTTTTATTTTACTATTTAAAAAGGAATAACAAAATCAATTGGAGTTTCATAACTATAAATACACTTAATTTAATGTATCAGCATTTACAAAAAATTTAAGAAAAATGTTTTAAAGCAACAGTTTTAATAATTCGTGAAGCCTCCTTTTCTTAATCAACTCGAAAACTCGATCAGTCTACTGTCTACCAGATTTATTCGAAGTTCTTCCGTTATAGATCTGCACCCATCAATATCTGCTTCTTTTAGATGATAAAATATTCCGCAGAACATGCGGGCTATTCCAAAACTTACATTTTTTTGATGATAGCCATTGTATCTTCTGACGTCTTACATGTACTGAGGCATTGTCTTGTTGGAAAATGAATTTTTCTTGATTGCTATTTTCAATAAATGGCAGCAGTTTTTCTTCTAAAACTGTAATATGCTCAGAAAAATTTATTCTGGTTCTTGAAAAATGCCAAATCAACCATACAATCGAAACAAAATGCTCCCCAAACCATTAAGGAGCCGCCTACGAAAGGACCTTCTACGTAGGTCTCTCCAACAGTTGTTAAAACCATCTGAACCATCAAGATTAAAATTTTTATCATTAAACAGTCCTACCAACAACAGCGATTATTGACTTAACTTTCTAAAGTTGATTTATAAATTCCTTTTAGCGAATTCAAGTCGAGCAGTTTTGTGGCATGGTACTGACCTTTAAGAGCCTACTTGTGGTTGAATTTGACACATTTTCTTCGATTATCGGATTAATACTCTTCATTGAGTTGCTAACAGAGTTGATTATTTTGTGATGCTTTTACGCCGGTCCCGATCAGAAATCTTTTTTTTCGGAATGTTTGTTTTATATTTACCATAAGCACTCTGATTACTTGCAAAATTTGTCTCAACCACATGCTAATGGTTTATTTTCTAGCAATTTCCCGAAAACTTAAGCTACTTTATAAATAGTCTGAAAGTTACCCTTTTTCAAAATCACTTAGATATGAACCATGCGGCATATAATTGCAAAATTGATTTAAAGTGCATAAAATACAAAAATTATTATTCAACTTTTCCTTATTGTTTACCGTTTTATCTAATTATACTTATGAACCACGAACACACTATTATAACACAATTTTTCTCTTAAATCAATTAAGTGATCTCTTAAATCTTACACAATAAGAAATCAGTTTTCCCACTCTTAAAAACAGTTATGAATTTAAAAAAAATGTTTTTAATATTAACAAAATAGCAAAAATCATTTGTAATTATCGTTATGCCACGCAGAGTATTTGGTAATGTCAAGCACTTACAATTGTCATTACAAATCTCATTTATCTTATAGGGGGATGTCGCCAAAGTAATGATATGTATATCATTATCATTTCAACAAATATGTGGTTACCTACTAGTATGGACAAAAATATAAAGACAACAAAAAAATATTGATACATTTTTGTCAGTGTACTCTCTAACTGTCAGTAATTAAACAGAAATACTTTAGCTTTTCGCCATAAAAAATGTGTTGAAATATACCTATGGGGAATGAGGAGTCAATTGTCCTAAAAGTGACTGGTTAAAGAAGGACTTATCACAGGACTGGTATAATTTAATACTGAAGTGGGTTAAGCAGTGTCAATTGTCCTAAAATTACCAATTCTGTGACTGGTAAAGGGAGGACATACCACTTAACCAGAATGCTCATTAAAAGGAAAAAGCCAGTTGGCCAGAATTTTACCCATTGGAAGCTGTTCAGATTGTCGTTTATTTTATACGACATGGCCCTTTGCGACAATCTTGTGGTATGTTCATCTTGGTTAGTTCTGTGGCATGCCACTATGTGGTTTAAAGCAGGACAAATGACCACCTTATATGACAAGCCAATGTTAAAGTTGACAGTTGTTTACTTAGGGTAGGGTTTAGCAGAGGACCGGTCTCTGGCACGAAGGGACCGATCCTGTGGCACACGCAGAACGGGTCCCATTCCCCATAGGGATGTTAACAATTTTTTAGTTCGACATTAGAAAATTTATACAAATTATTCAGAATAGTAGTTTAGTTCCACTAAAACATTTATATATTTTGTAGGAATTATCAAAAAATTTAAATGTTAGTTGATTTTATTTATGATTGAAAATTTGTTGTAGTTCTGTAAAATTACACGTATTATTTAGTTTATGAAATTCTTTGGGATCAACAATATTTATGATTTTTAACTAAAAACAAAAATGCTGATAAAAATCTTAAAACGATAAAGTATTCCTTCGATAAATTTACAAAGACAAAATTTAGTTTTTAAATCGATTTATATTTTTCTCAACTGAAATTCTGATACTACAATTCAGTTATTATGAATTTCAGATGGTTGGCATAACTTAACATAAGTTTTACAACAAAGTTCGGTTAGCACAACTAAATTTTAGTTGCTAAGCCCAAAATATTCAGAAATGTAATATAAATAGCGTTGAACTAATTGCATTTTTGTATTGTTACCATTAATATACACATTTATATTCGGCTGGCACTTCAATATCATTTTAAAAATAAAATAAATTGTATTATATTTAAAGCTTCTGTTGCTAAATATAATAGTGGTCTTTCTTGGGTATTCTTTGAAGCAGTCTTTTGAAGTAGTTTAACTCGATAAACAAGATTTAAATTCTTTTTGGTTATTTTTTTTGTTAATATCATTCAACCCAGATTTCTCCATATTATTGCATTATTTTTTTCAGATCAAGCTCACAAAAAATGAGATATTTTAATTTCAATCTGCAATCTAAATTTTCTTAGATTTTCTAATTTTTAATGAAGTTTTCAAGAGTAATTTGCAGCATTTGATAAGTGCAGCCTGATAAATATTGTAGCAGAATAATGTTTACCATACAAATATTTTAGCTGTCAGATTTTAAGTGAATTAGTGGACTTTTGGTGAAGTCAGTCTTTGGGTATTGTTCAATCAGTTTTTTTAAGTGATTTTCCCAGTATTTGCATAACTTTTCTGGAGCGAAATTTTAAATTTCCTACTGCTGCGTAGACATCTATACCAATTGAATTTTTGAAAATGCATACGTAAAGGGGATGAAGGGGGAAGTCTCCCCTTGGCAGATAGTTTGCACACCTTTGACTAGAAATGTAAAATTTAAGTTCCTTTAAATATGGCTTAACTCATATTTTATAACTTTTTGCCAGAAACAAGTAAAAATTTTTTTTTGATCAACTTGAAATTTGATAAGTATGTTCCTGATTCCGGATATGAAGACATCTGCTTAGAATTACAAGGAGAGCCTGTGGACTTAGACTTACAAGGAGAGCCATGGGTTCTCTCCTATCTTAATGAAATTCGGATATGGGAACAAATTTGAAAGAAATAAGAGACATATATTTTTTTTGCGACCCAATCTCATGTTTGGGGTTAAAAAGTACAGTCAAATATATCTCCATTTTTGATTATTCGGTTTATTTCGAATTTGTTCAGAGAATTTTTAGACAAATGGGGTACCAAATGAAAGAGTTCGTGGAGACGCATAAACTGATATAGGAAACATGTCCCGTATCTTTGTTGTATATTTATTTAAAAAAAAATGTGTTTTGAGTGACAAGAAAGCTCACCTTTTGTTAAAGATTATTATTAAAAAAAAAGTATATTAATGCCTATTAAATTTAATCGGCGTGTCAGAGCCAGAAATTTAAAACTTTAAATATATGTTTATTGGAATATGACCTTACTCACTGACAAAGTACTTTTAAGGACTTTCCCAAGAACGTGACAAAAAGGCATTAAAAAAGTCTTTTAATGGACTGCTTGGACAAAAAGCTATGGCGAGAAGCATGAAATTTAGTTTTCAAAATGTTAGGAATTCCGTATTAAAAATATATAATTATATATAAATTTGTTTGTGATACTATTAAAAACAGTCCTTCTTAACCGAGGGTTCATCTGAAAATAGTTTGTATTAAAATATGTTACTTTGAAGTTGTTACACTCATAGAAAGAAGCATGTAAAAATAGCAAAAAATAAAGCAAGCAACTTGTACCTTACTGAATACCAGTGCGATATTTAGATAGAACCACCAAGATGATTATACTCAAATTAAGAATATTTTTTAGATTTATATTCTTAAAAAAAATTTATGATTTTGCGAACAAATTTTGCAAAAGTAAGCAAAATATACGAAAAACGGGGTGAATGATGTAAATAAAAAAAGCGTGATATTTGAAAAACTGCATAAAAGGCATTTTTTTCTCAAATTTGAATTCAGCGTACATAGTTCTATTAAAAAAATGTGTTTCAAACCCAAGTTTTTTTTCCGTTAAGTAGTGTTATTGTTTAGTTTATATCACAAATATTAATCGATTTTAAATATATTAATATTAAAAATATTGCTGCAGCCAAAGAAATATCATTGCTGTATTTTTGAGTGTACTTGTTGGAATATTTAATTATTCTATTGTTGATATCGCTTCAAACTATTTATATTCTTTTGTTTTTGACATTACTTTTACTCAATTTTACGATCCAATTATTTTCAAGTTTTTCGCTATTTTTTTTTTTTTTTGTAAGCAATGAACTTTGAAAATTTGTGTGATTGTCCTTGTTGTAATTAACACAAAGAAAACCCTCAATTAAACTTAAAATAATCAATTGAATATAAACGTTTTCAAAGAAAAGAAAAAAATATAAATGTTAATTTAGGGTTACTAACCAGATCAATGAAAATGTTAAATAAACACTTTTTTAACTGCAATTAAATTAAAAATATTGAGGTACAGGGTAATCTTTTAAAGTCGGAATAAAGAAGCATTTAAAATGCATGACATTTTAAATTTTATGAATTTTCAATAAATCTATATTAAAAAGCTTATTAAAGTAGTTTTATTATTTTTATATTTTAATAGAAATTGATGATGACCAAGATTTTATGCAAAATTCAAGGATAATCGCTACAAATATTTAGTATAAAATAGACAAGAAAATAATAAAGGGTCCGCCAAATAACTTTTGTTTTTTTGAACTCCTGAACCAATTGTACTTTGTATGGCGTCATACCAAGGTCTTTATGCAAAATTCGTCTCAATGATGTCTCCGAAATGTTCAATTGTTGAGAACGACGGTGAATTGATGTTGATGGCGCACACTTTCTGCCACATCAGCAATATTCTCGGGTGTACGCACTGTTTTTGGCTTTTCACGTTTTGGTTTATCGATGAGGATGCCAGTTTCTTTCACTTTTTTCACAAGATAACAAACATTAGGACCATATTCGTGCAGCGGAAGGATAAAACTAATTATCTGTCAAATCAGACATGAGCTAAGTGTTACCATTCACGAAATAAGCACTAGTTGAAAAAAAACGTTAGTTGGCGGACCCTTTAAAATGAGCTGCATTTTGCGTTTTATAAAATATTTTTTTAAGATTTTTGCTTTTTTCCGTCTTATTCTACAATTACTTGTTTATCTTTTAATGCCTTTAAAATGAACTTTTCATAAATACTTGCACAACTTCTTTATAAATCAAGCCAGTAAGAGTACAAGATAATGAAGAAGTATATTAGGGATTTGTTTTATGCCATTTCTGTTCTGCAAAACACAGCAGTCCTGTTTTGAAGCATTTGTACAATTTCAATGTTACTTTCTTTATACAGCCACTTAAGTATAAATCAAAACTCGACACAGTTAAAATGACAAATGAAGACTGACATTTACAAAACATGTTTTTTTTTAAACAAAACGAAAACAATATATAATGTTGAAAGTATTTATAATATTATAATGTTGTTTTTCAGTTGCTGTTAAAAGTTATTTTGGTACAAAAAGTATAAAACAAGTTGTTCCTACAGTGCACAGTGGGGTGGTTCACAAATATTTTGGAAATAATGCCATTTCTTAGGAGCTGATCGAATTGCCATTAAGATGCACACATCCAACGTAATTTTAAGCTTAAGTTTCAAAGAAGATCATGTATCAGGAGCTGATAAATTAGGCTCCAAAGTCGGACACCTCGAGTATTCAAACATTTCGAGAGCTTGCCAATTTTAAATTTATCAACTGATTTTTTCAAATTAAACATTTCTCCAATCTGCTTGTAACGGCCATGTGGGTTATCACTTAAAGTACATAATTTATTCTCTTTTGGAAATCAAAATAGTGCATTAACCTGGTACGGTTTTGGCCAATGGTAAAAGGGAAATAAAGTCCAACTGGTTTGAAAAGTGTTAGTGATTTTGACAACAAGTCTTTTTATTAAACAAACAAAAATTCAGAATTCAAAAATTAATTTTTTGGTCAAAAAGGTAGCATGAATCTTTTGCCTCCAGATTAAAAGTTTCTTCAGGAACGCATGTATTGTTTTTATACTTCTGAAAGTCTATTACATATAGTTGTGCTTTATGAAAATTATATTTCCCAGTTGATTATTATTCTACCTTAGACCCCTCCGAATTCGACCATTTTTTTTACTGAAATTTCTATTTTATCCAATTTTTTCTATGAATGCACCAACCAAATTAGAAAATGAATGCAGGTGCTCTAATTTAGTCCAAATATGATAGCATTATACTTTTTAAACATGGCTTCAAATGTGGACAAGACAGCAATATATATATAAAAATCCCATTTGTGGAAATTTTTTAAATTTTTTTTGTGAATTGTCGGATTTCTTTGTAAGACTACATCAATTTTAATAATTAATTATTATTAAGTTTAATTATTATTAAGTTTTAATACAATATATCAATTAACCGTTAAAAAAAAGTACATTTCAATCACAAAATCAGATCTCATTTGATATAGATCGATATTTATTCTTATCCAAGTTTAGCTCGAAATTGGGGTATCCAGTAATATCAGATTAGATAGCTCAAATATAGTACCTGATTAAGTTAGATCAAAATTGATCACAAAATTGGGACTTTCAAAAACATATAATTTAAGATCCTAATACATCCCGAAAAAACCCATCCCAGTAAAAAACGCTGCTTACATGCAAACAGGTTTGTAAGGGAGTAAGCCAAAAATAATCCCTTACAAACCTGCTTACATTTTTATATGGCCAAAAAATTTTTGTGTTTTTAGAAGCAGAATATAACAAATTGCGCTGATGTAAGTGCTTACTATTACATAATACTGAGAAGCAGCAAAAAGAAACGAATAATTTTCGTATACTTATAACAAACAAAAATGTTGAGCTAACTCTTTTTCCTAACCAGGATGCAGGTTGTCAGCAGCTTACCCTAATCCCTTATAAGGATGCAAGTTGTAATGCAGAAAGTTTCATATCGTGGATTATAAAAGATCTGCACCAATTTGTGCTTTCCGATTGTATTTGGTATTTTTGAGTATGTAAAGTAAATAGTCAGATAACTGTTTCTGAAGAGCTAGCATGTGGAGCGGTGAAAAAAAAATAAAATGATTGTATTATATGTCAAAGATTTTAACAAGAAAACAAATTATATTATTACTTTTAATCATAATAATGTAGACATGAAATATGATTTTACTGAAAGAGATGAAATCACAGCTTTTTGTAAGCGCTACAATCCGCGCTTATTATACCCAACCGTGATGCTTCCAAGTGGGAACTCGCCATATAAAAATCATGGCACATGTAATCAGGTTTGTAAGGGATTCTTTTGGGCTTACTCCCTTACAAGCCTGCTTGCATGTAAGCAGCGTTTTTTTACTGGGATTACCACTTAGTAATTTATCTGTTTTAACTCTCAGAGCCACTAACGAAGGAATTAATATTCCATAATAATTTCTGTTTCACCTTGCAAAAAATCCAATATTTCTGCAAATGGTTTCATGGCATATTAATATAATATAATATTCTTTTAAATATAATATTCTTTTAAATATGTAATATCAACTACCGTGAATTTCGCAATTTTCAGTTCTGAACAAAGCTCATTTAAAAGGGATTACTTTAGTAATATATGTTGCACAGAATCGTATAGCGAGTTCCATCGAGTGACACACGGAGTTTTGTGTGAAAAGCCAATAATTTTGTTTATAATATCAGAGGACTTAGGTCTATTTGCTTTTTTCCAAAGAGCATTACCTTTTAAAAAAGCCTGAAAATTAAATTGTGTAAAAATGTGAATTTCATCGTTATCGACTATTGTACAATGTAAATGCATGACGTTTTTTTTGTGCAGTAGGTTGTACCTGCAATTACAGTTATTTTTCTACGAAATACTACAGAACAACTATTATTACAGTTATTTAATAAAAACAAGCAAATACAGCTGTTTGAAGCAGTTGTTTTAGTATTTCAAAGCAATTCAATTTTTATATCGTACTAATGTGCGATAAAAATAAAAATTAATAAAAGAGAACATTTTATGTTAGAAAGTGTTTTGCAAACCGTCAGATAATGACAATCGTAATTAATTTTTTTTTTTATATTAATTACTGTAGAATATTCCTTTAGTTAGTCTCTTTACAGGAAGAAGAAGAAGAAAACATTTTTATTGAAAAAAAAATTTTTTTTTTTTCTCGTAATTATGAATTATAACTAAAAAATAAAAACACATTTGGGAGTATATAATCCCTTTTTTTATCTCTACCTAAATTTACCTCTTCTCTAAACATATCAGTAGTTTAGTTTACTTTAATGGTTCAAAAATGTAATTAATTAAAGATTTGTTCAATTATTTTAATTTAATTACAATTACAAACTATATGTAATTGCAATTCAAAATTTGTAATTTCAACTACATGTAATTAGTAATTGAATTTCAAAATTTTCAATTTCAATTACATGTAATTAGTAATTGCATTTCTTCAAATTACAATTACATGTAATTGTAATTTAATTTTTTATATGACAATTACAAGTAATTGTAATTTTTTTTAGTCCTTCATTTCAATTAAAATTACTTGTAGTTGTAATTGAAAAAAAGGCAATTTTTAATTACATGTAATTTAATTGTAATTGAAATGTAATTGCAATCGCCCAAGTCTGGTGAAAACATATGTTGTTAAATATGAGAACGTATTATTATATATGAAAATAGATCTATTATGTCGTATTATATATCCATATATGATTACTGTCTAATTTTATAACGGTCAATAAATATATAATAATAAATAGTTATATATGTTACAACATAAGAAACATATAATAAGATATGGCCTTGCATAACACCATGTATAATATTTTAAGATGATAAAACATAAGACCATATATACATTTTTTACTCGTGTAACAATATTCTATTGAAAAGTAAAAGTTTAACATTTTAACAAAAATTTAAAATTTTTTTCGTCGGATATCCAAAAATTTTATACGTTTGAAACTTGGCACATAATATTTATATCTGATTCCATGAAGATTTGACAAATTTGTATAAAATTAGATAATATTTAGACATACATTACAAACAAAGTTTATTTTGCTATTAACTACAACACGGTCCAAAAAAAATTAATGTCAAATATAAAATTATATCTTATTTGATATAGATCGATATTTATTCTTATAAAAGTTCATCTCAAAATTTGGGTATCCAGTAATATCAAATAAGATCCCTCAAATATATTACAGCATTTAGATCAAAATTGGTGTCAAAATTGAGGGACCCAATTTGATGTAATTCAACATCCTGATATTTATAAAATATCCCATGGGATTAACTCAAATCTAATTGGATTTAATTAGTTCCAAAAAGATAAGTAATTTTTGGTGACTTGGGTTAGATATTTTGAGATTAATTTAGATTTACTTAAATCCCATGAAATATTTAAATTTTAATAAAATTTAAAAATTGTAAAAATGATTTTGCCATCAGAAACATATATGAGTATGTATGGGGTTATATAAAGTAATATGTTCTTATTTCTTATGCGCATGTAAAATATTAATGATGTTTGACCATATATAATCTTATATCAAAATTATTTATTAATCTTGTGTCAAATATGAAATCATATACAATTATATCTTATATCATTAAATGTATAATGTATAATTACAATAATATATAATAATTAATATATATATAGTAACTCCAAACATTATGTTACAATATTTCAAATCACATTTCCTAAAATTAATTGGTGGTAAGCAAAAAATTGACTTTTTTTGTAAATTAAAAAAAAAAAAATCTGGGGTCATTTTGGGCACCAGGTCCACATGGGTTAATGATGTCCAAAAATTTTTTTTGTCAACCTTGGGTAGCGATGATAAAAAAACAACTAACATTACAGAAGTAGCTAATTTTTAATTTTAAATATTTTATGACAGCAAATGAGCCGTGTTATCACCAAAAAACGCAATTTCCTCGAAATCCGCAAAAATCAAATCGTTTGCCCTACCCAAGTGTGCCAGTGGATATTTTTAAATTTTTTTATTTTCATTCTCTAAGGTGTTCTAAACAAGCTACTGGACTCCAAACCTCAATTTTGTCGGTTTCGTTGAAGAAAACATTTTGAAATTTGAAATTAGAGATTTCAAAAACGTCCCAAAAATTTTGTCCGCGTATGACGTCATCTTACGACAGGTTTACGACATCCAATAAAAAAATCTTGTTCCATATCTCATACCCTTGAGTCTTTTAAGTAAAAAATTATAACTTAGTAATTGATTTCAAAAATATTTATGACGTGTGGTCGAATTTCTCAATGAAGTAATAATTTAACCTGTTTTGGTCTGGGGCATTATTTATTACTGGGATGGTTCTTAACCGAATTTGAATTTTTATACCTTTTTGAATAGATAATTATCTCTTTATATCAAATAATTTAACACGTTGAATAAATTTTTGTCCCATAATTGAAAAATTTACATAAGTCTCGAAAAAAGTCATTTTTTCCCCATATAAACGCATTTGCAATTTTCAATCGCTTTGAGCGACCTCTAAGCATTTTTCGATTGGCCCAAAACTTCGTATTTATCACTTTTTTGGCCATTTGCATATTTCTGGGGGGTGAGACCTTAAAACCTTAACACTTTTTTTTAAAAAAAATATGACAATAGATCTACCATGTTTTATTATGTACAGCATTTTTGTATAATATCTAATTTTATAAAGGTCAATATATAAAAATATATCGTTATATATGTTACTATATTACAGAATACATAATATGATATAGCTATGCATGACACCATATATAATTACATATCAGAATATATTTTAAAATCAAAAACATAGAACCGTATATAAATTTATTTACTCGGGCATATAAAATTACCGTTAATACGACATTGTAGGTACACCACATAGTAACCAATGTTACCCAAACATGAAGCATTTTCATGGAAGCAGATATATAAATTATATTCCAAGCTTCAACCGGATTGGATAACATTTTCGGATATCCGTCAAATTATTTTTAAATTTTTGTGAAAATTTTAAACTTTTATTTGACTTTAAAAAATTAGTTAATGAATGTATTGTAATGAAATGAAAAAAATTATGTAAGACTAATGGAAATCCCACAATTCCCTAAAAAACTGTTACAAATTTACAAAAAATGGGATTTTTACGTTTCTTGCTGTTTTGTCCACATTTGAAGCGATGTTCAAAAAGGATACAGCTATCAATTATTCTAAATATCACCTGTTTTTCATTCAAAAAAAATTGGCTAAAGTTAAAACTTGATTAAAAAATTGGTCGAATTCTAAGATTTCTGGGGGGATAATAGTAACTAACTATGTAATATCATGTAGTTACCTTTCAGAAAAATCTAAACACTATATGTGTTCCTGAAGAAACTTTCAGTCTGAAATTAAAAGAGCCTCGCTTCATTTTAAACTAAATAAAATACTAAAACCACGATTTTTTATAGTTTTCAACTTTAGAGGCATTTTATTTTAAGCGTGAAAAATGTATTGCGTTGAAATTTTGTTCTTTAATTAAATTACTTATTATCAATATCACCAATAAATTTCCATTGGCAAAAAAAACAGGACCAGGTTATTGTAAAAATGCTAAATTTTAGTTTTCAAATGGTGATAACTTATTAACTTTAAGAAATAAATAAATAATAAAAATGTTTATATTTATAAATAAAAATATTTACAAACAGATTTCAGAATTTTTTAGTTTTGTAAATCGGTTAATACATTTAAAATTGCCAAGCTCTAAAAATTTTTGAATACCCGATTCGGAGTCTGGTGAATCTAGTGCTCCCTTTCTTAAGTTCCAAAGTACGTTGATATGGCTGTGTGTTTCACGGAAGTACGTTCAGCTAGTAAGAAATTGCTGAAATATTTTGAAAATATATGTGAAACACCCCACTGTGCAGTGTTAACACTTAAATTTTGTAAAGATATGGATGTTGTTGTTATACTTAGTTTTCTAGTATTTTTTTCTTTTTTGCAAATTTATTTAGTTTTTTTTTTGTGTTGTTTAACACTTCCAGACTATGGTTGTAGCATTTAAATATTATTTGTATATAAATGTCTATTCATAACGCTTGTTTTTTAGTGTATTGTTCCTCTTTTGAGTTCTGTTGTTTATTATAAAGTATGGTACGTGAAAGATTTAAAACGAAACCACTTAATGTCATTTAAAATACTCTTGCTAGTGACAATTTAAATTGTCAAAAAAATGTTCGCTAAATTTAATAGTCTGAATAAGAGCTTTAAAATATACGATACAGCTTACAATATTAATACTGAATTGAATAGAAATTTAAGAAAATTTTGTTGGAAAAATACAGGCCGACGAAGTTTGAAAAATTAAAATTACACTCTGTTAGTTGAAAAGCTTCGTTAGTTTAAACCCAAATAGTAAATTTTATTCGAGTACTCTTAATCCAGTTGTTTTCTGATTAATGCTTTTAAATAAGCTATCTAAACATCGATATGTGACATTAAAAATATGGGCTCAACTGCTTTAAGAAAGTGATTTTTCTTTGATTTAATACATTTGTTGATGATGATGAGGATCATTTTTTTGTTATTTTTTTTTTTCTAAACCCATAATTTAACAAAACTTTTTTTTACATTCAATTGTACGAAATGCATTTCGGCTGAGTTTAATGAAAATAGAGACATATAAAAAAAATAATTTTTTTTTTTTTACTAAAATCCGGTTATATCAGTTTCAAAGTGTTTGCGCACTTTAGTTTGCCATATCGATTGACTAGTTAGAGAATTGCACTACAGTGCGTATGAGTGTTATACATTTTACTCATATAAAGTATACGTTAAAAAGTTGTTGTTTTTTTTAACCCAATGTAAAAAATAATACTACAATTAACTTAGTTAATAAAATTTTTTGAATACTTTATATTGAAAATAGCTTTTGTGTATATTTTAACCGATGCACTGTGGGTTCATTTTTTTTTTCTTCATTTGTTCTGAAACTAGTCAATAATGACTATCGAGCAGATTTATTTTAATATTTACAAAGTTTATAAACGAAAAGACATTACACTAAAAATATCTTTATACGCTGTTCTGTTCCACCAAATCGTTAGGTTTTTTACGTCTTAGACGTCTATGTTGATTATGTTGAACCAATGTTCGAGCTTCAGGGTTTGGATGATTTGTTAATCTTTGGTGATGATTTCGAGCATTGCTTTTGATAACGTCTGCCGCAGTTGGTATGTTGAAATTTCGATCTAGATCTTGATTTCTAACGTACCACGGTAAATTTACTATATAACGCAGGACTTTGTTTTGAAAAACTTGAATTTTTTTAATGTGCGAATTTTTGGCACAGCCCTATAATTGAATGCCATAGCTTCATAGAGGTTTGAGTATTTGCTAATAGATTATATGTTTATTGGAATTTTTCAGTGGAGAATACTTTAAAATAAGTCATTGCATTTTTTTATACTTAAGTTCCATTTCGTTTTTTTTTTTTTGGATATGATTTCCCCATGTTAGTTAAGAATCCAGGGTCGTTTCAAGATGTTTGGCTGAATTTGAATTTGGAATCTCTACATTATTCATTATTACAGGCTTGTGTTGATGAGTTTTGTTGAGATGTTTATATGAACTGATTTCGAATTGTTTATGTTTATTTTTCATTTTGATGCGTAAAAGAATATATTATTAATAGCAATTTGTAAATTTTTTGATGTCTCAGAGGTAGTATTACCCACAGCTTAATCACCGCGTCACCTGCAAATGTAGAAATTTTTGTATTTTCTGTATTTGTATAAATCAGATATAGCATAGGACCAAGGATGCTGCCTTGAGGAACACCTGCATTTATTTCTTTAAGTTCCGAAATTTGAAAGAATCTATCTTCAATGTAGGATTTGAGTACTTCAAAATGTTTTCTTGGAAAGGTTTCAGAAAGCTTTTTTAAAAGTCCTGGATGCCACCTTATCGAATGCTTTGGAAATAATGCCGAACATATTTTTTTCGATTAAAACGCATTTTCGATTTTATAAGTTATTCTATGTAACAGTTCCGACCTGATGATTTTGTATTGTGTTATTGGATTCAAGAAAATTATTTAGACTTTTCTGAATTATTTTTTCAAACAATATTGTTCAAATCATATTAAAGGGCGATTAATTGAACTTTAAAAAGCAGGTTTTTATAATTAAATTTGGTATCGGGTAAAAATAAATAAAATTCTGCATCACTAATTGTTAAAGTCAATCAACAAAGTTATTTCCTTTGGTTTTGCAGTATAGAAAGAAAGATTTTTTTTTTTTTTTGGTTTTGCAAAAAGCGAAAAACTTAAATTCTTTTATATTCAAGTGCTTATTTTTTCTATTAAATCTTTCAAAAGTTAATTTTTTATAATGGAACCTACAACTTTGGGTATTTTAGTATAAAAAAATATGTGTAAATATTTTTAATTATTTTTTTTGCAGAAAAAAGCCGAGACAATGCGTAGCCATTTTCTCTTATTTTATTTTGAAAAAAAGTCGGGTTGTCATTTATTGATCAAAACCGGAAATTGCATTTGTTGTATTTAAATATTATTTTTGGTGTTTTTGTTATTGTTTTTATTGTTTTTATTGATGTACAGTGGTTTTTTTTTTTAGAGAAGGGTCACTTAAGCTGACGAACAAAAAATTTTGTCACGCACAAATTAGAGTAGGTAAAAATGTTTTAAGATTTAGCAAAATTCAGGTGATTAAATGGCATTTCAATCACGACCAAAAATAATTTACTCACGCTCACGAATTTATGTTCACGCACTTCATTTTCGCAATCAGAAGCTATGGAAATCATATAAGTGATCCATATGTTTATATTGGTTTTATTTTATTTTATATATATTATATAGATTTTATATATTGATTTTATTTTATATTAATTTAACCAAATGAAATTTTTTAATATTAAATAAGATATTTATGATGAATTTTATAATGCAGAATAACACAATTATTTTAATATTTTTTATTATTTTTTCTTTAAATTTTTTTTCTAAAATGATGTATTTTTATGTATTTATGATTATTCATTAATGTAATTTTTTATTTTTCAAAATTAAAATTTTTTTTGCCATTTCTTAGAACTTAAAAAGAAAACCACATTTATTTTGGAAAACACGCATTTTTAGATGGTTTAATGATATTTAGTTTTAAATTTTATATAAGGATACATTTGAAGGTTATCAAAGTTTTGTTTGATTGTTAAAGTACTTGCATTTTTTATGCCTTTTCGATTTAAGTATTAAGCTCATTAAAATATTTTATATGATGTACGATTTGTCGTAATTCATACCGCGCTTTAGTTGTCACTAAGCGAAATGTATTGTCGCTGTACCCGCTACGAATAAAACACTTAATATTTTTGCAGTTTTTAATTAAGTCCGTCTAAAGATTAACTCTAGATACCTAACTATATTTTCAAGCCATGCTTTTTATAAAAAAAAATGTTAAACAAATAAATAAGTTTCCCAAAATTTTGAAAAAGTTCACAAAAAGTTTTGAAGTTAAAAATTTTTAAATGCCTTTTTACTCGGAGTTGCTTTTTACAATATCACTCAGTTTATGCAATAAACTAGCCACTTTCAAATATAATTGTGAATGTCATACTCAAAAAACATTAATTTTAAAAAAATTTGCGCTATTTCCTTATAAGTTTGTTATGTTAGTATCCCGTTATTGGTAAAGCTCAAACAATATAAAATTAAACAATGTTTTAAATATTCTTCTCAAAAATCGATTCCATTAAACGACGAAAAGCCCTACAGAAAAAACTGCGAAAGCTTAAAAATCGGAAAATGTTGGTTTCATCTGTAAACTACCATATAACTGGTCAACAATAAGCGATATGGAAATTACTTTTCCAGGGAATGTATCTCCCCAGTCTAGTAATTCCGTTTTGTATTGGTTGGGATCTGAAAGTTAAAAACTATGGATATCAATTACGTTTCAAAGTAAATCTTTGCACGTCATAACCCTGTCCATCGTTTCTATCAGTTCAGGAAACCTTGAGAAATAAAAGAAAAGACATCTTAAGGCAGTATTAACTGGTGTCGAAATTTTTGGAAGTAGGTCATATATTCATCGATAACATGTTTACTAGGGCGTTTTAGCATTTCCACTTTTTTGGATTTTTGCAGCTATTGAAGAGGTATATGATTACCCAAAAGGCTTTTGAGAATTTTTTTAGATTTTTTTAAAAGGGGTACGTGTTCGCTAAAATAAGTTTTGTGCAAAACAGGAAGCTTTGAAATAAAAAGTTTTTAATTTTTTTTCCACTTGTGCTTAATTTTTTAAAATGAGATAAATCACTACTCAAAACTTCTAGAATACTAAAAAAATTCTTCGGGTTACAAATCATTAGTTTAAGGGTCACTGTTACGAATTATGAAAAACAAATCAAAATTCAAACATCAATAACTTCAGAAATATCGATCGTATTGGTGTGAAGTGAATGTGTTGGCTGAGAGGATTAATTTTGAGGCAATATAAATTTGTATTTGAAACAAATTCGGTGTAAGAAAAAATAAATAAAAAAGTTTTAATATAAAAAATATTTTCTAAAGTGAAAAAGATTTTGTAATTTGTTTTTTAGGCGAAACAGAAAAAGCTAAATATAATTTTACTATCGAATTGATTTTTTGTAGGGGGAGAAAAATTTCGAAAATGCGTTCAAAGATAGCATTTGCATAAATTTTTGTTTGTTAATATGTATTTTTTTTTATTTCATGTGTGAAAAACGATAATCGCAAAAATCAAATGTTTTTTCAATCAGAGAAATCCTTTCGAATATAGAGTCATTAAAAATTATATACTCTTTATATTTTTTGAATTTTAAATTAAAACCGTAAAGACATCACGAGTTTTTGAAAATATGAAAAATTTAATATGGGGATGTGTTATGGGCTCCAAGGAACATGTGTGTACAAAAAAAATTAATGAAATTGCAAGACTCTGTGTCAATTCCATATGTGATGTATAGTGGATCTCATGATATCTTTTATGGAATATAATTTAGTTAAAAATATAATAGGATTCTTTTAATCTCAATAAATTTTTTGCTATTAGAAATATTCACAGTTTTATGAAAAAACATCAAAGTTCAAAATCGTGAGCTAGGGCTTCAAAGGGTTAACATTTTTATAATTTAGTATTTTTGTTCTATTCTTTTTAAGAATGAATTTTCTTAAAATAAAACTAATTTTCTGCAAATAAAAATAAGTGTTATAAAATAATAATTTTTAAAAATAATTTTCTTAGATATTATTTATCGGAGTTTTTTTTAACGAATTTTAATATACATTTATATTAAAACATAAAACAAATCAAAAAAATTCGGCTGAAAAAGCGCTACTTCAAACGACAATAAAATTAAATTAGAGCTTAGTTTATAAATTCTTTTGTGAGTTTTGATTAAATGATAGTCTATTTTCCATTCCCGTTGGTCTCATTCTGGATACAATTGGAGATCTCAAATTTGTTGCACAAAAGACATTTTTTAAAAAAAATGCATATTATTGTTTGCAAATTAACATTATGCACGAATTATTTTATTAGATTTTGTTAACTGTGGAAGATTTAAACATTTATTAAATAAACTTTTGTACACCCAGAAATCAGTATCGGTTGTGGTCAACGAATTTATTGCCAATCGAATTGTGGCGATTACTACAACTGTATTTATTTTAAATGATGTATCGATGATCACAATTGAAAGATTTGGTAATAGTAAATAATATTTTCAGTTTGGAAAACCAAATACAATCAAAATTATTCAGTAGCTATAATCGAATTTCAAAATATCTACACAATTTTCTATTCAAAGACTTTTTTACAATTAGTTTTTTGTTTTTTTTTTTATTAAATAGAATATATTTCAAATAAAAAGTACGATTATAACATACTTTTATTCAGAAATTTTAAGTAGAAAATAATTCTTGGAATCTGTGATTTTTTTTTAATGTTAAAATTTTCAAAATATTGCGTTCTTTAATAAAGAAAATGTCTCAGGCATCAAGTTCATCATTACAAAACCTTCAAGAATATATTATTCGCATACAATTGATATGTTTCTGATAATAAAAAAGGTTCAAGTCTGCGGCTTTTCATAAAAAAAAACACTTTTATAATTTTAGGTTTTTCATGGGAAGAAGTACCCATATGCAGGCTAATAAAATGCAACCCGAAATCAGAGATTATTTCATTTAAAAAGACCGTTTGTTTTGAAAATTGTTTGCTTAAAACCGTCATGAGTCTTTAACTTAATCTATGGATTTACAGCGACATGCGCGTTGATGGTTTGAATTTGAGTAATTTTGAATTAATCATGTGTGTCTGCCATTGGGATTCTGAAAAGAAATAAAAAGTTGAATGTAATTTTAACCACAAATTATATACTTCAATAGTCTTTATTAAAGTGCAACTTACATACAAAAATAATGTATCTCCTGTTTCTTGATTTTTTCTTTTGATCTGAAAAAAGAAAACAGAATATTATGTGTTAATACTTTTTTTATAGTTTTAATAACAAATTTTAATTTTTGTTACGGTACGGTCAACCGATTTTTCCAACGACTAACTTTTTTATTTAGTGTTGATTGATTTTACCTATTGCTGAGGACTATAGCATTTAATTAATTGTATTACAAAATTTTCGAATTTGAGAACAGCAACTGGGATTTCACAGTTCTAACCGATTTCCCAAAAAATTTAATTTCTGAGTGTATGTAAATAAAAAAAATTAGTCATAATTAGTGGCCAATCGATTTTTTTTTATATTGACTCTTTTATTTTGACTGCCGACTTGTTGTTAGAAAACTGAAGCTCTATTGTCACAGACAAATTACTGTTGACTCAACTGATTTTCTATTGCTATTCGATTGGTCGTAAATTCGGTTGTCAGCATGAATCTGTTTCCTCAGTGTATCTTTTATAGTTATTTCAGTAAAAAAAAAAAAAACTTACAACTAAGCTGTTAAAGTGTTATCGTGGTAAACCAGTATGATGTTAAAAGTTTCGTCGCTGTAATACCAAATATACCTTTCGATAAACTATTATTTCTGCAGACATTAAAAAATATGTTATAAAGTTTTTCTGAAAAAATTTCACAAAGATTTGGTTTTGACTATATTTTACAGCATTTTTTGGACGAATAGTATAAACGAATAGTATAAAATGTATTTTTAGAATTTATTGGACACGCAGATAACAGACTCGTTCGTGGCTACAGTATTAGCTGCCAATTTGATATTTCGGTAGCTGTGAATGATTTTTTCTGATGTGATAAGAATTATATGATTGAAACAACTGAAATTTTGATACAAAAATTGTATATCGAGTGCCTCAATAGACTACCAAAAATTCGATAGCTTCAACCGAACCATTCGATTGGCTGCAAACACGATTGCCGTTTCCGGGTTCTTGGTGCAAAATGGCATTTAATGCCATAAGCCAAAAAAAAAAACTTGCCATATACATAATCATGCAACAATATATTTTATATCAGTCTTATAAAAATAACAAAAAAAAAAACTACTCGCATTTAAAAACTTTTACTTGATTATAGATACGTTAATATGATGTTTCATTGTTGTGAAATTTGTTTCGTCGATAATAAGTTCCTCTTACCTTCGGTTAGTTTAGTTCAATTTTGTTGTTATAGGAAATAAACCAATGTTTATTTTTGCGGGAATGAGTAAAAAGTTGTTAAACACTATTTTTATTATAATGAAAATAGCAACTTTTAATACATACTGTAAACATTTATAATGTACAGCGTTTACACTCGGTTACAATTATAAAAATAGTTAGTAAAAAAAAAAAAAAAAATAACATAAAATATATGTTAATAATGCATAAGAACATTTTCATTTAATTTTAATGGCTAATTTTTCGATGTGGCGACCCTGAAGCTTTCAAATATCGAAAAATTAGTGTTTGGGACATCATGAAAAAGATGATAATTTTTGTTGTGTGAAAGATATAGAAAATATATTGTTTTATATTAATAGTAAAAGTTTAGGGGTTCAGAAATTTTATAAAAAAAAAAATAAAAAAAATTTTTTTTAAATCAAAATAATTTTTTGAAAAAACTCCCAATTCAAAAGTGTATATATTGTTTGCAGAAATAGCTAAACAAGTGTCATAAATACCTTGAATCTTTACTAATTTTTCAGATATTTGTATGTAGTACGTCACCTGAATTTAACTGAGTTTGCTATAAAAAAAAGTATTCCAGAGACACACATAGAAAAAAGACAGTTTTGAATATGTTTGCAGGTAACATGTATATGTTGACAATGATTCAAATTTTCAAACCTAAACAAAGATATATTTGCAATTTTAAAATTTTAAGGTATTATGTTTGGGACATGTATAATAGACATATAAAGGGTCCGCCATCTAACGTTTTTTTTTCAACTAGTGCTTATTTCGTGAATGGTAACACTTAGCTCATGTCTGATTTGACAGATAATTAGTTTTATCCTTCCGCTGAACGAATATGGTCCGTATGTTCGTTATCTTGTGAAAAAAGTGAAAGAAACTGGCATCCTCATCGATAAACCAAAGCGTGAAAAGCCAAAAACAGTGCGTACACCCGAGAATATTGCTGCTGTGGCAGAAAGTGCGCGTTAAGCGCCATCAACATCAATTCACCGTCATTCTCAACAATTGAACATTTCGGAGACATCATTGAGACGAATTTTGCATAAAGACCTTGGTATCACGCCATACAAACTCCAATTAGTTCAGAAGTTCAAAAAAAAGTTATTTGGCGGACTCTTTATATATATATATATATATATATATATTCAGCCAAACATATATATGTCTGGAGGTAGACGTTTGCACTTTCTCCAAATATATATATACATGTTTATAGGGAAACATAAGTATATTGGTTACATTAAACGGAAAAATACTTTCAAACAAAAATATATTACCAGCACGGGCTTATTACAGCGTGCATATTACACAATTTTACAAATATTTCAAAAAGTAGTGTAGATTCCATTCTGAAATGTTTAGGGTGTTCAGAACACTTTTGAGTCATGCCATATAAACCCATAAAAAAATATCCAATTTAGACCTCTAAACCCTTTAATTTTAATCAAACTTGGTGTGTAAGGTAAGTGTCATATAAATAAATATGTCATCGTACAAGTTTTGTTGTTGGTTGTTAGAGGTTGTGGAAATATCGTGTTTTCAAACATGTAAAAAAATTTAACAAAAGCAGTCGTACATAATCACCCATATCCTTCTAACGGTAAAAGCTATGTAATTCATGGATACCTCATTCCAAAGTCACTTTTTTAAAAAAGAATATGTTAATTATAATTTATTCCACTGTGCCGTTGCTAAACTCCTGCGTCGAACTCTTACGGGATGCAAAGTTATGGATACAAATATGAAAAAATATACTTAATATAGTAGAAAAATAGATTTACATAAACAATATAATTTATTAAAAAAAATATAAAATATATATATTTTTAAAAAGTTCCACATATCTTTTTAACGGCTTAAGCTACGAGTGTCATTGATGCCGCATTTTTAGCTACTTAAATCTTGGTTTTACTGGTATACAAAAGCAATTCAGGTTTTGACTGCAAAAGGCATTTATTTTAAATCGTGGTTCAAAACCTGTATTTCGATAACCTCGATGTATAAAATTTTCATAAATATATATATTAAATATAAATTATTCTTCATTACCGTTACCAAATCACTATGTAGTACTGGTTGCTGCATGTTACTGAGTTATCCGCCTCGTAGTTACATCTTCTTACATTTGTATTCATAACTCAGGATACCGTAAGAGTTTCATAAATGGATTTGGATATGGCATATGTTAGTAATATAATTTTTTTTTTTTTTTTTTTTTTCAATCTATTTTACAATAATAAGCAAATTTGAATAAAATATTTATATTAACATGCCTTATTGATTCCCATCGGAAACAACAATATAAAATATATATGTATTAGTGTACATAAATAGTGCTAATTACTATGTTATTAATAAAATATGTTATTTTAAATGTGTTATTTTATAATTAATTATTTATCTATAAAATACATTTTATATGAAAGGGAGATCTAAAATATGGTTTCTTTTAAGTCTTCTGATTTCATCAGTCTCATCTAATAGAGTGATTGCCAAAATGTTTGCGTGATTGCTGAGTTTATTTAAATAGCTACAGCTAAATTTTCTTATTTCATCTTTTAGGAAAGATATTTTGAGGTCATTTGAATTACATATATTTTGTTAAAATTAAAAAAAAAAAAAAAAACAGTTTTTCCGTGGAGAATAAATAAATTCTGGAGAATGAATAATTTGTAAAACAATTTAAGAAGTTTGAAAATGTGGTATTACTGACTCTCGTAGCTTAAAGTCGTTAAAAATATATGTAATATTATGTACGACTACTTTTTTAAATTTTTCAATCCCAGATTAGCTTTCCTACATTTGAATGAGGTTATAATTATATGATCTACATCTTCTTCTATAACAAGTTCGGATGAAATTGGATGGGATGGAGGAATTAATATGTTTTCAGTGTTTTTGTAAAAAAAACTATCGTGTATATTTCTGTAGTCACCTTCGCCATAAATACGCGCCGTAGCTATTCTACACTTAGGAAATTCTATTGGTAAAGACGACAGCAATTGTAGTCAAAAACAAATGAAATTTCATTTAAAAAAAGGACGACTTACATTTCATTAAATTCAACTAACATTGTCATTTGTTTTTTAATGTTCAAAAAATGACTAACAATTGTAGTAAAAATGAACCACATGGTAGTAAAAAATAAACCAAAATTTTTTTTTTTATTTTTTTAAATAACAAAAAACAACTGTAAAAAATGAATGTAAAATCATAAAACAGTCATTTGATGTGAGTTGTTTTTTTAAATGAACTACAAGGTTAGTTAAAAATTTTATTTGTTCTACAAATGACTTACATTTACATTAAAAATAATGAAACTGTATTACAACCCAAACAACTACATATTTTTAAAGCAGAAGTTCCCTGAGTGTATAATACGCTAGTTAGATTAGATCATCGATACATTCTATAATACGCGTTCGACGCGTGTTTTCACCACTTTTCTTTGTCGCCAACATTGACGCGTTTGACAAGAAAATGCCTGTTTTTATCTAATAAAACATGAAAATTCTAAAGATTGTTAAACATTTTTAGATTACTTAATTAATTGCAACAATAAAAGTGAAAAAAATCAACTCCGGCAGAATAACAAGATTTTTGTGCTTCTTCTTCTCTGTTTTTGTTTATTTTTTTTTTTAGAGACCCAGCAAAAAATTGTGCTTACCCAAAAGCGCTTCCGGAAGGCATTATTTGATAACGAAGCGCTTCCAAAGCAAATAAAGAAGACATGATTTTTGTTCGCGTTGTCCCACTTGGTATGTCTCTTTTAAAGCGCTTCTTCCATATGCTCTTAGAAGCAATAAATTCATGCCTTCTTAGGCACTAAGAAGCACTTTTTTGTATGTTGACAACATTAGTGCTTCATGGTATGCATACTTTATTGCTTCATTGTATGCATTATTGACTGCTTCAAAGAAGGCATTCTGGGAAGCATGACAGAATGCCATCCCTAATTGTTTTATAGTATGCAAGGCGGTAAAACGCTATTTTGAAAGCGTACAAATGTAGTTACTGCTTACCAAATCCATGTTATTATTGCTGGGGATAGTAAAAATTATGCGTTTTGTAGAATATATCGAATCATGGGTGGTAAAAGTGAAGAGTCGGCACCGACAAAGTGATGTTCGTATTCTCAAATCGACATGTATTTCAAATTTTAGAATGGAATTTTTTCAAAAAATAATTTTGAATTTTTTTTTTTTGTGAAAAATATTATATTTTAACAATTTTTTTCTATAAATTTCTTGAACCCCAAAGTTTTTAAATTTTCAGGGTGTTTGGAGCAAGTGTTTAGCTATTTGTATAAAAAATATAAAATAAAAATTTGAGGGTAGCTTTTTTCAAAAAAATAATTTTCAATCTCTTTTTTTTTTTTTAAATACATATTTAAAAATATTTAATATTTTGTTTTTAAATTACTGAGCCCCAAAATGGTCACTATTTCTGTACAAAACGAATTTTTCAATATCTTTAACTCAGCAAAAGTTATGGTATTTTGAATGGTTTGATAATTCAACTGTTTTAAAAATATGCGTTCACTGACAAGTATAATCACCAATGTTTACCAAAATCTGACACCATCGAAAAATTTGTAGTTGAAGTAAAATGACTTACTTATTTATGACTAATAATTAATAATAATTAATAAAAGATTAAATAATTAATTAAAGATTTGATTTGAATTTAATTTGTTTCTAAACAAATATTTAGTTGAATCAGTTTATATTTTAATTGACTTTTAAATATATAAAAACATATTTTATTTTAGATGCAATTATCATATTACTCAGCATTGCAAAAAACACACATACCAACGTATAGATCACACACTTTTTTGTAGAAGTTATTTATAACTTGTATTTCTTCTTAATTTTAATAAAAGCTTTAATTGATAGTATCATTGCCGTGATAGGTGCAAAATCAGTTAAAATATTAATTGAAAATATTAATTTTTTCTGTATAGTTATGTGTTTAGATTGAATCCTTATGACGGACTTAATTAATAAAATGCAAAAAAGTAATTTTTATTTTATTCCTAGCGGCTACAGCGCCAGTTTTTCCAAACACATTTCGCTTTATGACAACTAAATCTCTGTATCAATTACGGCAAAACGTACATCAAATGAAAGATTTTAATATGCGTAGTACTAATATCAAAAAGGCATAACATAATTGTAAGGACTTTTAATTTTATGGAAAAAAATTTTCATGACCTCAAAAAGCAACCATATATAAAATTTTCAATTTTGCGAAATTAAAAGTACTTAATATGATTTCCTGCAAATAAGTAACCCTAAACCCAATTAAATATAATAAATAAAATTAAAAAGCGTGTTTTCGAAAATAATCGCGGTTTCCTTATAAAGTTCTAATATATGACAAAAAAATGTTTTGAGTGTATTTTATATTTTTCGCTGATGTAATATATAATTTTAAATCTTATAAATACAATGACATATATATACTGATGTTTCTTTAATTAAATTTAAGCAAAAACTGTAATTTTAATGTTTTTAATGTGCTTAAAACTTAAAACCGCCATAATTTTTGAGTCGTGAAAGATAAATCATTAACTCGAATGGATTTAGAATATTAAAACATCGGCTAACATACATACAAAACGTTATTCATATCATACAAAAAAAATTTAAAAATATTTTAACTCAAAGTGTCGATAATTTTGAAGCTTCACAAATGTAGTGCACTCACAATATTTTTCCGTAAAGTCTACTTAATATACACATTAAATTAACAGAAAATCAGTTAAAAAAGGACTACTTACTTTTCGTTTAAAACAATTGTATTTTTTAGTTTACACTCAACTGTTGAAAAAATAACTGACAAAATCGATAAAAACAAAATATTGTTTTCATTTATTTCAATACTCAATATAATATAACAACTTTTTGTTTGAAATATAAAATTTTAACTGAATATTTTAACTATTACGGAAAGTAAGTTTTTTGTTTATTGAATAACAGACAGAAATTTAAAAAATATATTTCTTAGGCAATTTAACTGTATATTCCATTAAAACAACTTTACCGATTAACTTTTTAAATAACTGTTCACCTGTTATGGAAAAGTTCTTGTGAGTGTAATAATACATAAAAAAAAAAAAATCTTATCGCAGATACAGAGATAGCAAATATTTGTAAAGTAATAAAACTGATTTTTGATGTCTGAAATTTTTGTGAGAGATAAAGCTAACATCAATGAATAGTATTCTATCAAAAAGTAATATTAAAGAAATTGATTCATAGAGGGTTGGTCTCGATATAAAAAAATCAGAATGGGGAAACAATATGTTATTTAGAAATCCGATTTTTTCCGATATTTCAATATTTGAATAGTATGTATTATTATAAATTTTTAAAAAAATACCAACTTTAAGCAGCGAGAAAACGCGAACGACAACGAATTTAAAAAAAAATGAACAAAGTTTTTGTTATACTAATTACGAGATTACATATATCAATTTTCATGCAAATCGGAAGGGGTGAAGTTACAAAAGTGATATTTTTGTCAATATCCTTCTGGAATGACTCCAAATTTAGATCGGTAACTCAGTAAGTATATTCTGTAATATTTATAGCTTAATCTAGCCCTCTAGTGGTAGTATAATTAATTAGAATTCAAACTTTAATTACGAGATTACATATACCAAGTTTCATACAAATCGGAAGGGGTGAAGTTGAAGTTTCGTCAATAGGCCTTCTGAGCGCATAACATTTTTTCGTGTTTTTCGAAGCAGGACATAACAAATGCGCTGATGTAAGTGCTTGCTATTACATAATACTGAGAAACAGCAAAATCAACGAATAATTTTCGTATAACAATAAACAAATAACATTTTTTAGCTTACTGTTTTGTAATGCAGAAAGTTTCATATCGTGGATTATAAACGATCTGCACCAATTTTCCCGAGTGATTTCCGATTGTGTTTGGTATTTTCGAGTATGTAATAAAAAATAATTAGTCATTTAACTATTTCTGATTATGTTATATGTCAAAAATTTTAACAAGAAAAAACAAATATCTGCAGAATTTTATGTAAAATAAATTATGTATATGCATATTATTACTTTTAATCGTAGTAACGTAGACATGAAATATGATTTTACTGAAAGCCATGAAATCACAGCTTTTTGTAAGCGCTAAAATCCGCGCTTATTATGCCCAAAAGTAATGCTTCCAAGTGGGAATTCGCAATATAAAAATACTGGCATATTTAAGCAGGTTTGTAAGGGATTCTCTTCGGCTCACTCCCTTACAAATCTGCTTGCATGTAAGCAGCATTTTGAAACTGCAACACAATGCTTTAATTTAACTTGAATTTCAGTGAATTTTTAATAGCGCTAATTTTTTAATAGTTAGCTGACATTAGCTCTTTGGCATTTTCAATATATTTTTGTAGAAGTCTAATGGCTGCATAAAAACTAAAGAATTTTAATGAAGTAAGAATATGGGAACATAATTATGAACAAAAATGTTAAAAACATTTTTATTTTTAAAGGGATATATAAAAAAATACTTTAAAATACTATTAACCCATAATTTACCAAACTAAGATTATATCCCAACTATTATCCCTGCAATTACCGAAAATGTTTCAATGTTAATAAAATATTATTTTGAGCTAATAATTATAAAAAGTAGAGTTTAATTTAAAATATGTGTCATATTAACAATCATAAAATGTCCTTTAAATTACAGTTTTAATAGTTTTTTTTTTGCTTTTGTATACATTAAGATTTTTTTATGTTATTTGTAATTTATAATGAGCTTTCAACATCCGTATATTTACAATCACAATTAATCAGCAATTTTGCTCCATTCTTGTCTTCTTAGTAATCAAACACGTGGCTACGGCCTTTTTCTAACAAGCATCATGACGTTATTTATATTAAAAAATTTTAATTTTTACTCTGGCTCAAGTCATATTTATTACAGTTTTATTAGTTTTTTTTTTTTATATAAATTAAATTTTTGGAAAACGTTCCCAAACCTGCTCCTATCGCTTCTTTTGTAATAATTGCTTTTTTCAAAATTTTCTGAAACTTTTTTTTTACATTAAAATTAATTTATTAAAATTCATTTATAGGTTTTGTATATTTCAAAATGGGTTAATATATAGGTTTTTATTTGTTAAGGATTTCTGTTATTATGTATATTCTTAGACGAGTCATATCCTTGAATTCTTTTAGCTGACATGCAACCATATTTTTTATAACTTGTATATTATGGCTTCATATTTGTATGTATGAACAATTTAGCTTTGTCCGTTATTTTTTTTTTTTTTTATTAAAAAATAATCATATTTAATATTTTCTAGACGAGTACATCCAACTGTTTTATGTAGGTTATAAAATATGAAATTCTAGCAGCCAACTATATTCATATGGTCTATATTTTATACATATAAAAAATTTCGTATGTATTTTAGTTATACAAAATATATGAAATATTTTCTATCTTACGGTATGGCCATCTACTTAGAATACTTAATACTAAAACTTACATGTGTAGCAGGGGTTCTTAAACCTTAGATTTTGTAGTAAAAGTAAATGTTCTAACTCTTGCAATAAAGTACACAAATTTATTCAAAATTCTAAGAAAACGAAAGATTACAAAACATAATATTTTAAGAGATGAATCCCAGGAAAACTTTGCTAATATGTGCGATAAAGTAATACATTACCTTGTTATGTATACTCATTACCTTTATGTAAAAAGTAATAAGCTACCGATAATGAGTTACGTAGTACATAACTTTGTAATGAATAGAACTTACATTTAGCATTATTTCGAAGCATAGAGTTGTAATGAATAATGCTTACGTTCAACATTACTTTGAAATATAAAGCAAGGAGTTAAAAATAATTAGACACTCATGGGTTACCTTGTAATGATACATCATTACCTTTGTGTTGTTTGAAAACATAAGATAATGAGTTACCGATCATCAATTACATAACTCATGAAATATAATTTTAAAGTAATACTTAAAATATTTTTTTATGATAGTCTATTAAAATTCTCATAACATTTCCTAATCCGATAACCACATAAGTAACCAGTTACTTTACTCCCTAATAGGGGAAATGGGTCCACATATTACTTTTAGGCTCATCGTCTGTAAACTTCATCAGTGAAGTAAGGTTTATTGTAATGCGTGGAGCCCTATGACGATACATTACATTACCCATTATTTGGTAATGTCTGATTTTGCTTTGATATTAATCCAGATTTTACCAAGCAAAGATTTTGTGCGAATTTTTTAACAAATTTAATTTAAACTTAGGCCGGTATCACAGTAAACATATTCTGTAATATTTATAGCTAAATCGATCCCTTTACTGGTGGTATAATCAACAAAACTTCAAAATTGATCGCTTTGTATGTTTCCAAAAGGTAAACATTTGTTTTAAAATTTAATTTTTATAAATTTAAAGGGCAAATATCTATAAAAAACTTAAAGTAATATTTAAATATTTTTTTTTATAATAGTCTATTAATAGTCACATTACTTTTCCTAATCCGGTAACCATATAAGTAAACACTTACTGTACTCCCTAATAGGTAATGGTTGTGACTCTGCAAGGGGTAATATACAATTACATCCAAAAATTTTTTTTTTCTTTTAAATATGATATAATATCTAAATATATATTATTTTGCATTTTGCAATGTCTAGGTTTATATAACTTAATTATTAATTGGATTAGTTTTAGCGTATACTAAATGCAATATATAATTATATATTGAACGAGATGCGGCAAGACGCAACTGTATATGACATAATATTAAAATAATTTATATAATTATTTCCGGTTAAATACACTGGCAGTCCAAAACTTATAAGTGTATATAAAATAATGTATTATTTTATGCAAACGTTTTAACTCGGTAAATTAAAGATTACTAACCGTCCAAAAAACTATGTATTTTTTATTCGTGAACTCAAAAGTTTCAGATTTTGCAAACAAATTAGAAGGCAAATGTCCTATATAAACTTTGAACTTAATAAAATTCGGATAGGTGATAAAAGAACAAACAAAAAATTGGTAAACGTGGTGCTGTAATTTAACTCATCTTTGTATGAAAATAAAGTTAAAGTTTAGGAAACTTAGACTTATTTAAAAACAGCGTTAAAATACTCGAGGAAACACACATTTTGGAAGCCATTTTGACACTATGTCGTGGACACAGGCTGCCACTTATTGGAATTATTTTAAATATTGGTGAACAAATTATGCACTATTTTCTCTCATCTTTCTTATTTTTCATATATCGTACAAAATCTTAAATTTTCTAATGAAGCTGTCAAGGTCACTAGTGTTACTATAGTATGAAAGAAATAATGATAAAGAAAAAATATACCATTGGGAAATTTAAAAAATATACCTGACATCGCCAAGGTCTTATTTAAACTAAATTATGTACTTCCAATTCACTTTGATTTATATTTAGGACGATTTCAGATGCTTTTCAAGCATTCTAGAGTGTTTAGTGTTATATATCGTAAAAAAATACTATTAAAACTATGTTACCAGATGCATGCATAGTAAACTAAATTAAAATAAATATATTGAATTGTATGTTAAGTATCAACTTCTGAAACAGGCACACGTAAACTCCGTTTTAAAAGATTATGGCAAAATACACAGAAAAAAATTATTGTCAAGAAAAGTTCAATTAAACTTTTGTTCGATTTCAAATTCACTTTCAATTGAATGTTTAATAATATATATTAACTGTTTAATTGAAAACGAAATTTCCAGTTTTTATAACGTATATTAACAACATAGAAACAGATGCAGAAATTTTAAAAATTCGGCAAAAATTCAAAAATCGATTAAAGTAAAAAAATCGCTTTTTTTATTTTGGCGATTATTTTTTTTCAATATTAGCAATTTTGTTTTAATTTTATAGATTTTTTCGAATTTTGGCGATGTTTTAATTGTCACTACAATTTCCGCAAAAGGAGCGAATTCAATTAAACTTTTAACTGAATCAACAAATATTTTAATTGAAACTCAATTTTAGTTTTTTTTCTGTAGACATATTTAGTTTTTAGTTTGCATTGTCTCAAGCAAATTTTTTGATTATATTCCAAGGCAAAGACATCGAAATTTCTTATGAAATGACTTTATTTATTTGACTTTTTTTTCGGAAATCAGCTCTACGCTAACAATACTATAGCAAATGTAGGTAAAAAGAAATGAAATTTCACTTAAAGAAAAGACGACTTTAATTTCAGTAAATTCAACTAACATTGTCAATTGTTTTTAGTGTTCAAAAAACGAGTAACAATTGTAGTAAAAATTAACCTCATGTTAGTAAAAAATAAACAAAAATTTTTTTTTTTTTATTTTTTTAAATAACAAACAACAACTGTAAAAAATGAATGTAAAATCATAAAACAGTCATTTGATGTGGTATGGTTTATTAAATGAACTACAAGGTTAGTAAAAAATTTAATTTGTGCTACAAATGTCTGACAGTTACATTAAAAATAAAGAAACTGTATTACAACCCAAACAACTACATATTTTTAAAGCCGAAGCTTCCTGAGTGTAACAATGATAGCAGCCCATTTGCAAGCGATGTTTTCTAATGAAATTTGCGAACCATATAATAATACTGAACTAACAGGTATTTCCAATTTGATCCAAGTCAAAAACAATTTTTTTTATATTAAATTTATCAATAACATTGTTACTTCCTGAAGAAATGTATTATATTATTAAATTTGAGTTTGATATAATTTTTATTATTAAAAATAAAAATTATGTATTTTTCGACCTTTAATTGTGCAATAAAAATAAAAATTATTCAAGTTCGAGGCCATACTCTATATTTCTTTATTAGGATATTGTCCTAACAAATAATCTATAGAGTTTTTTGTTTTCAAATTTATTATTTGACCCTTTCAGGAATTTTTATAATCTTTAACTTCAAGCTCATATGTTAGTTCTCATGTGGTGAGTAAACTAGTTTATATGAATGTTTGATGTTTGGCACGGTATTGTTACCGCTTTCAAAACGTGTTCTGATGATGGGAGCCTAGAAAATTCCCGAAATAGATCTATCAACACATTCCTGAAAGGGTCAAATAATAAATTTGAAAACAAAAAACTCTATAGATTCTTTGTTAGGACAATATCCTAATAAAGAGATATGGAGTATGGCCTCGAACTTGAATAATTTTCATTTTCATTATTAAATTTGTCAAATCATTTCTAGGGTGCTCTAGCCCCCACAAAAAACGTATAAAAAACTGGATGTTCAAAATTTTTAGTTAAAAATTTTTAAATTTTACTAATATCAAATATAAAAAAATTAAATTTTCAAAAAAAAGACCTATTATAAAAAAAAAAACATTTGCAGTGGAGGTTATATGTATTTTGTAATTTGTTTACACAATTTATATTCCTTCGTGGGAATAATAGGGTTCGTAATAGAAAAGTAAGTAGTTGCCTACCTTAATTTCTTATTCCCAAACTTATTACATGGTAATAGAAAGTTTTGCTGGGATGTAAGTGTTAAATATGTTTGTTATTTAATATGAGTACGCTGGCATATTTTGGCTTGTAAAACCCTTTTATAACTATTTATTAACAACAGGAATTTACTAAATTTGTATGTAGGAAATTTAGAAAAATTAACACTCTTTTTAGTATTTTAAATAATTTAAAACACACATAAAATATTTGCCTTCAGAGTTTTACTCTCTTTAGAAATCAATGCTAACAGCTTTATTTTAACAATTATAAAATAATATTGAAATAATTTATTAAAAAAGTATTTTTACGATAGAAAGACACAGGACATTGCTCTAAAAATTATAATTAAAAATAACAATAAAATGATTGAAAATTGGTTCATCTGTTAAGGTATATAGTAGGGTTATAACTTTTTTGGCAACATCATTCAGTGCCCTACATGTTTCGCTACAAATGTTCACATTATATAGCAAAAATGTAAAACTATCGAAATGTGGAATAAAAAAAAATCACAAAATAAAAAATCTAAAGAGAGTCAACCACGTAATAATTAAATTAACAATTATTTTAGCTCATAAAGCATATTATTCGTTAATACATTTTTTGATTTTATTTGCATTAAAGCGCCCTCTTCTGGAAATATTAGCAACCAAAGTTAAAACAGAATATAAGTCCTAGACGGTTACAAAAATTTTTGGTTTTAAATTTTTTTGAAATATATTGTGGTTTTTGAAAATTTTTTAAATTGTAATGACATTATAATTTTTATAATTTATCTATTTTTGTTTAGATTAACCACGGAAACAATTTTGGCATAAGGTTCACTTTTTTGTATTCAAAAAATTGTAGTCCGATCGGTCAGATTTTTAAAAATTAACTAAAATCGATGTACCAATTGTTATCATAGAATTACGTTTTCGTATTTTCGATCAAAAAATATGATTTTTTAGACTTCTTAAGAATATTTTTTAAAAAAGATTCCATTGACAATGGGTAAAATTGTTTCTTTTAATTATTTGACAGTTATTTATTACATTTATCTACTATTTTTTCATTTACGATTGTAGTAAGGATCTTCGATTTTTTTCGTGTTTTCAGCCACTTAACCCAGAAGTACTGGGTTAAGCGTAACACGTCTATAATGAGTACATTAAGAAATTTATTTAATTAAAATATGTTTAATTTTCAATGATTATATTTTTTTGGATTATATCATCCCGAGTAAAAACGTTCATATACAATCATAATAAAATATTATATAAGAACATATATCTTTATATAGCTTAATATAATTCACATATAATTATATCTTGGATGTTGGTTTTTCGAACATTTGTGATATGTATTTGTAATACGAGGGCGGATCAATAAGTCCGTGACTTTTTAAATAAAAGACAGTTTTTTTTGCAAAAAAAATATTTTTCAACATAATCTTCTGTTATCTCAATGCACTTAGTCCAACGTTTCTCCAATTTTTGAATCCCTTCCAAACAATAGGAAGTTTCGAGTTCCATAAAATAGGCATTTGATTAATCAATAATTTCATCGTTGGAGCTAAGTCTCTTTCCACCGAGCCATTTCTTTAGGTTTAGAAATAGGAAATAGTCACTGGTGGCTAAATCCGGAGAATATGTCGGATGAGGTAACCACGTGTTCACCCGTGCATTATCTTGATGAAAAAGAACTTTTTTCTTGACCATATGGGGTCTTTTTTTTTAAACCAAGTTAAATCGCTCTAATAAGTTCGCATAATATTTGCCGTCTATTGTTTTTCACTTTTGAAGGTAATCATGAGGATTATCCCGCGTGCATCCCAAAAAATTGTTGCCATCACCTTATTGGCCGACAAACTTACCTTGGCCTTCTTCGGAGACGGTTCACCCGGAGAAACTCATTGTTTAGACTGCTGCGTGGTCTCCGGAGTGTTGTTATGGATCCATGTTTCATCCACAGTTACAAAACGCGGCAAAAACTTATTCGAATTGCGGTTAAACAACTCCAAACAATCCTTTGAAGTTGTCACACGATTACGTTTATGGTCAATTGAGAGCAAACGCGGCACCCATTTTGCAGACAGCTTTCCCAAACCCAACTGATAATTTAAAATCGAAACCACACTGCCATATGAAATGCCTATGGCATCAACAATCTCACTCACTTTTACTCATCGATCGACCAACACCATCTCGTGGATTTTTTTCGACATTTTCGGGTGTATTGATCTCTATTGGCCTTTCAGAACGTTTAGCGTCATTTGTACTTGTGCGACCACAACGAAAGTCAGTAAACCACTTTTTTTTACCATTGAAATCGATGATGCAGAGTCCCCGTAGTTTTTATCAAGCTTTTCCTTGGTTTGATTGACGGTTGTTCTTCGCAAAAAATAATGTTTAATTATCACTCTACATTCACTTTTTTCCATTTTTTTAAATTGTATGTTTTGAACAGCAGTTAAACGAAAAGTAAATGATGGAACTTGCTCAAAACTTGACATTAGTCTATTAACAGGTGGTACTTGATGGGACTTATTGATCCGCAATGGTATTTTAAAAGGTCCCAGTTCTCTATAATTGGATAAGAAATATTCGAAATAACCACTTGTACCATACCTGTATACTCTCGAAATTGATAAGGTGTACTAAGTGTTTTATATGTTGTATTTTAAAAATAGAGATGGCAAAATTTTTTTTTTTCAACTTGATGAAGATTTTGTGTTCTTTGGGTTGGTTTTTCTCTCTGTTAGCACACTTGAACATAATTCATTAATATTGGTACAAATATTGTGTCAAATTGTTGTGTATTGTAAAATAAAAATTTACCATCTCTATTTTTGGTACGACTATAGAACGCATACAACGTTAAGTACACACCTTGTGAACAAGGTTGATTTTCAAACATTTAGATTTTTATAATCTAATTAATTAAACAATTTGACATTTGTGAATTTGTTTCTTTTTATGCATAAAAGTGCAGACATAAATATAGCAGCAATATGTGTCAAATTA
The DNA here is from genome assembly GCA_021234595.1 of Delia radicum. Taxonomy (NCBI): domain Eukaryota; kingdom Metazoa; phylum Arthropoda; class Insecta; order Diptera; family Anthomyiidae; genus Delia; species Delia radicum. The sequence continues at coordinate 143,827,960 of CM037853.1, read as the reverse complement.
ATGTAAGACAATAAGTATGTATTGTCTTAATCTAGTAATAAAATTTAAGTTCTTTTTGCCATTGTGGTTGCGAATCATTTTGAAATATACAAATGCATATTTGGCATTATTTCAACGATTTGTACGCATTTTGTTAATGCATAAAACATAAGAAGGCATTTCACACATGTTTTGTGTTAATTTAATTCAAAATTCTCAAAACTAATTGTTGACAAAAACTTACGCTGACATATGAATAAATATACTCGAAATAATAAGTTGGTAGGGAATTATGAAAATATAATTTTGTTTAATTAAGTTAATTTTGAGTAATCGCTAGCAATGAAATTTATACATACACCCAGAAAACAGTCTCAGTTGTGGCCACCGAATTTGTTGTCTATCGAATTCTGGCGGTTACGACAGCTATCGTAGTGCTAAATTATATTTTTAGTTGTGAAAGCTAATATTAAGTTGCCTAACCCAATATTACATTTCAAATAAAATTTTGAGTTCCACAAAATTTTATTGAAATTAAAAAACTTTTTAGATTTTTTGGTATTGAACGGTGGCCCTCAGATCAATAGTCCTCTGTCCTACTAATTGCGCCACAATCACTTTTAATGTTCATTGTCTTATTTGCTATTTAAACATTTGAATATTTTATTTTAATTGAAGAAAAACTTGGTGTTTGTCTTTTCCAAGATTCGAACACGAAAGTTCGGAGTGCAAGGCAAAGCCTCTACAAACTACACCACAAACACTTATATATGTTGAGTGCTAAATTTTAATTTAAATATCTTGTTAGGAAAACAAACATTTTCTCAAATTCGTTTACCAATACCAATCATTAGTTGCTTCTATGTATAAACAATACAATCCACAGTTCGGTTGGTACTACTGAACCTCTAATTTAGTGACATATTTGATTGCGAATACCGTATTTGCTGTAACCAGTTTTGATAATCGACAATTTTTTATAAACAATTGATAGATGGTACCAATTCTCGTATATGATCACAAAATAAATGGATGCTTCTACCGTACACAATAACTAACCGAATTTTATTTAAAATGTTGATTGGAAATACCAATAATTGGATAAATGGATTGTTTTTTAGCACCTTTTATATCTTTTTATTTTCCAGTACAGTATTTTTGCATTATTAATCGATTATTGGTAGTTACAAATAAAATAACGTCCTATAGTATTAATTGCAATTGTCTGAAAAAGACGTTAAAATTCAAACTCAAACAAAATCAAACTTTGCTCTCTGGCAATTCTTCCCTAACTACGTAAGCGCCACCTATCGAATATACAAAGAATATATCATAGATATGGCATCACTTACAACATATGGGAAAACAGTGGAAATTAGAGTGAGGTAAGTTTCTAAAAATAGAACTGTTGTGTTGTTGGAGTTGTACTTCTGAGATTATGTATGCAAGAACAAAAACACCGTGTATTGATTAAAACTAGTTTTAATCACAACAAAACTCGACCTAACGATAGCTCAGAGGGCTAAAGCGCTCTGTCCAACGTATAGTGCGAGTGCATGTGGCATTAGTTTATCTATACCACGTTTATCTATACCAAGGTCAGTGATTGCACAGAAAAATTTCATATAGACGCAATCGAACAAATAAAAACATAACATATATTATATAATTCAAAAAATTCAAAAAACAGGGTCACTGACGAAGGTTCAATACCAGAAACTGCACAGTCTGATTCAGAAAAAATTTAAAATTTGTAATGTAGTTATGATTTTTAGAAAATACACTCATTCTTCTATACCACGCTTTTCACAATTAAATTAAATAAAATTGCATATTAATTATAAAATTCAAACTCAAACCTATCAAGTAAATTTGAATGGTTTTGACCGAATTCCAATTCGGTTGGAAGTTTCTAATTTTTATGAGAGTGTACACTGTACACTAAGGTGGTCCAAAAAAAAAGTTAAACTTCAATAGCAGCACAATCCTTAAAATATGCAATTATGAAAATAAATATGGTCTGCCAAAACAACTCAAAAACAGTTTGGTTTAGAGGTTGCAGATTGACATTGGAATTTCAAATAAGTACTTGTTTCATTATTTATTTTGAATCAAAAAAGAAATAATAATACGAAAAAGCAAATATTAATTATGTGCTCCCCGGTAGGCTAGTTGGTAGCGTGCTGGCTTATCAGTGCAAGGGTCGTGGGTTCAATTCCCACCATAGGCATTGGTCTGTTTTCGCTACAACGCACCGAAAGCCTTAGTAGCTAGTGCTCGGTTAGGGTAATAGTATATAATTTGTAATTAAGTGATTATTAATTAATAAAAAAAATATATTTGGGTGTACATACGAAATACAAATTTAAATCGAAATCGCGAAATTAGCGAAAATGGAAAAATACATACAAATAATAGTTAAGCTTTGATTAAGTGGTTTTCATATAATTACCGCTTCGAAAAGAATTTTTTTGCAAGAATGTATTTCTGCTTTTTTGCATGAATGTACTCTACGTAAAATAAATCTTTTGTTAATAAATAAATTTAAATAAGCCAAATATTATCGAAAAACAAAAAACAGCCTTAATTTAACTTCAACTGCAAGAATATCTGTTATCATTTCTAAAATTTAAAATAGCACCATATATGATGAAAATCAATGGATTTTTCAATGACATGGTTTTAGGTAATTAGAAAAATAACGCAACAAAATAGATTTTTTTGGAATGTCTGAAAAACGTGAATTATTTAAAATCCAAAATCTTGAAAACAGTAGACTGATTTACCTGATTAGTTATTTGTACTGATATTTTATTGTGAGCGTATGTAAAACAGTTTTATTGCATTTTTTTCCTGCACAAGTTAAAAAAAATATTTGTTTGAAATGCAAAATGAACTCCGAGACAAATTATGTGTAACAAATTGGAAAATTTATGTGGCAGAGGTAATACAAAAATAAAAAAAAATTATTTTTAAAATAAAACAAAATGTTTTTTTAAAATAAATTTATTTTTTAAATTAGCCACAAAAATAATAAGACAATTGTCTTGTCACCACCCCAGTCAAAAACTGTCTGTGGTACAAAAAAATCCAGCACTGGTATACCACTCTCTAACCGAGGAATTGTAAGTAAACCACTGGCAGAACACTTGTTTAATACCCTTTATCAGCATTTGCAAAAACAGTTTTGACAGTATTTGTTTTACATTAATTTCAGTTGTCTACAGAAAATATCATTGGCAAAGAATTGGCTGAGACCACTTTGCCAACGTTTTGGAAAGTAGTTTTCCTGTTCTATCTATCCTAAAAAGTTTGTAGTCGGATGTTTCCGAGTTCGAACCCGGTTTCAGGTTTTTTGTGTTTTTTTTTATACTTTTTAATATTTTTTTCATATTAAATTAATTTTTTGGTTTCTGGAAAAGCTCTCTGAAAACCAACAGTGGCAAGTTGTTTCAACCAAACTTTATGTCACTGCTGACATATTTGAGCTGCCAACTGCTACCCTGTTGTTATCATTTACATACGTTTTAAGTTATCAAGTATTATATGTTTCGTTAGCTCAGTGGTTAGAGCTGTCGGCTGCCAATCTGTTTACGAATCCCGGCGGGACCAAAAAACATATGCATGAACTTTTTTGAAATTTTATTTTGGAAAACAAATTTTTAGACCACCTCTTTCATTGTTTTACCAGCATTTTGGCAACGTTGGAAATTTAGTTTCCCCAGTGCTTGTCCGACACTTTTTAAACTGGCGGACCTTTTTCCTAATGATGTTTTAATTTTGGGCTTGGGAAAGCACTTGTTGAAAGAACAAATTGCTAGCAGTTGTACCACTTGTTAAAGTGGTTTGCCAGCGGTGGTCCGTTTGTCTTTTTTTTGACCGGTCAGTTGTGTAACACAACTTTAAATTTTATTTTAAAAAAAAAAACACAGCGGGAAATGCATTACTCTTCTATATTAAACAAAATCATATCATAGGAGAATTGTCTATTAAACCACTTTGTATTTTCCTCGCTAAAAGCCTGTTTTACTATTTTGCAGCTATTCTATATTAAGTTTTCTGAATGACAGGCAAACACGTGTGCAGACTTTATCATTGAACATGTTACACGATTAAAACAGTAACTGTCATTTACCGACAAACACACACAAAAAATCTCTACAATCATGGAAAGAATAGTGATTCTATGGAGACTAAAATGTCTGCTGCTAGTCATATACAGCACGATATACTTTATAAGGAGTAATGAACTTACTTGTCGGAATCATTACTTTTTACAACAATGACCAAAGTGTCCAGTATGGGATGATGGTCACCAACATTAAAAAATATTTTCTATACATACTTGATACATTGCAACCCAGTGCAGAAACGATAATGACATGCCATTATTTTTCGGACTACCAGTAATAACACCAGCTTACTCTCTACATTACTTTAACACAATTGTATTTGCATTCTGGAAAGTAATGACATATTCTGCAAGCAAGTCATTTATAGAGCGCTAGACCGATAACCAGGAGACCCAAGTTTGAATTCCATGGGGGTACATTTTATTTAAAAAAAAATTTCAACAAAATTCAGTTTTTTTGAAAATTAATTTTTAGGTTAATTATTTATGTCCAATCAATATAAGTAAGCAGATATTTTTTATTTTTCGTAAGGTGATTAGTAATGATATGTCATTATTTGAAACTACGTCAGCATATAAAAGTAATGAGATTTGTAATGACAATTGTAAGTACTTTCCAATACCAAATACGTACTTATATAACCACTGGGAATGTATTTCACTTATAAAAATGATCCAATTTAGAGAATGTGTGGATTTACTATAAAAACTTATATGGAATGAATTATATATCTGCCCTCTTATGTTTCTTATAAATGTTTATAACACTTTTTGAATGGAAAAATTATGAACCGTGTTATTTGATAAAAAACATGACAACCCGGCAAACCGCAAAATATGAACATAGAAATCATATTGCCTGTTGGAAAATCCTATAAGAAGATGCACAATTTGACAGTCATTTTGGTTTACATTATTTCTTCGAAAAATACTATATATCCGATATTAAATGCTCTTTGTTGTTGAAAGCTGTATAGGAAAGTGTGCCATATCAACTGAATTTTTCCCTCCAAAATTATGTTGGTCTGTAGTAATTTTTTCATATCTCGATTAGTTTTCACAAAAAATCGAAAACTTAAATTTTTGCGAACTGAAAACAGTTTTTTACAAAAAGTACTCTATTGTAGGTTTTGACTATATCATATCATATCGCTCAAACCTCTTTTATATTCCTTTTTTTTTTTTTGTTAAACAAAAATACATTTAAAGAAATATTATTTAAAAAGTTTCTTCTCGCTCATTATTATGTTTATTTGCTAAAAAAAATAAAATTTAGCCTACTTTTTTTGAATTTTTATATTTTAAGGGCTGATTTTAAGCTTAACGTATCTACCGATTAAAGAAAGAAATATGTGCAAGTGAATTTGATGCAACCACCTTTATAAAAGGTTTCTGGGCCGTAGCCGAAAGCAAAAATGTTGATACTAATATTGGCTATGTAGTGTATTAGGGTTGCTATTTATGTAAAATATAGGTTAAAAAGGTTTATACAAATCATTCTCGATAAAAAATTAACAGGTATTAATACACAATTTTCTTTAGACTCATTCCATATAAAAGCATTAAATAAAATCGAATTTTGAAAGGATAAAAAATTCTGGATAAAAAATTCTGGATAAAAAATTAACAGGCATTAATATACATTTTTCTTAAGACTCATTCCATATAAAAGCATTAAATAAAATCGAATTTTGAACCTCGACAATATTTAATTTTAATCAAACTCGGTTTGGAAAGTAACAAAGTAAGTAATAGGGAGTTTAGACTGAAAAGGTAATCTAGAAAAAAGTTGATTAACTGCATATATTTTCACTATAATTATGCAGTTAATCTACTTTTTACAATATTAAATTTTTAGTCTAAACTAATAATAAAGCTACGTGATTCATTGATATCTCATTTTAAAGCTAATGTTATCGTGCTTGTATAATAAAAAAAAATAAAATATATATGTTAATTATAAATTATTCAACTATGTTGCCAAGTCCATATATGGAACTCTTACGAGATCCAAAGTCATGAGTAAAAGTCTGAAAAAGGTAATAAATATGGCAGAAAAAAAGATTTACATAAAAAATATTTTTTTAAAAAATAAAAACATAAAAGTTTTACAAAAGTATTTGCACATAATTTCCAATATCATTTTAACGGTTTAAGCTACGAAGATCGGGGATCCCCCTTTTTAAAGCTACTTAAATCGTGGTTTTGCTAGCATACACAAATAATTTACTTCTTTACTGCAAAATAAAATTTTCAGTGGCTCGCCAAAGGGTTAAGGTTCTAAATATTTTTTTCCAATTCTATAGAGTTTATTTAGTTGCTTAACTAACACTTTAAACAAAATATTGCCTTTGATTTCATCCCGCTGGACTTGATTAGGAATTTCGTATTTTCAAATGGGAATATCTTGGGAAATCTAGGAGATAACCCCCACAAGAAAGCATGTGGTTTGCCTCTTAAAAGCATATAACAAATATGTTATTTTTTTGTAAATCGGACTAGAAACAAAAAAATGCCATGAACTAAAAATTTTGTAAGCAAAAGTGCCCTACTTTGGGGAGTCATGTTGCCGCTCCCGGCGGGTTTGGGAGGTTCAACATCAAAAAAAATTGTGATATATCCAACTGTACACTATAAAAAAGTATTTCCAGCTGATTAGTATTGTGTCAAAAATCATATCGGAATCCCAAAATATTACGAACAAGGGTGTCGATCATAATATATTGGCAAAATTTCAACATCCTACGACTACTGAAAGACGGTGCACCGCGATCATTTGTATTGGCGATTTCAACCACTGAAAGACGGTGCACCGCGATCATTTGTATTGGCGATTTCAACCAAAATCGTAAACATTTTTGTTTATGTATATTAGGGTAACAGCCAAATCGGACAACGCTTTCGGGTCAAGCATCGAGGTCGAAGGTCACATATATGTAAATTTTACTACACTCAAAGAAAAGTAGAAAAGTTAGTAAAACGTCTTGTAAATCAGGTATACCATTTTTTAGCAAAATTTTTTGCTAAAATCGTGTTTTTAGCTAAAATTTTTGTTATACTTATACTTTTTTGTTATGCTTTACCACTATTATACTGTTTTACTAATTAATTTTGCTAAAAAAAATTGTGCTGATAATAGTGTGGACGACAACCAGATTGAAGATATACGCAGAATGAAGCAGATGTCGCGGCATGTCAAGATGTAGTAGAGAAGAGGAAAATGATACTAAAAAGTACAACTCTAATAAGACATATAAAAAAATCAACCATGGAAGACCTTTGTATCTGTTTTTCATACATAAAACAAAATTTAGGATTAAAACAACTTAAATTTTGGGTTGTGACCGGCTTGTGAAAATAATTGTCTATTAATTAAATAAAAGACAAAATGAAATATTTAAATTTAATATGTATTTCTAAACTAAATGTTTATAGATTAATAATCCAGTGTGGTCGAATTGCAAACAAACAAACATATTCAGACATGTAGAATTATCTATAATTATCTTCGGCAGTTGCGTCCTTTAAAAGATATCATCATTTAGACAACCATTGATGTAAGTAATTGAAAGAAAATTTTTGTTATGTTATATATATTTATTTCTATATATTTTCAGTTATAAAATTAATTCATGTCGTCAAAGTGGGAAAATGAAAATTTTTATATTTCGTAATTATTGTAAGTTATTTTTAAAAGAATCACAAAAATATGTTTTATGATTTTCAGCAAATAAATTAACTAAATTACAATTTTTCTACAAATTTTTTGCGTTTTTTTCAGTCTACTAAAATTCAGCAAAAAATTTATTAATTTTTAGCAAGGCTTTTGTATTTCTAATCTACTAAGTGTTAGCAAAACTTTTGCTGAATCTACTAATTTTGTCGCTGAAAATCAGCGAGCTGATTGCTGACATTAACAATTTTTTTGCAAGCACCCTCCTGACTAAAATTTTGCTGATTCAGCAAAATTTTTTGATGACTTTACAAACTTTTTTTTTGAGTGTACTTATATGAAATAATTAACTGAAGCTCGTTAATTTTCTGCATTATTTCACGAAAATGTGTAGATTTATGTATTTTAATAGAAAGTAAACACAAACTATATAATCCCTAAAGTCATAAATAATCTTCATTGATTGCTGGAAATTGATAGATACCTTTATTTGGATATATGAATTACAAAAACAATTTTTTTTGAATTTAGCTACTTCTGCCGCAAGTGTTCACAAGTGTTCCAAATTAATTTGCTATTACAGACAACAATCATTCTTTTGAAATTAGCGGATTCGAATGATAAATTTGAAGGATTACTAGATTTTTAAAATTAAAATTCTATATTTAATTCATTGTACGGAAGCTAATTTAGCTTAAATTTCATTCAGTTGCGGGTGTTCAGTGCGTTTTATGAGTGATTTGTTGTTATTTTTTATGAAAAAAATATTTTAGATAATATGCCCTCGTTAAGAGAAGAAATATTTTTAATTGGATATCCAAAATATCAACTAGTTGGTTGTAAACTTCCTTCAAAGTGAGACTGCCGCAAAGTATTTTTCCATAATATGAGGACAACTAAACTATTTGCCAAAGATAGTGCTGCTCTTGTGGTAAAATGTTGTTACATTTTTTTGGTAGTGAAGACAACAGTGAAAGGATAGTTTAGACAATCTGCTCGATATTGGTTATAGTGATGAACTGGAACTAATAGATAAAGAAGAAGATAGGAGAAGGTAGTATGTTAGGAGTGGTAGTCAACCTAAATCAAAAGGAAGAAAGAAAAATTAAACGAAAAAAAAACAAGAAGAATTGCGTAAAAAACTAAGTGAGAATTTACCATCAACTTCATCAGGTAAAAATTTGATTTAAATTTTTGTTAGATGTACTGAACTATGACATTATTTATTTTAGATTGCAATATCCTCTTAATCCGAAGAAGTTGCAATATCAGAAGATGAATATTCTGTATGCTCACCAGAATTAAAACGTATTCGCAAAACTTCCTGTACGCAAAAGCAAAATTTTTTAACACCAAGACTAGCTGCAGTTTTGGACAAATTGAAGCCGGGAGATGCTGTATATTTATTGGTAGCAGTTTTTGATGCCATGGGACTTAATCTATCTAATTACATTTTAAAGTGATTCTCCATAAGTCAATAAAGAGCACAATTAAGAAAAACGCAAAGTGAAAAAATTATATTACAAAAGTAATAAATACAGAAAATTATATGCCAGGAATAGCTCATCCAAGAGTTGTTGGAATTCTAGGTGATAATGTTGCTGAAGTTTTGACTTTTGCTTTTAATAAAATGAATGAATCGTTTCCAAGAAATGATTACAAAGAATTTTAGCAACTGGTAATTATATTTCTTGGTGGCAGTCCTCCTAGAGGAATAAAATTCGCAAAACCTGGTGGATTGTATTATGCTAGATGATGGCAAAGGCTATTTACTGTTTGAAAATAATAATATCTCGAAATCAGTTTCCTGATATAACCGATTTGGAGATCAATGGTGTGATAGAAGTGGCTGGTTTTATTGTTAGCTGTTACTCACTTTTTTGGTTTGGTTCAAAAAAATTGGATAAAGCAGCTTTAAATGATATTATGTTTTTGAGAAAATTAGAAAACTACAAAACAGTTAATCAAAGTATTGCTGACAAAGCCATTTCAAAAATATTAAATCATCTGTTTTATTTAAATGTGGAATGTGTGGGCCGTGGTTTATTTGACGAAAGAATAGATGCTGTATCAGAAGGCAAATTAGTGGCGAAGATGTCTACTGATACTTCTCAAGATGAAGAAATACCAACAAAGCTTGTAATAGAGGAGACAAATTTAAAGAATTTTATATTGAGAGATAATTCTGATATTTTACAAGATTTACTTTCCAAAAATACAAAAAAAAGTATTCCAAAGATTTAATATTTCTACACACAGAGAAATAAATTGCCAACCGAATTTAAAAGTGTATTTTAATGGTAACAACTCAAAAATTCAGTTAGTTCAACGATATTTACAATCGAATTTTTAATATCTTTTTCGTTGCAAATAAAATTCGGTTAAATTAACCGAACTTTGTTTTGGAAACTAATGTTGAGTTGTACCAACCGACTTAAATTCGTAGTAACCGAATTTCAGTTGACAAACAGCAAAATTTTTCTCTGTGTGTATGGACTTTTTCATCAAAGACCCGCAATGTTATGGAGGAGTACGTAAGAGGCAAAAATATTGTCCAATCATCCATCACTTAAGTGTTGTCAACGATAGTACCGAAAGAGGAGTTAAACTGATTCAAGAATACCATGGCAAAATTACAAAAGATGAGGAACAGAAACAACATTTAATGAAGATAACTAAAATTTTGTATTAGTTGTGTGTTTAGTTTCTTTTTGTAATCGTTGTTTTTATATTTTACAGGTAGGACAAAGCTATAGGCACCAGTATTCGAAGAATGCTAATACAATCTCTACAAAAAAATGTTGGTCTATAAATTGTTTCATGTGACATGTTTTTATTATTTATTTTTAAAATAATAACAATTTAAAATTTTTCATTTTAAGTTTGTAAAGGTCACTTTGACCCAAAAATATGTCATAGGGGTAATTTTTTTTTTTCAGCATTGCAATCCATGTATTTATATAAAATATCTATAAATTTCCACCAAATAATGAAGAATATTAAATAATTTGAGTATAATATAGTTTGTGGGTCACTTTGACCCAAAGGAGATACTAAGGTTAATTTCCAAAAATATTTTTTCCTTTTTTTTATTAAAACAAATAAATCTAAATATTTTCGTAAAATAATGCAGAAAGTTAACGAGTTTCACAAATTTATTTCATATAAATAGTAAAATTTGCATATATCTGACTTTTGACGTCGATGCGCTTCCCGAAAGCGTTTTCCGATTGTGCTCAAATTTTCAGAACTGAAGTTTTAGACCTCAAATTTTGAACAAAATTGTTTTTCCATACAAACGATTGTCACCCTAATGTTTATATAAAAAATGTCCCCTATGTATGCTCTGTATCCAGTTAATCAACTTATACGGTAGATATATGACAACTTTGAGGACAGTCCCCAAAGTACGCAAATGTCCCCAAACTATGCGGTGTTTCGAATAAATCTCGCCTAAGTATGTGCTATATCGAACTAAATCCCCTCAAATTATAAAAGGTGTATTTTTATGGAGGTATAGGTCTTTGAATTGGAATAAAACAAAAATGAATTTTTTAAATTGATATGAAATTTACTTTATTCGAAAGATAATGTGTATAATTTAAATATGACTTCTGACATATGACCGCCACGGCTGGCTCGGACGTAGTCTAATCCAGCGGCATTAAATCGCACGATCTTGGAGGCCAATTCACGGGTCCGAAACTCGCTTATGAAAATCGGGCTCAACGGCAATCTTGTTTTGGGCCCATTCACCGAATCTACGCCTTGGTAGGTGATCGTGTGGCTTCAATTATTGCACGAGTTGGATTTTGTAACCACGCAAACCAAGATCTTCCCGCAAAATCTTCCATAAAGGTGATGGACACATATCCAATTCATTTGCACGATGGCGCATATACTGATTGGTGTCTTCCTCTACGCTACGCTCTACAGCAGCAATGACTTCTTCTGTCATTTAGAGTAAAAGTGGTGCAAAATGTTCCATAGTTAATCGAATTAATTGCTCTGATGGACGATTATGTTGACCGTAAAATGGACATCGTGTGCGATACATATTTCAATTAGAGCCATGATTTTCAAAATGAATTTGCCCAATTTGGAAGCATTACTCAGGCGTCAGTCTAATCATGTTTAAATACCAAGCCAAACATAAATTACTTGACAGCTATCATCTATGATCGACACCCATAGCCCAACAAAAGTGTTTTTGGTACATCTAACTGATGAGCCATTAACAAATTATTAGTATTCAAAATCAGGCTAAAAACTATAATTTTAAAGATTAAAAGCTGGTGAACGGATATCGATATGTCGGCTAATTTTATATACATATATAATTTTTATAGAAATTATTTTGCATAGTATGTGTTAAAAATAAACAAATTTTAAATGTTATGTAAAAAATATTGTTATAGCTTTATCATTTTTCAACGGATCGCATAAAAAATCAAAAAAAAAAACACTTTCTTGTTATCTAATATACACAAATGATATACCGCATCCTCAAAACACCGTGACTGCAACGTTTGCCGACGATACGGCCATTATTTCTACTGGTAACACCATTCAAGAATCAGTAGAAAAAACCTAAAATGTCATTAATCAAATAACAGCATGGACAATAAAGTAGCGAATAAAATTGAACAATAAAAAATCGATACACCTAAACTTTTCAAACAAGAAATTTGGTCACCACAAACGTAACATATTAAATGTTGAAGTTCCATATGCAAACTCTGCAAAATATCTTGGAATGAACCTCGACGCTAAACTAAAATGGAAGGAACACATAAAAAAACACATTCAATTTGAGATAAATACAGAGAATTAAGCCACCTCCTTGATTTTAAATCTGACTTATCTTTGCACAACAAGCTGATCATTTACAAACAAGTACTAGGTCCCATCTGGAGTTACGGTATCCAGCTGTGGGGCTGTGCCCAGAAATCCAACATAAACATTATACAACGTTTCCAAAATAAAGTTTTACGAAAAATGGTGAACGCTCTGTGGAACGTAAGAAACACTGACCTTCACCGTGATCTAGGAGTTGATAGTGTCATAACCACTATTAAAAAGTATGCAGTCAATCATCATACTAAACTACAACGCCACACCAATGAGGAAACTTCTCGTCTTTTGTTTAATCCATGTAACGAACGAAGGTTGGTTCGTACAAAACCCATTGATCTGCTTGGGGAAAATTTGCCTTAGATCATCCTTATTAAGTTACATATCTTAACAATATAATAATACTACTAGATAGTTCTGCTTGAGCTAGTTGTAGTCTTAGGAAAAAAACAAAAGATTTGTAATAAATTTTCGTATCATCATTTGTTTCAATAAAAAAAAAAACTTTCTTGATGCAATTAGTTTCTAAAAAATTATGATTTCAAAAAGTTAAATATCCCAAAGAAACTCTTATAGCTGTCTAGAATTGGCCGACAAATTTCACTTATTATACAGAAAAGATTAGATTAGATTAGACTAGAGTGGCACTATGCACCGCGACCAGAAGTTGGTATTTTGTGCTGCCAGCGAATACACCCTATAGGTTCAGCCTCCCTACGAAGCCAACTATCCTACCAGGTAAACAGTTCCAATCGTCCGATGGCATCACTATTCGACCACCAAAATAACGCACCCTCCTGTCGGAGACCCTCGGACATTTGCAGAGAACATGCTCTGAGGTCTCGGGTTCCAATTCACAAAACCTGCATTATCCGTAGAGGATCGTCCCATCTTGTACAATTGATACCTAAGGCCACAGTGTCCCTTGAGGTAACCCGTCACGGTCCTTAGTTCGCCCCTCGTCATAGACAAGAGTTTTCGCGACCTCTCCCCAGAGGGAGATATAAACAGCCTCGCCTGTCGCTGTCCAGGCGATCTGGCCCAATAGGCCCCAAACTCCGACTACCTCCATCTTCTGAGCCTCTCTCTGACATACCCATTGGGTACGCCACAGAAGGGTTCCGGGCCAATGAATTGTCGACGAGCTCCGCAGTTGGCTAAATAGTCAGCCCGTTCGTTGGCCTCATGGCCAAGAACCCAGCCCAGTGTCAAGGAGTTGTTAAGTCCTAGACGATTTAGAGAGTCGATACATTCCTTAACCAGACCAGATGACATATCTTGAGCCCTCAAGGCACCAAGTGCCGCCGGGCTGTCAGATAGAATGTAGATCGTAGCCCCACGTGTCCTCCTCCGCAGACACTCTTCCACACAGATACAGATAGCGAAGACCTCCGCCTGAAAAACGGAGGGATACAATTTAGAAAAAAAAATTTGGGTCTCATCCCAAATAAATTCCTGGCTATGGCAGTGATAGGTTGTTATAAAATCTTCATGTTTTTTCCATCAAAAAAGTGTCATGATTTGAAGAATTTATACTGATTGATTACTACGAAGTTGCCTGTTGCGCGTTAGTTTATGATAAACAAATAAAATACTAGGGTTTATATAAAAGTAGATTACAAACAGAAACAATAGAGCTCATCACGTAAATTTGATTTTCAGATATCATCTCTTTTTTCCGGTTTCTGCTATAATAAAAAAATGGGCGTGACTATTTTTTTCAAATCTTATCTTCTTCAACACGCGCCGCGGTGGCCAAAAACGCTGATATAGGGATATATTTATATGAAATTTGAACTCGACATTCGATTATACACCAAAAATTATTAAAATGAACATTTTTCCCACTTTCTATAATGTACCGTTTAGGCAATAGAGTGGATGGAAAACTCTATTTTTTCAAAAACTTTTAAAAATAAATTTTGCAGTTACACACAATAAATATGTATTACCAACTGAAAATAATAGTACAAAAATTTTCGCTATATCGCGAACCGTTAAAAAGTTCTTAACGTATCAATTTTGTAATCAATAAGAAAAATAAATTTTTCAATACACACAATAAAAAGGTATTTTGAGCTACGAAAAGTGCTAAAAACATTTTCGATGTATCGCGGCCCGCTTAAAAAGTTTTTAATCAAAAAATATTGCATTTCAATAAATACAATTTTGCACGATTTTTCTCTGCTAAAAATGTTCTTTGATTGTGTGTCATCAAAAAATACTTTTTAAGTTTTCTGAAAAAATTTTATTTTCTCCAGCCACACACAATAAAATGGTATTTTGAGCTACGAAAACTGCTAAAAACATTTTCGATGTATCGCGGCCGCTTAAAAAGTTTTTAATCAAAAAATATTGCATTTCAATAAATACAATTTTGCACGATTTTTCTCTGCTAAAAATGTTCTTTGATTGTGTGTCATCAAAAAATACTTTTTAAGTTTTCTGAAAAAAATTATTTTCTCCAGCCACTCTGTCTCCTCAATGTGCACTTTTTTTAAAAGGATAATTTTTAGCTTATAATTGAAAGGTTAATTCAAATTTTATATAAATAAATCTCTTTTTGGTCAATGGGAAAAGGGACCCTAAATTTGCGCTTTTGGCAGCCCCGCTCTGTGGAAGGAGTTAGAATTTATAAAAACAAATAACGCCATTTTTTTATTGATACAAAAAATTTTAAAAAGTGAAGATATCCCGAAAACAAAGAAATTTTGTACTATTCTGACGAACTCTAATACACACATATTAATATTTAGTGGCGGTATGTTGGAAATAAGAATGTTTTTAAATTGAAAATATTTAAACAGATGGGATTCCACGAATTAATCGATATTAATGATAATTTTTAATAAATTTTATATAACCCCAGCAAAACTTCGGTAATAGGTTGTTATTCCGGAAGATATTACCTGGTAATAAGTTGAACGCCTTACCCTTATATTTCTTTGATAATGTTCCCTTGTTAAACTAATAGGGTTTCTAATAGAAAAGTTTGTTACAAAAAGTTTATTTTTCCACCCGATACTTATAAAAAATTTCATGTATACAATTTTTGAATTTTAATTACTACCTAATATAAAAACATTTCATTTTAAATAAAAAACTTATTACATCTTCAAGTAATATGTGATTTGCAAGGTGTTACCAGAATGGACATGCCTTGTTAAAGTAATTGGGTTTGCAACAGAAAAGTAACCAGTTACCGACCTTATTTTCTTATTAAAAATTTTATTACCGGGTAAAAGAAAGTTTTGCTGGGATGTTTACATCTCATAACTGACTATATTTTTACAACTTATCCCAGTAAAAAATTTTCGTGTTTTAGAAGAAGAAAAAACAAATGCGCTGATGTAAGTGCTTACTATTACATAATATTAAGAAGCAGCAAAAGAAGCAAATAATTTTCGTAAAAAATAAACAAACAAACATTTTGAGCTTACTTTTTTCCCTAACAAGGATCCAGGTAGTAAGCAGCTTGCCCTAGTCCCTTACAAGGATGCAGGTTGTAGTGCAGAAAGTTCCATATCGTGGATTATAAACGATCTGTAAAACTTTTCCCGAGTGATTTCCGATTGTGTTTGGTGTTTTCGAGTATTTAATAAAAATAATTAGTCATTTAGCTGTTTCTAAAGAGCGAGCACGTGGAGCGGTAAAAATAAATGAAATAATTATATTATATGTCAAAAATTTTAACAACAAAAAACTAATATTTGTAGAATTTTATGTAGAATAAATTTTATAATATTCTTATTATTACTTTTAATCGTAATAATGTAAACATGAAATGATATTTTACAGTAACCCATTAAATCGCTGCTTTTTATAAGCGCTGCAATCCGCGCTTATTTTGCGAAAAAGTAATGCTTCCAAGTGGGAATTCGCCATATAAAAATCATCAAACTGTAAAAACTGTCAATTAAAGCAATGTCTATATAAAACTCTCACCCTCGGTTAACAGATTTTGCCTGCAAACAGAATTGGAAAAAATGTTTGCTCAAATCCATCCAATTGTAAAACAATCCTAAATATTTCAAATCATATTAAAAAAGTTTTCTCAAAGAAGTCCGGCGCATTCGCAGAGTTTTGTGTTTTTATGAAAGACGAAAAACCACCTTCTATTTTTGTCACATCACGTCACCCTTTTAACTTGCTTATATTTTAGGACCAAACAGTTCGATTTTTTTCTAATTATATAGAGTTTCTAAAGTACTACACAAAAATAGAAAGAAGTAAAAAAAAATGTTTTTCCCTGTTTTTCTCCTCATTGAACCGTACAACTGTTAACGTATGTGACTATGGAAATGCCCATTTGTTTATCCGTTCAATATTAATCAAATAGTGAATGAGGTTTCCTGCCAACTTTTGAATATTGCGTAGATATTGCGAAATTAAAGAAGGCTTTAGGAAAATCTGGATAATTTTGCGATATTTAGTTTAATATACTAGCGAAATGTTACTGCTTGAGCCAAATTGCGTTAAATTTATGCTCTAGCTTTCCTCTGATTAATGATTTGCAATTACTATAAAAACGACAAAACCTTTAGGCTACCTTATGCAATTGCTATAAATTAAATTCCTAAGTGATAAAAACGAAAAAAAAAAATATTTTTAAAATGTGATGTTGTTAGAATAATTAAAATTTATTAGTGGCATGAATTCGATGCGTTCGATGTTACTTTTAAACAAATAATAGCGTTGAGTGATATGAGCAATGAAAATTAATAATGTGGTGAAAAATGCTGAAAATATATACCCAAATTTTACGTTTTAACTAAAATAACATAAACAAATTACAAAAAAATGGAAAAAAGAAATACACTTAGGAAATTATGTTGGTAAAGACGACTGCAATTGTAGTCAAAAACAAATGAAATTTTATTTAAAAAAAGGACGACTTACATTTCATTAAATTCAACTAACAATGTCATTTGTTTTTTAATGTTCAAAAAATGACTAACATTGTAGTAAAAATGAACCACATGGTAGTAAAAAATAAACCAAAATTTTTTTTTTTATTTTTTTAAATAATAAAAAACAACTGTAAAAAATTAATGTAAAATCATAAATCAGTCATTTGATGTGAGTTGTTTTTTAAATGAACTACAATGTTAGTTAAAAATTTTATTTGTTCTACAAATAACTTACATTTACATTAAAAATAATTAAACTGTATTACAACCCAAACAACTACATATTTTTAAAGCAGAAGTTCCCTGAGTGTATGAATTCAAAATAAATAGACAATTTGCTGTGCACAGGGGTTTTTTGATGTTTTGAATCATGAATATTTATTTTTGAAAATATATTTACAGAAAAAGAAAATGCAAACTACCTACAAACTATATTATCACTCAAAAAAATTTCACATAGGTAATATATGACCAAATCTTTGAGCAAATAAGTACTTTTCTATAAATTTTAATATTTATTTTTCCTTTCAAATTTCAATGATATTTTTTTCTATGTAATTAGACCATGTTCACAGATGCCATTTGATGATAACAACTATGTTTAAATTTAAAATTTGACATAATAGCAAAATAAAAACAAATTTGTACAAATATCTTAAACTATTTAATATTTTATATTTATATTATTAAGCCCCAATAACATATCTCACAATAACCAATGGCTTAACAATAGTTATGGAAATACCTGTGGTTAAAGTTAAACTGTGGTTAATTTTAGAAATGTTATTCATTTTAAAAGTTTAAAATATTTTATATAATTTTTATGTGCTAATAAAAGAAAAAAAATTTCAATTAAATGTCGAAAAAGCCATTTCTCAAAATAAATTCTTCCCATAGTATGTGTCGTATATTTCATGTTGATGTTGCAATGTAATTGTTGTTACAACTAGGTTATATATTTGGTCTTAATGCAATTGTCGGCTAAGAAAAAGCTATGAAAATAGAATTAATATAGTTGGTCAAGTCCAAATATTTGTTATCCTGCAGTATTAAAAACGTCAAATTCAAATGTACCAACAGTTTAATGTACGATCTGTATATAATTTAGCTATAAAAAATGTCATATAAATTACTCAATTAATACAGAATTGTAGTTTTAAGAAATAAAAAAAGTACAACAACAACTTTTTAAAAAACTCAAGGAAATTCTTGGGACTTCTTGGAAAAAGAAAAAGTTCCATCACTTCTTCAATTTTCAACCGATTTTAACAAATGAATTCTCATTTTACTCCAGAAAACGCTAACTTCGTGAATACTGTTTTTTTAAAATATGATTTGGAAAAAAGCTAGTAAAAGTTGAAAAAGAAAAAAAAAAGAAAATTTTATATATTATTAAAAAAATCTCTACATACTTATAATAATATGTATAAAAAGGTGTACATATTTTGAAAGACCAGTTAATTTTCTTTTGAAAAGCGTTTAAAATCGGTTAGAAAATGACTGAGTGACAATGTTTAAATGGGCCACTCGCAAAAGATACTCTTTTACCGTTATCTCGAAAATTTGAAGGTATATTGGAATTTCTTAAACCTTATTTGTAATACTCTCAGCTAGACTTACAAGCTGCACAAGGTCACTTGCGAATGATTTTGCATTGTAGCATAGTGTAATCCGTTCTAAGATGAAAACCATGCGATTAAGGTTGGCGCAAAAAAATGTGGCAGCTCCTGCAGAAATCTGGCAACTCTACATAAATTTTAGTTTTCCTTTTCGGACTAAGCACTTTTAGGCTTATAATTTTAAATACATGTCATTAGTTTTACACTTGACATTTATATAAATTTTGCCATTTCTGTCAAAAACTATGTTCCTAACTTCTTTAAAATCTCATGATTAGTTTTTTATAATTTATAATCAAGAAAAAGTGAATGAATTTTTAAGTAAAATTTTCAATGAATTTTAGTGTCGTCTGTCCTAAACTAGGCAAGCTGGTGTTTTCCGAAAAAAAAAAAAATATAAGGAACACCTGACAATCAAGAGGAGATCTCAAATGAAAAAGAGCATGGAAAAAGTGGGCAGCTTCTACACAAAAAGACACGAAAGATGCCGTAAAATCCTAAAATTAAGGCATTCCAGAAACTGTTTAAAATTTTAATTAATACAACTTAAAAATCTGAGAATGAAAACGATGTAGTAAATGTTTATTAATAAAAAAAATAAAAACTTAAAAATTGAGCGTTTAGAAGCCTAAAAGCATGTTATATTCATATCTCGCGCACAATTTACATCGAACTAGGTCAAAATAATAAAGGTTTAACAAAAAATATAAAAAACTTCAAGAAAAGTTCATATTTTTACACAAAACTTCTGAATGCATGAACCGATATTATGCATAATGCAATATTTGTAAATAGTTTGCCGAAATATCAGATCAATTGAAAAACATTTAAGTGCATTTTTAATAAAGTTTATATGTTCATACTAACTTGGCCAAGCACTGTATTTATTGCACCCAAATAAGGGTGAAAGATAAACACTATATCAATTATTCGTAAACCAAATTACCTTTATCTTAATTAATGAACAAAGAAGCTATAAAGATTTTATTTACTATATCAATTTTACACTTTTAATTTAATTGTGAACAGTAATTGTGATTTTGAATGCTAAGTTTTTTCGTGAAGGGTATTTTCCAACGAAAACTTACACATCGTCTGGCTACTTTTGTATTTGATAGATACTTAAATAGTGATTCATTGCTGTCTGATTTGTTAATTAACCAATTTTTTTAATGTTGAAAATTTATAAACAAAATTTAATATGAGAAATATATTAATTTTATAATGGCGCCTCAAACTATACTTTAAAACATTAATTATTGTATGTGTTGGGTTTTTGTTTTCCGGACTTTTTCATTTTACGGGACTGTGGGATTTTTTCGAATTTACCGAGATCCGCACAATTCCTGCTCATTAGAAAATATTTGAATTAGGAATACATTGTGCCTGGACAATTTTAATATCTTTATAAAATAAATAAATAAACAGAAACATTATATCCCAGCAAAAAATGGTGTTCTGTACGGAGCGCTTCTTAAACTCATTTCAAAAGACATGAGTTTTGTTCGCAAAATTTACCGGGATCCTGTTTATATTTAATGCTTATTGGAAAATATAACTTGTGCCTGAAATTTTTAAATATTATTATAAAAGAAATTAAAAGAAACATAACATCCCAGCAAAAAATGGTGCTTACACAGAAGCAGTTCTCTAAGAAGTTTTAAGTTTTTTTTCTTGCGATATTCCACATTGTAGCAGGTGAAAGTGCTTCTTTCATGTGACTTAAGAAGCAATAAATTAATGATTTCGTATGAAACTAAAAAGTCCTTTTTGTGCTTTGACAACATTTATATATTTTTTCACAGTTAATGCCATTATTTATTAAATCAATGAAATCGATTCATTATTACACAACAAAATGCCTTCTTTAATTGCTTTATTGTACACTCACAATTTTATTTCTTTAAAAACAACCTACAATACTTACTAAATTAACTGAAAATAATTTAGTAAAAATTGTATGAGAATTATTTGACTTTTTTTTTTGAAAGAGAAAAAATAAAATTCCAAAATTAAGTGCCAATAATTAACTACTACCGAAAGAATGTACATTTCTATAGTTTGTTTTTAAAACTAACGATAAAAACAATTGAAATAAATATTTCAATGGAGTTTAATTGATTCTTCTTTTGAAAACAAACTGTACGTAAACTTTATAAATAAACTTGAATAGGTAACATAAAATATATTGTAAGTGTATGCATGACTGTTAAGCACTATTTTGGAAGCAGTTATTGTTTCCTACAGAAGAAAGTAACTGCATCGACGTTATTTTTGGCTCGAACAGTTATGATACGGTTACACAAAAATGTTAACAGCAAACTTGAAACAAAAAATTGTTGATTTTTAGGTGACCTCAGTGCTAAGAAGATGCCCAAATCGAGTATACTCGTGCCTAAAACACACCAAACAGCACTTTACACACAAATTTGAGTACGAATACGCTTTTGGGTTAATGTGTTAAGTAAAACCATATTTCAAGGAATACTTTACTTAAAGTCATATAAATAAACCAGTGAAAATAGCAAACGAAAGATACTTAAAATTAGTTAAAAATGACCTTGCAGAAAAAACTGCTAATATTAGAAGATTTTTTTTTTTACTAAATATTAGTTATATAGGAACAGCAAAACTAATCTGTTGAATTTACAAAAATTTAGTTATATTTGAGATAAATTTAAGTCAATTGAAAGTTACAAAATAATCCGCTAAAATAAGCAAAAACATTTACTAAATTTTGGTAGAGAAAAAAATCAATTAAAAATGGGAAATTTTAAATATTTATTTTTTGTGTAGTAACAAAATAATGTGATAAAATTAGCAAAATCATTTGCTAAATTTTTGTAGAATAAGAAATGTGAAAATTGTAAGGTTTTTTTTTTTTTTTTATTGCGAATAAAAGTCTCTGCCGTTATGAAATCAGCAATCTACAATTTTTTTAGCAAATTTTGTTGTTGATTTTAGCAAAATAAACTGTTATTTGCATTCCGCTAAATTTGAGGTAAATATTGCAAAAATTCTGTTAATAACACAGTTTTGTTTGCTATTTTTTGTTTGCTAATTTTTGCTAATTTTAGAGAGTAAAATTCAATCATCTAAAATTCACATCGAATGTAACTAAAATTTTGTAAAGTTTACAGATTAATTTTTGCTGTTCTTATTTTATTAATATGTAGCAAAAAAAAAAATCTGCTAAATTTAGCAGATTTTTCTGAAAGTAATTTTAACTAATTTTTAGTAGATTTTTTTGCTATTTTCACAGGTTTATTTTAAAACAGAGCTAATACGATTCCGCTTCGACTTGTTTTGGACAATAATCGGTAATAGGCCATAATTTGGGCGATTACTGATTATTGGCGGGTTGTATATTTTTTTGGCCGATGCTGAAGCCAATAAGTCGGCTTAAATTTTTTCATTCTGGTTGTTATAGAAATTTTACCCTCAGAAAGTTGATCTACTTTATTCAAAAATTTTACTTGTTTACACTAAAAATTCATCATCAGAATAATAAACCTTAATTGGGAATCGAAAAAATATAAAATTAACTAAAACATAATCACATCATTCAAAATATTGAATTTGATAACCAATGCTGAAAAATTATTGGAGATTTTGTCACAAATTTGTGTGATTCTAGTGAATCACGCGAGAAAGTGAGTAAAGCCATAATGTTGGGCTTTACTAGTAAGTGAGTCGAATTTTATCAATATTATTGCTGCTCTTAATAAATATTTTATATTTTTTTTTGACGATTTAATATTGTTGGGGTTTTAAAATAAAAAATTAATGACAAAATTATTATCTTTTCAGAGCAATTAAAGCAATTAAGCAATTAAGCATTTAAAATTTATCTTAATTATAACTAACCCCTGTTCCATGTTAAGATATAAATTTTTATAAAATAATTTATCAAATTGGATCTAATTGTATCGTACAATGCCTAATTGTATCAGATTAGATCTAATAAGATACAATAAGATGTTCTCATTTTCATTATTCATTGTTTACATGGGATATGTAGTTACATGTGAAGCCATATGTAATAAAGTCTTAACTTGCAGTTAACTTAATATGATATTGAACATTGATATAGCATTATATCTAATTGATATAGCCTTATCACTGGACAGCTGACAACAGTTGCCAACTTAAAGTTCTATACCTGTATAAAAAACACCCTTTAGTATCTTTTTTGCGTCATATATGATATATATTTTGTTTTTATTATTTTGGTATGCTAAATACGAATACATTTAAAGCCGGGTTAACGAATACTCGGTATAACGAAAACGCGATATAACGAATAGTTGGTAAATAATATGTAAAAATTAAATAAATAAAAAAAATTGTAATAAGAAAAAAATAATTTTTTGGAGAGCCTTTTAATTTAGGAGTGCCTTCACATATGTTTTGCAGATTTATTTTTAATTTTCAATAAATTCAACATTTTGAGAACTGTTAAAATATGCAGTTGATATTTTACAAAAACTTGTTTCGATATAACGAATATTTCGATATAACGACTTGGCCTGACGATATATCATTCGTTATACCGTGCTTTGACTGTTTTAAAAAAGCTTGAGTCGTAAATCGAGTTTTGACGACAGTTCCTAAGATATACTTTTCATACGATATTTCAATTTCCATAGTCAAAATCAAATCTAACAAAAATGCTTAAATTTCTATATGAACAAAAAATAAAAAAAAAAAAATGAACAAAAGCCTCCTTTTTTATCATTGACGAGCAATATATATGTCCCATATTGTATCACTGTCCTGCAGGAAGTGGAATAAATCATTTCCAAATATTTCAGTGTTTCTTGAAATTTAAAGGATTAGACCATGTCCAAACGATAATTTGATATCCTACTCCTAAGAGTTTTCGAGAAAATATGCAAAAAAAATAATGAAAACAAATATTTACTTTTTTTAATTTGGGGTCCCCCTAGTAGGGTCTGAGACCATATTGGTAAAAGATATTGGTATGATCTGAAAGTTACATCTATTCTTTGTCGATACAAATCACACCAAGAAAAATTAGTTGGAAAGTGTAGCTAGTACGACAAAAACTAAAAATGGGACATATTTCAACCATTCGTCATCGAAGAGTCCAAAGGGCCCAATTTAAATTTAACGTAAGGTTAAATTTTAATTTTATATCAAAATTTTTATGTCAAACTAAAATTTGTCACATTTTCGCTACTTAAAATAAATTTATATATTTTTACATGGCGCAATACATTGTTCTGTTTAATCCCATATATTAATTTAATTCTGCCAATCTAATTATATATTGCCCGTCTAATAACGTATGGTATAAAATATTGTAAGATACAATTAAATATGTCATTTTACGAAAAATTACAGAGGTAATTAATATTGTATCTTACTATATGTGATGTCATACTCAACTATATTAAATTTAATAAAACTGGATCACATTGTATAAGGTTATATAATATTATTTTTACTTGGGTAGATATAACTGTTTTTTACCCTTGTAATTTTGTTTTAAAATCCTTAGGCGTTAGTATTTATTATGACTACAATAGTGAAAAGCTTTAAAATTGATAAAAATAATAATGTGCACTTGACACAAATAATTATGTGATGCAACGTAATCAATATGGGGTCAACTTTTTCACTTTTGACCAAAAAAGATCCACTAGGTAATTTATACAATGACTTTTATCAAACTGATAATAATACATGCATAAAAATACCAATAAACGTCAAAATAACAAAAACTTTCGTAAAATAAACCAATACTTGTTCATTTTACGAAGTTTTTGTTGTTTTTACATTATTTTCGTATTTTAGCATGAATTATTATGAGTGCAGATATTGGTTAAATTTTAATATGCGATTAACGGTCGTAAATTAACGAACAAGCGCAGTTCTTTATCGTACCAGTCATATTTTTAAAGGTTAAAAAAGTGGGGTAAAAAATCGCTTTAGCAATACATAAAAAAATTATTTGAAATAAACCTTAAGGCTCCATTAGTGTTGCCGTTCCGTGCCGTGACGAATCAGTTCATGGTTATGTGAGGTGCACAATTTGAGCCTTTAGTCCTTTAAGTGTAAACAAAGTGTGATAGTTTACATTTTTAGACTTAGTGATACAAGTGTTCACAATAGCATTTTTACACTAAATGACACAATCCTAGACCTGAGCACCTTCAAATTTCAAAAAAATGTTTGCCCTTATCCACTAAAACCACTCTAATATATACAATATATAATTTCTTAGTATGTCCGAATTTTTGTATGTATGTCCTATGCTTTCCGCAACTTTCTGAAGCCATCTGATGATATAGGAAGCTGAAATTTGGCATACTTAAAGTACTTTCTCTGCGGAAGATCGTTACGAAACCAGATTTTTGATTTTCGGTCTATAGGACCGGCTTTTCAACTAGTATAACTGTAAAGATCTGATTGAATAGATGTTTTTTTATAATATGGGGAACTTTGGGCCCCACTAGGCCCGACTAGGCACCGTTGGACTGAGCTGAAAATTTAGGACATGATTTCTTACACCAAACCTTATATTTGAAGCAGCGCAAACAATTAAATTTAAAAAAAAAAATCCCATACAAGATGTGACCTGTCTAATATGTATATTATTATTTTCCAAGAAAAACTTTTTAAAAGTATGGGATTTCTTGAATAGAACTACCTCTGAATTTAGAGTTAAAAATATTATTTAATATCTAAATCATTTTCTTATAGAACAATTTGAAAATCTTAACTTTGAAAATTTTTATAAAAAAAAAACACACCGACGAATGTATTGTTGCTAGGGCAAGTAATTTCATGCAAATGAATGTTTGTAGTCTGCAGCCCAATCGATTTGGACCAAATAACCTATGCCAATTTAGCAGTTGGACAATTTTAAAACGTATATGGATGGGATCGTCATTGAGGATTCAGATACTCTTGATGTTCTGGGCATAAGAATACAGTGTGATGTCCGTTGGACAGATCACATTATTCAAGTATCGAAAGAAGCTTTCAAGTGTCTTGGTTTTCTAAACCGGTGTAAGAAATACTTCACCCCATCTGATCTCCTTACTATATATACCACCTACATCCGGCCGAAGATGGAATATAACTCCCATATATGGGCAGGTGCTTCAAAGTCTATTTTGGGGCTTCTGGATCGTGTGCAACGTAGAGCGTTGATGCTTATCAACGACAGTAGGGTTTCGAACTCTATTGACTCGTTGGAGCATCGTCGGAGTGTGGGTTGTGTGACTTTGTTCTATAGATATTACCATGGAAAGTGTTCTGCTTAGATAAGCCGACTCATCCCGAGGGACCGGGTCTTTGTTCGTACTACCATATCATACTTTGGACGACAATAACGTAAATTTGTTTTATACTGCTTTTAATTTTTTTCTTCAATTTTTAGTGCATTTGGCTTCAATACACTTTTTGGCATAAAAGACCCCAAAAATTCCTCAATTGTATATGCTTTTGGGACGTTTGAAGGATTTTCGCATTTCCGTATAAAATGTAGGTTTTTTGCATTAAGCCATTAGCTTTTGAATCGTGGATGTAAAGTTGTGATATACCTTTTACCGAAATGGCTGCCCATGTAATTTTGTTCAAACTTCGCTTTGGCCAAATACCGTACCTTGTCGGGAGTTTTTTTATGTAATCAGAATAAAATCTAAAATTAATACTTCCTTAGTTACAAGCAAAAGAAAAGTATTTTTCATCATCCAAAATTATTTGAACATTTTTTTCATGAAGTTTTTTCTCAGCATTTAGTTTTTTACTATATTTTGGTACTGTCTTCCTCTAGTAGTATTTCACGTTCATTTGAAGTAAGTTTTTGCGAATTGTTTCCTTGGAAACGTGAAACTATCTGGCCAATTTACGATTTGATGCAACAGTTTGACTAACCGCCGATTTTTTAAATATAACAAGCTCAGCTGCGGTCAATTTTTTCGGACTCCTTTCTTTTTATTCCGGTTGATGCTACTACATTTTCAAACCGTTTGAATATGGAATATATTGTCCTACGTGGTAATTGTCCCTTAATGAAAAGATTTAACACTTCAGTTTTAGGATACCGTCCAAGCATGTCATAGAAATTTTTTCTTAAACTGTTTTGTGCAAACACTTTAATTTTTTTAAACTTTTGAATATTTCCAATAATGCTTATAATACAAGTTTTTATTGACACGGATTTTGAAAAAAACATGCCTGTTTAGTAGTAATTTATATTTGAATTTTTTTTCAAAGAATTTTTTGGTTCAAATTTTGCTTATTTACAATTTAATTGCATATTTTGTAAAAAATATAATTTAGTTTTAATTAAAAATAAACAAAAGAAAACAATTGAAACACTGAATATAGCAGTTAGTTGTCATATTTAAGACTTCATTAAGATTTAATTATAAGATTTCATTGTAAATCCAACAATGTCGAGTAGAAAACTGATTTTTAAAAAATTCAGACATTTTACGCGCATTATTTTATTTTTACTTTTCAACTTATTTTTGTATTCTTTGCTACACATTTTAAGCGCTTATTTTAATTTTTTGTTGCATCAACTTCCTTGCCCTAATTATTACATCATTTATTTTGAAATAAATATATTAATCTATTATGTGTGTTTGTATGTTTATTTAAATACAATTTATGCATATTTTGCATAAATTTCTCAATTAAACATAAATCATATTTATTATAGTCAAACACATACATACGTACATATAGTTTTTGGCTATGTGTATGAGAGGATATTTGCATTTGTCATCACTACTGGGTATTGTTTTGAATGTTGCAGACAGACATGCAACAATTGCATGCCTACATAAATAAACAAATAGTATACGTTCCAGATATACACAACTAAATTCAGTGTAAATAATTTATATAATTTTGTTAAAATTTGATACCCGTCTAAAAAAGATTAGATCTGACCAGAACTAATTAGATTGAACTGAATCTATACAGATATGATTGAATATAATTAAATCGGATCATATATGAAAATTTATAGGATTTGTTTTGCAAATTTGTGCCCAGATCTGATCATTTTTCCGTCTAAAATAAAACTCATGTTGTTTATTTTCTTTTTTTTATTGTCTTTATTTGCTATAATGTGTGTAGTAATTTATTTATATAATTAAACGAACATAACTTTTTCTAAATTTTCTGCGGAAAGATTTGAACGCCGGTCGCTCAATACCAATTTAAGAGCAGAGAATGCTCTTTCCACGCTTACCTGGGTTGCAGGTACACACTGTATAGTTTTGCTAATGTATACAAGTACGGATAGTGTATTCTTTTAGCCTCCCAGAAATCAAAAAGAGGTTTATCAATCGATAAGGGCCTTGGAGAAAAATTGTCGATTTCAAAGAAAGCTTTTTTTCATCCTCATTATCACTTCCTTCGCTTTCTTGTTCAGTATCTACATATATAAGAAATAAACAACAACCATTTAATAATAAGAATCAACAATAACAAATTAAAAACCCACATGTTTTCAAACGGCAAGCTTTGAATGTAAATTTACATAAAATGAGTTTTATTCGCTGACGGAAAAAATAAAACTCCTAAAATGAGTTTTAAAAATAAAACTCCTCAAATGAGTTTTATTTTATACGGAAAAAATAAAACTCCTCAAAAGAGTTTTATTTATGAAGGCGAAATAAAACTCTTTTCTTAAGAGTTTCATCCGATCTTTTATTTTACGTTGAAAAATAACTGTTTTTTATGTTTTTTTTCTTTTTAAGCCACAAATTAACTGTTATAAAGGAACTTTTTTGATATCACTTATAACCGTTACGGTCCATGAGATATCATATATGGATTGAACGAACAGGCGTTTACAAATGGGTTCAGCATACAATTGTAAAAAGCTTTTGTTTGTTTTATAGCTGGCTTTAAAGTTATCGGGAGTTTTTTAAATAATTTATAAATGCTAACATTTTGGTTTAATTTATGGGCTTCAAAACTTAAAATAACATCTCCAGGACAGGGACATGTTAACCTTCAAACCGGGTGTATTGTTTATCTGCAACAAAAGATAAACAATCAAAAAGCACATTAACTAAAATATATATTGTTCAAACTTAAAGTCGTTGGTACCTATTCGAATCCTGTATATCCTTAGACCAGAAGAACTTTTTTAAATGCTTAAGCTTCAATCTCACTTTCGTTTATATCAACGGTTTCTATACAAAATAAATATGTTTTTTGATATTTGATAATTATGTTTATTTCAAAATATTTATTCCTTGAAATTTTACTAAATTTCAACTTCCACGCTTCCGCGCTTCCAAATACCCAAAACCCTATTGCACATTATATTTTGTAAACATGGTTTTCTATAGAAATAGCTTAATTTCTTATAATAAAACACTCAATTGGCGAATTTATGGCCAATTTAAAATACCTCAGCTGGGTGCGGGCTTGCCGGATAGAGGGTTACATTTTCTAAGTCAAATAATCAGTATTTCTTGCCTTTAAAAATGAATAAATCATAGCCAAATAAAAATGCTATTTAAAAAAATGAAATAGTTCTTCATTACTTAATTACTAAAATTGTGCCCGTTTTGCCGGGAATTTTGAAAAATTTTCCAAATTCCTGGGAAAATGGGAAAAATTTGAATAATTAAGTAATGAAGAAATATTTTATTTTCCAGCATTTTTATTTTTATTTGGCTATGATTTTTTTATTTATTCCCTTACCCCAACATATCATAACATATAGTTTAACATTAAACATTATAGTTTAACATTAAAAGATAAAACGACATCTTGATCTATTCCTAGTTATATGTCGAGCCTTATCCGCGAAAAAGGAGCAAGCGCCAAAGTCATACTTTTACAGGAGAATCGTTTTTAATTTTTCTTAAGTTTAAAATACCACAAATGATAAGAAATAAAGATTTTTATCTAAAACTGAAAATCGAAAATTGTGTTGCTTACGTCATTTTGGAGAATAGACCTCGATATCGAGCCATACCATAAAAATTTGCATCTTCTTTTGAATAAAACTATATATTGCATAATTTTTAGTCTGATGGATGTATTAGCCTGTGCCGAAATTAAAAAAATTGCGAAAATTTTTACGTATTCAAACGATAGGTCTTATTGAGCTATTTGTACATAAAAACCAAAAACTTTTTTGAAGGTACATACTTATAGTTGCTTCCCAGGTTTAAAAGTTTGGCAATGCTGAACATATTATGAGAAAAACATTAATAAAATTTCCATATATTAATTTTGGTCCACCGCAACATCATTGGTATTGAAATAAGTAATTTTATATATAACTTGTTTTAATGGACCAAAATTACGCTATGGAAATTTTATAAATATATTTCCAAAAATATGCTCAGCATTACCAAAGCCCAATTTTGAACAAAAATAAAAAAACTATGAGTAGCAAACTGTAAGTATTAATAGTGTTTATAATTTTTAGAGAAAAACGTTTTTCGTCTTCTTAACCTCAACAGTTCTAAATTAAATTTGTCAAATGCATATTAATTTAAAATTAATTGCGACTGTCTATATGACGTGAAAATAACACTGTACTAAATTGCATTATAAAATTTGTCCTGTGGCGATGTCTCAACTTAAAAAAAACGCAAAAGTTGTCAACACTGAACGTAAAAACCATACGTCAATCTGGTAGCATTGTTAAATAGAGACTTAGGAGATTAGAAAAATAAACAAAAATCTAAAAATAGAATATTTGTGTTGTTAGTGTTGTCACTTCTGAGTATAATATACAATAACAGAAAAGCTAATAGGAAAGCAAACTGCAATTTAGCTGCATTACATTCGAGGCCATACTTGGGTGTTATCGCTAAACGGCCATGACTTGGTATTGCTATGTTTGTAATGCAAGAAGAGCGCAGGTTTGATTCTTACAGCCAAAGGTTGTTGAACAATTTATCATATATAGACAATCTGACAATTATAAATACACAAATAATAATACAATTTAAATGGAAAACCACTGATGACGCCTGTCCATATTAAAAATTAATAGTATTATAATTTTTAGAGAAAAACGTTTATTCTTCTTCTTAACCTCAACATTTCTAAAGTATTATTGTTTTTTTTTTTATTTTTTCCATGGCCATCTGGATAATACTCATCGGTTGAGCACTATTACGCTTTCGGGACACTCTAGTGATGCCCACTAGAAAACTTGAAAATCAACTGTTCTGAGACTTATCATCTCACGCAATTACAGTGTTGCCATGTTTGAAGCCCTTCATCTTTCACCACCTTTCATCTCTCCACTATCCCTTTCCAAAGAAAGCAACACATTAATTAATAGGAAGAATTTTCTGAGTGTTGCTTCTCTTTAAAAAAAAAAAAATATTTTTCATATGGCAACACAAATTTCTTGACTATTTGTGTCATATGGCAACACAAAATTCTATTGAAATTTCTGTTTAAGTTGTATAAAATTTTAACTTACCGTTTTTACATTAATGAAATTATTGAATAAATATAACAAAAAAAAAAAAGTTTAATAATATTTATTTAAATTTTAATGAATAGAAAATACACAAGTTACTTGCAATTTATTTACTTTTTAATAATAGATATAAAAAAAAAAAACATAGTTAGCCCATAAATAAATATAAACTAATATAAATTTGATAATTTAACTAAACATACTAAATGAAAAACGAAAACTATACACAAATTGTATTTGGCATTTAAAAAATGCATAATATTTCATGGTTATTTGCCCATAACGGAAGACATAAAATATATATAAAACTAAAAAAGATTTAACATTTTTAAAAATTGTTTTAAACTACTTTAAGTTATAAAAAGTTAATAAAGCATTAAACACATACAAAATTTGTAAAATAATAGAAAAAAAAAAAACGATAATAGCAGTAGTTGGCAATTTATAATTAGTTAGTGATTATAATAATGCACGTCGAATAAATTTTTTTAATTATTTTTTTTTTTAATTAAATTATATACTAAGCTAAAAAATATAAATACAATATTAAAATTTTCATTTTTTTTTTTTGTAAACTCAGAAAAATTAATAAGTTAAGATTTTAAGAATTTAATTAAAACAAATCGATGTTCCAACACAAAAAAACTGTACCTTGCGTTCCAAAAAGAATATTTTAAGTGATAAGAAGTTCAAAGTAGAATTAAAACACTATTGTAAAACTGTTTTATCTATTATATATTGCTCAAATTGAAATTAAACTTTTTTTGGAATTTGCAAAATCAATTGGCTTAGAAATTAAAAATATGCTTTAAACTTTTATATTATGTTATTTTATGTTCTAGCTAAAATTTTTTAGTTTATTGTTTTTTAAAGAGATTTTTTTTTATACATATTTTTTCTTATCTAATTTTCAAATTGATAAGTTACTTTAACCTAAAGTACCTAAGAGGGGAAACACATTTTTTCTAATGACTTATCAATTAAATTCAATTTGATAAGATATTATGTCGCTTACTTTTTATTAATATTATTTACTTGAGGTCTATTATACCTATAAGTTATATGTTGATGTAGATGAGTAATGTAAGTGATCTATATACTTTATAGTATGTATTGTAGCTTTATTTAAATTTTATTTATTTATTACGATTTTAATTTAATGACAGACAATGTATCCGGTACCAAAGTGTTTTATTAGATTTGGCTGTAGCAAACATTAGTTATACACAAAATTTCAATATAATAGTCAGTGAATTTTTAAAAATTGATTTTCAACGTCATCTATAGTGGCGATTCAGTAATTTTTAACGATCTGACAATCGCAAACTAAAGGGTCCGCCAAATAACTTTTTTTTTGAACTCCTGAACCAATTGGACTTTGTATGGCGTCATACCAAGGTCTTTATGCAAAATTCGTCTCAATGATGTCTCCGAAATATTCAATTGTTGAGAACGACGGTGAATTGATGTTGATGGCGCTTTACGCACACTTTCTGCCACAGCAGCAATATTCTCGGGTGTACGCACTGTTTTTGGCTTTTCACGCTTTGGTTTATCGATGAGGATGCCACTTTCTTTCACTTTTTTCACAAGATAACGAACATACGGACCATATTCGTTCAGCGGAAGGATAAAACTAATCAGACATGAGCTAAGTGTTACCATTCACGAAATAAGCACTAGTTGAAAAAAAAAACGTTAGATGGCGGACCCTTTATATCGACAACTTTTGTTGTTTGCACTAACGATTAAGTGATGCACTAAGTACAACTTAACGAAAGTCGACAACTCTGTTTTTTACTTTAAAAATTTAACTTTTTCTCGATTCAATAAACAAACAAAAATTGTTGTCTTTTAGTTAACAACACAGCTAACTTTAACAATAGCGATTATCGTTTAAAAATGTAAATGAAAAGCAAATCGTTAATTGTGCAGCTTACTTTTTTAAACAATTCGATTATCGTTAAAACAAGTTACTCAATACCAAAGTCGTTAATTTTGTTGTTTACTTTTTTAAAACGATTCGATTAACTTTAAAACAAGTTACTGAATCCCACTACTGGTGGCAGCAACAGATATGTTTTTCTATCCATTTGATATAACTGAAAAAGCAATACTTCGTATTGGGACAGTTGGCTCTAGATACAGAGATTGTTGTGCGCTATCTGCGTATAATTATGTTAGCAACCTCCTCGGTTTCAAGTCCCCAGGTGGTATGTTGTTCTAGGTATTCAATGAGACTATATCTGAAGATATATCTGACAAGGTGTTTAACTTCTCAGATGAATACGATGATCCTCAATCGTTTTCCCCTATTACATCGATTTGGGTCTATCAAAGTGCATACTCTTCTAGGTAAACACTTTGTCTAAATGCCAAAACTGTTCTTCCACGCGATGTGACTAACGTGTTAAGTAACGCTAAACTGGTGGGCTACGTCTGCATGAGAAAAGCCACTCGCTCTCTGAGCTACTACTCATGAGAGAGAGCAATTATTAACACGAGGTTAACCGCGAAACAGAATCTGTTACGTCTATATCAAGAAAAGCCCAACCACATGGACGAAATCCCATTGAATGGTTCAATTATTTGGTGTCCCGACATGGTGAATTTGATCCAGACATGAAAAACGCATTTATGCTAGTTCAAGCCAGTATTGTATCTAATCATCTATTGCTGAATATATTAAGAACCCGATATTATACTGATTCAAACAAAAACAACAAACATAGGTGGAAGAACAATAATAGAATATCACGCAGATGAGAATGATGAATAAGCTCCATGAATAATAAAACTTGGACAAAAAAAAATATATTAGACACGTACTTTTTTAGTTGCGTTATCGCATGTTTGGGGGTTAATCTGTAAAATGAGAATAGCAAAATATTTTACTAAAATAAAAAATTTAAATAAAAATTAGTTCAAAGTATAAAGTGCTAGTGAAATTTTTTTTTTAATAATTATTATTTTTTGAATGTAGTGATAGGGGAAATTAAACTCATGACCCACGAAATAAGACGAAAGGCCCCCTTTAGGGAAAAGGCCACATTCCCCTATATTTTTAATAATATTAAATTTGTTGCTGTTTTAACATCATTTTATAATAATATTCTAGGCTTTAATAAAGTTTTTTATTAGAGGCTCACTTTAGCAAACACGTTCGATAAGGTGTGTTTTGAATTCATTTGAAAATTGTTATATAACTTTTTTAGGTTAGGGGACAAAAATAAAGAATAGTCACTAGAGTAATAAAACTTTTAGCGCATATAAATAAAATATTCTGTTATGTTTTTCACCAGAGATATAGAGGTGAATATATTTTGGTTTTTGAAACAAAAACATTGTGGGGGTATACAAAACACTAGACAAAGCCGATTTTAATTTTTCAATTGTTTCACAAAAATTTTAAATATTTCTGGATTTAGAACATACCAAAATTAATATTGATTATTCTGTGATAAATTTTGTATGATGATTTTAAGTTTTTATAGATTAATTTCATCTATTTTAATAACTGTAAAAATATCTACTCTACGTTTTACATAAAAAAGAACTACAATCAATCAATCAATGTTCAAAATTACTATTATTATTGCTGACTACACGAATGACTGACATCTAGACTTGGGTAGCGCTCTTTCTAGTTCAATTGAACTCAATGAACTTGGTCGCTCTTTTACTTCAACCGATCTTTGACAATTTCGTTCAATCGTTTGTTTGATCATTTTTAAATGAACTATTAATATTAGACACTTCATTTTAACATTGAAATTGTGCTGGCAACATTGAAAACAAAAACAAAATTAAACTCAAAAGAAACATAAAGAAAGAAATATTACTCAAATGACGAAAAACAATGAAAATAGCGAAAGATCTAAAATAGCTGTTGATTGCGAATTATCTCACTAGTTCGAAGTAAAGATTAGTTCATTTGAACTATTTCGTTTACGAACTACACAGCTCGACTGACATCAATGTTCAATATTTTCTGAGTTTGCTATATTTAAACTTCAAAATTATTTGAATTTTCGTTTTATATCGATACCAAAACTTAATTCACTAAGACCTGCTTACTAATCTTAAACTAATCAAAGTTTAAAGCTTAACCATAGTAATAAATGTCAAATTTATATGAAAATTTCTGTGATTAAAGTTAAAGTTATAGTGTGTTTGCCTTAAACATTTCTTAAAGTCTATTTCTGTCATGATGAATGCCTAAAATTTCATATTTGTAATAATTTGTTCTTATCAATTTATAAACTTATTTTGATTTATTATATTTTCCATTGTATTTTAATTTGTCATTATATATGTTTAACCTAAATATACGAACATATTATTATGGTTTTATTTTATATATTATTACGATGAATGTCAAGTATTTAATTGATCTCTAATATGGATGAAAAAAATATAAATTGAGCCGATTCTAATGCTAATGTTCATCATAACCTGTTTATATCTTTCTTTTGTTTTGCTATGAATGTGCCCCCACATCGAGGCAAACAAACAAAATGTTTATTTTACTTAAAAGTTATAAAGAGTGCAGGGGTTGGATAGATTATTATGGACATGATGTTTTTTGTGGGAACAAATTTTCATAAATAAATTCTTTTGGCAGTGGAGTTCGTTTATAACGAATACCGGTTATAACGAATGACTTTTTTGTTCCAACGCATTTACTAACATATTTTATACAAAATAATACAGTTATAGGGAACATCATTTATAGCAAACTTTTTGTATAACGAACTACTTTATCCTTTTACGAATTTCCACACAATTTTTTACGTTTCTACCGAATACATCAAAAAATAGAGATTTTAAAATGAAATATATGCAGAAATCTTAAAAACTTAGCTTTTTACTTGAATTATGACTTGACCAAGCAACTTGAAACTTCACTTGACCAAGAAACTTGAAACTTTCAAAATGGTATGAATTGTATTATAATGGAAGATTGTTTGAACATTGCAAACAAAATCTTTAAAAACAAGGCAAAATTCGTGACATTATATTAATTTTTGGAAAATGTTTATCACGCTTGTAGCGAACTTCGCTTATAACGGGCTGAATGGTTCGGTCATACCGTACTCCACTATATAAGAATTTAAACCCTTTCACTACCCTTGTACACTACAGTCTAGGTAGTTACAGCATTTCTACTTTTTTAGATTTTTGTAACTCTTGAAGCGAAATATGAATACTTATACCCCAAACGATATTTAAGAATTTTCAGATTTTGTACTTGGTCGCTGAAATGGAATATGTTGAAAAAAAATTTTATGAATGAAATTTTTTTTTCAAGTTTTTTCTTTAGTGATTTGTTTTTACAACTCAAGATTTATAGCCTACTACAAGAAATTATTCGGGCTACAAATTAATTGTTTAAGGGTCCATTTGATGATCTTAATTCCAAAATCGCACGCCATAGATCCGCTGAACAGTTTTCAACCACACTTTCCAGATCTATAAAACCATGCTTCATTGAGAAATTTTAGTAATTTTTTGCATTCAAGTGCCCTCTAGTGGAAATATTAGCTACTAAAGTTGAAACATTGAAAGCATATAAATCCTAGACGGCAGAAGATATTTTAAAAGTTTGAATTTTGAATAGTTTTGTGAACAAATCTTTATTAAAAAATGCATACAAAATTATTATTTTTTAAGTAATCGATTTCTTAAATTTTTTTGTAAAAAAAAAATTAAAAAAAATAGCTTTAAAAACTTTATTTAAAGCATAGAAAAACACTTTCATTAATATGCATTTTGTAAAGACTAAACTTAGTAACCTCGCACAGTGCCTTAAGGGGCTACATATCTTCAGATTTGAACTTTTATCTATATTATGTAAAAATTATGGCGAAATATTCGTAGAAATATAAAAGGCACAGCTTGTCAAGGCCCTATATTTTATTTGCGCTACATTTAAAAACAACATATTGAAAATCGGGTGGAATTGTGCATTAGGGTAATAACTTTTTTATTCCAAAATACAATATTATTGCAATACGATAGCAATATAATATTAATAATAAAAGTCGATTTTTTGGGTTTTTCTAAAACAAAAACCTCCAACAAAAATGCCGTTTTATCACGTTTTTACTATTAAATTAACATAAGAGGGCCAACATTACTGCACAACATTTTTTGAAATAATTTTTATTTAACATGCTCGTTATTCAGCGAACTTCGATGCCCATGTCACGAAACAAAGCTAAAAAATTTTTATTCAAACGACGCAAATCCTCAAAAAACATAAAAGATTTGTGTCCTTTAAAATCAATAGCTTAATTAAACAAAAAAAAAAATGTGTCGAACTTCTAAAAGTTTTATGCTAAAACTCTTTTGAAAACAGCGAACATATTATAACATAATTAAAATTTTATATTAGCAATAAAATTCACAATTTATAACCCTACTGCGCAGTCTTAAATTATGGACCAATTTGCAAACGGTTTTTATTGTTATTTAGATGACTACAGAATAAAGTAACTGATTTTGAGAAATTTAAAAATGTTTGTCTTTTTTTTTTAAAAAAGAAACAAACATTTTTTTAATTTTTGAGTTTACAATCGTACTATTTTAATGCAAATCAAAAACTTAAAGAGCCGGCTACGTGATGGACTTATTAGCGATTTAGGGATTAGTGATTAGAGATTTCTTAGTGTGTAAAAAGCAAATTATAATTTTTTTCTTAGATGGATACCCAGGTGGGACCCAATTTGGCCTTAAAAAAGGGTATATAATGAAATAGTCACCAAGGTTGCCTCGTTTGTCCGAGTTTTTGAATAATATTTAATGTTCCTTCTTTCTAGTAAAGAAAAAATATATTTATTTTTTCATTTAAATGTATATAATTTATTATGATTTTTTAAATATTGCAGCTTATATTGACTTCTAAACTTTTGGAATTTAGCATCTATCATTTCAATGCCCGGGTAAAAATATTTATATCTAGTCATATATAATATGATTATGTCCTATATGATTTTAAATTAAGTCACATTAAGGCTAATATCATTATATACAAATACATCTGATGATTTTATTGACAGAATTTTTTATGCGGTACTTGATATTATTATATGACTCCAAATTTTACTCCACACATAAATACATAAGCCATATAATAATAAGCCAAATATATGTAGTGATCGATATGATTATATATTAAACATATTAATTTTATAGCGAAGGGATTTATTTAATATAATTTCAAACAAAAAATGTGTACCACTTGATAAGATATTTTGAAACATTACATTTTTTTTTTGTAACTTCATGTTACAAAAGTCATACCTACTATAGGCTAAAATTTTATGAAACCAGATATATTTATATCTAATTATATATAATTTAATGTCCCGGATATAGACAAATCTCAGATAGAATTGTATCAAATTATATCAAATTTTATATAATTAGATACTTGTGGATGACCTTTTTTTCGGAAATGTATTCAATGATATTTTTTTTACCAAATTGAAAAAACACTTAAAATAACTGAAAAATATGCACTAAAGTACACAAAATATGCATTCAAGTCAAAGTATGATAAAATATGCACTTTTGCCAAAACATATAATAATATGCAAAAATATACAATTACATATCGATACCATTTTGTTCTAAATTTGATGATTCGGATAAATATATAGTCTATAGCAGCTTCAGATTATCAAGAAAAAACATGCCCTTGCATTAAATTCCTTGCCAAACTCACTAATTTCTATTTAGCCGTGATATTATAAGTGCGGGAAAATTTCATAAAAGATTTCGCACAGAAAAAAACTAAAATCGGGTTACAATTAAAATATTCGTTAATAAAATAAAATTTTAAATTTAATCATGACCAGTACAACTTTTAATCGCATCAATTAAAAATTTAATTAACAATTTCTTAAAACTTCTATTAAAACTTTAATCAAAGCAGTTCAACATTTTTTTTTGCAAAATATCAATTAAAATT
Source organism: Delia radicum (assembly GCA_021234595.1). Lineage (NCBI taxonomy): Eukaryota > Metazoa > Arthropoda > Insecta > Diptera > Anthomyiidae > Delia > Delia radicum. The sequence continues at coordinate 143,788,364 of CM037853.1, read as the reverse complement.
TTAATCATGTCAATTAAAAAATTTAATTGAAAATTTTAAAAAAAATTTGTCAAAAATTGTATGTACATAATATTTGAATATCTTACCAGATAGCTTATTTAAATATCCCTCTTTTAATTTCTATTTATGTGACTTTTCTATTTATGTAATTAACTTTAAACTTAAAAAAGCTAGTAGGAATAATAAGCTTTAAAAAAATGCATCTTAACGTTGAGGAACTAGCTAGAATTACATTTTTTAAATATGTTCAAATTTTTAATTAATACAATTATATATAAAAATATAACTTTTATTAAATATGTATTTAAAAAATTAATTGAATCAATTCAATTTTTAATGAAAATCAAATTTTACTTCAAACAGAAAACATTTTTCAGCAATAATTTCTTCTGTGTATAATATTTTTTTTTAAATTTTGGAAAGAAACTACAAAAATGTATGACAAAGATTGTTGGTGTATTTGATTATGTTTGGTGTCATGTCAAATTAAGCCAACCCATGTATAAATGAACCTAGATTAATTAATAAAAATCTACAAACTTTATAATTTCCCCTTATATGAAAAATTTATGTATTTAAAAGAGACACTATAAATTTTGTAATTTAAATATATAAATAAATATGTTTTGAAAATTTGAATTCTTTAAACCTTTTTTGTATTGATTCATTATATTCAATTGATATATATATATATATCTTTCTTTCTCTTTTTGCTTTGTTTTTATATTTAAAGTTTTAAACTTCTTTGTTCTTATCTGTCAAATATATATGCGTGTATATAATTATTATTCATTTAATGAATTTTTTTGTTTTTATAGTAAATTCTTAAAACTTATTATTAAATATTTTCTTTAGTTTCTAGTCTTCCAAATATGTTTACAATATGGAACATTTACGTCTCTTGGGAATACGCATAACAGGACATAGTACTGATCTTATAGCTTCATCGAATACTGTTTTTAAACCTTTTTGTGTTAAGGCTGAACATTCCAAGTATTTGACAGCTCCAATTTCTTTGGCCATAGCCAAACCTTGAGGATATGTAATGGGTGTGAGTTTTTTATCTTTCAATTTTTCTATAGTAGCCTTATCATCACGTAAATCAAGTTTTGTACCAACTAATATAATGGGAACATGAGGACAATGATGACGTACTTCGGGATACCATTTAGCACGAACATTCTCAAATGAAGCTGGATTAACCAAAGAGAAACAAATAAGAAAGACATCAGTTTGTGGATATGATAAAGGACGTAAACGATCATAATCTTCTTGACCGGCTGTATCCCATAAGCCTAAATTGATAGGTTTAGCATCGACCATAACATTAGCCGAATAGTTATCGAACACAGTGGGTATATATTCTCCGGGAAAGGCATTAGTCGTGTAGCTGATTAACAGGCAGGTTTTACCTACAGCACCATCGCCAACAACAACACACTTGATAGCTTGCATATTGAATATTAATTTAGATAATATTCGATTTTCAAATTTAAATTAGAATATTTCTTTAGTTTTTATATTTTCTTTCAACAAAATTTCAGTCAAATGTTATTTTCTTTTTTGGATATTGGCTATTATCAGATTTTATGTGGGTTGTTGTTTTTTTATGATTTTGTTTAACTTATTGAGAATTTTTATTTTTGAAAAAGCCAGCTGCCGTTTTGATTACACAATCGTTTTGAATATGCAAAATTTTTTTATTGTTTTAACTTTCAAAATTTTATGTTTTTAGTGTATTATTAATGTGTTGTAATGTATTTTTTTTTTTTTTTGTTAAGGTTTATTTATTTAACATTTCTCTTTCTTATTTGTTTAATGTGAACCACCACGAATGTATCCATAAGATACTCAATAGAATTTTGAAATTGTTACACTTTTTTTAATTTTCAAACACACCCAAACACTTTGAAATCACTGCATTAACTAAGTGACTAAGTTAGTAATGAGAAAAAATCGAAAATATACTTTCACACACAAATAAATATCTACACACACACTAAAAAAAAGTATCTCTTAAATACATTTTTCAAAAATATCTCACAGATACTTTTGATTTCATGCTATAGTTTAGCTAGTTACTCTATAGTTTGTCAAATATATTTGTCTCTTTTCATTGTTCCTTAATTGACAATAAACCACAATTTCCTCATGTAGTTTTGTCTTTTTCTTTAAACGATCTTTTTAACTCACTATTTCATACAGTTAGTGCTACAACTATGAGTCTGCTTGTTAGACTGACTAAATATATGTGTTTTACTAAAAGTATCTTTTAGTTTAATTTTTCCTTTACTCCCTCTCAATTAAATTGTATCTCGTTTTTATTAAACGAGATAAATTATCCAAATGAGTCACAGTTTTTAATACTAGTTTTTTTTATTATTTATTTTTTTTTTGTGTTTATTGATGACGTATATACTTTATCTTTCGCTCTTTACCTCTTCACTCTCCGATGACCTTGTTTTCTTATTTTTGGAATTGTGTGTAGAAAATGTATATCATGCTATACATTTTCACAATTTCTTTATTAAAATACAAGTGAGTTTTTTGTATGTGGTAAATAAACATGGGTTTTTATTCTAAAAGGGCTATCTATATTTTTTAAAGTTAAATTATTTTTTAGCATTACCATTTACTTCATAGTTATGTCAAGTTGACTTCACTTATAAAAAACCCGTACAAATATTTGAAAATTCAGCTACGGCAACCAAAAATTGCACCTGAAGTTTTGAGCAAGCAGAATTTTCAATGCAGTTCGAATCATAGTCTGCTATATTTATATTTTATATATATTATTATGCTTTTTAGAAGAAATAAATTTGAGTTGACAGTTGTAGTTCAATTAACTTAGATTTTAACTAAATCAAGAGAATGTTTAAGCTGAGTCAACAGAAAATATCTGCTTAAACGGTGTTTCCATATATATTGCCGGGAATATAAATAGCTCAATAGTTTTGGTTCATTTTGTTCAATCTCGCTTAGTTGCCGCGATACAGCATATTTTATGATTGTAAAATTAAGAAAATATGATAAAATAACGTCATCTACAAATGAGATTGATAGTATAGACACAAAAAAATAATGGGTTGAAACAATTGTGGTTCAAATTATCTGTGAAAATTTAAAAATTTGAAAATTACGAATTGTAAAATTTTAGGTCGAAGAATTAGTTCAAATACCGATGAAATTTGTTTTTTTTTTTTTTTTTTTTTTTATAATTTAACCAATACTCAGGGGATGCCCCCTACTCATGCAGTGCATTGTATTGATCAGGAAAATAAGGTATGGGAAGGAGGAAAGAGGGAGTAGTGTTTGTGGATATTTGATTTAAATTTTTCTAAATTGTAAGTAACAGGGAAGACTTCTGCGGGAAGTTTGTTCCACATACGAATCGTTCGACTAAAAAACGAATTTTCTCTGTAATGCGTTGTGCGAAACACAGGACAATCAACTACAAACGGATGTGCTCTACTAGATAAGCGAGTATTACGAATAAAAACTCGGGCTCGTGGAATAAGTTCACTTATCTCAGATGAGCATCTCCCATGGTAATATCGATAGAAAATTGTCACACAACCCACATTCCGACGATGCTCCAATGAATCAATAGAGTTGGATACACTACTGTCATTGATAAGCTTCACCGCCCTCCCCTGAACACGGTCCAGAAGCTTCAGAATAGACAGTGGAGCCCCTGCCCATATATGAGAGTTGTATTCCATTTTTGGCCGGATATAGCTGGTATAAATAGTAAGGAGATCGGATGGAGTGAAGTAAGTCTTGCACCGTTTTAGAAAACCGAGACACTTGAATGCCTCTTTCGACACTTGAAATACGTGCTTATTCCAACGGACATCACACTGTATTCTCATGCCCAGAACATCAAGAGTATCCGATTCCTCAATACCTATACCATCCATAGTTACAGATGACAATGTCAATTCCACAGCCCGTCTGTGGGTTAACATACAACATTGGGTCTTGCGTGCATTAAAATCGACCTTATTCGTGCGACCCCACTCGGAGATTGTAGAAAGGTCTTGATTGAGTGTGTCATTCATGTTCTGCCGCATGCCCTCTATCTCCGAAGAGCTTGGCCTGTGATCGAATGAAAATGAATGACAAATGTTGCTGTCGTCTGCAAAAGAGTAGATATGGTTGATGGTCTGACCAAGAAGGTCATTAATAAAAATAAGAAAAAGGGTAGGAGAAAAAACAGAACCTTGCGGTACCCCTGAATTTAGCTGAAACTCGTTTGATGAGACCCCATCTAAAACAACACGTATAGTGCGGTCTCTGAGAAAACTCGTTATAAATCGAGAGAAGACATTACCGACACCAAAAGCAACTAGCTTAACTTAAGTTAACTTATAACTTTAGCTAAATCACCGATTTAAACGATTACAGCAAACAAAATTAGCTCAACTGAATTAGAACGCGTTTAACAGACAATTAATGAGTGTATTACTGGCTCTTATAACTGGACTATGCTGCCGGTTAGAAATTGTTACGCTTTACTTATTTAGTAGTGTTTATTAATCACTTATATCTCCGATAACAAATATGGACTTACCTCTGGTCAGATCCGGGGAGAACAATTCTGTTGACTTAGCTAAATTCTTAGTTAATTAAACTACAACTGTCAACATAAATTTAGTTCATCTAATATTGAAGTCACCTATATTTTGCAGACTCTGATTCTCAACTTCATTGAAAATTCTGCGCTCACGAATTCGGATACTATTTTATGTTGTCGTAGCTGAATTTTCAACTATTTGTACGTGCTTTTTTTGTCAGAGTATAAAAAAGTTCAAATTAATGTTTATTTTATAAATAAATGTATGTTATTTTTAACTCTATTGAAATTTTTTATTAAACTACGTATAGTAAACTATATAACATTCTGCGTGTTTTACTTTGTTCTCATTTGCCCTTCGTTCTCTCATCGCATGAACAGTCGTTTGATTGTATCTCTATTTTAATGTACACACAGAGAACAGATTCGTTCGGTTACATCTACCGACATATACGTTTACATCTACCATATTAGAGCAACAAATTCAGTACATTCGACCGAATTTTTTACGTGATTACTTTCGTATCAAACAAAAGAATGTTTCCAATTTTTTATAAAAGTAAAAGTAAGTACATGATAAAAATAAGCGATCAAAAAGATCATATTTTTAAATCTTGTAAATGTGCAAACTCCAAGAACATATTTTAAAGTCGTAAATCCTAAATTCTTACATTCCGCTAAGGAGAGTCTTCCTTCTGAGATCCAGAGTAGTTTTTCATGGACATGTTAACGAATTATTTATTTATTCATTGGAATACCATTGAATGTAATTCCGACTGAGTTTCTTTTTAATGTTCGTTAAACTAAATAAAATATTTTTTATTTTATTTTATTAATTAATAATCATATAATTACAAATTATATACTATTGCCCTAACCGAGCACCAGCTACTATGGCCTTCGGCGCGTTGTAGCGAAAACAGACCAGTGTCTCTGGTGGGAATCGAACCCACGACCCCCGCACTGATAAGCCAGCACGCTAGCAACTAGCCTACCGAGGCGCACAAAAATAAAATATACATATCACTTTTGTTAGAAAATTGGTATTTTATTTATTTTTTTATTGGCAATTACCGGATCAATTACATTACATCCTTGTTCTCGATTTTTTCAGCATCATATTGATTAAGAATTTAAAAATTTTTTTAGTTTTTTTGTTTTGTACAAAAAATTTTTTTTTTTACATTTAATGAATCAGTCAGTGAATATTGGAAATATTTTGTTACTACACATTGGTAGTTTCAAGTACCAAATTTAATATTTTGTAATGGTTCGGTCTACCGATCATTTCCACAAAAAAATTTTTAATTCAGTTTTGGGTTTTTTAATTATTTATTGAAGCATTCATATTAGGTTGTATTGCAAAACTATTTATTATATGAATATGTATATTAACTGTTTTATTTAAAAAAAAAAATAAGTAATTGGTACGTAATTTTCTACATATTTCCGAATAACTTATTAACTGCGTGTATACATTAAAATCTGTAAAAGACTCGGTAGTAGCAACTGTATTTGCTGCCAATCGAATGCTTCGGTTGAAGCTATCGCAATTTTGGTAGTTATCACCGAATTCCTGTTGAGGTAATCGAAATTCTATTGTCGTTTTGTTTCAATCGAATGATTGTTATTACAACCGAAAAATTCGGTCAAAACAACCGAAGCTCTTGATTGGTGACAAATACGGTAGCCACGACCGAGTCTTGTTTCTGGGTGAAAATTTTAACTTAAATAGTAACGATTAAAGTTTTATTATACTATAAATTGTTTTTGTTAATTGTAACAATTTGTGGTCTATTTGTGTTAAATGCGGCAAAACCTTTTTATAACAGACACAAATAGCTTTGTGTGTTGCATATTTGTTTTTTTAATGAATATTACATATGTGGTCAATTAAATTTAAATACTGAAGAATTTTTTTTTTTTTGCAATCCTACTGGGATTTCAAATATGAATGCATCAACTGTAAAAAAAAATGTACTAATATTCAACGAAAATGCGTCGTACCATCATAAAACTAACGATATAAATTCAAGTTATAAACTTTTAAGTTTAAACAGTAAAATTCATATAATTTTGAATTTTCATGTGCTATAGTGTCTAATTTCATGTGCTGTAACGTCTTGTAAAATAATGCGTTTTAATGAACACTATTTCTAAATCAATCGACTACATTTTTGGTATTTACCTGATTTCTTTGTTGGAATGTAGGTCTTCCAAAATAAAGTTTTTGTTGTTTTATAGGCCTAAGTACTCTTATATAACAAAATTCGGTTATAACAAAAGAATTAAGTCGGTTTAATGCAGCCGAATTTAAGAGGTGGTGAAAAACTACTCAATTCGGTTTGATAAAATCTGTCAAGTACGGTGGCCCATTCTGACCACTACGTGGAATTTGTTGGGTGCTTACAAAAATTTTAATAAAAATCATAATTTTAAATTCATTGGCTAAAATTTAGAACATTACGGCGATGGCCAGTACATGTGACGCTACCAAATAAGTTGCCAAAATAGGTATTATTTTTTTTTTTGTTTTTGTTTAAAAAAAACTATATATAATGAAAAGGTTCCAAAAGATAATAAGCCGCATAAGGTCAAAATGTCCTAAGTTAGCATTAAAAGGACTGCAAGGACCTTCAAGTTTCAAAATAGCCAACATCAATAAGATGAATTAATGTTGATAAACAAAACCAATTTTAACCCTCTAACTGGCAGACGATGTTTTGCAACGAAATTCATACCATGTGCTCCACTCGAAAAACAAATAATAAGTTCTTTAACAAAATCAACCAACTCACAAAATGTGGGAAATAGTGGAAATTAGATTACATATGATTTTCTAACAATTGTGAATTGTTGTGGTGTTTGTCTTAGCTATCTTCTGCAATTACAATTAAATGTAAAAATCGACCCCGTACAATTGAAACTGGTTTTAAGCCACAGCAAAAATCGACCTTACTTTAGATCAAGTGGTTAGAGCCTCTGTCTAAAGTGTAGTGCGAAGTGCATGTGGCAAAGAAAGCAGGTTCAAGCCACGGTCAGGATTGCATTTAATGAATAAACATTTCATATAGATGCAATCAAGCAATAAAAACCATAACAAATAATTACAGTATTGTCAAAAAGGATTACTGATGAAGGTTGTGCTACCAGAAACTGCGCAGTCTAATTCAATAAAAAATTTACAATGTAGTTATGATTTTTAGAAAAGTATGCTTAATCTTCTCTAACACGCCTATCTCAAACAATTGAAAAATATGTGCATATTAATTATAGTATTAATTGCACACTGTCTAAGAAGACGATGAATAAAATTCAAAAATCCCCAATGAAATTGTTTATCGTTGCCTAATTTAGGCGATATGAGCCAAAATACTTTAGGGTGCATTTTGGAAACTAAAGCATATAAAAGAGAAGTTTTGGACAAAAATTATAACCACACTCGAAAAATAATTTTTTTTCTGCTTTTTGCAAAATGCGAAATTAGGCAAAAAAGTATCTAAACTTCAATTTATATTGTTCAAACTTCAACGCTTTGCTATTAATACTTAATGCCTTCTTTCTGCAAAATTTCATGAAAATCCGTGTATTAGTTTTTAAGTTAAGGCGATGTCTTTTAGAGGAATCCTGATAAAATCCTGTAAGTCTTTGGACTAAAGTAAGGACTTATTATTAAAGAATTTTATAAACAATAAATATTTCGCTAACTTGAATAATTTTCATTTTCATTAAAACAAATGTTTATATTTTTAAAATTAAGATTACATTCTAGACTTTATGACAGTTAATTTTTTTTTGTATTTTTTTTTACTTGTAACAACACAAAAAAAAACCCGCTAAACTTTTCGAGTTTACGGGCGGATGAAAAATTTTAGTTTTTTTTACCATGAACCATCATTTATTTCCACATTTAAAGTTACTTCAGAAATGGTTGCTATTAAATATTAAAACTAAGTTGTCTTTTAATAATTGAGAAAATTATTTTTTTTTATTTGATTCAGTCATAAGGTCACACCATATGGTTAAATTATTCCATATGTAATACCATGTAGTAAAGTGTATTTCAAATTGTATTAATATATATATTTTTTTATCATTTCAGGTATGTTTATAAATGTCGTTTATATATTATGGGTAAGACTTGACATTACATATTTCGAGATAATTTTTGTATAGTTTTTATTATTTTTTTTTTTATATATTTTTTAATGAAAAACTTCTGATAGTGTTACAACATATTATATAACATATATCACACATAATATGTATTTAATCATGACGATACATGATATTTGTTGCACAACTTCATTGTTAATTGCTTGCAGTCATTATTGACTTTTTTCTGCAATTTAATAATTTTTCATTTAAATGAAAATATGAAAACAAGTTAAGGTTTTAATTTATAATTTGTTTATATGATTTTTAATAGTATGTAAAGATTTATCTGTCGCAATATTTTTTTAAAAAGTTATTTAATTGCAATTGTTATTAAATTTTGTTAAATGTTTTAACATGTCATTATTTATTATTGTTGTATATGGAGAATTAAAAGGTGAAACTGAAAAAATAAGCAAATAATATATAAATGATATTTAAAACAAATATCATTATCAAATTATAGAGGGAAAACAACACTGGTGAGTGCATTAGACGCAGCATTAAAAAAAAAATATTCGAATTAAATTCTTAATTAAATTAAATATTTGCATTCTTCTGCAATTGATTAGTTTATATTTTTAATATATTAATGTACGAGGGCGGATCAATATGTTCGTGACTTTTTGAATGAAACACATTTTTTTTTTTTGCAAAAAAAAAATTATTTTTCAACATAATCTCCTTTTAGCTCAATACACTTAGTAAAACGTTTCTCCAATTTTTGTATCCCTTCCAAAAATAAGATTTTTCTAGGTCCATAAAATAGGCGAGGATTCTTTAAATCCTCGTTAAATCGGTCCAATAAGTTGACTTAATATTCGCCGTTTATTGTTTTCCCTTTTGAAGGAAATTGATGTGGATTATCCCTCGTGCATCCCAAAAAACTGTTTTCATCACCTTATTGGCCACGATTACGTTTATGGTCAATTGAGAGCAAACGCGGCACCCATCTTGCAGACAGCTTTCTTAAACCCAACTGATCATTTAAAATCTAAACCACACTGCCATATGAAATGCCTATGGCATCAACAATCTCACGCACTTTTACTCTTCGATTGGCCATCACTATATCGTGGATTTTTTCGACATTTTCGGGTGTATTGACCTCAATTGGCCGTCCAGAACTTTCAGCGTCGTTTGTACTTCTGAGACCACAACGAAAGTCAGAAAACAACTTTTTTTAGCATTGAAATCGAGGGTGCAGAGTCCCCATACAATTAAAAAAAGATAGAAAAGTTATAACAAATATAGCTTAAAAGTTTCATAATTTCAAGATCAGAACCTGTGTTTTTTATAAATAGTTCTATCCTTTCAAATAAAAAACAAACTCTAGCTTATTTTAGTTGCTCTAGTCGTATTTATTTAATTAAAAAAAACACTTAAATAATAATAATTAAATTCGTTTTTAAATTATTTTTTTTTATTTTGTCTACAAAATTACTCACTCATTTAAATCTGTTCATGATTTATTGCAAATTATATGAAAAATAACAGCAAATGCGTGTGTTAATATGTGGAAATTGTTTAAATAATTAAATCCGACAATTATTATTGCTACTGTATAATTTTTTATTGTTATTTTACACATTATGCTCATTACGATATTTAATTCTATGTTTGTCAACATTTTTACAATAACAATACACTGAACGAAAATAAAATAAGTTTTGTGAAATGCATAGCTACTCTGGTAATAAACAAAATATTCGAAACTATAATTATCAGAATGTTTTAGCTGTTTTGCGATTTGAAAGTGAAACAAATATATGAGCTATTTCAAAATCTTTCGACACCAGCAGAAACTGGTTTTAGTTGCCTCTTATCTCTCAAGATTTTTTTAATTAAGAGAATCGATGGACATGGTTAGATAGACAATTTACTTAAAAAGTATAGCATGCAATGTTTCACGTTGAAAAGTATTCACCTAAAGAAATGATGGTATTGTAAAAGTCGAAATATGAAAAAAATTACTTGAAATTTGGATGAGTTTTTTCATAAATTTTATTTTTTTGCCCTTAGTTTTTAGCTTTCTGATACAAACCAATACAAAATGGGTTCAGTAGACATTCACTAAAAAAATTATTTTTATATCGCAACTTGGTGAAAAGTTTACAAGTGAAACCAAATTTTTTTTTTTTTTTTTTTTTTAGAAATGTTGATTTTAAGAAGAATAATTGTTTTTCTCTAAAAATTAGGAACACTATTAATTTTGAAATCAGACTAGACTAGTTTTTGCCTTTTTTTATGAACGGCTCATCAGTGATTTTCCATTTAAATTGTATTATTATTAGTGTATTTATAATTGTCAGATTGTCTCTAGATTTGCCTAACCAGTTTAGTGACATGCTTTAATGTTATATTTCTGGAAGATATTTTAGAGTAAAACATGAAGGAGAGTACTCCAAACTGATGAAAATTCATGCTGGTGTCCCACAAGGAAGCGTACTAGGGCCCATACTGTATATACTCTACACTAGAGACTTGCCAACTCCACCTGAAGCAAAAATTGCAACCTTTGCTGATGATACAGCTATTCTTGTAACTGATAAAAACATAAATGAAGCTACAAAAAAGCTTCAAAATGAAACCAACAAAATCCTTGAATGGACCAAAAAATGGAGAGTTCTTCTTAATGAATCCAAATCAACACACGTTAATGTTACAAATAAGAAAATAGAACATTTACCGATTTATATAAATGACACTATTGTGCCATACGCTAATACGGCAAAATACTTGGGTTTTACACTCGATGCCAAACTTAAGTGGAAAGGGAACGTAAAGAAGAAAACCTCAGAGCTTAATATAAAATTCAAAAAGATGTACTGGCTTTTTAGCTCGACATCTGATATATCAATGAAAAATAAACATTTACTGTACCAGCAAGTACTTAAGCCTAAGTGGACGTACGGAATTCAACTTTGGGGATTCACAAAAAAAAAAAACAAACCTAAAACAAATACAAACCTTCCAGAACAAAGTGCTAAGATGTATCACTTGTTGCCCGTGGTACGTAAGAAACGACGACCTTCACAGAGACTTGCAAATACCAACCATAGTAGATGAAATTAAAAAAATATCAACTAAACATGAAGTGAGATTACAACAACACTGTAATGAAGAATTACAGGAAATACTGCGTAATCCAGAAGATTAAGAAGAACATTACCATCTGATCTGCGATTGATGAATAATCTGTAGATGTCTTTTAGGGATAACCATTAGGTTATTTCCTTACCAAACGTGATTTAATTGTGTAAATATAAGTTACTAGATAAGCAAACATAAAGCTTAGTTGTAATAAATAAATATATGAAAAAAGATTGTCTCTATATGATACATTTTTCAACAACTTGCGGCTGTAAGAATCAAACCTGCGCTCTTCTTACATTACAAAAGTAACCATACCAAGTCATGACCGTTTAGCGATCACACCCAAGTATGGCCTAATGCAGCTAAATTGCAGTTTTCTTTCCTATTAGCTTTTTCTGTTATTGTATATTATACTCAGAAGTGACAACACTAACAACATAAATATTCTATTTTTAGATTTTTGTTTATTTTTTTCTAATCTCCCCCGTCTCTATTTCACAATGTTACTGTTACTGTTTTCATTTGTCCAATTTTATATGGGAATGATTCCAACTATATTTAAAATAAATTTCAATTTAGATACTAATCTTTGTCGATTTTCCTTAATTTTCTGACAATTTGATATGCTTTTAGAGACTTTATTAATTAAGATCCACTTTGTTGTACATGTTTCCTAATGTGGACATTTTGAGTTGTTTTGAAAATTGATATATAACTTTTTTGAATTATTTCGCACAAGAAAATGATCTATAGCCGAAAAATGCCCAAGGAATCGGCCTACATGCTACGTATTTTAGTTATTTTTTTATATATAATAAATACCAGGCGCAGTGCCACATTGTCTAGCTTATTACGTGAACTCAGTTTATTAATAAACACCACCTCCAATTTAAAAGGACATATTCAAATTTTTAAACACAAAACATTTTATAAACTTTTTAAAAATTTTGTGAAATTTAAATATTTTTTGCGCATTTTTTTATAAACAAAAACATGACTTGAGAACATTGTTAGGTATCTAGAGTAAATCTCCACGACTTCCTAAATTAATAAAATGCAAAACAATTTTTTTGTAATACAGTAGTTTTGACTTAGCTGCACAACCAACTACTGCACGAATTTTTGTGCAGATAAGCCAAAAGCGTTGCTAACTCAAATTGGTTACCTGCCTTAAAGTGCAGGTAAACTAAATTGTTGAAAACTGCAAAGACCAGATATGATTTAATTTATTTTTATTAATTGTTTATTTCATACAATAGAATTTATATAAAAACAACAAAATGAAAATAAAAAACATTCATAAAAAATTTTATAAGGTTTTTACATACAAATTTATGTAGGTACAAGCGTTAACTAACCTAACTAACTAAGTAAGCAAAACATAAGAGGCAGCTAACGGCGATCTTTTGTATGAAAATAATGTACAACTGCCAAAAACATGAGGCACATATTTTAAATGCGCAGGTATACACAGTGCACTTAATGAAGGCAATTGCATACGTAATTTTGTAAAATAACAACGACACCAAAATTTTGTGCAGTTATGTGAAAAGTGCACGTAAGTAAAAGGCAGTTAAATCAAAACTACTTTACCCTCCATATACTGTGATGAGGGTATATATCAGTTTGTCATTCCGTTTGTAACGCATCGAAATATATGGGTAAGACATCACAAAGTATGTATTCTTGATTCTTATTCAATTTTAAGACGATTTAGCGTAGTCCGTCTGTCTGTCTGTCCGAAAATTAGAAAAATCGTTAAAGCTGTTCAAAACTTTTGAGTGAAAATGTGAAGGTACCTCTAAATTTTCCATACAAATTGGTACACTGTATATTAATTAGTACAAATTCACAGTAGCGTCTGGTGTATAAAATATAAAGTCATATTTTTTCACCAGACGCTAAGAGCTGAATAATATTTAAAATTCACCTTAAATTTTTTTTTTACCTCAAAATATTTTTCACCACAGCTTAAGTGCTGTATCAATTCAGCCAAAACATACATAAAATAAAAGATTTGGATGAGATTAATACTCAAATTGAAAAATTTTAATGCATTTTAATATTATGAAGCAAACAAAATTTTCATAACCTTAAAAATCATCAGTGTATACATTTTTCAGCTTTGCGAATTTAAAAGCAATGACCTGCAAATAAGTAACCCTAAATCTAATTAAATAATAGAAACCATAAAAATATCATAAATCTCGGTTTTTAAGTTCGAATATATGACAAACATTTTTTTAGTGCATTTTAACTTTAATTAAATCGAAGCAAAAACTACATTTTAAATATTTTTAACTTGCTTTAAGTAATTAATAACATGTTATAAACCCGCTGGATATTTTTCAACCAAACATTGACCATGCTTTATTAATAAATTTTTGCCTTGAAGAGCTTTATAGTGCAAAAATTATCAATTAAAGATGAAGTTTTGAGAGGTTATAAATAGTAGACTGTTAAAGTTATTTTATAAATTTTAATTTTGTATACTTCTTGAGGCCCTATGCTCCTTATAGGAACGACGGGAATATATATATATATACTTCTGTGAACAAAACTATATTCAAAGCCCGGTATAACAAATAATATATTGCCGGGCCCACTCGTTATATCGGAATATTTTTAGCACTGAATCGACTGCAAATTGTAACATTTCTCAAAATGCTGAGTTTATTTAAAATAAATCTGTAATTGTGAGCACAATCCTAAATTAAAAAGCTCTCCAACAAAAAATAATTTTCTATTTTCTTATTACGATTTTTCTATTTCGTTTAGTTTTTTAACATCCCAGCAAAACCACACATTACCAAATCATGGGTAAAGTAATATATCGCCATAGGGCTTCACGCATTACATTACTCCTTACTTCACTGATTAATTTACAGGCGATGAGTCTAAAAGTAATGGGTGGACTCATTACCTTGTAGTGGGTAAAGTAACTGATTACTTATATGGTTACATGGTAGGAAAAAGTAATGTGTCTATAAATAGATTTTCATAAAAAAAATGCATAAAATTTTTTTACAAATATTTTTTTTTTTAATTATGTAATTAGCGTTTTTTTTTTAAATAAATAATGTGGTCGTGCTGGGATTTGAACCTGGGGTCTCTGGTATTTAATAATTAGTTAGGCGAGAACTCTACCAACTGAGCTATCGATACATATAATATTTTATTGCTTAAAATGTAAATGAGTTGTTGTGCTTCGTGTTTTCGTTCGTGATATCAAAAATATACACCTTACCCTCATGCTTACTAAAAATTACAAAGTAATGTTAGACACATTACTCAATAGATTTTCAAAAATATATATTAATAATTACTTTTTGCATTATATAATTGATGATCGGTAAATCATTATTTTATGTTTTGAAGTAATGCAAAATGTAATGAGTTATCATTACAAGGTAATCCATGAATGGTCAATTAACGGTAACTCATTACTTCTTGTTTTAAAATAATGATAAAGGTAAGAAGTACAAGGCAATGTATTACTTTATCGTACCCATTACCAAAGTTTTGCTATGTTATTAAGAACACGCAAAGATGTCTCTATAATTGTTCATACAATATAAAGCATTTAAAATTTAAATGAATCTCACTGTGTAGGGTATTAACATATTCAAAATAGCGGAATAAAATATTGTTATTCCTCCTTGTTTTCATTTTAAACGGGTTAAATTTATATTTAAATTTATTTTATGCTGCATTTTTTTAAATTTGTTAAACTGTATTTTACATATAAAACTCTATAAATAGCAAAATACTCACATAAATAAATATCAGTTCAAAGGGCAAGAAACATATAAAGTTATTTTAAAAACATACAATAATAACAAGTAAATACTTTATTCATTCAACTTGGATATGGGCGGTGTTAATGAGTGAATCGTTTATTGTTTCCATATCGTCACCTATAATTTAAAAGTCCGTAACTACACTTTTCACGTTTTTAAAAGAGAGTCAAAAAACTTTATTTACGCCCATTTTTATTCCATTTTTTGTATACTAGTTGTATGGGCTACTTTCTTTTATAATCAACTGAAATATTGTCTTTTGTGCAACTACGGCTGTCAACAATTTTTAAATCTCTAGACCCCTTGGTTAGCGAAATATTGGGTCTTAAAAATTAAAAGAATTCGTAAAAAATGTATTTAAATTAATTTTCACACACACACACACACACATGATTAATTTTTCAAAAGTTTAAAGGTCAACTTATCGTAAAATAAACTTGAGGCGAATATTTAAAAGACTTTAAATTTTAGAGCACTTTTATGCATTTTTTCACATACAAAAATGTTTAAGTGAGACAAATAAAACATTTTGATATTGCAATTCATTAATTACACAGGAGGCCACATCATAACTTTTAAAAATTAATAAGGTTATGAACTCCAATTCTATGTACAACTACAAATTCTACATAGAGTAAAAGCTTCGTCTGGGTTATCTTGGCGTATGATCTATTTTATGATATGTATTATTTATTGATCATACGCCTACGAACCAGCTCTATGTGCACAGCTTTTACATAGAAATAAATATTAATTATGAAGAACAATATTCAACGAATATTTGCAATTCATCTAAAAATCAGAGAATTTTTTTTTTTAATTTTGTTTAATTTATACACTCACGGAAATAAACCTATAAAATAGCAAAAAAAAAAAAGATACTAAAAATAAGTTAAAAATTAGCTTGCTGAAAAAACTGCTAAAATTAGCAGATTTTTTACTAAAATTAGTAATATAAGAATAGCTAACATAAATCTGTTGAATATACAAATATTTAGTTATATTTAAGCTAAATTTTAGTAAATTAAAATTAACAGAATAATCAGCTAAAATCATCAAAAACATCTACTAAATATTAGTCGACAAAATAAATATTAATAAGCAAATTAAAGTCTACGCTTGTGAAATCAGCAATATACAATTTTTTAGCAACAATTTCTGTTGATTTTAGTAAAATAAACTGTTATTTGCACTCTGCTAAATTTGGGGTAAATATAGCAAATATTACATTTTTTTGTTTGCTATTTTTAATCTACAAATATTTAGTAAAAGTTTTTGCCAATTTTAAAGAGTAAATGCTATTTTGAATTAACTAAAATTCACGTCGAATATAACTAAAATTTTGTAATGTTATCAGATTTATTTTTGCTGTTTTAATTTTATTAATATTTAGTAAAAAAGATTCTGCTAAATTTAGCAGTTTTTTCTGCAACGTAGTTTTTAACAAATTTTTAGTAGCTTTTTCTGCTATTTTTACAGGTATGAAAAGGTTACATGTTTTTTGATTGGTCCAGAAAGTTGCATCGTGTAACTGGGATTAGTTTTATAGAAAATGTTTGTTAAATATTGCCTTAAATACAAAAATATCAAAATAACAAAAACTTTTGTAAAATAAAGTAATTTTCGTTTATTTTACAAAAGCTTTTGTTGTTTTGACATTTTTTTAGAACTTTTAGCGTGTTTTATTATGAGTGTACATATTTAAATCTTTCCATATTAAAGTTTCTTCTAGGAAACATTGGCTTATGAGCTATTTTTTTATATGCATTATATATTGAGCATACGACTTCGTACCAGCTATACACAACTTTTACAAAGAAATATTAATTTTCAATTAATTTATTCTTTATTTGGTATTCAATTTAATTTCTTAAAAATTTTCATAAAGAGTTTAGGATTTTTTATTTCCTTTTCTACTTAAATATAAATAACAAACTATTATAAATGTTCTCAATTTATCTTAAAATCGGAAACATTTTTGGTTGTTTTTCAATTAACATCTTATTTGTATTTTGAGAAATCATCCGTTAAATTTATATCGAAAATTATATATCAAACAATTTTAACTGACAATTTTTCCGGAATTTAATAAGGTGTTAGAAAGGCTAAAATTTAGTTTTGAAAACAGTAGTGAGAAATTTCGGATGACAGATTTTGTAAACAATTTATTACCAGCAATGTTATAACGTCCCGAATATAACAAACATCCGGGCTTTTCTAAACTTTATGTTAAGATATCTCTAAAGCCTGTCATAGTAGAGAAATTCTAAGATGAAATTTGGATTCAGCGGACCTAGGGCTCTAACTCCTCAACAAGTTTGTAGGCCTGCGTAATCATAACATTTAAATTTCTGTACACAACTTTTTTACAAGTAGGTTTTTCTGAAATCGGAATAATAGTGTTTTCAAACCCTATATTCACTTTTTATAGAATGTTTTTTTTTTGTCAACACATAATTCTAGATCACATGTGTATTAATGTCCTTATTACAATACAAGAACCAATTTCTTCCGTATTTAAACTAATTTTCTAATCTAATATTTAGTAATTCGTGATTCTCAAATTTGCCAGTTAATTTAAACCACAATTGCTTTAAGAAAATTTTTTTTTTTGTATCTCCGCTATCAGTCTCACTTATTGATGGCGTTATTTTCTCATAACTTTTTTTAAATAATCATAAAATAGGCAAAATAAGCGTGATATAGTGAAATGGACCAAAAATTGTTACTCCGAAATATTAGGTACTCTTTATTAGCTACTTATATTCCCGGTACACAGAAAAAAAAAATTGCGCCAAGTACACATTTTGTTGAATAAAAAAAAATAATCAATTACTTTTTTAATTGATTCAATTAAAAAGTAATCAATATTTTTGTTTATTTAAAGTAATCAATATTATTTAAAATATTGATTACTTTTTAATTGAGTCAATTAAAAAAGTAATTGAGTCAATTAAAAAAGTAATTGATTTTTTTTTTATTATTTTTATTTTTATTTTATTTTATTTTCTCATAACTTTTTTTAAATAATCATAAAATATGCAAAATAAGCGTGATATAGTGAAATGGACCAAAAATTGTTACTCCGAAATATTAGGTACTCTTTATTAGCTACTTATATTCCCGGTACACAGAAAAAAAAATTGCGCCAAGTACACATTTTGTTGAATAAAAAAAAATAATCAATTACTTTTTTAATTGATTCAATTAAAAAGTAATCAATATTTTTGTTTATTTAAAGTAATCAATATTATTTAAAATATTGATTACTTTTTAATTGAGTCAATTAAAAAAGTAATTGAGTCAATTAAAAAAGTAATTGATTTTTTTTTTTTATTCAACAAAATGTTTACTTGGCGCAATTTAAGAAATATTTTTTTGTGTGTAGCAAATATGTACCTGCATCTGGTCAGATCCTGAGATACCATTTTAGCAGATATTTTCTCTTGATTTAGCTTAAAAGTTCTGTTAATTTAGCTAAATTATGAGCAAATTTACCTAAAATTGTCAATGTATTTATTAGTCTAGTTACTTAAATTATTTAACTAGCTAAAATATATGTAGGTCCCCTAAATTTATCAGCATACTTAACTTCATTGAAAATTCTGCTGGTGACAATTCAGGTACTTCTTTCTGTTCTCGTAGCTGAATTGTTAACTATTTGTAAGGGTTTTTTTATGAGTGGATAATTATGAACTTAAATGCTTTCGATTTTCGTTGCTTTAAAAGAAAGCCTACCGAAATTTAGTTTCTACACACACTTAAATAATTTAGAGTAAGATGGGGTAATTTGGAACATATAGCTCCTAAAAAGCACACACCTATATTTTTGTTAAGTCTTTAGATAGATCCAATCAAAAGAGTGGTTAGTGGTGCTTCAATTTTTTAAAGAAGAAGAGGTGGGGTTATTTGGGATGTTGTGGGGTAATTTGGGACTCCATAAAAAATATACTAAAAAAAAAAAGAAAATAAAAAACAATAATTTTAATGGCAATTCTTGGATGATAAATAACGAAATACTGAAATAAAAAAGTAACACAAAGAGTTAAAACTAGAAAATAAAATTAATTATTGTTTATCTTAATCTTTGTTTGAATATTCTGAGTTGTAATGAAAGCAGATATAAAAGTTACCCGTTTCCCTCTTGCATGTATTGCAGTTCACTGAATAGTTAAAATATAATTTTAGGGACATTTCATTGAAAAAGATTTTGTAAAAATTTATATTCAAAGGTGTTGGGAAAGATGATGTCAACTTTGGTTTTTTAATAAATGGTTTCGCAGCCAAATTTGAAGCGCCGCACATTGTTTAAGTTTGATATCCTGTATGGATTTTACTTAATTTATTCTAGGATATGCTGAAATTGTACTTGTTGTACTTCCGCGGTGTAATGCGCAAATAAATTAATCATTTACAACATGTTCAATACAAACAATATGGGGAAGCATCACAATGACGTTAATTACACGTCCCAATGTAACCCAACCACATGAACCAAATTACCCCATTATGACCAGAGTCACAAAAACTGCCATACATTTTGCAATATTTAATTATTTTCGAACACCAACACGCCATTCGTAGTAAACTTACGAAACAATACTTTTTTGTGTTTACTGATTAAAAATGTAAAAGAAATTATTTTGTTTTTTACAAAAAACAAGAACGTCAATAGAAATTTTTTTTTTGAACTATTTTGTTGATTTGCTACATATAAGTAATAAAAAATACGGCTCCTAAAATATGGATTTCTTAAAGTATAATAATGTATTATGGAACAAGACACAATAGTTAGAAATTATGAAAATGCATTAGTATACTTAGAATAGTTTGTAGTTTAAATTAGCAGAAAATGTTATTTAACATAGTGATTTATCACTTAGTGATTTATCACTTAAAATCCGGCCTACACACTTTTCAGTAAAATAAAATGTTTTTCGCTATTTAATTTTAAATATTATTTAAATAACTAACAAACGAAGATTAAGTTAAAAATAAATGTTTAAATTTTAACTACAGATGAGTGAAAAAAAAATATTATATTCTGTTATTTGAAACTATTTCAGTTTTTTTGGTTTTGTTTGTTTTTCTTTTCTGCAAAGTGTAGACACACACTACAACAAATTATGTTTGTGTGGCAGTAATATTTATGGAAACTTTTCAATTTCTTGTAATTTGAATAGAAATAATTTTTATTATAAGAAACCATTTCAACCCTTTGACTACCATTGTACTCTACAGTGTACACACTTAAAAAAAAAACATAAAAATATGATAATGCTATAAGTCTTTATATTTTTGTTTAAATATGCTCATTAGGTTATTGGTCATTGAAAAAAATCATGACATACAGTTTAGTACATCAATGCAATATAGTCGATATATTTGTTAACAAAGTCCGTTTTTATCAGCCTTTATCTCAGAAAAGTGGGGTGTTTTGTGTATCTCATAAGCTAACAAAGCTAGAATCTTGAAATTCGGCAAGTTGCTTTATCAAATAAAGTATTTTTGGCTGTTCATGTGACATATAATTTTAATTTAAGACCTCAATTTTGTAAAGTCAGTTCAGTATCTCGGCTATCATAAAGTTTTAATTTTTGTAGCAAACATAAAAAAAAAATACAATACACGACTTTGTGTTCCATTGCATGCTATGGCGCTCGTGCCAGTAGTGGGACGAGAGTGGATTTTATGTTACACGCGGGGTGTTTTAATTTTGCTATGAGATAAGCCGCAAATGCTATTAAAGTCATCATCAGAGGTTTGAATATTTATTTTCGGTACAAAAATGTGTGATTTAAACTGATAAAGTGGAATTTTTCATTAAGATTGTAAATATCCATTTAAAATAGTTTAAAAATTGTCTTAAAACATTTTTTTATATAATTGCTAGAGTGTAATTTTTAGTATATTTGTACCAACTGATGAAGTTAAAATTTTTTTAAATTTCTTAAAACTTCAGATTGATAGATTTTGGAATGATATTGTGCAAAAAAGTCTCAAAATCGAAGAAATAAAATTAAAGAAATTTGACATATGGCCATTCGATTTATGATAATAAACCCGGGTTTGGGAAAGTAAACTTGCTAAATTTTGTTAATAGATGTATTGTGGGTTAACTACATCATTATCAAACAAAAAGTCAATTTTGATGTTTTTGTTAGTTACGGCCTTTTTGAATTTTTTGTGACGATATGTATATTTGCATATAAAAAATTCTACACATTTACGTATGGATAAAATTTCAACCATATCAGTGCAATAAATTTAACACTTTAACACAGTTAACAATTTGCCATGGTACAAATTGTTTGTGTTCTTCAACAATGGCCAATTTAATACTGAACTATATGGTTGAGAGTAGGGCAATCCAAAAAAAAAAAAATTTAAAACCTATGTTTACGAAAGGACAGAAAATCAGTAAAGGAAGTCGTTAAATTTAAGAAAACTGTGCGCTCCGGTAGACTAGTTGGTAGCGTGCTGGCTTATCAGTGCGGGGGTTGTGGGTTCGATTCCCACCAGAGGCACTGGTCTGTTTTCGCTACAATGCGCCGAAGGCCATAGTAGCTAGTGCTCGGTTTTGGTAATAGTATATAATTTGTAATTATATGATTATTAATTAATAAAATAAAAAAAAATAAAATTTAAGAAAACTATTGTAAAATCATAGTTTTTTCATTAATATCGTTAATTCAAATAACATTTTTGTTTAATTTGTTCCTAAGTTCCTTGGAACTTCGTCAGTCACAAAAATTAAAAAAATTATATTCTAAAACTTGAAAATTCAAATTTGTTTTAATATGTAACATCAAGTTTTCAACTTGCAGCTAAAAAAAATTTTAAAAGTAAGTATTAGAAAAATCAATTTAAAAATCAGATAAAGTAAACTTACATTAATAAATAAAATAAGCAAAGCTACCAGATAAAAAAAAGTTATGTCATAAAATTTAATGATCGATATTTTACATTATCCCAGTTTATATCAAAATTGGAGTATAAAGTAATATCCGATTAAACCTATTACTGGACCCAAATAGATCAAAGTTGATCTCAAATATGGGGGATCCAGCAATATCTAATTTAAGATTCTGATAGATCCCAAAATATCCTATGGGATTAATTTATATCTAATCATATCTAATTAGATCCAAAAAGATAAGTAATTTTTGGTGGATCGAATAAGATAATTTGAGATTAAATTGGATTTACTTAAATCCCATGACATATATAATTTTAATAAAATTAAAAAAAGAAATAAAATTGGTTCAGACATCTGGCACATATGTAATTATGTATGGAGTAATACATAGAAATACATAATAATATCTTATACGTCAGATTAAAAACATATTATCTCTTTTTTTACAGTTTTGTTAGTTTTTTGTTTTTATATACATCGAGATTATTTTTATGTTATTTTTAATTTATAACGAGCTTCCAACCTCCGTATATTTACAAAAATAAAGCAAATCAAACATATTAGCCAGAGTAAAAACTAAAATTTTTTTATATTAATAGAACATTTTTGGTCTTCAAAGTTTAGTAACGACACAATGCTTATTATTAAAATAAGCCATGTGCTTGCTAACTAAGAAAACAAAAATGGAGCAAAATTAATGATTAATAGGTTTTTTGTTAAAGTTCTGCCTATTATGGGTTCTCTAACTTTTCTAAAATTAAGGGATCTGATGAGATCTTTAGCCAGATCGAAGTACTAGTATCAACCTAGCTAATATGTTTGATTTGCTTTATTTTTTGTAAATATACGGAGGTTGGAAGCTCGCTATAAATTAAAAATATTATATCTTATTTAATATAATATTACATAAAAACATATAGCTTGATATAGACTAAAATATTTTTTTATAGAGCATTTGATTTTTCGACAATATTTGACATGGTCTCATACATATTAATATTTAAATGTATATCGATTGATATTACAGTAGATGTGGCATATACTACTATATATTGTATATATTACATAGGATGATATAATTTTATGTGGCTTAATACAATGTTACATAAAATACCATGTTACATTGGAATCAAATTTTTGTTTTACAACGAACCTGAAATATTTAATGAGAATTTTAAAATTATAATTAAATTAACGTTCGATGAGTTAAATATTACAAATCAAATTTCTTTTTTTATTTGAAAGTACAATCCTTCCGGTTAATAATGAAAAATAATTTCATTCAAATGCTGCCTCGGCTGGCCATGCAGTAGCCTACACGATCGGTCCAATTTTTAAGCACATTATCGATTGTGTGCAGCTGTATTTCACCAATGGCTTCACGAATATTGTCCTTTAAAGCGTCAATTGTCTCTGGCTTGTTGGCGTAACACTTATCTTTGACGGCACCCCACAAATAATATCCAACGGTGTCAAATCGCAGCTCCGAGGTGGCCAAACGACATGAGCTCTGCGGCTGATAATGCGATCTTCAAAAACAGGGCGTAAATCATCGAGTGTAGCTTCGGCTGTGTGGCACGTAGCGCCGTCCTGTTGAAACAAAATGCTGCCAATATCCTCCTCTTCAACTTTTGTGAACAAAAATTCGTGCTTTTCGCACACATTCTGCAACATTACCATGCTTTTCAAAGTAATGTCGCAATATTTCCCAGCGTTGTTCAAGCGTATACACGACCATATTCGTTCAGCGGAAGGATAAAACTAATTATCTGTCAAATCAGACATGAGCTAAGTATTACCATTCACGAAATAAGCACTATTTGGAACAAAAAAACGTTAGATGGCGGACCCTTTACAAATCTTGATAGTGCAATAAAGCTTTATAAAATCATTATATGTCATCATTATATAGTCACGATATTTGTTAACAAAGTCTAATTTTTTAATCGGCCTTTACTTCCTAAAGCCTTTAAATCCTTAACAAACCAAGCTACAAATTTGGTATTTAGCTTCATCTAAGGACCGGAAGAAAATTAAACTTAGCATTTTTGGATATTCGAATGTTTTAGTGTTAAAAATAGGATTAAAAATATAAAAATTACATTTTCTTACCCATTTTTTGGAGGGGATGAGGGCATATATGTGAACATTCTTCTTTTTAATTTAAGGATATCTACACTGAAAAAAATCCATGCAACATTTTACGAAAAAAGCTATCGTAGTTATTTTTTCGTAATATATACGAATATTTCGTATATTCTACTAAATTCAGTTTTAGTTTGGGTTGACTAATTTTACGAAAATTAAGCAAATCTTTCGTATTTTTTTGGTATATTTTATACGATAATGTATTATACAATATTTTTTTTTTACTTTTCAGGTCCAATTCATTACGAAGATATTTTATGTTTCTTTAAAGAATAGAACAGAATTTTCACTACATCCATAGACTTTTTGCTTCAAAATTTCTATAGAATTAGATAAGCTAATGCAAACAGTTTTCAGAAACTACTGCTGGGTAGTGTAAAAGTAGTATTATACTACACGTAGAGAAACATATGATTAAACACGAATGGGGGCAAAAAATTATCATATCATGTTCCTAACAATCATAAAAATGATTCTGACTGATTATATTATTATCACTGAGGACGATCTTGTCATAAGTTAAAGCCATGACATGATTATGAGGATTACATTATGATTGTCACGTGTTTTAACCATACTAGGATGCTTTTAAACTACTATAACATGATGCTCTTTTTCCGGCGTATACTTAGCCTCATTTTCACAAAATCCCGATTTCTTATTTCTGTTATTTTTTTTCCGAGTTTTTATTTTTTTTTTGTAACCCGGTAAAACTTATAAAAATATGAGCTATGATTACGGCGTTTTTTTGTACCTATCTGAACGAAATGGGCAGTAATGTATTAATAATATAAATCGCTTTTTCAGATCATTTTGGAACAAAAAACTGCCGCATAAAGTACATTTCCTTAAAATACATTTTTTTAAGTTTTTAACATTAAAGTTGTACTCGTTGACCAATCATACATCACAAAATGTTTAAATAACTTTTAACTTATTGTGTTCGTTATTTTGTGAATTTTGATGTATATATCGCGAAACACCGCTTTAATCTGTTTTATCAAAATCTGCGAAACGCGTCAAATTTGAAAACATTTGTGTCCTTTAAGTTTGATACGCATCGTCATTGTCTAATTCCGTAACAATTTTAGCTAAATATTAAGTTTAGTTTAATTAGACAAAAAGGATTATGCAGAAAAACTTTTAAAAACCGCAAAAAAATTAAATTGCGTTACTTTATATTTTATGGACTACTCTATGGCTAGGGTACTAAAATTTGAGGAAATAAATAATTCAAGATATGATGAGCACTTTCTCAAGAGACCAACCAAAAGAAAAATTCTTTTGAAAAAACAGATGATTCATGATGCAGAACAGCTAAAGATACCGCATTTAAAAAACACATTCGTACCATTTTCTTTTAACTTAATAACCCAAAAAGAGGAAATTTATGATTTTTAAAATGTCATTTACAAATCGACCTACCAATCAAACCATTCACACGGAATGAAGTTAAAAACGAGATAAAAATGCTAAACAAAAATAAATCTAAAGGATATGACCTGATTAATGCAAATGTTGTTAGTAAGTTAAGGTGTAATTTTGGCAATTTGTTTTTAATTTAAGCAATTTTTTCCCCAATGTTTGGCGATGTTTTTTTAAATTTTAATTAATGTTTTATTAGTATCTACTAAAAATTTGTTTGAAATAAAAAACAATATTCCATTAAATTTTTAATTGATATGCATAAAACTGTATTTAAAAATAATATCAATTAAATAGTTACAAATTATTTTAATTGTTAATTTAATTTAACTCAATCAACAAATATTTTAATTTTAACTTAATTTTAGTTTTTTCTTTGTAGACATTTTTAATTTTTAGTTTGCGTTGTCTCAAGCTATTTTTTGAAATCTCTTATGAAATGACTTTACTTATTGCATTTTTGTCGAAAATTAACTCTAACAATGATAGCCGCCCATTTGCAGGCGATGTTTTCTAATGAAGTTTCAAGATTCGAACCACATAATACTGATCAGGCATTCCCTATTTGATACAAGTCAAAAATAAATATTTTTATATTTTTTTATATTTATTTTTGACTTGTTACTTCCTAACAAATTGTGTTATGGTTTTAATTTTGTCAAATCATTTTGTCAAATAATTTTGGATCTAATTAGATCCAAAAAGATAAATAATTTTATTGCTATGGGGAATGGGACCGGTCCTGCGTGTGCCACAGGATAGGTCCCTTCGTGCCAGAGACCGGTCCTCTGCTAAACCCTACCATATGTAAACAACTGGCAACTTTAACATTGGCTTGTCATATGAGGGGGTCATTTGTCCTGCTTTTAACCACATAGTGGCATGCCGCAGGACTAACCAAAGATGGGCATAAAAATAAACGAAAACTAAACAGCTTAAAATGGGTAAAATTCTGGCCAACTGGCTTTTCTTGTTAATAAGCATTCTGGTTAAGTGGTATGTCCTCCCTTTACCAGTTAAAGGATTGGTAATTTTAGAACAGTTGATACTGCTTAACCCACTTCAGTATTAAATTAAACCAGTCTTGTAATAAGTCCTTCTTTAACCAGTCACTTTAAGGTCAATTGACTCCTCATTCCGCATAGAATATTTTAAGATTAAATTGGATTTACTTTACTCATGAAATATTTAGATCCCATAAAAAATTGTATAAAATAATCATCAGGAGCATATATAATTATATATAACAATATACACTTATACACTTATACTCTTAGAACATATTAATCACATCTCAAACTTAATTGTTAATCTTGTGCCATATTTGCAATCATACATAATTATATATTATATCATTTAATGCCATATATAGTTATATCTGGAGTTGTGTTATACATATCGCACCATATATAACCATATCATATACACTCAAAAAAAAAAGTTTGTAAAGTCAGCAAAAAATTTTGCTAAGTCAGCAAAATTTTAGTCAGGAGGGTGCTAGCAAAAAAAATGCTAATGTCAGCAAAATTAGTAGATTCAGCAAAAGTTTTGCTAACACTTAGTAGATTAGAAATAAAAAAGCCTTGGTAAAAATAATTAAAATTTTTGCTGAATTTTAGTAGACTAAAAAAAAACGCAAAAAAATTGTAAAAAAATTGTACTTTAGTTAATATATTTGCTGAAAATCATAAAACATATTTTTGTGATTCTTTTAAAAATAATTTACAATAATTACGAAATATAAAAATTTTCATTTTCCCACATTGATGTCATGAAGTAATTTAATATCTGAAAATATATAGAAATAAATATATATAACATAACAAAAATTTTCTTTCAACTACTTACATCAATGGTGGTCTAAATTATGCTTTTAAGAACGCAACTGACGAAGATAATTATAGAAACGAAAAAATAAACAGAAACAAAAACAACCGAAACGAAAAAAAACAACCCTTTTTTGCAATAAGAAAAAGAACCATACAAATCTACCTAAGATGTGTGTCTTTGTCTTTCGCTTTACTCTGTCTACATGTCTCTATATGTTTGTTTACAATTTGACCACACTAGATTATTAATCTATTAACATTTATTACAGAAATACATATTAAATTTAAATATTTTCTTTTGTCTTTTATTTTATTAATAGACAATTATTTTCACAAGCCGGTGACAACGCGAAATTTAAGTTGTTTTAATCCTCAATTTTGTTTTATGTATGAAAAAGAGATACAAAAGTCTTCCATGGTTGATTTTGTTATATGTCTTATTAGAGTTGTACTTTTTAGTATCATTTTCCTCTTCTCTACTACATCTTGACATGCCGCGACATCTGCTTCATTCTGCGTATATCTTTCAATCTGGTTGTCGTCCACACTAAATGTGCTTATCAGCACAATTTTTTTTTAGCAAAATTAATTAGTAAAACATTAGTATATTAGTAAAGCATTAGTATAAAACAGTTAAGTGCTGAATAAGTATAAGAAAAATTTTAGCTGAAAACACGATTTTAGCAAAAAATTTTGCTAAAAAATAGTATACCTGATTTACAAGACGTTTTACTAACTTTAGTACTAACTTATTTTTTTGAGTGTAGATTACCAAATTATGGTTGCAAATATATCCCAATATTGTCATATTATGGTTCTGCACTCAAAAAAAAAAGTTTGTAAAGTCAACAAAGGGTGCTTGCAAAAAAATTGCTAATGTCAGCAAAAGTTTTGCTAACACTCAGTGGATTAGAAAAAAAAAATGCCTTGCTAAAAATTAATAATTTTTTTGCTGAATTTTAGTAGACTGAAGAAAACGCAAACAATTTGTAGAAAAATTGTAATTTAATTAATTTATTTGCTGAAAATCATAAAACATATTTTTGTGATTCTTTTAAAAATAATTTACAATAATTACGAAACATAAAAATTTTTATTTTCCCACATTGACGACATGAATTAATTTGATATCTGAAAATATATAGAAATAAGTATATATAACATAACAAAAATTTTCTTTCAACTACTTACATCAATGGTTGTCTAAATGATGCTTTCTTTTAAAGGACGCAACTGCCGAAGATAATTATAGAAACGAAACGAAACGAAAAAATAAACAAAAACAAACGAAACGAAAAAAACAACCCTATTTTTTTTGCAATACGAAAAAGGAACCATAAAAATCTACCTAAGATGTGTGTTTTTGTCTTTCGCTTTACTCTGTCTACATGTCTGTATGTGTTTGTTTGCTATTTGACCACACTAGATTATTAATCAATAAACATTTAGTTTAGAAATACATATTAAATTTAAATATTTAATTTTGTCTTTTACTTAAATAATAGACAATTATTTTCACAAGCCGGTGACAACGCAAAATTTAAGTTGTTTTAATTCTCAATTTTGTTTTATGTGTGAAAAACAGATACAAAAGTCTTCCATGGTTGATTTTTATATATGTCTGTTTATATGTTGAACTTTTAGTATAATTTTCCTCTTTTCTACTACATCTTGACATGCCGCGACATCTGCTTCATTCTGCGTATATCTTTCAATCAAGACGTTTACAAGACGTTTTACTAACTTTTGTACTAACTTATTTTTTTGAGTGTACGTTACAAAAGTATATTTTTTATAAAACAGCATATAGTATTATATCTTAAACTATATAGCTTATATG
The DNA here is from genome assembly GCA_021234595.1 of Delia radicum. Classification (NCBI taxonomy): domain Eukaryota; kingdom Metazoa; phylum Arthropoda; class Insecta; order Diptera; family Anthomyiidae; genus Delia; species Delia radicum. Next base: position 143,758,576 of record CM037853.1, on the reverse strand, counting down.
TCATCACACATACATACATATTATGTTATAAATGGGAATGAATTATTGTATATTACAATTGATCTCTCATATCTTATTATGTATAGCACTTATGCGTAATATATAATTTTAAAAAGTTCAATATATAATAATACACCGTTATATAAGTAACTACATATGAAATATATAATTATATATATACATTTTTTTACTCGGGTAAGGATACTTTTTGAAGTGTATGTAGGTCCATACAACTTAAAGTTCTTCAAATCTTTTGATGCCTTTTCGATTTTAGTATTATGCCAGTTAAAATATTTTATTTGATATATGTTTGAAGAAATTAATACAGCGCTTTAGTTGTCACAAAGCGAAATGTTTTTGGAAAAACTGCTAGGGATAAAAAGAAAAATAAATAATTTTTTACACTTTATTAATTTAGCCCATCGTGAATATTTACTCTAGATACCTAACTATGTTCTCAAGCCATTGTTTTGTGTAAAAAATGCCTTTTTGACTCGAAGTTGTTGTTTACTAAGAAACTTAGTTCACGCCATACGATAGCCAATGACGAATGCGATGACAACAATAGGGAATACCTCAAACTGTTTAAAATTATAGCGTTTTTTAAATACTGGTCTCAAATCTGAAGTCCATTAAAAGGCGCCAAACCCCAATGATATAAACTGCAAATGTTCAAAAATCTGGAAATTTTGGTTTTATTCCTCAACCACCATACAACTTTCCATAAAACCGCAATATGCAAATTACATATTTAAACTGTAAATATTATCCTTCATGATATTATTTCTTTAATATCATGAAGGATAACACAGTGCAACACGAAAAAAAATAACCATATACGGACACCACTACGTGATAGAAGACTAAAAAAAAGACCCGTGTCTCCCAATTTTTCCCAAAGTCATCTCGTTTTTTGTTTATGGGCCGCCAAAGATTTGGGACCTCGGTATCATTTTCGCAAAAAAGTGATCATTTTCTCAGGCTCATATCTTGCAAACCGTTCAGAATTTCGATTTACTCTCTATGGCAAAGTTGTTGTTTTTCATAAAGAACAAAAATTGCGAACATATAAAATCAAAAAAACTTCACCTTCCAGATCAAAATCGCAAAAAACTTAAAAAAATTAGATTTTTTTTTACCTTTTTGCCCGAGTTCAGGTCCATAGGTAGAAATCCGTTCAAAATTCAAGGAAACAATCAACTACAAAAATTTACCTAAGATCTCAATAAACAAATTTCTAGAACATATAAACTTCCTGGGAATTGGGTTTGCTACCTATGCACCTGAACAGGAGAAAAAAGGAAAAAAAATGAAATTAAAAAATTTTTCACTTTTGCGCGCTACCTATACAGTATTAAGAATCATCTCTATGAAGTTTATATGTTCTAGAAATTTGTTTATTGAGATCTTAGGTAAATTTTTATAGTTGATTGTTTTCTTGAATTTTGAACGGTTTGCTACCTATGGACCTGAACACGGGAAAAAAAGGTAAAAAAAATTGAATTTTTTAAGTTTTTTGCGATTTTGATCTGGAAGGTGAAGTTTTTTTGATTTTATATGTTCGCAATTTTTGTTCTTTATGACAAGAGCTACAGCTTTGCCATAGAGAGTAAATCGAAATTCTGAACGGTTTGCCAGATATGAGCCTGAGAAAATGATCACTTTTTTGCGAAAATGATACCGAGGCCCCAAATCATTGGCGGCCCATAAACAAAAAGGATATGACTTGGGGAAAAATTGGGAGACACGGGTCTTTTTTTTTTAGTCTTTTATCACGTAGTGGTGTCCGTATATGGTTATTTTGCCATGACTTAAAAAATTACACAGTGTAATTTAATTAATTAATTAATATTAAGAAAGTTTTCATAAACATTTTTTCAAAAAATTTCATAGTTTCAAAAAAAAAAAAATAGCTCTTTAGAGCTATGAAATTATTTCAAAAACTTATTTTTTTATTTTTACATAAAATTTCATAATTTCATTCATTTCAAACTTTAGGTTTAAGATGTAATTCTCAAGTTTACAAAATATTTTATAAAGTGCTTTATTATTCTAATGTAACCTTTTTTTAATTTTTAAGTTCAATGAAGTTGTTCAATGAAGTTGTCATATAAAGCACTTCATTGGCTTAGTTCCAATGCATTTTTCAAACCATTCATAAAGAGTTTTATAAATTCAAGAAAACTTCTTAATATTAAAAAAAAAATTGAAAATATTTAATAAATTCTATAGGCACTTCTTTGTCGGAATAATTCATTAGTTTTAGGACGATTTTTATTAATTGTACAAATATTTCATAAACATTGACCTTAATAAAATCTGTTTTATAGATTTTATGAGAAGTATCAATTTGAGAGTTCCAATGACAGGCTAGCGAATTTTTATTGGTTTGGATCTGAAAGTTAAAAACCATGACCAAAATATTAAATGAATGAAAAACTATTGTAAATTTAAAGTTATTTTTTTTTGAATTTACGACTTTTGTAATGCCCATAAATTCTTCAGATGAAGATTTTTCAATGTGAAACTTTGCACGCCATAGTTTTTATGTATAGCGTTCCTAACCCTTTCCACTGAACAGTGTCCATATTATCAAGATTAAATTTTAATGCTGATATCCTTTTCAAATAAAAACTAAACACTAGCTTATTTTTCGTTGCCCTAGTTATGAGACATTCCACTATAAGATTTTTTTTTTGTCATATTTAAGTTTGGATACCAGTATGAATAATCTGACTAATGAACATACAAACATTTTTGGTGATTATGCAATTGATAAAGAACTTACACTTTTTTGTCAAAAATTCAGAAGTTTGTGTCTGTTAAAGGGTTTACTCTCTTTAAATTTCTTTTATTTAGTGATTTTTTTACTTCGTGTTTCTATAGTTTGACCTATTGGCTTATAATTTACCCTATATTGTATTTGAGCAACATTTGCTTTAAATACCTTTTCTCAAATCAACGAATTAAAAATCGGGTGCCACTATACAGCCTTAACCTTGAACCGATTTATAATCGGGTGTTTTTTTGTAGAGTATTAAAAAATAAAGTCCCTAACGTGCACAATTTTTGTTACTTCTAAAAAAAACATCTGTGGCGTTTGTAGACTTTAAAGCAGCATATGATATTGTATGGAAAGACGGTATGATATATAAATTCGTCAAGGTCATACCCTGCATCAAAACAGCGACCTCGTTAAACAAGAAATTAAGCGATAGACATTTCAGAGTCTACTTTGGTAATCAACAGAGTATAAAATGAAAACTAAATAATGGTCTGCCCGAAGGCTCAGTGCTCGCCCCATTGCAATTTAATTTATATATTCATAACCTACCTTCAACAGCATAGAGTTTTGCTATGCCGACTACATAGTGATCGCTACAAAGCATCCATATAATTCGCAAGCCGAAACAATACTTACAAAGGACCTTGGGGACTATGCTCTAGCTTAAATAAAACTGAAGTCTCATGCTTTCACCTTACGTTTCAACTATATGATACTTAACCATAACCCAATATCTAAATACCTAGATAGAACTCTGTCATTCAAACGACGCTTGGAAAATTGTGTCATCAAAGAAAAAACTCGAATAAATATCATACAGAAACTGGCATCAACAACTTGCGGAGCTTCAGGAAGTACTCTTCGCTTTGCTGCTCTTGGCTTGGCGTACTCCGCTGCTGAATACTGCTCACCAGGCTGGCTTAACAGTAGACATGTCTCGAGATCAACTTATCAATGCGAATAATAACAGGCACCATGTCTTCAACACCAACTAGATTTCTGCCTGTCCTCTGCAATATTATCTCACCTTAACTTGGACTTCAAAACGCACTTATTCGAGAATATAATAAGATCGCATCTAATCTCTGTATCTCTATTCACGAATATGTAGGAACATGTTTGACACGATTCCCGAAGAAATCCTCTTGAGCTTGCAATGCCGCTTAAACAGTCAGATTTTAAAGCACAAAGTATCTGGTAAAATGAATGGAGACTCTCATCCCGTGAAGACCTGATCCGTATCCACGGTCTAACAACCATGCCACCAGGTTCTGAACTACACAGACTCCTATTGGTTAGATTAAACCCCATCCACACAAAACATGTCAGGTGCGTTGCACAATTATATAAATGGTGGTCTGTCGATACTCTATTCATCACATAATAACAGAATGCCCACAACATATGTTCGCCGAGGATCTAACTGTATTAAAAAACGCCAGTCCAGCACCTGTCGAATGGTTGCCAAATATTGATCAATATTTAACAAATCTTACCTATCATTCCTAACTTCTTCTTAATGTATTCTCTATTCATATTTAACAACTATTGCTTGCATTAATGCCATAGGATAAATAAATAATAAATAACGTCAGTACAAAATATAAAAATCCGCCCGCTTTAGCGTGATGATTTTTATTCTCAGATGGGTACGCATTGCTTCATGTTGACATCCGATTTGTCCGTTTTGAAAAACAGTGTATAATGAAATGGCCACCAGGGTTGCCATGTTAGTCCGAATTTTAAATTATAATTTTTAGAATAATCTTAATATTGTTTAAAGCATTTTTTTGTAGCTAAAAGCATTTAAAACCTTAAACGGATGACCGTGTATTAACCAATCTTTCTATTCCCAGCAACATTTTTTTGAACTGATTACCTTTGAACCAGTTCTAAAACAGCTTATTTTACCACCGGTTACAGAGAGCCGGTTCTGGAACAGGTTCCTGGGAGTTAACTTGAAAGATTTCACAGTCCTAGGCCGGTTCTAAACTAACCTGTTCTAGTTTTATATAAAGTTGTAGAACATAAATTCGAACCAGTTATAATACAGTATGAGTTGTTCTGCAACCTGTTATTTGGATTTTACTATTTTACTGGGTTCCTTTAAGTCCACACAGTTTGAAAATTAAAAATTTAGTACGCAGTTTATCTTAACCCTTTGATGGCGACTGGTTGATATATGCCCCATTTTTACTTTTTGCCATTTTAGGAAAACCTGCAGGACAATTTAACAAAACTTGTTGTGATCGACAATAAACTGATGTGGCTTTTCAGCGATACATATATGTTGAAGCCTAATAGTTTCTTTCAAGGTCAACCCAAAGTTAAAAATAATTTTTTTTTTCGTTTTTGTTTTTAGTTTTTATAATGATAAAACTCCAGTTTGAAGTTTCCACATAAATGGTTATTAGTTTTGGATTAGACATAACTTAAAGTAAGATAAAACTTATGCTAAATCTTAACCCATTAAGGTGCGACAGCTATCAATGATTTAGATTTAGTACTATATATCTCCGATAGTGGGAGCAGCGTTTAAACTGCGGTCGTCAAAGGGTTACTATGGGTTCCATTTTTAATTATACACACATAGAGATTTTTATTATTGTGGCACAATGTTACATTATTAAGAATCACTTAAAAACTTAAACATTATTTACTTCATGGAACGCCACATACATTTATAAATAAAATATTTAAACATTTTTGTATATTTATCATTAAAATTTTACGCGGTTTTTTCGCTGGCAAAAAGTCAATCCTTGTTTACTTTGTATACCAACAAAAAAAGTCCTGGGTGTTATTCATTGCAAACCAGAATTGTATATTTATCACATGTCACTTCAAACTCCAGTCGGTGTAATGTTCTGTTAATATAAAAATGCATGGGATTCAGTATGAAATTTGATATATGGATATATATACGCACCAATATTTATTTTGAGTTTCGTCTGTTCATTAGTGTAATTGTTAAAATTATTATTATTTGTAAATAAATATGTATTTAACTAAAGGATATATAAAGAAAACAAATTAAGTCAACAATTCGATAGTTTTCCTTGTTTTTAAAACAATACATAAAATACATAGAAACCCAGTTAAATACTAAAATCATTAAAACATGTTACAGAATTACTTATGTTGTTAGGAAATCACCCCAAATTGTTGGCCTTATATCTGGTATTTTTGCTATATAAAAAAAACACTAAGTGGAATATTTCAAATCCAAAACTTGGGCACGTTTTGGCAATAGATAATTTTCTTGTGGCGACTAAATTAAAATAGGTATATATTTTTTTGTTACGTTAGACCAACACTCTGAGGATGCCACATAATGCAGTGCATTGTGTTGATATTAGGAAAATAGGTTATGGCAAGGAGTAAAGAGAGAGTAGTGTTGGTGAATATTTGATTTTAATTTCTCAACATTGTAAGTGACAGGAAAGGCCTCTGCTGGGAGTTTATTCCACATACGGTTAGTGCGACTAATGAACGAATTTTCTCTGTAATATGCTGTTCGATTCACTTTTCAATCGATTACAAACGGATGTGTTTTACCAGATAAGCGAGTATTCCGAATGAAAACACGGGCCCTGAGGATAAGTTCACTTATCTCATCAGACCTCTTCTCATAGTAATATCGATAGATGATAGATGTTACACAACCCCAATTCCGACGATGCTCCAATGAGTTAATAGATCTGCATACCCTACTTCATTGATGAGCGCTGACGTCCACCTTTGCACACGGTCCAGACGCTCTAAATATATGGGAGTTGTATTCCATTTTCGGTCATATATAGGTGGTACAGATAGTGAATATATCGGACGGAGAGAAGTACTTCTTATACAGCTTAAGAAACCCCAGACTCATAGAAAACAACGTGCTTATTCCAATGGACGCCACACTGGCTTTTCTTCCCAGAACATCAGTAGTGTCCGACTCCTCAATATCGATAATACCCAAATTAACAAATGACAATGTTGAGCCTACGTCCGTATGGGTTAACATTCAACATTGGACCTTGCGTGCACTCAAGTCGACCATATTCGCACGACCCCATTCAGAGACTGTAGAACGACCACGATTAAGTGTCTCATTCATAATCTGCATTTTGCCCCCAACCTCCTCAAGGCTTGGCCTACGATGGAAGGAAAATTAATATCAAATGTTGCTGTAATCTGCGAAAGAGTAAGTAATATTAAAAGTTTGACCAAGAATGTCATTAAGAAAGATAAGAAATACTGAAGGAGAAAGAACGGAACTTTGCCACCCCTCAATTCATCGTCGGATGAGACCCCATATAACAACACATATAGTGTGATATCTTAGAAAGCCTGAAATAAAGCGATCAAAGTAACTGCCGACACCAAAAGCAATAAGCTTTTAAATAAGTGCCCCGTGCCATACACGATCGAATGTATTAGAAATATTTAGAGCAACAACTTTGCTCTTACCAAAACAGTGGATGGAACGACTCAAACGTTCCGAAATGATAGCTAACAGGTCTCATGTAGAACGACTTCTACGGAAAATATTCTGTCGATCGCTATGAAGTAAGTTACACTCCAAATAATTCACAAGATGGTTATTAACCATGCTCTCTCTCACCTTCGAAAGGGCAGACCATATCGCGATTGGGCGGTAATTTTCAGTGCTATTAGCCTCACCCTTTTGAGGGATTGGCTGGACAGTGGCAGCCTTCAAGCATTTATAAGAATATTTTCAGAGGTCTTAGAAGAACTGTATATAATTAGGTATTCTAAAGTTTTTACTGTTCTAAAAATAATTTTTTTCAGTAGCCTCAGTAGCTCAATTGGCAGAGCTGTTGTGTACACAAATTTTGTATTTTTACAGATCTATGTTCGAAACCTCATAAGGCTGTGAAAATAAGTATTTCTGTTTTATAGAATCATTTGTTATATTGCGCAATTTTTGTTTTCAGTAACAAAAATTTTTAACTAGTAATCAATAAAAATATACGCAAATTAATCAGAAAATTAAATACCAAATATGTTTTATTGCCAAAATTAATCAAAATTTTACTAATATTTTTACTAATTCATTAATTGCAAATTCATTTAAATTGAATTTTGAAATCATTACATCGAAAACAAATTCAAATAATAATTATTATTAAACATTGCAAAATATTTTTCAATTGATTAATTTTCGAAAAAAAAAAATATATTATAAATTGAAAATTTTTGCACCAAACATATTCTAAATTATTAAAATATTTGCTAAGTTGCAATACTTTAATAGAATAATTATTTTGTAATTTTACATTAAATTATGGTCAATTCAAAAAGGGTTTTTTTTTTAATTTATATGGAATATTTTTGAATGCCGTTAACCTGTCGGAAGGTGATGTCAAAAAAAAAATGTGTGCTATGTTTTTCAAATACCAATTTCTAATTTTAAAAAATTTTCTTCAACAAAATCCAAAATAACTAGATTTCAACTTCATGGAATTTTAAAACGCATCCAAGAAATGAAAAAAAAAAAATATTAAAAATATCGCTTCATACACTTGATCGGACAACGATTTTATTTTTGCGGATTTCAAGGAAATTTTGTTTTTTTTGGTAATAACAAGGCTTATTTTTGATGTCGATTAAATTGTCTGAAATAAAAACTGTTACATTTAAAAAACTTGGTTACAAATGAAAAAGTAATATTTTACTTTTCCGATTTCCGGCATGAGTTTTCTTTATCCGATTGCCATCAAATTTCATGCATATAATTTGTATACGGAAGGAAAAAAAACCCGCCCATTCTTCCCCAAAAATCACACTTAAGGTTAATAGAGCAGCCCTAGTATTCATGTAAAAACACGAACAAAATCGAAAGGGAATACGCTACAATAGCGAACCTTTCATTATTATTATTAAGACATGTTTTTATTTGATTAATCAAATTATAAACTTAGTCTATTTACAAAGGATTTCTATTCATTTCTGTCATTAGCTATATATCTTAACTAGTTAATTGTTTGGTTGGTCTCATATTCTATTGTTTTGCGCCATGTTGTCCCTGGTCTGCCGCTGGATCGACGACCTTGTGGGTTATATTGTAGAGCTGATTGCGCAATATCGTGTTCGTTCTGTCTTAAAGTGTGGCCGAGCCAGCTATATTTTCTATTGATTATATCTTTATGTAAGGGTTGTTGTCCAGTAATTAGCCATAACCTTTCGTTGGAACTAGTATGTGGCCACCAAATCTTTAGAATGGATCGTAGACAGCGGTTTACGAAGGTTTTAAGCTTTGCTATTATACTATTAGTGATGAACCAAGTTTCAGATCCGTAAAGTAAAATTGATTTTACGCAAGCATTAAATATGTTAATTTTTGTTTTAAGTTCAATCGTTTCTGAGAACCATATATTTTTTAGTGATGGAAAGGCGCCTTGAGCTTTTCTTATTCGGTTAACTACATCATCTTTCGCGCCGCCATCTGTTGTTAAAATACTGCCTAGACATTCGAACCGTTTAACATCGTCTATTTGTTGGTTATTTATTTTGAAGTACGTCTCGTTATTTGTATTGATCCTCATAGTCTTAGTTTTTCCAGTGTTTATTTTTAGCCCAAGCCTTAGCGATTCATTTGATAATTTATCAATCTTTGCTTGCATGTCTGTGTACGTATTTGTTATTAGAATTGCATCGTCTGAGTATTCCAGATCTCCTAACTTATCAAACATTCTCCAATTTATGCCAGTAGGGTTAATATCCAGGGTTTCGAATACCATATCCAGAACTGTGATAAAGAGTAGTGGAGATAAAGCGCAACCCTGACGAACGCCGCTGGTGGTGAAAAAAATTTCACTTAAACTTCCATCATGCAAAACTCTGCAAGAAGTTCCATGGTAGCTATTTTTTAAAATGTTGATTATCTTTTCAGGTATTCGCCTCGATAGGAGAGCTTGCAATATATATTTCCGACTGAGCGCATCAAAGGCTTTTTCGTAATCTATAAATGCTAAGAATAGCGGTGCATTATATTCGGAGGACTGCTCTATTATAATTTTTGTAGTGCATATATGATAGATGCATGAGTTTCCTGCCCGAAAGCCGGCTTGGTTTTTACGTATCATACTGTTCAAGTGCTCTGCTATTCGATTTAGTATAATTTTATTGAAGATTTGAGCAATAGTTGGAAGCAGTGATATTCCTCTCCAGTTATCGCATTTCTTTTTGTCTCCTTTCTTTGGCAGCTTGACAATAATAGATTCTTTCCATTCTTGTGGTATAACCTCTTCCCTCCATATGCGCTGGAAGAGCGGGTAAAGTTTGTCGGAGATAACATCTGCAGAAGCCTTATAACACTCTGCCGTAATGCCATCGTTCCCTGGCGCTTTTCGATCTTTTAAAGAAGATATTGCGTTTTTTATTTCATCTGGCGATGGATAATCAGTTGAAATAGAAACATTTGTGGGGTGGCTTCTTGATATTTCAAAATCGGGGACTTCGTTTTGAATAATATTTAACGTTTTTTTCAAAATGTTGCTTCCGTGTTTTCAATTGATCATTTTTGGAAGTTATAAAGCATCCTTGTTCATCTTGTACGGGCGTTCGACTAATCGTTGTGGTTTTTCCGTTAAGAGGTCTTATAATTTTGTAGAGTTCCTTAGAATCACCCTTACTCGCATCTGATTGAGCATTTCTTCCCAGATTTTCATAATATGCCTTCTTGTCTCTTTTATTTGCTTTTTAATTTCCTTGGTTAGAATTTTGTATTTATGGTCATAATCTGCTTTTCGATCATCATTGTTTTCATTCAGCATTTTACATTTTACTTCCTTTCGTTCTTCTATGAGATTCCATGAGCTAATTGTCATCCATTCTGTGCGTTGACTTGGCATACATTCTAGTATTGTTTCGCAAGTATTTTGCATTTTGATCTTGAAACTCTTCCAGTACTCTTCAGTTGTTTCATAAGTGCTTAGCTCCATATTACTTATACTGTTTGTAAATTCTTGTTTAATTGCATTATTTTTTAATTTAGTTACATCAAATCTACTTGTTTGACATCGCTGTGTATTATTTTTGGGAAACAATTTGAGCTTAATTTCTGCGATTATAAGATAGTGATCGCTACCGATTTCCGCGCGTCACATAAAATATTGCACCATTTTCTTGACACACAAATATGATCTATTTGACTTTCAAAGTTTGTTCTTGGTGATTTCCATGTCATCTTGTGGTTCCTTTTATGAGGAAACATTGATCCACCTATCTTCAAGTCGTAGTTCAAGCAGAGTTCTAACAAAAGTTCTCCATTCTCATTACGACAACGAAATGCATGCTTGCCGAGTACATCCTCATACCCATTGTTGTCATATCCTAGTTGTGCGTTGAAGTCGCCAAGAAGTATAACAATGTCTTTATTAGGTATTTTTATTAATACGCTATTTAATTGGCTGTAAAAATTTTCTTTAACCGATGTCTCTGTCTCCTCCGTAGGAGCGTAGCATTGTATTAATGTGATGTTGTTGTATTTTGTTCTTAAAGTTGCTGTGATGATCCTCTCAGATATTGCTTTCCAATCGACCAATGCTTTATATGATCTGTTGTTAAAGAATATGCCAACCCCTCTTACATATGGGTCATCTTGATTAGGCATGCCAGAATATATAAGCACTTCGCCTTTTCTGTTACGTACTTCTCCACTCCCGTTCCACCTCACTTCACTAAGGCCACACACACTTATATTTAAACGCTCACATTCTCGTGTTAGTTCGGCAAATTTTCCAGCCTGATTTAACGTCCTGGCATTCCATTGTGCAAATCGTATCCATTTAACATTGCTATTGTTCGTCATCAAAAGGTTCCGTTCGTTTTATTTTTTATTTTGCTGTTCCTTGTAAATACTCGAATCGTTTAATATTCGGATATCGATGGTAGATTAAACCAACGATACCTATTTCGGTGATAGGGCTGCTATCTTTTAAAAAACTTTTTCTGCCGCATTCGTAGCCCTCCGAACTTGCCTCATGCTGGGTTGAGACCTCAGATATTTCCCTCTGAGGACAGTTGTTGTGGTTAGTATACAACCGATTGTTTTCGTGTGAAGTTTGTCCTATCTGCCATATAATCTTTACCTCCAAACTAGAACAGATTGCTTTAGATCCGGTTCTACAACCAGTTATAGAACTGGCTCTGGGACATACATTTTGACTCGCAGGAACCTGCTGTAGGTTCGGTTACATGTAACCTGTGGAAACATGATTCTATTGCTTAAACTATTTTAATACGACATATTTTTTTTTCTTTTTTAAGTAATACAAAAATTTTAAAATATATATTAACATTTAATTTTATTTCATTTTCATTTTTATTTAATTTGTATTTGATTGTATAAACTTTGTTGTTTAATTAACTTTATTTTATTTAATTTTCTTATTTTAATTAACTAAATGTCAACATAAAAATTTAACATTTAATACTGCAAATAACAAATTGTTGTACAAATGTACGAACAACTATGGCAGCAAGAAAGTGTTCATTTGGAAAATAAAATGCAATGGCTTTACATTCCCCTTCCTAACACAAACACACACATACATTTTAAACTACATTTATATAAATTTAACGTGAGCATGTATAAACCAACATAACTTAAGCCTCATACTCATTAAAAAATTACACATACAATACTAAATTTTTCCAAAACCGCACTATAGTCAAAGTATTCACTTTTTTAGTCAAAAGGTAATATAATTATTTTAATTTCTATACACATACGATTTTGCTATTAATAAACCACCCATATAGATATTGCCAATGGTCAGAAAAATCAAGTACTGGTAAAGCGCTTTAATTTTAGTACCATTGGCAGAAATTCAAATTAAAGCACTGACTAAGCCTTTGTTTACAACGCTTTTCCAAAGTTGCAAAATGTGCTTTGCCAGTACTTGATTTATAAAATTTACAATCGTCAAAAAATTAAAGCACCGGCAAAGTCGTGATTAATAACGCTAGTAAAATGTGCCTTTAAAGCATTGATTTTAAAAAATTTACTACACTTTGTTAAAAATATTAAAATTATGCTTTTTTATGTTTGTAAAAATCTTTTTTAGACCAACTTTTTTTCCAGCGTTAGCAAGTTAATTCCAACAAACGTTATGACAGTGCTGGCAAACTAGCATAACCTTTATCACTTGTTTACGTTTTAAGCTATCAAGTATTATGTGTCTCGTTAGTTCAGTGGGTAGAGCTCGCGGCTGGCAATCTAGCGGCCAGGATTCGAGTCCCGGCACGACCAAAGCATTTTCAAAACTACTTTTTTTTTAAATTTTATTTTGGAAAATCTATTTTTAGCTCACACATTATTAGGTTCTGCCAGTGTTTCGCCAACTTTGGCAATTTGGTTTACCACGTGCTATGCCAAAGCTGTAAAAAAGGAACGGCCAAGCCCTGCCCGGCGTTATCATTTTGGGGTTGGCAAAGCACTTAAATTTTCAAAAATCCTACGCTCAGTCAACGCTAGTACCACCGTTAAAAGCACTGGGCCAACGCTTTGCCGTTCGTATTTTTCTGGCAGTTTACATCATTACAGTACTCTAAATGCGACTATTTTTTATGTCTTTGGGCCTCCTAAAATTTGAATAATTTGAATGTCAAGCTACTTTCGTGAATCACATTGCATACAAATATCATTTCATGCATAATATGACTTTCAAATACTGTTTTAAATTAGTTAATTGGTTTACTACGTATGGGTTCTAATTGTACTTAAAAATTAAATAAGACAAAAGTGAAAAAACACAGATCTTTAAACATTTTACCATGATAAAGAGACGGACAAAACTATTTTTTTGGGAATAATACAGCTAAAACCATATTCTATTTATCAGATTTTTTTCGCCAAGATATTTGTGAAAATTTATACAAATTTAGTTTAAAATAAATTAACAGCCTCTAAGAGTACTATTACTTACAAAAAATCACAGAGAAAACCTTGCAGTCCGTCTATTCAGAAAATAAAACTTGGTTACATAACCAATTTTAAAAATTTTTATGTGACAAAATTGCAACTATTTGTTTATTATATATTTAGACCTCCGAAACCCAAAAATCGCTTTCAAATTATGGAATAGTTTTTGAAATATTGCTTATTTGAATTCTTCAGGACGAATTTTGGTCAAATTGCAAAATAAAATATTTTTTGAAAACAAGTATTCAGTAGTTTTGTACCTTTGGGTTGCAATTACACGGAAAAATCTCTTTTCAAATAAAATTTAATATGAAAAAATTTCGGAAAAAAAATAATTATTTGTTTTGCAATGACCACTAGGGTGGTCTTTCATTGTATGGGCGAAAAATAAAAATGAGATTTTGACTGTACCCCCTCCTTAAAATATTTGATAGGGTGTCAAAATACGCCACGCAAAAAATTAGAGTTCTAGCATAACGGCAAGATGTCCCGCATCGCCCTTGAAAATCGGGCCCATTGGAAAAATGGGCATAATTTAAAAAAAAATTACAAATTTTTTTTTTCTTCAAAATTAAAAAAATATAAAATAATTTTTGTGTTGGGTTTAATCATAACTACTCAGATAAAAAATATTACTTGCCCAGAAAATCGCTAACTTACCCTAACTTTGTGTCAAAAAATTAATAAATATTTTGGGTGTACCTCAAAGTGACTTTTTTCCATTTTTGAAAATTTTATTCAACAAAAATCAAAAACCTAGTGTTTGCTGTCAAGTATTTTATTAAACACATCTGAAGTATTAAATAAGCCAAGTGTTACGGATATCCATTATTTTATATTTTTTTAAATTATGCCCATTTTTCCAAGGGGCCCGATTTCAAGGGCGATGCGGGACATCTTCCCGTTATGCTAGAACTCTAATTTTTGTATTGGTGAATTTTTGTACCCAAACAAATATTTTAAGAGGGGGGCAGCCCCAAAAATCGCAAGTTGAAAAATAAGGACCACCCTAATGTACACCCAGAAAACAGACTCGGTAGTAGCAACCTTATTCGCAGCCAATCGAATAGTTCGGTAGAAAATATCGAATGTTTACAACTACCGTAAGCATTCACCAAATTTTTGTTGAGCAAATCGAAGATCTAATGTTGTGTCAGAATTTCTGTTGTTTCAGTAGAAAGATTGTTATCAGAACCGAAAAATTCGGTCGCAGTAACCGAACCATTCGATTGGCAACAAATATATTTGCAGCGACCGAGTCTGTTTGCTGGGTGTAGTACTTCATCAAATGAAATAAGTCGTTCGAAAGAAATTCTGTGTATGCTTACCAAAGTTATGGCCAATAATCCAAATTTAAGATCTAATTTATTTATTTTATACATTGCATTTCTTTCCAGCAAACCCACACATTACCAAATCATGGGTAAAGTAATGTATCGCCATAGGGCTTCACGCATTACATTACACATTACTTCACTGATGAATTTTACAGGCGATGAGCCTAAAAGTAATGGGTGGACTCATTACCTTGTAGGGGGTAAATTAACTGGTTACTTATATGGTTACATGGTGGGAAAAAGTAATGTGTCTATAAATAGATTTTCATAAAAAAAAAATAGCATTTTTACAGACATTTTTTTTTTACTTAAATAAATAACTTTTTTTATTTTATTAAACAAATAACGTGGTCATGCTGGGATTCGAACCTGGGGTCTCTGGTATTTAACAATTAGTTAGGCGAGAACTCTACCAACTGAGCTATCGACACATATAATACTTTATTGCTTAAAATATAAATGAGTTGTTGTGCTTCGTGTTTTCGTTCGTGATATCAAAAATATACACATTACCCTCATGCTTACAAAAAGTCACAAATTAATGTGTCTGTAAATAGATTTTCAAAAATATATATTAATAATTACTTTAAGTTTATAATTCATGCATTATGTAATTGATGATCGGTAAGTCATTATTTTATGTTTTGAAGTAATGTAAAATGTAATGAGGTATCATAACAAGGTAATCCACGAGTGTTCAATTATCGGTAACGCATTACTTCTTGTTGGAAAATAATGAGGAGTATACATTACAAGATAATGCATTACTTTACCGCGCCCATTACCAAAGTTTTGCTTTGTTGTTAACAGGCAATATTGATATATTTAGAAGAAACTTTTAGCAGAGACTTATATTACGCAAGAACAAAACCTATTGATTTTGGTAAAAATCTGTTCACGTTTAGATCTAGCTCCCCTATATTGGTCTCCCACAAACAAGTTGTTGTCTGCACGATTCAATTCCAAAATATTAAGATATTTCGATTAAATTCGATATAGTGGCCTATAACGGCTCAAAAATAAACGGTCCACTAAAAATCAACTTTTATTCTTGTTCGCAAATCTTTTAATATTGGTATTACTGAAAATGAAAATTATTGAAGTTCGAGGCCATACTAGAGTATGGCCTCTCTATTAGGATATTGTTCTAACGGATAATCTATAGAGTTTTTGTTTTAAAATTTATTAATTGACCACTTTCAGGAATGTGTTGATAGATCTATTTCGGGAATTTTCTAGGTTCCCATTATCAGAGCACGTTCTGAAAGAAGCACAATTAAAGGTCGAAAAAAACATTATTTTTTATTTATTTTATTATTAATAGTCAAAATAGTCCTGAACAACTCAAATCAAAATATTTCAGACACTACTCCAAATTTTAATGCGATTTTTGGTTTTAGGAGGCCTAAATACATAAAAACAAACTGTCGCATTTTAGTCGCATAAAAAGTTTTAAAATTGGTAACTAGTGTAATCAATCAAATTTTGTAGATTTATTTTATGAATATATAGAATATGATTTTCTTTGTAATTTTTTTCAAGTAGTAAAAAAAAAACAGTCAGCGAGAATATGGTTTAGCTGTATTATTTCCAAAAATTTCATTAATTTTTGTATGCCTCTGGACCATGGTACAATGTTTAAAGATGTGTGTATTTTTTCACTTTTGTCTTATTTAGTTTTTCATTGCTTTTACCCAGTTAAATTCAGTCAAGTGCAGTTAATTATAATTAAGCCAAGTTAACTCACCACTTTAGTTGACTTTAAGTTACTTTTCAAACAAACAACAATAAGCCGACGACACACTTACATTCGTTTTCCTCTACAATATTATTTTATTGCGTCTTCTTAAATAATGCAGCCATATGGTATCACACCTTACCTTAAGGTTTTCTTTTATCCTTTAAAATCCTGTTTATATCCTGTTTCTTGATATGCATAAGAAAAAGTTGTCAGCTAGTGGAGGAGTCGTCTAACTTTTCTTCTTTTTCACTGGCATTCATATGGCTGCGACGGTGAATATTGTATTTGTATGTTGGTTGTTTGGTTAAAGAAGTTGATTTAAAGTTGTAGACTTTTTCCGCTACGTTTACGTAACGTTTAAATAATTTACTACAAATGTGGTTTGCTTCAGTTTGTTTGGTGTTCTCTGTTTATTGCCATTTACCGTTAAAGTGTATTTTTATTTGTTGTCTGACATTTACCGTGCACATATGTATGTATGTATGCACGTTTGTCTACACCAGATCACTTTTGTTTTTCTGAATGGTGGGTTTAACAAAGTTTATCCTTTCAAAGTTATTTTAGTTTAGCTTAAAGAATTTAATCAGATTAAATATTTGTTTTTAATTAACATTTTTAAAGATCTTATATATTAGACTATCTGTATTGTGGGTTTATGACCACCTGCATATTGTGTCACAATAAGTTAAGGTAATCATATCTGGATCTTTCCAATATCTACACAAAAAACTGAATGCCTCGCTCGAATAAGGATATAGAGACATTTTTTGGAAAACGACTTTTTTTGCAAAATATGTGTTATCAAGTATTGTTACGTATATACATGCCAATTAGTTTTTATAATTTTATCTTTTATGTCACAAAACAAAGCTCAAAATACGACTTTTGTTGACTATATCGTTCATTTCATGAGATAACGTCAAAAAAACCAGACTTTTACCTCCAGACTTTGGCATACATACAGTGACTCCATCGCATAATCGGACAAGTGTTTGTTTGATATGTATGTATGTGCTCTAAACTAAAAATAAAAATACTAATTATATATAACGGTAAATTTACAAAGAAAAACAAAATTAACTAATTTTTCTGTGCTCAATGAATAACACTACTCAACAAAATGAAAAAAATTTCATGTACTCCGGATGCGATAATTTTTTCTGTGTAGATAACCTTGACATGAGCTCGAAAAACGCAATAAAAAATTTTTTTTCGTTTGGTTTTTGTTTTATTTTTTTTTTTTTAATTTTAAAAATTTTTTTTTGGTTAATTTGTTTCGTCCGGCATAACTCAGGAACCACTAGCCCGATTTAATTGAATTAAATTTTAAAAAATTTAAAATTACAATTCCCTTAATCTGTTTATATATTGTTTTCCTATACAAGCAACACTTTCCAAGTTAAAAATGAATATATAAAGGAAAAAACTTATTTTTTGCCTAAAGATTTAAATTTTTTTTTTTAAAAAATCCATAAAAAATCCCAAATGAAAAAAAATGTCAAATCTTATTACTTTTACGTAAAGTCACATAACCTATGAGCAAAATGAGACAAAGATCATGAAAATCGATGCACGCGTTTCGCTTTTATTCGCAATTGAGTAAAGGTATGAATTTCAAAAATTTGCTCGACATATGCACAACTTTGTCTATGGTAAGGTTTTTTCTTTTTTATTACAAAAAAAATTAAAATTTGTTGGGTGACAAAAATATATGACTTTAAATTAAAAAACAATTCGATATATGTACAAGAAATTATCCTAAGGATATCAACATTAATTAATTATAAAAAAGATTTAAAAAAAAAATATCTAAACACAAAAATAAAAACCTTCAAATTAAAAATAATTATGTGCTTTTGTCTTTCTTTTATATTGTTGTGGGTTTGTTTCTCTTATCAGGAACCAGATATAGTCCCTCATCATAGCTTCGTTCCAAAATCCTTGGTATCGGTGCTCAATTTCTTTCATTTGCTGATGAAAACGCTCACCATGCTCGTCACTCACATCGCCCAGGTTGTCCGGAAAGAAGTCCAAGTGCGAGTGTAGAAAATGTATCTTAAGCGACATATTTGCTCCAATTTTTTATAATTTTGGAGTAGTTGTTCGACGATCTCTCTGTAATTTGAGCTTTTGTTGTTTCCAAGAAATCCGGAAACAATTTGCCGAAATGAGTTCCAAGCTGCAGCTTCATTTGGTGATAAAATGTGCTCAAACTGTTGGTCTTGCAACAACTTTTTAATTTGCGGACCGTCGAAAACGCCTTCCTTAATCTTTGCCGATGAAAGGTGAGGAAAAATGTTTTTTAAATAGGCGAACGCTTCGCCATCTTTGTTGATAGCTTTCACGAAGTTTTTTATGAGTCCGAGCTTTATGTGAAGAGGTGGGAGAAAAAACATTTTCCTTTTTTATGAGTGGTGTATATTTCACGTTGTCGCTGCCGGGGATGAAGTTAACTCTTTCTGTCCAACTCCTCCTGGTGTAATGATGTTGACGATCGCGGCTGTCCCAAAGGCAGAGAAAACAACAGTACTTTGTGAATCCACCTTGTAATCCACAAAGGATACCGATAACCTTAAGGTCGGCACAAACTTTCCAATCGTGTTTCTCATAGTTAAGGCACTTTAGTAGATTGTCCATGACTTCGTATGTTTCCTTGGTGTCAACGGCATGAGCAATTGGAATCGAAGGTTTCTTGTTGCCGTTGTGCAGTAAAATTGCTTTAAGGCTCTGCTTGTTGCTGTCGATGAAAAGACGCCACTCTCCTGGATCGTAAGAGTACCCGAGTTCACCAAATAATCCGGGAATGTCCTTACAAAAACAGATGTTGTCTTTTTTTGTGTAGTACCTTGCGTATGGTTCATGACGCTTCCTGTAGATTGTTGTCACCACACCAGGAGCCAAGAAACCGAACTGTTTCATGCGCGATGCATGCAACTCTGCATCTTCCTTGGAGAGTTTCAATTCTCTAACCCAATCGTTCAGTTCTGCTTGGGAACATAAGCGTTGACCTCCATACAATGTATATGTTGACTCGCATTCTGATGTGGTTTCTACTGTCTCCGGATCTGATGTTGGATGTATCGCCTCATTATTAGATGCCCATCTTGAAACGGACGGTTGCGGGTCCACTGGTTCTTCGGAAAATGGCACTGGAAAATTCACTGTTGAAACAGCAGCGTAAGTCCATCGTATATTTTTTCCCACGCCTGTTTTTTTGCTAAGACAGAAGTAGCAATCTGTTACATGGCAAAGCGGAGCTCTCCAAAGCATTGGCATGATGATTCTCGGCTGTCGTCTGAAAGAATTTCAATAATAAGTTATATATGTTCTTGAATTTCGTAATCTACACTTACCTTGAGTCACTTAGCTGTACGTAGCACCTTGGACATAGAGCACTTGGTGTCCACCGCTCATCTATGTTTGAGACCTTTAAATTGAAGCTCTCTTCAAATGAATCTCTCAATTTAGGTGAAAAACAGCGCTTGTTTTTTTCAGAAACGTATTCTCCGCACATGTAACAAAAATTACTTGGATTGGTATTGCATTCAAATACTCGCGAACGTTTGCTCATTTTAACTATCGCGTTCGTCGACACTTGTTGAATGAGTAAAATCGATCAATGAAGACCTATTTATACTGTGTATTGTTTAGTATTTTACTGACAGGTACTTATAAATGGGTGTATATTTTTTTACGGTGGCTACATACCTGTTTCACCATGTGTGAGTCTTAAATTTTCCGAATAATGACCACCCTTAAATGTGGGTTGCATTTCTGTAAAAAAATCATACAGGTAGTCACCGGAAAACCCAAATAATTAAAAAAGTCCCCTTTCCTTTTTTCCTTTTAATTGTTCACGCACATTTATTAGCGTTTATTACTTTGCTTACGCAATCATAAAAATTAAATAACCCTTTGTTTATTCCGTTTTGTTAATTCTGAGAATCAAAAAAAAAAAAGAAAAAACCTTACCATAGACAAAGTTGTGCATATGTCGAGCAAATTTTTGAAATTCATACCTTTACTCAATTGCGAATAAAAGCGAAACGCGTGCATCGATTTTCATGATCTTTGTCTCATTTTGCTCATAGGTTATGTGACTTTACGTAAATGTAATAAGATTTGACATTTTTTTTCATTTGGGATTTTTTATGGATTTTAAAAAAAAAAAAAATTTAAATCTTTAGGCAAAAAATAAGTTTTTTCCTTTATATATTCATTTTTAACTTGGAAACTGTTGCTTGTATAGGAAAACAATATATAAACAGATTAAGGGAATTGTAATTTTAAATTTTTTAAAATTTAATTCAATTAAATCGGGCTAGTGGTTCCCGAGTTATGCCGGACGAAACAAATTAACCAAAAAAAAATTTTTAAAATTTAAAAAAAAAAAAATAAAAAAAAACCAAACGAAAAAAAAAATTTTTATTGCGTTTTTCGAGCTCATGTCAAGGTTATCTACACAGAAAAAATTATCGCATCCCGAGTACATTTTGACTGTTGACTAGTGTAATCGGACAAAGGAAAGCAACAATGCAAAAAATGCCAAAAAAGAACAATTAATATTTTGTGGCATATCCTTTGTTTTCAAGAACGGCTGTAAACGTTTTGGAATGGATTTTACCAAGTTTTGGCACACTTCAGGTTGTATGGAGTTCCATGCTTCCAGTAAAGTCACCTCTAGCTGATTTAATGTGCTAAATTTTTGTTGGTATACTCTTCTAGCTAGTTCTTCCCAAAGATGTTAAATTACATTAAGATCTGGGCTCTGTGCCGGTGTTGCTATAAGTTTGGGGCAGTTATGGATCAACCAAAGCTTTGTCACACCTGAAGTGGGATCATTGTCGTGGTAAAAAGCAAAATTGTTTGCAATGCCCAATTTCTCGGCACTTTGCTTTACATTTGCTTTCAAAATGTTGAGGTAGACAAATTTGTCCATTTTACCATCAATAAAATGCAAATTGCCCACCCGGCGCTCGACATACAGCCCCAAACCATAAGAGAGCCTCCTCCATGCTTAACAGTGGCTTTTGTATTTTGATGATTAAATTCTGTATTAGGTTTACGCCACAAAAACATCTTTCCATCTGAGAAATGCAAATTAAATTTGCTCTCGTCAGTGAACATAACTTTGAAATGAATGAAAACTATCAATAAAAACAAATTTTAAGATATCTTAACACCGAATTACCGTATTCCAAAAATCTTCTGTGTTTAGAAAATATTCTTTAGCAAATTTCACTCTCATGTTTTTATTTTTTGGGCTTATAAATGGCTTTTTTCTTGCAACTCTACCATTATAGTTATATTTATGCAATGTATTGCGAACAGTATTTAAGCAAACATCTTTTCCACTGCTGTTTTTTAAAGATATTTTCAGTTCTTTTGCAGTTTTAAAAGGATCTTGTTTTATTTCTTTTACAATAGAACGCTCTTCTCGCTCAGTTAATATTTTGCCTTGACCTTCTCTACTTTTATTAGCCAACCTAAACTCATCACGGAACCTCTTGATAATGTCTTGGACAGTTGATTTGCTTCTTCCAACCAATTCAGCAATTTCTCTCACTGTTTTACCTTCCAAATTCAATTTTACTATTAATTGTGTTATTTCGACAGTAGAATGTTTTTTTTTTGGGGCCATTTCTAAAACATTTTTTTCGTATCTAGAACTGTCTGCCAATATATGCAAGTTATGACTAAATGTGACAAAAAAAAAATAACTTTTGAATTGCATATTTGTAAAATAACGGCATTTTTAACATTTTTGCTTTCCTTTGTCCGATTATACGCTGAGCTAAAAAAATTGAGTTGTTTTGGTTTTTCTATATAAATTTACCGTTATTGTTGTTTTTTTTTTAATTTTGCAGAGATTAGGATGTAGAGTTAAAATAAAAGCAAAAAAAAACATATGTTTAGTTAATTTTTTTTTAGTTCAGAGAATATAAATATCAGACAAACAATTGTCCGATTATGCGATGGAGCCACTGTATATTGTAGGATGTATATTACTCACTACTGCTTTCAGTTCATTCAAATTGTGTAAACTCGCGTTCCAGTTTTAAATTTTTTAGAAACTCAAAATAAAAATGGTAAAAGTAGTGAACTTTGCATAGACATGTTTGCCAAATGAGTCATAGATGTATAAAGCATTTGAAAGTTGAAATTTTTTACTTTACGATTTGTAATTAAAAACCCACCATTTTTTTGAGGAAATGCATTTATAATGTAACTGCAATGTTGATTGAACTTTGCACTTTTCACCCACCCCCTTCGACTTTTAAAACGTTGTCATTTTTGAAATATTTATAATATTATGAAAATGAAAATTTATTCAAGTTCAAGGCCATACTCTATATTTCTTTATTATGATATTATCCTAACAAATAATCGATACAGTTTTTTGTTTTCAATTTATTAATTAACCACTTTCACGAATCTGTTGATGGCTCAATTATGGGGATTTTCTAGGTCCCCATCATCAGAACAAATTTAGAAAGCATTGGCATAATGACTATTTCAATAATCTAAAAAGCGTCCGGAATCTATAGAAGTCTTTTTGTAGTGCTGCTATGATTTTTTTTAATATTAATATAAAAAACGTTAAAATCCTAAAAACCCCAAAAAATATTTTTTATATGGCAAAATGTGGTAAGCTATTTTTGAAAAAAAAAAAATATTAAAAAGTGTTAGCATTCTGATCAAAAAATATAGAAGTTATTGTTGAAGTGCATTAAAAAATTGCATTTGCATTTCGAATGCATTGATTACAAATCGTAAAGTAGATAATTGAAGCTTTCGTATACATTTTTTGAATCTTTGAAATAGTCATTCTGCCTACTTTAGGAAAATGCCATCCAGGTTAAAAATCGACATATATGTATCCATTTATGGACATGTATATAACTCATTCATGTTTACATATAAAAATATTTCTAGTTCATAAATGTCCATATACCTCCATATGTGATTCATATATGCTCATAGGTGTTCATATTTGATCATACATGTAAATATTACCTCAATTTTCGTTAATGTACATGACAATGTATGGAAATGTATGGACATGTATGATCATGCATGTAAATATTGCCTAAATTTTCGGTAATGCACACACATGAACATATATGGTAAAACAGATGAACATCATCATTTATGAACACATATGAATCATGTATGAATGCATGTGGACACGTATCAAGCATGTGTGCTCATGTATGGATAATCATCGATTAACAGAAGTTTCACAATTTTCTGCTTAATATTTTTAAATTAATGAAAATGAAAATTATTCAAGTTCGAGGCCATATACTCTATATTTCTTCATTAGGATATTGTCCTAACAAATAATCTATAGAGTTTTTGTTTTCAAATTTATTATTTGACCCTTTCAGGAATGTGTTGATAGATCTATTTCGGGAATTTTCTAGGTTCCCATCATCAGAACACGTTTTGAAAGCGGTAACAATCCCATGCCAAACCTCAAGCATTCATATGAACTAGTTTACTCACTACATGAGAACTAATATACATATGAGTTTGAAATTAAAGATTATAACCATTGATCAAAAAATAAATTGAAAACTTGTTTGATGTGCAAGATCCACCTTTTCATTGCACAATTAAAGGTCGAAAAAACATAATTTTTATTTTAATAAAAATTATAACAAACTTGTGAAAAAAGGCAGAGTACCGCCTAGTTTACTTTCCCTGTTTTGTTAACTAACTTAACAAAATATAAAAAATGAGAGAGAAACAAAAAAAAAAAACGTGTATTGAATATCCACCAGAGGTGGATCTTGCACATCAAACAAGTTTTCAATTTATTTTTTGATCAATGGTTATAATCTTTAATTTCAAACTCATATGTATATTAGTTCTCATGTAGTGAGTAAACTAGTTCATATGAATGCTTGAGGTTTGGCATGGGATTGTTACCGCTTTCAAAACGTGTTCTGATGATGGGAACCTAGAAAATTCCCGAAATAGATCTATCAACACATTCCTGAAAGGGTCAAATAATAAATTTGAAAACAAAAACTCTATAGATTATTTGTTAGGACAATATCCTAATGAAGAAATATAGAGTATATGGCCTCGAACTTGAATAATTTTCATTTTCATTGCACAATTAAAGGTCGAAAAAACATAATTTTTATTTTTAATAAAAATTATAACAAATTTTTAAATTAAATTTAAACAATTTACTTTTTATTTTTTTATAGGTCCTAAATTTGTGCAATAGCAAAATAAGTTGATAAAAACTCACCCAAAAAAATGTTTTGTTATATAATATAACTTAAAAAAAAATACGCGATTATTTTCGGAAATACGCATTATTTTTGGAGGTTTAATGAAAATTAGTTTTATTTAGGGTAATTTATAAGCAGGAAATCATATTAAAAACTTTAAAATTCACAAAATTAAACATTTTATATGAGTATGCTTTTTGAAGTTATGAAAATTTTGTTTGCTTCATAAAATTGTAATTCCTTAGCAGTTTTTGATTTTCGATTTAGTAGTGAGATTATTTAAATCTTTAATTTGATGTACGTTTTGGGGGAATTGATACAGCGCTTTAATTGCCACAAAGCTCAATGTGTGCCGCTGAAGTCGCTATAAATGCGAAAAATTAAACTTTTTCGAACTTTATCAATTTAGTCCATTGAGAGGATTTATTCTTGAAGCCTAACAAAAAAATTAAATCTCGCGAAACTTTTAAAAGGCTCATAAAATTTTTGAGTTCCTAATTTTTAAAAAGCCTGTTTGATGTGCTACTTACAAAGTAACTACTTGCAAATTAATTCAGTACACGCCATGCGCTAGACAATTTCTAGTATAATTGAAATTGTCAGACGCAAAAACATACATTTTAAAAAAATGTACGCCAATTTATTTTAAATTTGTGATGTTCGTATCCCATTAAACGTGCGCTGACATCAACTTCGTGAGTATACCTCAACTATTTAAAAAAAAGTACGCCAATTTCTTATAAATTTGTGATGTTCGTATCCCATTAATGGTGCGCTGGCATCAACTTCGCGCGTATACCTCAACTATATAAAATTACAACACCATTTTTCAATTCCAAACCGCAAAAGGCCCAAAAACCCTATTGAAAAACTGCGAAAGTTTAAAAATCGGGAAATGTTGGTTTCACTTGTAAACCATGGAAATTACTTTTCCAGTGAATGCATGTCCCAAGTCAAGTAAGTCCATTTTGTATTGGTTTGGATCTGAAAGTTAAAACTTTTAGCAAAAAAAAAAAAAAACTAAATATAAAAAAACTCAAGTAGATTTTTTTAATTTTTCAACTTTTAAATGGCTACCAGTTCTTTTGGTAAAGGCTTAAGATATATTAGGTATCTAAAGTCAGTTTCGACAGTTGTCGAGAATTTATAGTGGTTAATTGTAAGTTTGAACAACATTGTGTAAGCTCACATTCAACTAATCAGTCATTAACTTTTCAAAACAAAATTTGAATAAACAGCTTTATAGATAAAAAAAAATTCCGTCAATAAATTCATAAAAAAGTGTTCATGGTATTCCTAAAAGGATCTTTAATTTAACTATTATTCATATAAACATTTTTATCAACATTTCATCATCGTAAAAAAATAATGATGAACCATCATCATCATCAAAAACCATTATTATCATATACGAGCGATCAAATGTCAAAGGACACATTTTCCACACAGTCTTCTTCTATTGCAAATTTCAAGCTATACATATTTTCGAATTCCATTTTTTTCTTCCTATGAACTAAATAAACTTCAAAATAAAAAACCAACTCATTCATGATGTTGTTTTTATAGAATGAATATAAAAGAGATGTTACTAAACATGAAAGAAAAATATACAGTAGGTACTATATACACAAAGCCAATAAAATAATCGTAAATACCCAAGTAAAAAAAAATTATGTGGGGCATTAACAAATTATGTTATAAAAATTATATATGCGATGAGATGAAATTCAATTCTATAAAGGAGAACATAATATTGTATTAAAAATTCATCAAATTGTAGCGAATTCAATACAATTGTATCGAATTAGATCTAATTCGTTGCAATTAAATACAATTTTCTACAATTGGAAGTATATAAGATACAATTTTAACCGAATTTTGTTCCCATGAAATGTTTTTAGTATAATATATAATTGTTTCAAATAAGATAAAATTCTCTCTTTCTACATAAAAGTTTATACAAACAGTCCCCAGTTTTTCTCAACAATTATATCAAATTATATCTAATTTCATAAACTAATATGTATGACTAATATTATTTTTACAGTTTTTTCCGAAGGTAAAACTGTGGACTCAAAAATCACGACTCTATTTCAACAATTAAACTCCGAACTGAGTGGTTTTAAAGAACAGCTAGCTTTTCGCAAATTTGGTAAGCTAACTAACTCAAAAATTTCTACTCTGGAATTATATCTCAACTCTGGAGTTATATATAAAATCTCTTATATTTTTTCATACACTCAGAATATTAGGTAGTTTACTGTTTCTAGTTTAATAAACAAGTTTTCAGCTGAATTGTAAATAAAGGAACTTGCATTAATTTTTCAAATAAATATTTATTTTAACTTATGATGTAAGCAAGATTATTCAAGTTCAAGATAAATCAAATCAAAAATATAACATTTTTAACTAATAAACATTGTTGTTTTTTGGTGACGCGAAATGAAACATATAAGGACCTGTCAGTAGATAAAGTCTGCTATAAGTTAGCGGGCAAAAACTTTTTGAGTAATAAATAAACATTGCACGGTTTTTTGTTTAACAAAAAACAAATGATCTTGAACTTGAATAATCTTGCGCACATCATACTTATGATAAAAGATCGAAAAATAAACTTTTGGTTTTATATATATATAAATTTAAGTTTTTGTTTTTCAAATAAAAAATATTCAAAAAATTCACGGCTTTTTTTGGTATATAAAATTATATAAAATTATTTCAATTCAAATTACAAGAAATTTAAAAATTTTACACATGTTGTGTGTGTGTTTACGTTTTGTAGAAAAAACAAACAAAAACTAAAATGATTTTAAATAAGTAACATAACTTTTTTTTTTACTATTTGTAGTTAAAATTTTAACATTTATTTTTAACAACTGAAATAATTTCAAATAACTGAACATAACTTTTGTTTTTACTGATCTGTAGTTAAAATAAACATTTATTTTTAACTTACTATTTATTTGTTCTTTGGCTGTGTTAGTTATTAAAACAATAACTAAAAAAAAAAATAACAATTATATTCGTGTTGAATTTTAGTTAACTGAAAACAAGGAATTTACTCTGCTAAAATTAGCAAAAACTTGTAGTTAATATTCGTGGATTAAAAACAGAAACTGTAAACTCACAAAAGTTTTCTAGATTTACCTTGAATGTAGTAGAGTGCAAATAACAGTATATTTTGCCAAATTCAATAGAAATTTTTGAGAAAAAAATTGTAGATTTTTTTTTTATTCGCATGATTGGAAAACTTCACATTTGTCTATGATTTTTTTGTCTACTAATATTTATATTTTTTTTTGCTGATTTAAGCATTTTAATTTGTTACTATCAGTTAACTAAAATTTATCTCAAATCTAACAAAAAATTCGTATTAGATTCAAAAGATTAATTTTTGCTATTTTTGTCTAACGAATATTTAGTAAAAAATTCTTCTAATTTTAGAAGTTTTTTAGCAATGTCATTTTTATCTTATTTTAACTAATTATATCAAAAATGTTCACTAATTTCTTTCTATCAGTGTATACAATTTGTATGGAAAAATATATGCGTTTATAAAGAATTATAAGAAATTTTTTTAATGTTGGTTCACATTAGGTTTTATACGCATATATAACTTTGTATTGAAATAAATCTGTAAAAATAGCAGAAAATCTATTAAAAATAGTTCGAAATCACGTTACAGTAAAATTAGCAGATTTTTTTTTACTAAATATTTGTAAGATAAGAATATCAAAAATAAATTAGTTGAATTTACCAATATTTGGTATATTTGAACTAAATTTTAGTTAATTGAAAGTAACAAGTTAATCTGCTAAAATTTGCATAAAAATTTTGCTAAAAATCAGTAAACTAAAAATTCATAAAAAATTCAGTTTTTTTTTTGATTTTTTTAATGCGAATAAAAATCTACTCTTCTGAAATCTACAATCTACAAAATATAGCAAAATATACTGTTATTTGCATATTACTAAATTTAAGACAATTACAGCAAAAATTTTTTTGATATTGCAGTGTTTGTTTTTCTACAAATATTTAGTAAATTTTTTTCAGCAGAGTAAATTGCTGTTTTCAGTTTATTAAAATTCAACTCGAATATTACAAAAGTTTTGTAAAGTTAACAAATGTATTTTGGCTGTTCCTATTTAAATAATATTCAGCAAAAAAATATGCTAATTTTAGCAGTTTTTTCTGCAACTTAATTTCTAACTATTTTTTCAGGTGTAATAATATATAATAAACCGATTAAAAAATCTAACATGAAGCCTTATATAGTTTTATCTAATTTAATATGGACACACACTTAATTATATAAAATGTCATCCGAAAAATGACCCGATTAAATTGTATCATATTAGAACTACACTCAAAAAAAGTTTACAAAATATGTTGCTGAGTCAGCAAAATTTTAGTTAGAAGGGTGCTTGCAAAAAATTTGCTAATGTCATCAGAAATGAGCAAATTCAGCAAAAGTTTTGCTAACATTTAGTTGATTAAAAATTAAAAAAATCATTTGCTAATAATTAATAAATTGTTTTCTGAATATTAGGCTGAAAAAAACTAAAACATATGTAGACAAATTAGACTTTAGTTAATTTTGTTGCCGAAAATCTAAACAAATTTGTGATACTTAAATAAAAAAAAAATTACAATACACTAAAAAATATAAAAATTACCATACATTGGTGACATGAATTAATTTAATATCTGAAAATATATAGAAATAACTATATATAACATAAACAAAAATATATATTTCAATTACTTACATCCATAGTTGTCTAAATGAGAACAATTGCGACTGAATCTAAATGCCGTAGATAATAATAATTATGATATACGCATAAACAACAATTTTTTGCAAATAGAGAAAGGATATGTAAAAAAATTAACTAAGATGTGTGTCCTTCTCCTTCGCTTTATTCTGTCTACATAAAGGTATATTTGTTTGCAATTTTCCACATTCCATACATTACAACTATAAAAATTTTGTTTGCAAATACACATTTTATTTTTATTAAAATTAAATATTTTTTTGTATTTTATTTAATTAATAATCAATTTCTTTGACAATCCGGAATCAACACAATATTTGAGTTTATTAGATCAACAATTAATATGAATACACATAGTTGGCGTCCTTTTGTATGAAAAGCATATAAAAAAATCTTCCATGGTTGATATTTACATATGTCTTACACAGGTGCGGATCCAAGGGGAGGGAAAATGGGAACTAATTAAAATTTGCTGAGAAATAGTAAACTTGATTTACAAGACGTTATGGTAATTTTTCTACAAACTTATTTTTTTTTGAGTGTAATTGTATCATATTATATTTATTTAGATACAATTAGAAGAGATTTGATATAGTTTTGTGTGAATTGTGTCCCCATCCAATTTAATCAAATGATACGTCATACTATAAGTTTATATCTAATTTATAGTATGACGTATCCCTTCCAATTTTCAAAACATTATTATAAGTTCTTTTCATATAACTCAATTTTAACTTGGAAATATGGTAAAAACTATTTCATAACATACAAAGTAAAGGCCCTTTCATATACCATAAAAAATATATAATAATATGCATGACACCATATAGTCACAAACCAAAGAAAAAGTTTATATATAGTCATATACAGTTTGCTATAACTTGATGTAACTATATATAATTATCATGAACCTTAAATAAACTTTTGCAAATGCATGTTTTTTCCTTAAGTCTGAAAGCAATTTAACAAAATATATTTTTAAATCAATCAATTTGCGTTAAAAGGTATCGATTTATTAGTGCATATTTTAATACAAATCCATATTAGCTATAAATACATATTTTGCTTTAAAATGCATATTTTAATTGCATATTTTTACTTATTTTGCTTTAAATGCCTATTTTATAACATTTTTTACAGTTTTTCGAAAAAAAAAATACTTTAAATTTTATTGTACGAGTATATTTCACCAAGCGATATTCACGTACTCAACTTTTTAGAAACTGAACTGGGATTTTGAGAGTTTCAAAGCAAAATAACAAAAAACATGCATTCGGAGGCACTTAAAAATAAATTACACAGGCCTACAATGATTTTGGTGCCGCTAAAAATAAAACAGATTTCAAGTACGTTCGGTACCCTGATAAAAAATTGATACTTACTTATTTAATGCTACGTGTAGTTTTCGAGCATTCATCTCTATATTAAAGTAATCAACGTATGTCTTCTTCACTGCATCTGTTATAGGTTTCTAAACTTTTTTACTACATATTCACCACAAATATAACAAAATGTATTTGGATTATTTACACAACACCTTCTCGACGACGGCATATCGATATTATCATTTATCAAAGAAATTAATTGACTATAATGACATTAAGTATAATAAAATACATTTTTTAGGTTATGACCGATCCATACAAACCTGAACGTAGCTTCGCGATTTTGACAGCTAAACCATGACGTCTTGCGGACTAATTAACCAAATTATAACATAGAATTAGCGGCAACCAAACAAAAAAATTTTTTTGTAGGCCTGTGTTATGTTTCGTGTTTTTAGCAATTTTTTTACACAGAAAATAGTTTGTAGTTTAAATTAAAATGTAATTTAATATAAATGATAAATTTTAACATGAGTGATAAATTCTACAGATCAGTAACAACAAAAGTTATATTCAGTTATTTGAAATTATTTCAGGTTTTGTATTTCTTTGTTTTTCTTTTCTACAAACTGTGAAAACCTTTTCAATTTCTTGTAATTTGAATTGAAATAATTTTGTATACAAACAAACCATTTTAATAAAAAAACAACCACGAATTTTTGAATATTTTTGGAAAAAATAATAATAACTGTAACGGAAACAATTAAACTGCAATATTCCGTTTTGTGGTTAAATTTGTATGATACTTTTAATATATGAAAAATAATAAATGAAACTAAGAAAATCGATAAATGGTAGTAAATTATTTTGAACAAAATGTATAAAAAAGTTGAAAAAATATTTATTTGAAAAATAAATGGGTGTTCCTTCATTTTTAACTCAATTGAAATAATTTTAAAAATAAGTGATGAACAATTTCACAATAAAAAGAGAAAGAAAATCTACGAGACATTACAACGAAACAGTTTTCCAAAAACTGTAATTAAAACTCTAATAGAAGAAACAACAAGACGTATAAAAAACAAAAATGAAAATATTAGAACAGAAAACAAAGAAAATAATAAATTTTACAGTGTACAATACATCCCTGGGTTTAACCGATACTAGAAATATGAGGACAACAATAAATCAAGAAAATATCAGCTTCGCGTACAAAGCAAACAAAACTTTAAGCGCAATATTCACAAAAATAAAAACACCCATTGACCAACAACAACTTAAAGAATATATCATAGATATGGCATCACTTACAACACATGGGAAAACAGTGGACATTAGAGTGAGGTAAGTTTCTAAAAATATAACTGTTTTTTTGTTGGAGTTGTACTTCTGAGATTATGTATGGAAGAACAAAAAACAACAAAACTCGACCTGACGATAGCTCAGTGAGCTGAAGCGCTCTGTCTAACGTGTAGTGCTAGTGCATGTGGCATTAGAAATCAGTTTATCTATACCACGGTCAGTGATTGCACAGAAAATTTCATAAAGACGCAATCGAACAAATAAAAACATAACAAATATTACATTATTCAAAAAAACAGGGTCACTGACGAAGGTTCGATACCAGAAACTGCGCAGTCTGATTCAGAAAAATTGAAAATTTACAATGTAGTTATGCATTTTAGAAAATACACTCATTCTTCTCTACCACGCCTTTCACAACTTAACAATGTTGTTTATGAAATCAAGTGTAAAGGAAAAGGATAACAAACATGAGATCACATATACATTGTCACAACAAAGAGAGCAGTAGGAACAAGAATGGCAGAACATCGAATGGACAAATGTCACAACATATGCCAGAATTTCAACACACAGCTGATTTTGAAAAAACAAAAATACTAAACACTGAGAGAATAGAAAGGAAGAGCTACACGAAGGAAAGCTTATACATACAACAACAAATAAGTAAAACCATGAACTTGAAAGAGGACACACAGAACATAAATTCCAGCTACAAAGTAGCCATTAATTAATCTGTGATTTTCATTGTTAAATTCGAGTTTTTTGTTGTATGTTGTATGTTACATGTTAAATATAAAAATATTTATAAAAAATTTTTGAATGTAATAATATCAAAATTTGTAAGTTTTAATGTAATTTATAAATGAATTTTGTAATAATGTAATGTTTTTTTATTAAATAGACAATCCCCAGAAGAAGTCGACAAATAATCGACGAAACGTTGGGACAAAACTGTAAACAAAAATTTAGTTTTTATTTTCATGAATATTTTAGGTCTTATTAGCTCAAAAAAATTAAAAAAATTATGAAAAATTGGCCAAAATAAAATCAACACAAGAAAATTTTTCATTAAACTACAAACAGTAAATTACAAACTATTCTGATTGTATATTCTGTACATACGTTTTGCAGAACTATCATAAAATTGAAATTAAAAAAATTGAAATATATGCATTTTAGAATCATTAAAAACAGTTTCTCTTTAATCCCAATTTGCATACAAATATATCACACTTTTCGAAAGGTGAGATATCTTTATGAAACATCACTGATTACTTAATTTATGAAAAAACTCTCGTTTTTCCTCTTTCAGTTTAAGAAAAAAATGGCTTAAGCTACACAAATTGTACATCTTTTTAAGTCTTAAAAATATTTTTATGTCTTATTTGACATGGGTCAAATGAATTAAGTGGACTAACGAAATGATGATTTCATTACCATTACAGTGATATAAATGGTAACGAAATTATTTGCATTGCCATTTTTTTTTTTTAATTAACGATAATGATTTGATTATTTAAATTTATTGATTAATGAAAATGGGTTTAAATTTCATTACCATTAATAATGAATCTTTAAAAAAAAAAAATAAGTACCATTGAAAAATAGTCCTTTAAGAGGGATTAAGGTTTTATAAAACAATCACATAGTGTCTTAATTATTTGTTTACACATATAGTACTTAAAAATTAAAATTTAAACACTCCGACAATAGAATTAAACATTGGTAGACAATGGAACGTTATGGAATGGAACGGGGAAGGAGGGAAATCGGAACATTTAACACATTAGTATTATCGGTATAACACATACATTTTATTAATTGTTATTGGTTTACCCTTATATTGACATGAAATTACAAATTCAAACACTCTGATAATAGAATGGAACATTGGTCTGAAATGGAACGATATAGAATGGAACGGGGAACGAGTGTAATGGGAACACTTAACACATATACGTTATCGGTATGTGTCACGTAGGTCAAGTTTTGCAAAAAGTTTGTCCGTTTTTTCGATTTTTTATAAAATTACGACAAAATTTTTCTAGATGAGTATTAATATAAATATGCTAGGTCCGGAAATGATCCCGAGGATTACATTTTTTACAAAGCAACCACATAGTGATTTTATATATTTTTTTTTTATATTTGATATAAATTAAGATACTCCGATAAAACAAAGTTCGCTTTTAGTTCAACAAAATTTCGTTACCTGTATTTAATGATTCAATGCCACGCAATCTCTGTTCATACCGTTCTTCGTGTTTAGTTTGTAAAGGCTACTTATTCTCCGTTCCATTAAATTTTGTTTAAAATATGAAGCACACCAATTCCACACATTGCTTGTTTTATTCCATATCGCTTTGAATTAAATAATTTTTTTTTTTTAAATATGTATTTTTACTTTCCAACCCAGTTTCCAACGCAGAATTTCTTGTAAACAAAAGGTTTTTTTACCTATTGTAATAAGTTTTTTATGCATTAGTGTGATTTTATTATCATTAATAATGATTTTTCTAATGGAAAATATTTTATTATCAATAAATGGTAATAAAACTTTTTCATTTTCATCAACTAATGGTAATGAAATTTCAATAGTAATGCAAAATTATCATGTATGTAGTAAACACAGTGTATAAGTCAAATTGAAATCACTTCTAATTTTTCAATCCATTGATATATAGTTAAAGTTTTATTATTATTTTGGGTTAAGAAACAATATAGTATTTAGTGCAAATTTCCCATCAGATAAGGTAATGCACGCCATTTTTTTTTGTCAGCTGATCTTTGATGTGATATAGAATTATATATACGACTAAATATGATTGCATATACATATATCGGAACTTTTTTAATCGGGATATTATAAAATATTTAATTTATATACATTTTTTATTCGGGTGTGTTATACATATTTTTTTTTCTATTAAATTCTTTGAATAGAATCTACTCCCATCACATACTCTATTCATTCATATGTTTTTTGTATTAGTGTTTATTTTACTTTTGTTCTTGGGCATACAAAACATAAACACAAAAAAGGAAAACGTCAATTGAATGTCCTTTATACATTAAATATTTGTTGATATGACAATGAGACGACAACTGACTTTATTCCAAATACAAAATATAAAATACTACAGTTTATATTATTAAGATGCTTTAAAAATCAACTGTCAACATACAAACAAACACATCAGACTCATCATCACCATCTCTTCCATCTGTAGCATAACCATTATAAATTTTTAGTATTATCACCATTACATTAATAATGGTTGCTACACCACCACGTGACATATTTTGTCGTCGGAAAAATTTTTGTATATTCAAGATGGTAGGAAAACACGTGCAAATGCGATAATTCTTTTAAAAGTATCTTATGTGGTCGAATGTTTTTCTACCGTCTTTCTTTTAAAGATAAACCCTTTTGAATTTAACAGTTGTATGCATGTGGCCATAAATTTTCTAGCAGGGTTTCTCAAATTTTGAATATCAAAAAGACATGGTAAAATATTAAGGTAATAATCATTGACATATACTGTCTGTTAGAGCGACTCAAGTTGTATGGAAGCGAAATTCGTGCAAGGTGTACACCCCTCAAAATGAACATTGGTATTTTTTATGATGACATCTAAAATATTTCGGCTCTAGCTTTGACCTCTCGTGAGCTGGACCATTTTGAAAAAGTCTCCATTTTTGCATGTTTTGTTAATTTAAGAATCTGTTTCCTTGCTAACATATACAATATGGGTATCATAAGCAAGGTTTTTTAAGGCGCGTCCAACTGTATATACAATTTGTCCAAGGACGATCATCCATGTCCTTTTTTTAAGGATATTCTGTAAAAAAAAAAACGGTTTTTGAATTTTTGTTCGGGGTTGTTTGTAATAAAAATGTCAAATTAACATATTTTAATCTTTAGTCGATTTAATTAAATACGGGTCTCAGCTTTTTTTGAAATTCGTGCTAGTTCGCGTTTTGACAAAAAGGCAATTGGGTGGTAACTCTTCGTTTTAAATAGGGCAATATGTGTATCAAATTTTTTCCTTTCCCAAGTACATCATCTTTGTATGTAAATAATTTAGATTTTTGCAAATTAGATGCATTTTACACGGTGCTCTGGAATATATATAAATGCAATTTTGTGGTAACTCTAATATGATAGCGGATTTAGCCGATTTCTGAAAGTCCTTTAAGATTTTTATTTTTTCAAAATTTTTTATTTTTTCAAAATTTTTTATTTTATAATTATTTAACTATTTACATTTCTTAATGTAATGATATGATTATAATCAAAATCACAATCTAAAAACTATCTTTGTTAAGTGAAATTAACTTAAGATTAAGAGTTTTTATTTTTTAGAACTTACTGATCCCAAACTTAATTGCATTTTACGCGGAACCTTTTTAACGATATCGAAAATCTAAAGATGCAGTTCCTATTGTTTTTTTATGCACTACATGGTATGGATAGGGCCATTTTGATATTTTCAAAAATTGTAAAAAAGTTGTATCCCGAATGAATAGGCTCATCAGTGATTTTCCATTTAAATTGTATTATTATTTGTGTCTTATAATTTTCAAACCTGCGCTCATCTTACCTTACAAACGTACCAAGTCATGACCGTTCAGCGATCACACCCAAGTATGGCCTCGAATCTATGCAGCTAAATTGCAGTTTTCTTTCCTATTAGCTTTAATTTCAAAAGAAATTTCCATATCTTTTACTTAAAATATAATAAAAAATTGCTCGAGACAAATCAAATTTAAAAAATATCTTTTTTTTATCTAATCTTTTAAAAACGGATTTGCGTGTCACGCGGTTTTGGTGTGTCATTTAAAAAAATTAAATTGTACTTACTGCTTATTGAAAATTACTAAAAGTTTCGTTAAATACCCAAGAGTGCCGATTTGAATAAAAATATATGTTAGGAATTTTAAAAATGTTCGACGCTTTGAGGCATAACATTTTTAAATTTTTTTTGTATACTGAAGCATGCTAAATCCTTCCGAGTTAATCGTTTACATTTTACGACGCACAGTGTGGTATTTAAAAAAATAATGGTAATAAATAAAGAACTTCTAAAATGCTGATCCGATAGGTAAGAATCAAATTGGAAATTGTAAAAGAGGTGTTAATCTTTTGTAATATTGTAATTGGGTCACAGGGTGCACTTACAGATTGTCACAGTTAACTACATCGTGATTGGGAAATATTTTGGGGGCGTGCAACTTCTGTAAATGTGAAAAGATTCATAAAATTCTAAAAATGGAGTAATGTACGTTATATGATAAAGAAAAAACATGCTAGGTTATCTCCTCTACTTTAAAAGTTATTAAAATTTAAAAATAAAGTTTTTATTTTTTGCCATGACTTTTTTGTTTTACGACCAAAAAAAACTTTATTATTTTATGTAGATAAAAAAAAAGTAAACTATTTTTAATTACATTAACACTTTAGTCCTGAAAAATCTTTCAATTCAAAATTTTACATTTTACAATTTTCTTGGAATTTTTTAAAAAATGAATACAAATTATAATATTTTCTGAACGATAGCGGCTTTGAAAAAAACTTAATATGTAATTTCACTAGTTTTTAGAAATGCACTCTGCGAAAAAAAAATGATTTTGAGATTGCGTTAAAAAAAATACACGCTAATTTCAAACCCTTTTTGATTTCGGATTTTGAAACAAATTATTCTTAATATTTGATATAAGTACCTTGAAATACGGATTATAATTAAAGTCAGAACAGAAGACTTTGTAAAAAATTGCAAATTTTAAAAATAAAACTTTTTGATCCCAAAAAGAGCTACATATATTTAAATTAGTTTTTTTAAAAATGTTAGCTTTTTTGAATTATGTTTATTTAGAACTATAACGTTTCTAAAATCGTTAAAATATCATATAAAAGCTTCACTTAAACCACAAAAACTGTTTACATTTGTTTTTATTGATTTATTTTTACAAAATTGTGCAAGGATTGGACAAATATTTTAGTAGTTTACTATCAAGCAAATATCCGAGATCAGAGGT
This sequence comes from Delia radicum, assembly GCA_021234595.1. NCBI lineage: Eukaryota > Metazoa > Arthropoda > Insecta > Diptera > Anthomyiidae > Delia > Delia radicum. Next base: position 143,720,081 of record CM037853.1, on the reverse strand, counting down.
CAAATTTTTTTTACACACTTTCAAAGTAATTTCTTTGTCAACAGGTTGCCATTTTCGAACAATAACTTACATTTCCAAAACATGGTAAGATTATATTTAAAATTTTTTTCAAAGCCTAATCTTTTAGAAAGTAGAAAAATTTGTGTGGTTCCAAGAAGATTGTAAAGAAATTTAAATACATTTTATGCCAAAAATTACAATTTTTCATAAATTGTTTAAAGTTTGCACTTCACGATTAAACTATTAAGTTTGCAATTCATTTTATCGTGAGGTATTATTAACTAGGAGAAATTTTTGTTTTTAAATACATTAAAAAATATATATTTTTTTTTATAGATTAACCAAATAAAGTCATTGCCCAAAACTATTTTTTTTCAGTTAAAATGACTATTAAAGTAGAGGAGATAAACAATCAATATAAGCATTTTTTTTACTTACAATGTTCATTAATCCAGGATGCAAATTTTAGAAATCGGTGCACATTTACAAAAGTTACACGCCTCAAAATATTATTACACATGGTTGTTAACTTTGACATCCTGTAAGAACACCCTCTATAAAAGCAGGGTGACCAAATCACAATATTATATTCAATACCTCTTTTACATTTTCCATTTTCAATTGTACCCATCGGTTCAGTAGTTTAGAAGTTCTATATTCATTATCATTTTATTTTCCAAATGCCCCAGTGTGCAAAAGAAAGTATAACGATTGTAGTTTTTAAATGTTTTACTTTTAAATTTCAAAAAAATATATTTTTCGATCTTTTATCATAAATTATGATGTGAGCAAGCTTATTCAAGTTCAAGATTATTTGTTTTCTGTTAAACAAAAAACCGTGCAATGTTTATTTATTAATTAAAAAATTTTCAAAAAATCACATCCTAATTTATGATAAAAGATCAAAAAATAAAACTTTGGATTTAAATTTTTAAAATTTAAAAGTAAAACATTTGAAAATTGGAGAGTATAGCAAAACTGACTTATGGCCCTAATACTATAGTAAGAACTTGTTGTTGTTAATTTAATAAACAATAACAACACAGTGTATTATGGCTATATATTCTAGTCTGTACACGAACAAAGTTTATTAGTTAAAAATGTATTATTTTGGATTTGAATTAGCTCAATTCTTCCAATTTTGTTTTCACTTCTCATCTAGTAAATAAAACAATAAGGATAAAGCGTTAATCTTCTTCCTTAAAAATTTGGTAAATCTTCTACCCCTTCTACAGTGGTTCTCTGAAGATTTTCGGTGACGCGAAATGTAGGTAAACATGTAAGGACCTGCCAGTACACTCAAAAAAATAAGTTTGTAGAAAAGTTAGTAAAACATCTTGTAAATCAGGTATACTATTATTCAGCAAATTTTTTGCTAAAATTATGTTTTAAACTAAAATTTAAGTTATACTTATTTATGTCTTACTAATATTTTACAAATGTTTACTAATTTATTTTGCTAAATAAATTGTGTTGATTATCACATCAACCAGACTGAAAGATATACGCAGAATGAATTAGATGTCGCGGCATGTCACGATGTAGTACTGACGAGGAAAATTAGCACATCTTTCAGTCTGGTTGAATGATAAAAAACAAATGACAATGTTAATTGAATTTACTGAAATGTAAGTCGTCCTTTCTTCAAATGAAATTTCATTTGCTTTTAACTACATACCGAAATGTAAGTCGTCCTTTCTTCAAATGAAATTTCATTTGCTTTTAACTACATTGCGGTGGTCTTTACCTACATAGTATTCTAAGTGCAGATGCAAAAAACATAGATTTTCAAAAAATTAACTCCAATTCCTTAAAAGTTTGTGACATTTGTATCCTGTGCGCTCACGCAAACTAGGTATACCTCAACTATATAAAATTGTACCATTTTTTAGCTACTGTTCTAAAAACTCAATTCCATTAACCTATGTAAAAAACTGCAAATGTTTAAAATCGAAAAGTTTTGGTTTCACCACCATACAACATAACTCGTTCGTGTTTCTGTTTAAAACATGATTTTGAGAATATTTGTAATAACTTCTGAAACGTATTTAATGAAATTCAGAACAATATTCTATGATTTTAATACACATTTTAAGATTTAATTTTTAAAATTTGTTCATACTAAGTTTCAAATGAGTTTAAAACCAAGAATTGATAATATTTGAATTTAAAATACATATTTCATGTAATTAAAATTTTAATTATATACAAATCGGGGGTTTTTTTAATTTTTTTTTGTTGGTATTTCGATTTCAAATACAGCATCAAAAGTATTTGTTATTTGCTACAAATTTTAAGAAATAACAAATTAATTAATCCGGGAAAATCCAGAACAAAATTTTCGGGATTTCGGAATTAAAAAAGTGTGGGATTTTCGGGTTTTCCCGTTCTGTTATTCCCGGGGCAAATACCTACTACTCACATTACTTTTGTCTTTTAAAAAAGAAGATTAATATTTCGTTGCTTTTTTTAAACTGAAACAACAAAGTTTGGATTATTTTATAAAATTAAGAGTTATGTTATTATCAGGCGCGGATCCAGGTAAAATAGGACATTTTATCTCCCAAAACAAACATTTTCGATATAAAAATGTAAAAGAAAACAAAAAAAAAATTACGAAAAAAATCTAACTTCCCTTCCAAAAAACCGTTTCCAGATTTGGCGCCTGGTATTATGATCTAAATTGTTTGTCTTTAAAATTAAATTGTGTTACGTGAAAGTTACTATATTTGCTTGTCCACTACATTGAGAGAATTAGCTGCATCTAATCAATTAATTGCAGCATTAGATCTATAAATTGTCACTGCAACTAGTGCATTGAATCTATTTTTTAAGTTAGTGCAGTTTTTCATAAAATTTAATGAACATTTTCATTTCATTTATTAAGAATTTCATACGACTAACGAACAAGTTCCATAAAAAATGGTTTTATTAAAACTATGAAGCTTTTTAATGCAGTTTAGGAATTTTTTCATTCACATTGTGAAGAAAACTTCATTAATTTAGTAAATAAAATTCAT
>CM037853.1:143699386-143716961 GCA_021234595.1 Delia radicum | reverse complement strand
GGCTACGTCAAATCATTGGTCGATGCCAACAAGCTGACGACGTTGGAAGAACTCAGAGCCAACATTGAACGCGAAAATAGCGGCCGTTAACCGGCCGAGAAATGTGACCGGTCATCGAAAATCGGGTCCAACGAAACGACAGCTGCCGACGTGCCCGCGGTGGCCATATGAACGAAGTCGAGTTCCATTCATAAATGTTTGATTATATTTCAAGTCGATAATAAGGTTTTGGAAATATCTCAGTGGGTTTGCGTTTTATTTAAAAAAAAAGTTGTCAGATCTTTATTGATAAACCCTTTATTTTTGGCTACTCGTTATATGAATTGACGACACTGTGAAGTTGAATTGTATACGCTAGGTATATGTATTTAATAAACATTTCATTAATAAACTAATCAAAAATAATATGGAGCCGGTAATGTTAAAATCTATGTCATTACCAATACCTTTTAATGTTTTCAGCTATATATGACATAGAGCACTTAAATAAAAAAGTATTACTAACACATTTTACGTTTACATTCATTGCATTAATTTTATTTATATTACATATGTTGCTATTATATAAATTTGTAAGCGTGTATTTAATAGTAGAAAGCATTGCTATAGAATTTAACACAACATGTTGGAGGTTAATTTTTTTTAACGTACGAGGGCAGTTTTGATGTTTTCCAACTATGCTTCTTATAGGATTTTAACAAAATTCAGATATAAGTATTTTATGAGCCGGCTTCCTAATTCTATAAAAACTAAATCTTTACAGTTGCCTTTATTTCGTACAAAATTTACCGTGGGTTTAAAATAATTGAACGACTTCTCAAACAAACCAATTTAAATTAGAATATAAAAACTTGTAACAACCCTTTGAAATATTCTTAATTTTATTATATGTGTGTTTAGTATTTTATAAATGCCATTTAAAATACTATGCAGGCTGGAATTTTTCATACATATTGTTAATATTTTTCTATGTAATACTTTTATTTTAATGAAAAAAAAAAAAAAAAACAATTACCATGAAAAGACATGTTATGAGTTGCTAATGTGGCAATATTATGATAATATACAATGTAGTTTTTTATATACACATTATGTACACAATTTGTAAAACATATCAGCAAGGCCATAAAAAATTAACTTTAAGCAATATAATTTGATGCTAATAAAGAATAAAAAATTATTTCTGAGGTCAGGATTAACTCGAAACGTTTTGATTTCAACAAATAACTGGGTTGGAGAACAACGTGTACTGTATTATTATGTTCTACAACCGCTTCTTTTTATATGGGGATTACCCTATAAGAAAAAGTTTTTTCCATAAATGGACAGTTTGCTTTAGAACCGGTGTATAGACTGGTTCTCGGACATTGAGACCTGTCATTTGAATTCCTAGTAATCTATTCAAGAACTGGAAGCAAATAACCTCTTCTAGGATAGATTCCGTGGTAACAAGTTCTGAAAAATGTAGATTGAACTAATTTGGGTACATTTTTATAATTTTATATCTAAAAATTTTAGCATGAGATAGTTAAAACTTTTAAGACTTGACGATATACATTTATGTTAAAATAGAATATATTTTTTTTGACATGCTTATTGTCAATAAAAATGTTGAACCAGAAAATAATATTACTAAGTGGTGCTAAATTATTAAATTAAATAAATTTTTATAAAATATCTAATAAAAAAAATAATTTATTAAAAGTTTCAGTAAAAAGGAAAATCCAAAGAATGCACAACAAGAAATTTGTGCTGTATAAACCGTTTATTTTAATGTAATTTTCCCTACTAGCATCTAATCGTTTAAGTTAGAACAGGTTGCTTTAAGAAGCGCTTGTAGAAAACCAATTATGGGACAGTGAAAAGTTCTATTTCGACTACTAGAAATTAGTTCTAGAATCTTGTAACAGATGCTCAGGATTAGTTAAAACACAGAACAAATTATTGTCAAACAATTTCAATTAAACTTTTATTTGATTTTACATTCAGTTTTAGTTAAAAGCACACAAAATTTCCATTTTTTATAACCCATAATGACAACTAAGAAAAAGCGTAAAAATTTAAAAAATTACCAATATAAAAAAAAATGATTACTTTAACAAAATGCGCTACAGTCGTTTTAAATTGTATTTAAGTGATTGTTTCAATTTCAGCGATTTTTTTTTGTCAATTTGGGCCCTTTTTAAATTTTATTAATTTTTTTTTTTTTAATTTAATAATTGTTTCCCAGTTTTTGACAATATTTTTCCAATAAATATTAGCTTTTTTAGTTATTTTGGATTTTTTTTTTAAATAAGCAATTTCGAAAAATTTTTTATTTTTTTTTTCATTGGCGATTTTTTTAAATCTGATTGCTTTTAAAAATTTTTTCTCTCCGATTTTATTAATTTTTTTAATTAAAATTTTAATAGTATCTAGAAACATTGGTTTGAAATTAATAGATGTGGTTAAAGTCAAATTATTTTAATTAATACTGCAATTTCTTTAAAAGGTCCGAAGTCGATTAAACTTTATTAATTGAATCAACAAAAATTTTAACTGAAACTCGATTTTTGTTTTTTCTATGAAACTAATTATTTTTGACAAACAGAGAGAAATCACGCACTTAGATTTATTTTTTCTAAAAACATAAGTTTTATTTAAAATATATTTCGAGACGAATAACATTCACGACAACTATTAGTACTTCACATTTCCAAGGCTTAATTCAGCTTCTCTTAACCGCTGCAATTGGCACATTTTAGAGAAGGCGGTCAAAATTCTACAACTCTTGAAGGAGTTATCTTATTTTAATGCGTTTGTTTTCGTTGAATAGACAAGACATTTAGCTTTTATTTAACTAAGATATTGACCAAAAATCGAGTTACTACAAGAATATTTATAAAGGGTTTCACTTTTACTTTCATACCTCTTGGTTTTGTTTAATTTCAGCTTAATTCTGAAACAAGTTTGACCCATTAAATTCAGCTTTAATAGTGTTTCGGATAACATACACATTATAATATAGTCAGATAAAGAAAAAAAAACATATTTGGGCTGGATTTTTTTTTAAATATATCGTTTTTGTTTTTTTTTATAATTCGTTTTCTTTTTAAGTTGGGGTTTTTCAAGTTACTTTTGTCTGTATATTTTAAATGAAAATAATCTCTTTAAATAACTAGTATTAAATTCAGCTTATATATATTATGTGCTTACGTGAAACTGTCAGATTTTTCACCCAAGTTTTCTGAACTTGGTGGCTCATAAATGCTCAAATATGAGGAGCAAACAATAGGGGTATATATATAAAGCAACATTTTCAGGCTATGTGAACCTATTATTTTTCTGTTTGAAGACTTTTGAAGCTAATTAGTTATATCCCAAAAAGTGAGCATATTTGGAATGTACTAAGTATTATTCAAATTCAAGTTTCTATTGCATTAATAGAAAATGAACCGTATAATCCAAAAAAAAAAAATACCGGAAAATTCCGTTTGAAAAAGAGAAAATATTATAAGTTAAATTTAATAAATTTATAAAATTGTTTTTGTTTTTTTTTAATTTTACCTAAAACAAAGTTAATATCTTTATTTTTGGCTCGTGAGATTCTTATGTATGCTCTTTCATATGAGCTATATAGTTTATAAGTCTTAACTAGTGAAAAAATTTACTTTTGACAGCCTTCTCTAAATATATGCCACAGTGCGAGGGTTAGAGCAGGGAGACTGCAGTATCCATCTACTTTATGACAGTTTAGTCTTCTCAATTTCTCTTAAAAGTTTAAAGAAACTTTATTGGCTGACCTCAAACAATGCCGAAATATGACACTTTATAAGAGAACAAAAATTAAGTTCTAACCTCAAATCGGTCCAGAGTAAACACGAAGGGAGAAATATTATGGGCCAAACTATGCGGATTTCAAATGCAAAGAAAATCTTAAATTTCCTATTTTTTATTTTGTTCATGTAATTTTATGTAACATAGGGATTTAATACAAGTTTTGTTATTTAAGCGACATATATTTGTTTAAGCTTTTTGAGACTTTTTTTAAATATTTGCTAATTTTTTATAATATTTGATTACTTTGAAAATACTAGCTTATGTTTTGCTTTTTTATTTTAAAATTAAGCTTATTTTAGTTTTTTTCTTTCGAAATAGTTTTTTTTTTTTGCAAATATTTAATAATAGGCAGTTTAGTTTTTTTAATGTTACGTCTGATAAACCAATGTGAACTTGGAAGCTTTGGTGGCTTACAAACTTCCACGAAACTTATTAGCTAATTATCTAAAAATATGCATTTACTTCTTTGTTGCTGCTTGTGTGTTGTATTTCAATTGGTGTGTTTCTTCATTAAATGGGAGTAAAGGTAATAAATGCTTAGGGAATGAATTTACGGAATATTATTTATTTTAATTCTGAATTAATTTCTTTGTGGGTTTATCTCAAATTTAATTAATTCTTTTCAAGCTTTGAAAATAATATATATATTTATGATAGTTAACAGTTATATTTTTAGATTTAACTGATTATTTTAGTGTTTTCTGAAAATGTTTCAAGATCACAAACTCATCGAGAACAGTTTCAGTGAGGCAACCAATTTTTTGCTAGACCAATGGTTCGATAAGAGTCACGCCTGTATATATTTTTGCAATAGAAATTCGGTTAGCACAACAGAATTTCAATTGAAAAGCTATATATCAATTGTGTTAATAAAACATGAGATTGCGACAACCAAATAATTCGGTTGCTGCAACCAAAGCATTCAGTTTAGAGATTTTTTTTATTTATTATATATATTTTTTTTTTATTATTTGTAGAAATAAAATTAATTTTGTGTTAAGTTTTATTATTACTTATTATTAAAAAAAAAAAACCCCAATCGCTAGATTTCTATCTAAACAATAAATCACTATTTTACCAGCTAAAAAAAAAAAACCCAGAATCTAGAATTAAAATCTCAAAATTAGTAACACTGTTCACAATACAAAGCATAAATATTCCGCCACTGTTTGCCAGATTTTTTTCGAGAACAGCTGCTAAATCTTACTAAAAAATCGCTATTAATAGCTAAATTTAGTTTTTAGCTAGAAAGTGAAAAATAATAATTATTATTTTATAAAAAACATTTTAATTAAATCAATAAAAAATACTAAATATTAAATAAAAACTAGGCTTATTGCTAAACCAAATAAAAATTTAATATAAAAATGCCCAAAATATGCGCTTAAAATCAAATATGCAAAAATTGGCAGCTGCAAGTCGCTGAAATTTTGTTTTTTTGTCTACTAAAATATCTGTTTTGGAAAAATTTACAAAATATGAATTTGCATTAAACTATTGTTAAACAACTCATCAATGCCTTAGTCCCAAGTATGTATTATTTTTGTAGTAAACTCATGTGATTCAGTTTTGTCATAATAACTTTATGTACAATAAATGACTAAAAAGCTTAAAAAATATAGTTTTTCTTTTTAAAAACCCAGAGTTTCTGCCTGGCATGGTCAGGCTCAACTAGTTTTATAAATAATAGTTTAATTCATCAACTTTCAAGATTTTGCAGAAAGTAATGAGTTACTGATAATGGATTACATAATACATTACTTTGTAATGAATACTCCTTATCTTTAGCAATATTTCGAAACATAGAGTAATGAGTTACCAATAGTTGTAATTTATACTCCTTACATTAGTTTGAGTTATAAAATAATGAGTTACCAATAGTTGGACACTCATGGATTACTTTATAATGAAACATCATTACCTTTTACATTATTTGCATAATATATAATGCATTACATATAAACTTAAAGTAATATATGCAATATTTTTTGGAAAATCTATTTTTAGACACATAACTTTTTGATTTTTTGTATTCAGTTACATATTTAGCGACACATTATTACATGTGAAGATAGCTCAGTTGGTAGAGTTCTCACCTAACAACCAGAGACCGCAGGTTCGATCGCAGCACGAACAAGTTATTTATTAACTTAAAAAAATATTTGTAATAATTTTTTTTATTTATTTTTTTTATATAAATCTAATTATGGAGACATTACTTTTCAGAATTCAGTGACCGTAAAAGTAACCAGTTACTTTACTCCATACTGAGTCCACCCATTACTTTTAATACCCATTATTTTACTCATTAATTGGTAATATGTGGTTTTGCTGGGATGTAACTTAATACCAGATGTTTTGGCCGTTGAGTAGTATTATTAACGATATTCAACATATTTTAAAATTAAAAAAAAATCCTTTGCTTTACAAAAAAATCAAAATAATTTTCTCTTTTTCATTTTAGATTGATGTTCTGCAGTAAGGTTTAAATCTTTATCAATGCCAACTACAGTCATTGTAAGTTAGCAGAAATTCTTTTACAGACTAAAAGACAAAAAAACCTAATAGTATTAGTGAAAACAATGCAAACAACAACAATAGTATTGTGATAAGAAACCAACAATCAAGGGACTAAAACATTATCTAGTGGACCCAGTCAAAAATTAAGTCTACTAAACAATTGTGGGGCATATTAATACAATAAATAAATAATCAAGCAATCGTGGATTTTAAGTAGAAATAATCTACGGACAAAGAAAAACTGAAATTTTATCGAAATAACATTATACATTTACATACTTAGCTTAACATATTTCCATGTAGATAGACTATACTTATTTTTGTACATGCGTTTTTATATAGAAGCATAAAAGGATAAAAAGCTTTTATTGAAATAATCCGGCTCAAGTTAAAATGGAACTCTTAACTGAACAATAACTATACAATCAAATGCCAATGTAAGAAGTATAAAAAATATATTAAAATTTTACCATTTACTAGTTGAACTATACATACAAGGACATCAACCCCATTCCAAATTTATGCCATTCATTGCTATACCATTTTTAATACTTGGTTAACATCATTGCGTTTTTAAGCTTAACGCCCACGTACTTTAAGTACAACAATATTGAAATCATCACCCCACCAAATATACATAACGCCGCTTCCACCACCACCAGCAGCACCACCATTGTCAACATGAAGATGTCAAAGTTATCTAACCAAACCAACTCTCAAGATCCGCAAGCTTTTAATTCACGTATATTTGTGGGAAACTTAAATACTTTTCAATGTTCTAAAACCGATGTAGAGCGTATGTTCAAATTTATGGCCGTCTTGCAGGTTGGTAAAAAGAACTAATAACATTTATAAATGTTTATAAGTGCTTGTGGTGCGGCTTGCATTTTTCAATATGTTTAAGATTTAATTAAAATTTTATTTTTGGTATTTTCTTTTTCAGGAATTTCCATGCACAAAGGTTATGCATTTTGTACAATTTACCAATCCTTTTGACGCTCGTAACGCCTGCCTTGGCGAAGATGGCAAAATTATTTTAAGTCAGACATTGGGTATGTTTACAAAAAACAAAGATTAATGATTTAAATTATTGCATATTACCATGAGAAAATATAAAACAAAGAACAATATTTATACTGACAAAGAATGTTTACTTGGGGTATCCTATGAATTACAAATCGATTTGCAGAATTGTGATTTTTTATTATATTAATTCCTACTCTGATTTGAACACATCCAATTATAAGAATTGTTTCTTCTTTAACAAAAAAAAAACTCTGTAAGTAGCAGACAAAATTAGAGTTGTTGTTGATTAGAGCGCATTTTTAGATAAATTTACAAGGAAAGTGTTCAGTGGTGAATCCGCAGATTATAATGAAACTTGGATATGTAGTTGACATGTATTTTTTGTTAGGTACGCAATAGCACGTTCATGGGTTAAAAAGGGCGGGTCAAAAACTACAACACTTTTTTATGATAGCCTGTCTAAATTTAAGAAATATAGATAGTTTTGTACGAAGTAGCAAAGTGCTGAAGAAAACAAACATTTGATGCCTTTACTGGGGCCCAGGATTGATACCTTTTTGAAATATTTAAAATATGGCTCTTTGGAGAAAAGTCGTGTTAAAGCCAAAAGATTACACACATTAAAAAAAAACCGGATAACATTAAATAAGCATTATTGCATGTTACTTGTACTCAAACCAACAACAACCTATCATACAAAAGTGTGGACATGCACGGATGGTTTATATACTCTTGCATTAAGGTATTTCATTTTTCAAATAATGCGGTTTTTCTCATGACTTTGATTTCGCCCCGGGTCTAAGTAATGTAAAATATATATGTGCTAGGAAGAATTGGATGACATTTAGGAGTTGCACATTTTGAACCACTTTTTTCTTAAACTAGTGAAATTATTAATATTGAAGTGCGTTGCACTAATGAGCTTCCTATTCCTACAAAAGAAGAATTTGTCTGATAGGTGGAGAGTTTTTAGTGGCATTTCGCCTAAATTTCCCATTGCTAAAACGACAGAAATTGTCGAATTTTTTTAAACTTCCTGTAAAATTTTGATGGATATAACTAGAGTAATACAAGGAGATAAGAATTTCATAGGTCGCAAAAGGATGATCATTTGCATTCTTCAAGGAGTACAATGGATCTGTTTTTTGTCCCTAAAAAAGATAGGTAGTGTTTTTCAGATCATGTTTTGCATTACACGAACGAAAATACCGTAACAAACAAAAATACTATATAAAAGCAAAATATAATGCAGTCATTTGGCTCACGAAGAATGTCTGAGAAAAAACTTATATAAGTGTACAAAAGAAGACAAACATGAATTATATAAGAATAAAAGTTACAAAGCTATCCCTGAAATCAATAAGAAAGTCTTGCTTTGACATTCCTTTCCATCATCATCAGTACTTGGTCACGAAATGACAGAGTTTCGGCCTCCATCAACAAAAATTACGTTTAAGTTGCTCTTGGAAAATCCTCGAAATAAAAATTATTCGAAATAAAAAGATTTGGCCTGGTTATTATCAAAACTTTATACTATACAGTAAATGTTCCAATAACTGGTAAGGATTTTTAGGATTTTCTTGGCATACCTGTTGCTCTGAAAGTCACTTGTGAGCAGATTGATGAAATAGGTACATATTCGGAAAGTGGACCAATATTGACAATGTGACAACATCATACGGACTGATCCAAAGGGCATGTACCAGATTTTAAAGGGGAATCCGGCCGATAATTGCTGTGGCTGATTTGTCGTCCTTACAAGGCAATTGTAACCGGTAAATGGTCTTCAGTGAACGATTTGAATATTATATAGCTGCCCAGATGCAATAGTCAAAAAATGCTTGCGCAGTTGCTGAAAGACTCCTTTAACTTCGATCAAAAAGAAACGCCGGAATCGCTTTTTTAATGAAAGTATAGTTTAGGTTGATAAGGAAAATATGACGACAAATGTCGAAACCAACCGGGAAAGAACTAAATACCGATTTGGACACCTAGAGATTTTGGATAAATACAGATTTCTAATATAGGGGACGAAAATAATGCCCATGTACAATATTTGTAATGATAAATAATAACTAATATTGAATTATCGCAATTTGGACTACTTTTTCAAAAGTGGTCAAAGAGTGCACCCTCTAAACGTAATTCAAATTTATTGTGGGAGGTGTGTGTGTAATGGTTAGCGCGTTGTACTGTTACACAGATGATCCGGGTTTCGAATCCGGTGACGACAACATCAATTTAGAAAGATAATATATATGAGTAATCTATCACTCATATGTATCATAGCGTCCACCTTTGGTGTTCCCATAGCACTTAACCCCACCGAAGTAAAATAATGAATCAGAGGGCTATGAACAAAAATGCTTCAAAAAACTCGCCAACTCTCCATCAGCTCGCGAGCAACAACTGTTCTAAGACTTAATCATCTCGCGCAATTACAATGTTGCCAGGTTTGAAGCCCTTCATCTTCCCCACCTTTCATCTATCTATCCACTAAAACCATTTCCAAAGAAGCAACACATTAATAAATAGGAAGAATTTCTTGAGTGTTGCTTCTCTTTAAAAAAATTATTACTTTTGAATCACTAAAAATGCAAAGTCTGCACATATTTTACATTTTATTTTGTGCCTTACAAAATGAATAACCCTACTGTGCACATGCCTTTAAAATACCTTTCATTTGCTACAAAATTTGACTATAGTTTAAGAACTTCTATAAGAAATATTAAAGAACGTGAAATAAGGTTCTGTATGGCCTATCATTTTAGGTTGCAAACCCAAAACAAGTGCGCGTCTAATATTTGTTTGTCCTCTGCAACATATCCAATTTTCAATGAAGGCTACAGACTCACCACTGTGGTAGTTTTCCTGGTAGTATAAAAATATCTTTCTTGAATACCTCTGTGCAAAAAATATTATCCGGGACGAGTACAACGAGAAGGGGAAATAGCCAATCAATAGACCCAAAACTCGCAATATAAGGATATATCAAGTATGATACATTTTTGTGTTGCAATCAAATCAGTCTTTTAATCGAATTGAGTTAAAAGTAGAGGAATATGCATTTATATTTTATAACATTTTGTTCAAAAGAACTTACACAGTTACTGATTTTTTTCCGTTTCATTTAATATTTTCCTTTAATCCATACAAGTTTCGTACAAATATAAACACAAAAGCGGAGTTTTGGGGCTTATTTGTTTTCGTTACAGTTATTATATATTTAAATTTTTATATGCTGCCCGCTTCAAAAAAAAAATCAATCTTTTTTTATACACAAAATTATTTCTATTCAAATTACAAGAAATTGAAAGAGTTTACACAAATAATACAGCTATTTAAACAAGATTTTTACGTAGTGTGTGTGCTTACATTTGGTAGAAAAAACATAAAAAAAAAGAAACAATTAAAAAATTTCCAATAACTTAATAGAACATTTATTTTTACTGATTTGTAGTTAAAGTTGAAAATTTATTTTTAAACTTACTATTCATTTGTTCTTACGGATTTGTTAGTTATTTAAACAAAATTTGCAAATAAATAACAAAAAATATTTGATTTAAATGAAAAGTAAATAGACCTGATATTAAGTGATTTATCGTTTTTCGCTCAATTACATTCTTAGTTAATTTAAATTACAAACTAATTTCTGTGTACTAGTATTTAGCAAAAATCTACTAATTTTAGCTGTTTTTAAAGCAATGTATTTTGAGCCAATAGATACAATGGAGGATGGATACAGATTATTTAAATCATTTTTGAAATAAAAAGCTTCCGCAGGAGAGAGAATTTTTTTAGACTTGCTTACATTCTTGAAAAATTTTCAGAAATGATTATACTCAAATTAAGGCTAATTTATTGCACATAGGTAAGATGTGGCCAAACCCAAAATTTGGTTTTTAATTTTTTTTTTGATGTTTTATACCAAACGAAAATTCATATCCCAATTATAAAGAATCAGGCGACGTAAATTTTTTAATTTTTGGAAATTCCCCTCTTTTGGAGGATCCATTTATGATTCAGTTTGATGTCCTCAGCTTGCTGATTTTCAGCAAAAGATTTTTTGACCGACATTAGCACGCACCCTCCTGACTGAAATGCTGCTGACTTTACAAACTTTTTTTTTGTGATCATAGTAAAAAATCATTACAAAAAATACTTTTAAAAATATATACTTAACAAGATATTTTGAAAAAAATATTGGAAATAAAAACACATCCTCATTTAACTTATTAAATTTGCTATTCTGGTTATTTTTTTACTTTTTTTTCAAAAAAAAAAAAAAATGGAAAATAAATTTTCCATTGACTTTTTAACTATCTAAAGCAACGTTCATACAAAAGCATTACACAGATTTTTCTAAAACGGGTGGAAGAGAATAAGAAGCTGTTGGAATATTGAAAATAGCTTAAATAATTGTGTACATTAGACACAATGTTTTAGTTAATTTCACAGCAATTATTTGAAAAATATATGTAGTATCACCAATAACTTAAAAATAATTATGGTACTGCAGTTATTTAAAAACAAATACAAACAAATATTTCTTGCAAAACAACAATTACCTCTTATTATTTTTTAAGTTGAGTGAGTTTGTAGAAGCAAAACCATATAAAAACAGTTATACTGACTCTTTTTTATACAACAAATAATTGGTACATTATATTTGTTTTGGCAATACTTACAGTTCTACTAATGCACGTCTTTAGTATATATACGATATGTATTGTCCTACAGCGCGTATGAGTGATAATCAATATTAATTATGTGTCACTCATACGTAGCGTAGGACAATACATAACAGCTCACATTGGTTTGTTTGAAATCAATAATGGTAATAAACATAGAACTTCTAAACTACTGATCCGATCAGTACGAATCAAATTAGGAATTGTAATGTTATAAGTTGGATAACCTGTTTTAGTACAGGGTGTACTTACATTTATCAAATTTGACTACCTCGTATATAAACATATTTTGGGGCGTGAATATGAATATAGACTGATTTCTAAACTTAAGCCTCGAGTAATATCTGTTGAAAGATAAAAAAAACGAGCCTATCGTTATAGGCTATCTCGTCTACTTTAAAAGATATTTAAATTTTAAAATTGGTTTTCTCTGCTAAAAGACAAAAAAAAAAAAAATCATAAGTGCGATTTACTTTTTTTATAAAAACTCGTGTTCAGAGTGACAAATTAGTTAAAAATTATGTGAAACAAACCATATTTTTGTTACGAGAATTTTAAGAAGTTTTCAGAAAATCCGGTCACCAAGGCCTTACCACAAAATTGTTTTGTCTAGTGGTAGAATAATTCTTACTATATTTAGTGAAAATCAAAAATATAAATGGTAATACGTCCAAACATTCGAATTTAGATTACTTTACTCATTATTGTTTAGGTGTGTTCAAGTGATTCCCCTTAATCACCATCAAAAAACCGCTAGAGCTGAGTTCCCTTAATATTGTGATAAAAAAACACTATGCCATCTCCATTATTGCAGTAACTAACAAAGTAATTCGTAATGTTTTTATACATCATAGAGTTTTAAGTGATTCTTCTTTCAGCGGAAGTGCAGCGATTAACTAGCGTAAGCCATCAGACATACAATAATGTGGCGGCTAAGACACAAATCAATAAATTGCAATTTTTATTGAACATTCTTTGTAATATTTTCCAACAAATATTACATAAGTTGAGTTCACTCAATATACCACAAAAATTTTGTTAGAGTTTTTCACTTGGTATCTATTGAAACAAGTGAATATGTACGTTATAAATATTAAAATATTTACAATTTACACGTACATTAATATCAGGCAATTGACCTTAAAGCCAAAAAGTCATGTGAGAAAATATGAATGCAAACTAAATATTGCATGCAAAACCTCTTTTAATAAAATATCAATTTATTTTATAGCACTCTATCTGTTTTTGTTTTTTTTTTTTTATTTTGCTTCTTTATATATGGGCGTTTCATCTTCAATGACCCAACTTTTTGAAGCCGATGTCTTCCTTTCGATATAAACTTTACGCCAATTTGTCAACAAAGATCGGTCTACAACTCTCTGAATTAGAGGGCAGCAAATTAAAGGAGATAAATAATCTGAATGAAAGACTGGGTATTTGAAAATTTACAAAACTTAAACACTTCATCAGATATAAATGGATATAATGTGGTCAAGATTAAATTTATTTAATTATTTATCTTTTTAGTTTATTACTATTATTATATATTTTTTAATTATTATTACTAATAATTAAAAAATAATAATTTTCAACAATTCTATAAAATAAAAGTGATTTTATTCCTGAGGTTAACATATTGTGGGTATTATTTTTATTTTTAAGGTTTTAGAAACACTTACACACAAATAGGAAATAATTACAAATAATGCATATGCTATAATTTAAAAAATTTTTGGTCCCACTACGCGACCAAAACGCTCTTAAAGGAAAAAAAAAAAAAAAAAAAAAGAATGGGCATATTTGAAAAAAAGTCAAACAAATTTTGATTTGGAAAAAAAAATATTCAAAAAATTTTTTTTCATTATTTTTTTCGAAAGATTGGCAATTTTTTCTAAGAACAATAGGTAATAGTTATATTGATGAGAAAAACACATGTTTGGCTAACTCAGAGATTTCTTGACCGATCTTGTTGAAAAATTGTGTCTGAACTACTATTCAATAGGACTAGCCTTGGTGCAAATTTCATCTCGATCGGAAGACATCGTTTTCAAAAGTTGGGTCACTTGAGATTAAACGCCCCATATATATATATTGCTCTTTTCCATATTTTTGGGACATAAAATCATGGTAGTGCTTACATACAGTAGCTACATACAAATATTTATGTCGAATTCATTACATTGTTTAATGAAATTTCACACCTTTATTGGAAAATGTACGAAATATTTTACGTAAATGCTTTTTCTTTAGTTGAGATTAAAAATTTAGCACTGCACAACTCGGAATATTAAATTAATCATAAGGCTTTCTTTTCCAGATGTAAAAATTCATACTGATTTCGTACAAAAACACTTTAACCGAATCTGAAGGAATTTCGAAAAGAAATGGCGAAATTATGTCCAATTTTTTTTAATTTTGTCCCACTGTGCACAGTGCTGTGTGGGTGGCCAAAAGTAGTAATGTTATAAATAAAATATTAATTTTTGGCAATGTTATTAAGCCTCATATTTGCACTTTGCCAATCAGTTAAGTTATTTCTATGAAAAAATAAATTTCTCAGCTTTACGAAAAGTTGTACTATATTAGCTATTGGCGTATTAATTCTACTTAAACTATTCAATATCAATCACACAGACAATTCCGTAATAAAAAAACTTATAATAAAACAAAAATTTGTTTTTTCTAAAACTATCGTTTTTCAAAAAGTTGAAAAAACGTCATGCTATATTTCTCTGAATTTTTATTAAATTTGGTTAAGTAGGGGAATGTTCCCTAATGGGGCACTACACTTGGTATTTGGGCTATATACAAAAAAAAATATAGCATTCCACATCCAAAACCACCAGCTAATAGCACAAATCCTTGGCCATTTTCTACTTAAGCGACTAGGTCATCTTCAGCCTCATTCTAATCAACCAAGTGCGGCACTCCCTCTAGTGCTTATGCCCACAAGATCTGTTTCATCTTCTATTACATTTAAGAACAATTAGTGTTTTATATTTGCAACAGTAACGTTTGAAATGAAATAAATGCTTGACGTTAACAACAACATTTAACATTCTATAAAACCTATTATTCCTTTTTATGTTACGAGAAATTATACATTATTTTGCGCTTTTGCGCAAAGTCGAAATAAACAAAAAAAAAGAAAGGTCTACTTTATCTTTTTAAATAAACAATTTTTTTGAATATATCAATACACTCATAATAATCTATGCTAAAAATACGAAAATAATGTCAAAACAACAAATGAACAAATATTGGTTTATTTTACGAAAGTTTTTGTAATATTGACATTTATTGGTATTTTTATGCATGGATTATTATCAGTGTATATATGGTAAAACTGAAAAATTTACACTTTAAAGACGACATATTATTTTGTCCAGATTTAGGAAGATGTCGATTATGCCAAAAAGGATTAATGGATTAATGCAAAAATTATACCTTTTGTACCGAAATACGCAAATCTTCCAAAAGTCCCAAAAGCACGTCCAGTTGAGGACTTTTGGGGTCTTTATGCCAAAAAGTGAATGACAAAAAGTGTCAATCATAAAATACGCCAAATAGAAGATCAAGGTATCAAGCATAAAATACGCCAAATAAAAGATTAGTTGTTTATTTACAAAGCGTTTTAAATTGTTTTTTACTGAATTGGCATTGGTTGTACCCACTGTAGCAAGTGGTACAAGTGCTGGCCACAAGTGCTTTCAAAATCCTAAAATGATAACATCATTAGACAAAACGCCCGCCAATTCCAATAGTGTCGGACAAGCACTGGGAAGCACAATTTCCAACGATGTCAAAATGCCGATGAAACCATGAATTATGTGGTCTAAAAATAGATATTAAAATAAAATTAACAGAAATGTCATTTATAAATTGTTTGCTCCCTCCGGGATTCGAACCGTGGCTGCCAGATTAGCAGCTGGTAGCTCTAACCACTGAGCTTATGAGACACATAATACTTGATGGGTTAAAACGTATCTGAATCATAACAGCTGGGTAACAGTGGGCTGCTCAAATTTGTCAGCACTGGCTTGAGTTTTGCTGGAATGAACTTGCCACCGTTTGGACAACAAACTAAAAAGTGGTTCTTAAATGAGCTTTTCTAGAATCAAAAAACAAAATTTTATATAAAAAATATTAAAAGTACAAAAAAATTCCAAAAAATGTATGGCTGAAACCGGAATTGAGCTCCGAACCTTCGGACTGCAAGCTTTTTCAAACAAAGCATCATTTTTATAATATAAATGAAGTTTCAAAAAAGTTTAATCATGTGTATGAAATTGTTTCATAAATTGTATGTTATCAATTATTCATCATATCTATAAGTTTCATAGATATGATAAAGAGTTTCAGAAAAATTTATTACAACTGTTTCACAAATTTTCAATTAACATCACAGATTTTCTTGCTGATGTATATACCCGATCAAACCTTGAGTTTCATGTGGGTGGTGGATTAGAAGTGATGTAAAGATGACCAAGTCGCTTAGGTCGAAAGTGGGGAACTCAATCTAGCGCTGATCCCCACAAGATTTTTTTCATCTTCTCTTAGATTTATAGCAATTAGTGTTTCTATTTGTAATAGTAAACATTTAGTTATTGATCTCAAACCTGACAATTAAAAATGAAATGCCATTTTAAAAGATAAACAGTACATATAAGTTCTCAATTGCAAATATTTTAATAATGTAATTGCACTCTTAATTACGGTTTATTGGCATTTTTTCAAAATGAATTCTTGGCGTGCTGTTATCGTTGAAAACACTCTTTCACCGGATTTGTCGCTAAATAAGGAGAGAGTGGGATCACGTTCGCTTTAAAATTAGTAAAAAATAATCAAACAGTACCTCACTGAAAAATTTCGTTTGTTTCGTTTGGTTTGGCATTTCAACATGATAGACTGACGCTCGAACAAAACGCTTCCAAATTGTGAAAATTTATTTGGAAAATCATGTTTCTGTTCGAAATACGTATAGCGCACGTTGCGAATTTTGTTTAACGATAAGTGGTATGATGATAATCCTTAAGTGAATGTTGAGACACCGTTAACAATCCAGAAAAACGACTGTTTGTTGTGCTTCATAGGCTAGTGGAATCGTTGGTCCGTACTTCTTTACAAACGATGCTGGTCATAACGTTAAAGTCAATGGTGACCGCAATGGAGCCATGGTTACTGACTTTTTCGTTCATCAATTGCACAACAATGATGTGAAGGAGCTGTGGTTTCAACAAGACGGGCGCAACATGGACACAGCTCGTACCACAATTGATTTATTGAGGGAAACGTTTGGTACCGCATAGTTTACCGTGAAATTGGCCTCCAAGATCTTGCGATTTAACGCCGCCGGACTATATTCTGTGGGGATATGTGAAGTCGCTAGTCTACAACCGATAAGCCCAAAGCGATTGACCACTTGGAGGACAACATTCGGCGCGTTGTTAACAATATGTTGGAAAAAGGCATCGAGCCAGCTGTGGTGGTCTAATTCCAGAAGTCGTATATAAATTATA
>CM037853.1:143588440-143699286 GCA_021234595.1 Delia radicum | reverse complement strand
TCTAGGAATTCAGTCACCTGGTAAAGTTTTACAAACTTAATGGGGAAGTCCCTTTTTAGTTTTTTTAATATGCCAACTCTCACCACTATTAGCAGTTACATTCAAATTCATCAAACGAAAAGTTACCATTGACGACCACAGGGACAACCCGTGTCCCTTTTCGTTTTAAAATAAGGCTCGTTTTTTCTTGGAAATATCCCAAAACCGAATTTCAATTTGTAGAATATTGTTTAATTAAACAAAATTTTTTAATTTGAAAGAAAGAGAAAATTTCGTCTATGATTTAGAGCAGTGTTAAATATCCCGTTTACGGTATGTGCAAAATTTGCTTTTTAGCTCTTAAAAAAACATTTATAAATTTTTCTTTTCACACAAATTTTTATAAATTTTAAAAACCCATCATTTAACTTTGCATTAAGCTAAAAATATCAATATTTTTAGTATTAGTTTATTTTTAACTCATATTTTTCTTTTTGGGACACATATGTCCCCTGGTCGTCAAAGGGTTAAATTTGCTATTCTGGTTATTTTTTACTTTTTTTTCAAAAAAAAAAAATGGAAAATAAATTTTCCATTGACTTTTTAACTATCTAAAGCACGTTCATACAAAAGCATAACACGGATTTTTCTAAAACGGGTGGAAGAGAATAAGAAGCTGTTTGGAATATTGAAAATAGCTTAATACGTATGTACATTAGACACAATGTTTTAGTTAATTTCACAGCAATTATTTTGAAAAAATATATGTAGTATCACCAATAACTTAAAAATAATTATGGTACTGCAGTTATTTAAAAACAAATACAAACAAATATTTCTTGCAAAACAACAATTACCTCTTATTATTTTTTTAAGTTGAGTGAGTTTTGTAGAAGCAAAACCATATAAAAACAGTTATACTGACTCTTTTTTATACAACAAATAACTGGTACATTATATTTGTTTTAGCAATACTTACAGTTCTACTAATGCACGTCTTTAGTATATATACGATATGTATTGTCCTACAGCGCGTATGAGTGATAATCAATATTAATTATGTGTCACTCATACGTAGCGTAGGACAATACATAACAGCTCACATTGGTTTGTTAGAAATCAATAATGGTAATAAACATAGAACTTCTAAACTACTGATCCGATCAGTACGAATCAAATTGGGACATTGTAAAAGAGGTTCTAATCTTTTATAATGTTGTAAGTTGATTAACCTGTTTAGTACAGGGTGTACTTACATTTTATCAAATTTGACTACCTCGTATATAAACATATTTTGGGGCGTGAATGTGAATATAGACTGATTTCTAAACTTAAGCCTCGAGTAATATCTGTTGAAAGATAAAGAAAAAATGAGCCTATCGTGATAGGCTATCTCGTCTACTTTAAAAGATATTTAATTTTAAAATTGGTTTATCTGCTAAAAGACAAAAAAAAACAAAAAAAAAAATCATAAGTGCGATTTACTTTTTTTTATAAAAACTCGTGTTCAGAGTGACAAAATTAGTTAAAAATTATGTGAAACAAACCATATTTTTGTTACAAGAATTTTAAAGAAGTTTTCGAAGTCCGGTCACCAAGGGCCTTACCCACAAAATTGTTTTGTCTAGTGGTACAATAATTCTTACTATATTTAGTGAAAATCAAAAATATAAATGGTAATACGTCCAACATTCGAATTTAGATTACTTTACTCATTATTTGTTTAATCACACATCAAAAACCGCTAGAGCTGAGTTCCCTTAATATTGTGATAAAAAAATACTATGCCATCTCCATTATTGCATTAACTAACAAAGTAATTCGTAATGTTTTTTATACATCATAGAGGTTTTAAGTGATTTCTTCTTTCCAGCGGAAGTGCAAGCGATTTAACTAGCGTAAGCCATCAGACATACAATAATGTGGCGGCTAAGACAAAAATCAATAAATTGCAGTTTTTATTGAACATTCTTTGTAATATTTTCCAACGAATATTACATAAGTTGAGTTTCACTCAATAAACCACAAAAATTTGTTAGAGTATTTCACTTTGTATCTATTGAAACAAGTGAATATGTACGTTATAATATTAAAATATTTACAATTTACACGTACATTAAT
Source organism: Delia radicum (assembly GCA_021234595.1). Classification (NCBI taxonomy): domain Eukaryota; kingdom Metazoa; phylum Arthropoda; class Insecta; order Diptera; family Anthomyiidae; genus Delia; species Delia radicum. The sequence continues at coordinate 143,697,186 of CM037853.1, read as the reverse complement.
ATCAGGCAATGACCTTAAAGCCAAAAAGTCATGTGAGAAAATATGAATGCAAACTAAATATTGCATGCAAAACCTCTTTTAATAAACTATCAATTTATTTTATAGCACTCTATCTGTTTTGGTTTTTTTTTTTTATTTTGCTTCTTTATATATGGGGGCGTTTCATCTTCAATGACCCAACTTTTGAAGCCGATGTCTTCCTTTCGATATAAACTTTACGCCAGGGTTAGTCGTATTGAATAGTAGTTTAGACACAATTTGTCAACAAGATCGGTCTAGAACTCTCTGAATTAGAGGGCAGCAAATAAAGGCGATAAATAATCTGAATGAAAGACTGGGTATTTGAAAATTTACAAAACTTAAACACTTCATCAGATATAAATGGATATAATGTGGTCAAGATTAAATTTTATTTAATTATTTATCTTTTTAGTTTTATTACTATTATTATATATTTTTTTAATTATTATTACTAATAATAAAAAATAATAATTTTTCAACATTTCTATAAAATAAAAGTGATTTATTCCTGAGGTTAACATATTGTGGGTATTATTTTTATTTTTAAGGTTTTAGAAACACTTACACACAAATAAAGAATGGCCCCAGTTATAATCTGGACGCATTCATAACTTTGTTACAGCGCTCCCAGTGTATGAAATTTTAAACCATTTACATATGTTGTTGACAAGACATATACCGTTATTTGACATAATTTTCAAGTCTGTCATTCGAATAGTATTTCGTACAGACGCCATGGAACAAAAAAGACGTTAAGAAATTTTGCACACTTTCTTATAAAATCCAACATTCAGTGGTTCGAAAATTTCTAAAATACTTAAGATTCCTAAATCTACAGTATTTAGTGTTTTAAATCGGTATAATGCTACATTAAGCATACATAGGAAACCAAGACACGTGGAAAAAAGTAGGTTAGGAACCCAACTGTGGAGAGAAAGGTATTAGCATCAGTACAAAGAAATCCTGGAATGTCTGACCGCGATAGAGCCAAACAATGTAAAACAAGCAGAAGCAATGTCCAGCGAATACGTGTACGTAATGGATTGAAGGCCTACCGAGCAATTAAATACCCAAACCGGACAGAAAAACAAGAATCTGTTGCCAAAAACACGTGCTCGTCCGTTGTATACCAATATTTTATCGAAGTTTAAAGTTGCATTATGATGGATGATGAAACCTACGTAAAATGCGATTTTAAGCAGTTACCTGGAAAGAAATTTTATATTGCAAAGGAACGTGGAAATGTCAGCGCTAAATATAAGTATACCAAGTTGGATTAATATGGCAAAAAATTCATGATATGACAAGCGATTTGTAGTTGTGGGTTGAAGAGTGCTGCTTTTGTGACATCATCAAAAATGACGTCTGAATTATACATAAAGGAATGTCTCCAAAAAAGAGTATTACCACTGATTAAAAAGCACAACAGTTCCGTCAAATTTTGGCCTGATCTAGCAACATGTCATTATTCGAAATTAACCAAAAGTGGTATAAAGACAAAGGGGTAGATGTAATACCCAAACACATTAATCCACCTAACTGCCCACAATTTCGACCAATCGAAAGATATTGGCAAATGTAAAAAATAAATTGAAGAAGAGTAATAAAGAAGCAAAAAAAATGAAGTTATAATGTTACAAAAATGGAACCAGAGTGCTAAAAAAGTAAAGTCGAAGGATGTGCAAAAATTAATGGGAGCATCAACAAACATGTCCGTTCTTTTATTCGTAACAAAGAAAATTAATTTATTTGTATGATTTTCCTTAAAGCTGAATAAATTTCCTTTAATTTGGTGTATAATTATAAAATGTGTCTGTTATTTACAAAGTTATAACTATTTTTGTGCGTCCAGATTATAACTGGGCCATTCTTTAGGAAATAATTAAAAATAATGCATATGCTATAAATTTAAAAAATTGTTGGTCCCACTACGCGAACAAAACGCTCTTAAAGGAAAAAAAGCAAAAAAAAAAAAAAAAAAAATGGGCATATTTTGAAAAAAAGTCAAACAAATTTTTGATTTGGAAAAAAAATATTCAAAAAAATTTTTTTTTTCATTATTTTTTTCGAAAGATTTGCTATTTTTTCTAAGAACAATAGGTAATAGTTATATGGATGAGAAAAAACACATGTTGGCTAACTCAGAGATTTCTTGACCGATCTTGTTGAAAAATTTTGTCTGAACTACTATTCAATAGGACTAACCTTGGTGCAAATTTCATCTCGATAGGAAGACATCGTTTTCAAAAGTTGGGTCACTTGAGATTAAACGCCCCATATATAATATTGCTCTTTCCATATTTTTGGGACATAAAATCATGGTAGTGCTTACATACAGTAGCTACATACAAATATTTATGTCGAATTCATTACATTGTTTAATGAAATTTCACACCTTTATTGGAAATGTACGAAATATTTTACGTAAATGCTTTTTCTTTAGTTGAGATTAAAAATTTAGCACTGCACAACTCGGAATATTAAATTAATCATAAGGCTTTCTTTTCCAGATGTAAAAATTCATACTGATTTCGTACAAATTAAACACTTTAAACCGAATCTGAAGGAATTTTCGAAAAGAAATGGCGAAATTATGTCCAATTTTTTTTAATTTGTCCCACTGTGCACAGTGCTGTGTGGGTGGCCAAAAGTAGTAATGTTATAAATAAAATATTAATTTTTGGCAATGTTATTAAGCCTCATATTTGCACTTTGCCAATCAGTTAAGTTATTTCTATAAAAAAATAAATTTCTCAGCTTTACGAAAAAGTTGTACTATATTAGCTATTGGCATATTAATTCTACTTAATCTATTCAATATCAATCACACAGTCAATTCCGTAATAAAAAACTTATAATAAACAAAAATTTGTTTTTTCTAAAACTATCGTTTTTCAAAAAAGTTGAAAAAACGTCATGCTATATTTCTCTGAATATTTTATTAAATTTGGTTAAGTAGGGGAATGTTCCCTAATGGGGCACTACACTTGGTATTTGGGCTATATACAAAAAAAAAATTGGAGCATTCCACATCCAAAACCACCAGCTTATAGCACAAATCCTTGGCCATTTTCTACTTAAGCGACTAGGTCATCTTCAGCCTCATTCTAATCAACCAAGTGCTTCACTCCCTCTAGTGCTTATGCCCACAAGATCTGTTTCATCTTCTCTTACATTTAAGAACAATTAGTGTTTTCTATTTGCAACAGTAACGTTTTAATTATGATCTCAAACCTGACAATTCAAAATTAAATAAATGCTTGACGTTAACAACAACATTTAACATTCTATAAAACCTATTATTCCCTTTTTATGTTTACGAGAAATTACACATTATTTTGCGCTTTTGCAGCGACACAAAATAGGAAACCAAGAAAAAACGCGTAAATTCAAGTCGAAATAAACTAAACTCGATGACAGTTTTGACATATTCATGCAGCAACACAAAAAAAAGAAAGGTCTACTTTATGTTTTTTAAATAAAACAATTTTTTTGAATATATCAATACACTCATAATAATCTTTCCTAAAAATACGAAATAATGTCAAAACAACATAAACTTTCATAAAATGAACAAATATTGGTTTATTTTAAGAAAGTTTTTGTAATATTGACATTTATTGGTATTTTTATGCATGGATTATTATCAGTGTATATATAGTAAAACTGAAAATTTACACTTTAAAGACGACATATTATTTTGGCCAGATTTAGGAAGATGTCGATTATGCCAAAAAGGATTAATGGATTAATGAAAAAATTATACCTTTTGTACCGAAATACGCAAATCTTCCAAAAGTCCCAAAAGCACGTCCAGTTGAGGACTTTGGGGTCTTTTATGCCAAAAAGTGAATGACAAAAAGTGTCAATCATAAAATACGCCAAATAGAAGATCAAGGTATCAAGCATAAAATACGCCAAATAAAAGATTAGTTGTTTATTTACAAGCGTTTTAAAATTGTTCTTTTACTAAATTGGCATAGGTTGTACCCACTGTAGCAAGTGGTACAAGTGCTGGCCACAAGTGCTTTCAAAATCCCAAAATGATAACATCATTAGACAAAATGCCCGCCAATTCCAATAGTGTCGGACAAGCACTGGGGAAGCACAATTTCCAACGATGTCAAAATGCTGATGAAACCATGAATTATGTGGTCTAAAAATAGATATTTAAAATAAAATTAACAGAAATGTCATTTATAAATTGTTTGCTCCCTCCGGGATTCGAACCGTGGCTGCCAGATTAGCAGCTGGTAGCTCTAACCACTGAGCTTATGAGACACATAATACTTGATGGGTTAAAACGTATCTGAATCATAACAGCTGGGTAACAGTTGGCTGCTCAAACTTGTCAGCACTGGCTTGAGGTTTGCTGGAATGAACTTGCCACCGTTTGGACAACAAACTAAAAAGTGGTTCTTAAATGAGCTTTTCCAGAATCAAAAACAAAATTTTTATATAAAAAAATATTAAAAAGTACAAAAAATTACAAAAAAAAATGTATGGCTGAAACCGGAATTGAGCTCCGAACCTTCGGACTGCAAGCTTTTTCAAACAAAGCATCATTTTATAATATAAATGAAAGTTTCAAAAAAGTTTAATCATGTGTATGAAATTGTTTCATAAATTGTTTGTTATCAATAAATTGTTTGTTATCAATATATCTATTAAGTTTTCATAGATATGATAAAGAGTTTCAGAAAAATTTATTACAACTGTTTCACAAATTTTCAATTAACATCACAGATTTTCTTGCTGATGTATATACGATCAAACCTTGAGTTTCATGTGGGTGGTGGATTAGAAGTGATGTAAAGATGACCAAGTCGCTTAGGTCGAATTTACTCAATCTAGCGCTGATCCCCACAAGATTTTTTTTCATCTTCTCTTAGATTTATTAGCAATCAGACATGGGCGTTAATCATTACATTTTGTAATTAATTACGCATTCAATTACAAATTACAAGTAATTGTAATTGAAAAAATCTCAATTACAATTACATGTAATTGTAATTAAGCTGAAGCAAAACTTCAATTACAAGAAAATGTAATTGTAATTCAGAAAATATCAATTACAAATTACATGTAATTGTAATTGAAATAATATCAATTACTAATTACATGCAATTGTAATTGAAAAATATGAATTACAATTACATGTAATTAAAAAAAAGGAATTGGTTAGAAGAAGTAATAGTAAGAAAAATGTAATCATTACATAAAAAATTAATTAATTTCGAAAATGTATTCAATTACAATTGTTATCAATTACATATAACAGCAAGTAATAATAATGAAAATAACCACAATAATAATAATAATATAATCATAATTAAACCAATAATAAACAATATTAATAATATTAATTGTAATACTGAGCGATCTTATTTATTTATTAAAATAAGGCGTAGTATTATATTTATTAAAAAAGCTCTGAAATTTAATAAAGCTCTATTTTTTTTTTAGTTTAAGTTGCTTTAAATATCAATTCCACTTTGGTTTCTTGAAGAGGGATTAAGACATTTTTCGTTTTTAGCAAAACTGCAAAACCTGCGTCATTATTTTGGAACTTATAACGTATTTTTATGAAAAATTGTATTAGCTTTTAGTAAAACCATTTTTTCAAAATTGTCATCAGTTAATCTATGTCGCCGGTTTGTTAAAATGATGCCAGCAAATGAAAAAAGTCTTTCTACTGGTGCTGAAGATGTTAAAGGAGTATTTTCCCGCTGAAAAACTTTGAAATAGTTGGATATTTTTTCAAGCCTTGCAGTGAAGAATTTATGTCGTGCAAGTAAACCCGAAGTTCAATTTCAATATCAGTATATCCTAAGTTTGAACTGGTTGGAGGAAGATCTAAAGTATATAAAATAAAAAGAATATGAATTATTTATTATAACATAAATGTCGTATAATATATCGCTGAACAAGATACATTAATCGAAAAGTACCTTCACTAACTTCGTCACCAAAATCGAAAACAGAGGAAATAAATGAATTATTCGTTTCAGCAACACTTTTGAAAGTAACTAATTTAAAGTTCTTACAATACTGAATAAAAATATTTTCCATATCTTCCTTTGTTTTATGTGAAATATTAGCTTTAGCCTTATACCATTTCAACTTAATGTTTGGATGGGCCATTGAGGCAACAATTGCGTCATAACCTTCCTCAGTCAACTGAAAAAACTGCCTAAATCTTTTCAAAAGGTTTTCTTGAATTGCGGTTGCTGCTTTTTTTAAAAATGTTAAATTATCACTTAGTTATTTATCTGTTTTAACTTTCAGAGTCACTAACGAAGGAATTAACATTCCATAATAAATTTCTGTTTCACCTTGCGGAAAATCTAAAATTTTCAGTTCTGAACAAAGCTCATTTAAAAGGGATTCTTTCGTAAAATATGTTGCACAGAGTCATATAACGAGTTCAACCGAGTGAGTTTTGAGTGAAAAGCCAATAATTTTGTTTATAGTATCAGAGGACTTAGGTCTATTTGCTTTTTTCAAAGAGCATTACATTTTAAAAATGCCTGAAAAGTAAATGTGTAAAAATGTAAATTTAATCGTTATCAACTATTATACACTTAAAAAAGTGCATACATACTTGCAGGTGAGTTTTACTAGTGTCCGGATCAGATTTAATAGCAGTGTTGAAGTCAGTAGTTGTTATTAAGCTGATAGTGTGACTACCACAGCGATAATGTTTCGGCAGATTAACTTTTATGGACAAATTGTCAAAATTAAAAAATTCAATATTTTCATATTCATCTTCATCATTTTCAAAATTTTCATCATTTTCTTCAGAGTCCGTTATGTCTAATTTCGTCGATTCATGAGTTTCTTCCAATTTAAAAGCTTTTACCCCAAACTCTTTAAAAGCTTTCACAAAATTTGACCCATTATCAGTTACAGTAGCAACTACATTGAATTGATTTAATTTAAATTCTTCACTTATTTCTTGAATTACATCCGCAACACGATCAAAAGTGTGGGCTCCAGTGAATCGTTTACAGGCCAATGCAGCTGATATTCTTTTAAAGTCTTTACTCATCCAGTGACATGTATAACCAAAAAAGCTCCTATGCTTATTAGACCAAATATCAGCAGTCGTGGAAAAACAAGCACTTTTCGTAATACTCTGCATGATATTTGATTTAAGAGCATCGAAACGTGTACTTAAACCACTTGAAATAATTTTTCGACTTGGAATTCGGAGGCGTATGCGGTGTTCAAAAAGCTTTCGAAAATATATGTTATCCACTATAGAAAGTGGTGTTGTCGTTTGTACAACAAAATCAAGCATATCCGCTTCAAATAATTCTTGTTTCGTATGAACGTGTTTATCCGTTGTTTGTAATTTCCTTTTTATTCTAGGGGATGTTTTCTTTTGAGATGTGTTACAAAATTTGCTGTAACTCCTAATGATCCTTTAATAATAGTACGCTTGTTAGTGCAAAGTGAGCATTTTGCCTGAAATTTATTTTCAATCGATCCAGACGGCGATGTGGCATCCTTAGAATTCAAAAAAACAATAATATATCAAAAATGTTGATGTTCGAATTTAAAATCGACGTGTGCTCTTCTGACTGATTTAATAAATATAAAAGCATAAAAATCGAATTTTCGACCCAAGTTTTACCATTCTGTTTTTTGACTTTTTATAAAGTATTACAAAAATCATTTCACAACCTTCTTCTATTTCAAATATTTCATCAAAAAGAATATTATTTTTATCGGGCAACGAACTTGGTGTGGTGCTGTCTTGCGAAAGCATATCCATAATATTTTTTTTCAACAATTTTTAAAACAAATTAACAAACAAAATAACCAAAACCATTTATAACAATTAATTTAATATAAGCCACACAACTATTTTTGAAAATTTTAATAGCAATACAATTACACAAGAATGTATAACAATGCTTTTTAACAATTTGATTATTATTCTATTTTTTAAAAAGTAAATAATATTAAAAAATTAAGTTCTTATATAAATTAAGTTCGATATATTCGATGGCTTAACGCAAATAAAAAAAGTGTAAATGGCAGTAAAGGGCACAACGACTATGTTTTCTTAATATTAAAAAAAAATACATTTCCTATGTTGAATTCTCAAACCCATTCCCAAATTACCATGCAAATAAAAATGTATCAAGTAGAAGAATAATTTATTATACTGGGTATGGCAAAACATATCAAAACATTAATTAATTTTAAGATTTGAATTTTGGTTAATAGTTTCTTTTTCAAGATTATATATTATTTATTATAATTGTATAATTTTAAATTCTTTAAAAAAAATAATAAAAATAAAAATTTTAATATATAAAATTAATCAATAATAAAAAAGTAAAAAATTTAAGTTGTTAATGTTTTAAACAATCAGCCGAACGTCAACCCTGTATAATATTATTTAGTTTAATTACTAGTTTTAAGCAAATAAAAGCAAAAACAAAATTTACCATTATAAAAATATAGAGAGTATCACACATTAAAATAATAAACTCTCATGATGAAAAGCAATTCAATTTCTGCGATAAAACAAACAGTATTTTTTAATAAAGATTAATAAAAGAGAACATTTTATTTCTCTTGTAACTAACCAATAAAATCGCATTTAAGTGAATATATTCCGTTTTTTTTTTATCTCTACCTAAATCTACATCTTCTCTAAACACATCAGTAGTTTTATTTAACTTAATGGTACAAAAATGTAATTAATTAAAGAATTCTTCAATTATTTTCCTTTAATTACAATTACAAATTACATGTAATTAGTAATTCAAAATTTTCAATTTCAATTACATGTAATTAGTAATTGCATTTCTTCCAATTACAATTACATGTAATTGTAATTGAGTTTTTTATATGACAATTACAAGTAATTGTAATTTTTTTAGTCCTTCATTTTAATTACAATTACTTGTAATTGTAATTGAAAAAAAGTCAATTACTAATTACATGTAATTTAATTGTAATTGAAATGTAATTGAAATCGCCCAAGTCTGTTAGCAATTAGTGTTTTCTATTTGTAATAGTAACATTTAGTTATGATCTCAAACCTGACAATTAAAAATGAAATGCAATTTTAAAAGATAAACAGTACATATAAAGTTCTCAATTGCAAATATTTTAATAATTTAATTGCACTCTTAATTACGGTTTATTGGCATTTTTTCAAAATGAATTCTTGGCGTGCTGTTATCGTTGAAAACACTTTCCACCGGATTTGTTGCTAAATAAGGAGAGAGTGGGATCACGTTCGCTTTAAAATTAGTAAAAAATAATCGAAAAAGTACCTCACTGCAAAAATTTACCACATTTAGCACGATTTATTTTGAACAATAGCAAGCGATGTTTTATTTAAAAACATATTGAACTGTTAAAAAAATGGATACATGTTTTTCTAAACCTCAGTTGAATTTTTAGCAATTATATAAGCGTAGTGGTTTTGGTTTTTTAATAAAGGAAGTTTTTTTTACAGGTATAGAACTTTAAGTTGGGAACACTTTTTTAACTGGCTGCCATTTTGTCAGCTGTCAAGGGATTTATGTTTAGTTTGGTTTGGCATTTCAACATGAATAGACTGACGCTCGAACAACGCTTCCAAATTGTGAAAATTTATTTGGAAAATCATGTTTCTGTTCGAAATACGTATAGCGCACGAATTTTTCGAATTTTGTTTAACGATAAGTGGTGTGATGATAATCCTTAAGTGAATGTTGAGACACCGTTACATCCAGAAAAACTGACTGTTTGTTGTGCTTCATAGGCTAGTGGAATCGTTGGTCCGTACTTCTTTACAAACGATGCTGGTCACAACGTTACAGTCAATGGTGACCGCAATGGAGCCATGGTTACTGACTTTTTCGTTCATCAATTGCACAACAATGATGTGCAGGAGCTGTGGTTTCAACAAGACGGCGCAACATGTCACACAGCTCGTACCACAATTGATTTATTGAGGGAAACGTTTGGTAACCGCATAGTTTAAAGTTTCGGACCCGTGAATTGGCCTCCAAGATCTTGCGATTTAACGCCGCCGGACTATATTCTGTGGGTATATGTGAAGTCGCTAGTCTACACCGATAAGCCCAAAGCGATTGACCACTTGGAGGACAACATTCGGCGCGTTGTTAACAATATGTTGGAAAAAGGCATCGAGCCAGCTGTGGCGGTCTAATTCCAGAAGTCGTATATAAATTATAATGCCAGATTATTTTTCGAATAAAGTTTATTTTTCTCAATTTTTCAATTTTATGTTCTTCCTTTACTTATATTATTTAATATTACTAAATATTTACAAATGAGATCCTATCTTTACAAATGGATATTACAACAAATAATACAATTGATCAAAAGATATTAACATTATTTTATTTAATTTGAGGTTTTTACAGACAAAATCGGAAAAAGAAATTTATATGGTTTTTAAATAATATTTCAAATATTATTAGGAATGTTTATGTTTAGAGTAGTACTATTAGTAATAAAAGTCCTGCATAAACATGTCTTTTTCAATTTGATAATTTACATTTAATTTATTATTTCTCTACAATCTCTTATCAGTGGATAAGAAGAACTTTCAATTTTGTCAAAATAAATAAATTATTAATTTTTGTTATGAAATCAATATTTTTTTTCGTAACCAGTTTCTTCAGGAATGAGATATGTTGGGTATCTCCAGTGTTTATTATTTATCATTTGAAGTCATTTATTTTGAATAACAGCCAAACTTTTAAGGTGACAATTAGCAGCAGTACTCCAAATGGGACACGCGTACGTTAATATTGGTCTTATGACACTTTTGAAAACAAGATTTTTGTTTTTTGCATTCAGATAGTCAGTCTGTTTAGTAATGGCCAGAAAGTCTGTTTAGTAATGGCCATAGATCTCTAAAAGATTTTGTTGCTCTTTGACACACTTCGCTAACATGTTGCTTAAAAGTGAGTTTTTTTTTTTTTTAAAGTATATTTTTATTTCAATATATTATTTACAAAATTTACATTTTTTGCCTCAGCGCCAATGAATTGACTTTATAGAGGCTAGTAGGCAACTATGATATAACGTTTAATAAAAAAAAAATAATAGCTATGTACAAATGTTAAAAATTTCGGTAATAAAGAAAAAAAATAAAATATTTACAATGTGTTTTTAATTATTAATTTTCATTTGCAAGAAGTATTTCAACATTTTGCAGCAAAATTGTTTTAAATTACTTTTAAAAGAAGATAAAATAGTTAAATTCTTTAAACTATCTGGAAGTTGATTATACTCATTAGGGCAAGCGAAACAGATACGTTGCTTGGTTAATTCAAGACGACATCTTACAACATTTAAATTCATTGATTGTCTAGTATTTCTTTGAGTATATAACACATTTGGGTTAAATTGTATCGAATGGGAGCCAATACCTTTAATACATTTAAACATATATAACAGTAATTGTTGTTTGTAAAGGCCCCGTACTGGAAGAATATTTTTAGCAAAATTTTTAAATAAATCAATGGTGCTATGTCGTAACGGCAGGTTAAAAACTATTTTTAACGCTTTATTCTGAGCTGATTGGAGCGATTTAATTGCTGAGTTATTTTTAGCACCATATATTACTGGGACATATGTTAGGCGCGAGTTTTTTTGTAGAATAAAGTAAATTTCATGTCAATTTAAAAAATTCATCTAAGTTTTATTCCATTTAGAAGTTATATGCCTCTATAAAAAAACACCCTTTAATATATAATAGAGACATTATAAGGTTTCCGACACTATAGTTTTGTTTCCAATAAGTTTAAAGACTCACGACTTACAGCGCTATTAATCAAATTTTCATAAACATGTGTCCATTATAGTTGACCACTGTATGTAATATATATTAGAAAAAATAATATGCATTTTAAAAAACTTCCATTCCCTTGTTAAAAATCAACATATATGCAGCCATTTATGAAAATGTATGAACTCATTCCTGATCATATATGAAGTGATTTGAGCTCAAACATGTCCATATACCTCCATATAGGATTCATATATCGCACACCTAGTTCAAAACTGACTCAACTCAAAATTTTTAATTTTTCAGAAATCGCAAAAATAAAATTTGCAACTTTATACCAATTGAAACATAAAGAAAGACATAACTGTTTTTTAGTAATAGTTAACAACAACAAAATAGCCAGATCGAAATACTAGTATCAACCTAGCTAATATGTTTGATTTGCTTTATTTTTGTAAATATACGGAGGTTGAAAGCTCGTTATAAATTGAAAATAACATAAAAATAATCTCGATGTATATAAAAACAAAAAAATAATATAACTGTAAAAAATATTACTTGAGCCAGAGTACACACTAAAAATTTTTTATATAAATAGAACATTTTTGGTCTTCAAAGTTTAGTAACGTCATGATGCTTGTTAGGAAAAGACCTAACCACGTGCTTGATTACTAAGAAGACAAGAATGGAGCAAAATTGATGATTAATAGGTTTTTTGTTAAAGTTTTGCCTTTTATGGAGGCTCTAGCTTTTCTAAAACTTCGGGTTCTGATGAGATCTTTAGCCAGTCCGAAATACTAGTATCAACCTAGCTAATATGTTTGATTTGCTTTATTTTTGTAAATATACGGAGGTTGAAAGCTCGTTATAAATTGAAAAAAAAATACACTGATATTTTTTTTATAGATAAACAAGTGTATTGTGCATAGTTTAAGCACATAAAACAGAAAAATTAAAATTTTGAGTTGAGTCACTTTTGAACTAGGTGTGCGATATATAAATAAATATTACTTAAATTTTCGTTAATGTAAACATATGACCGTGTATGGAAATGTGGAGACATTTATGATTATATATGTAAATATTACCTCAATTTTCGCTAATGTACACATATGGATTTGGAGAATGGTTTCTGAACAAAAATGAATCATATATGGATGGATGTGGGCATGTATGAAGCATGTGCGTTCATGTGCGTTTTTCACAGGGTTTACACATAAAATATTTATATTTATTAATTCAGAAGATATTTTTCTTTTTACAAATAAAGAATAATCAAAAAGTAACAAACCAATATTTTCATGCTAAAAGTTAAAAAATCAAAAATTTATTTTTTACCCCAAATTCTAATAAGTATTCAATCAATTTTATTGGAACTAAAACTGAAGAAAACTTCTAGATATAATCTGTCCGTTAACGAAAAATGTTCTAAAATATATCAATCGGAAAAAACAATTCTATGCGCCGGCCTTTTTATATTCTTAAATATTTTTTGAAAAATGTGATTTTAACAAAAATCAGAAGCAGTTTTTTTTAACCGTTATATGTAAACCCCAAATTTACAGGATACACAATCTTTTAAATCCTGTTTGTAAGTATACTTTTTACTGCGCTTATGTATCGTCTTACTATTGAAAGTTATAGGCTCTTAAAAATATATAAACTTATATATGTGTCTTTAGAGACACGTTGGTTAAAATGTGATAAAATTGTTTTTTTAAATTCAAAACTGATTTATAAATTTCACCATAGTAATATTGTCAAAAAGTCAAAGCAAATGTTATGAAAAATTTAATTTTTTTTTTGTATTTAAGAATACATGGATATTTTTAGGCACTCGTTACATGAATTGAGCACACTGTGTGGTGTGCTCTTTTTTTGATCTCAACTTTACATTCATGCATACATGAATGCATATATGAATACAGAAACTTTTTTTTTTGCAAGATGAAATGTTGTGCAGTATTGCCAATTTAGCCATTTTCTGTCTAGATTAAGCCATTTGTGAATATTTTTTTTGTCCATTTTTGGTTTTTTCCTATTTAATGATATTTTTTGATGAAAATTATTATATCAAATTTGACTAATTTATATCTTCCTATTTAGATCTTCTTTGTATGAGGTAACGCTACTAAACGTTTAGTGTTTTCAATAAATTTTTTTTTAATACATGTGTTTTAAAATTTGAATTAAAATTCAACTTTTTGGTTTTTAGAAAGGTTTGCGAAAAACAAATATTGTATTCAATTATTTTACAAAACAGTTTTAATGCAAATATTAAAATACAAAAGAGTTTTGAAAAATGTTGCGTTTATTTAAAAATTTAAAAAATATATATATAAAACATAAACTAATAAAAATTAATTATTGAGTTTTCAAAGAATTTAAAATTTTACTTTATTTTGGTGAACTTAAGGACTAATGTTTCCAATTCGGTTAGTCGATTAACCGGTCTCTATATTGATCGCCTCTATTTCGGTTAATGTCTAAACAAATAATTTAAAACTCAAATAATTCTTCGACCCTAATAATCGGTTAAAACAGACCGATTAATCGGTTAAATTTTATATATGGATTTTTTTCTCTACTTTTCCCCAAAACGTTATATTTTTTTTAATTTTGTGTAAAAATCGAAAGAAAAAGAGGAAGACTATCTAAAGTGTCACTAAATTCTTTTGAAATCGAGTGAATGCTATTATTAAGCCCTTAAATAACATCTTTTAAGCAACTCAAAAAAGAAAAGGCCATTTTTTAATATGTTCTGTTTTAAAAATTCAAGTTATTGAAAATTATATGCATCTTTGTTTTTATATCTCGCAAGAATAGTTTTTACCAGCGGTTCCTAATCATATCTTTGAACTCGAGCCCGCACTTCAAAAAGTTTACTACACGACAGTTGTTTTCTATGAAATAATACAAAACAACGATTAGACAGCTATTTAAAAAAAATTAGGTACTGTATTTTTTTTAGCAGTTGTTTGATTTTTTTTTTGCAGTAAAAAGTTAATTTTTGTAAGTTATTTAAAAATAATAAGTTTCGTTGAATAATTCTTCTTAAGCTTATATTTGTTATAAATTCGGAGTTTGCAAATAAAAAAAAAACATAAAATCTCTTCGAATCTCCAACAAGAAAAAATATTGTTTTTTAACAGTTAAGTAAACTATATTTTCTTTGTCGCATTTTTAAATGCATATAACTTTGTTTTAACTGTCATTTTCAGTATCTTCTGTCGACAATCTTTTTTAAGGTGTCAAAATCATTTTCATTTTTTAGTGTATTATCTCAATGTGCCTTATTTTAAGATTTTTCTGTAAAAAGCATTAAATTTTATATATTTCTAAAAAAAATTATGGTTTTTCTTTTAAAATTACTTGGTCCTTTTTAGCTATATTTTATTAATTATTAGCCATTTTTCCGCAAATTTAGCCATTTTTGGAAACCAATTTCTGGCAGCACTGATGATGTGTAGGCTTTTATGAATTTTAAAGAAGCTCCAAAATATTTACTTATACTCTTTGTGAAATAGTATAGGACAATATATATACTAGCATGTCCCTTAAAATAACGATTTCTCGATTTTCGTTCATTACACAACCCTTTCTTGTTTTGCTACAAATGGTTCTACATTTAAGAAATAGATTTTTTTGAAAACGTGAACGCGTGCCTCAAGTTGGGAGAAAATGACCCATTTTGGAAAAGCAGTGTATTATTATTTTATTTCATTATTTAATGTACTCAAAATTATTTAGATATGACTTCATCGGATGTCATTAACTCACTTTAGCATAGAATACAAACTGACCCACGAATTTGACAAAAATGCAAAACTTCTAATTGTTCTAACTAATTTTCATTAATTGATATTTTTAAAATATAATAGTTGTTGTTAAAAAAAAAAAAATTTTAAAAATGATATACCGAGTTTGTGTTTGGAGCGACTCCTTAACAGGACATTTTATGGAACTTGGTTATTTTGTCAAAACTAGAACAAAATTCTAATATTTTTATTAAAGTTTGCACTTTAAGGCACGAAGAATGTTGATGAAGGCCGTTGCGGGCTAGAAAGTTAACTCCATTCATGCAGGTGTCAAATAACTTTTTTCTAAGTGTTTTTTCTGTTAATTAAAGTAAATTATCACAAATAAAATTATAATTTTTCTGTTAATATGGAAAAATATTCATGATCTTTAACCGAACTAACCAACAACTCACACACAATTTATAGATCAACAATAAAAATTCACTAGTTTGCATAATTTTCAAAAAAATATCATTTAGTCTAAAAAAGCTTAAAACCTTAGTCGCCTTTGGACAAAAAAGAAACTTCATTTGAATTATGACTACAATAGTTATAAAAATGATCTGCCCTTGATAAAAATAATTATTTTATGCAACTTGATCCATATAAGGTTAATTTTTACACTTCTGGCCATATACGACCCACTAGGAAATTTACAGAATAACACCTTCATTAATTTTCGCAAACATATCACTTCAATTTTATTAGACTACGTATGATTATATTTACTTTATTCAAAAAATAGCCGGCGGACAGAAAAGACCCATTAAATTCAATTTAAATTAAATATATTAAGCGGTAGAGTGTTCTTAACTAAGGAACAAGCGCGAATCTTTAGATTCCCAATCTTATTGTTAAGGGTTAGAAATAATATTGGGACTATAAAGAATTGCGTAATTCGTAATTTTTTTAAACTATAGCACATATACGAATTTAATAAAACTCTGAGAGTTGTTGTTCTGTAAATTTTCAAGTGGGTATTTTTTGCTGAAAAGTGAAAACATTAACCCTATATAATTCAAGTTTCATAAAATAACAATTTTTAACAAGTGGAAAATATTTTTTTTTTTCATTTAAATGCCTTATAGTTTGTGGTCATAATTTAAATTAAGTTTCATGGGACATTTTTGTCCCACAACCACTAAGGATTAAAGATTTTTTTGAATAAAAGTAAAGATAACAATAGACTAGAAAAATTATGTGATATATTTCCAAAATTATGAAATTTGTTATTCTATAAATTACCTAGTGGGTTTTTTCTCCGGAAGTGTGAAAATTAACGCCATATGGATCAAGTTACATAAAACAATTAGTTTTACTAAGTGGATTTTTTATTAACTTAAAACTTAACTTGTAGTCATAATTAAAATTAATTTTCATGACTCTTTTTTTTGTTCCCAGGCCACTAAGGGTTAAAGATTGTTTTGGATAAAGTAAAGGTAATTATCGTCTAATCATATTTAAGTGATATTTTTCCGAAAAGTATGCAAACTTTAATAAAAACATCAAATTTTTAAAATTTTTGACCAAATAGGCAATTTTGATAAAATGTCTTGGAAATTAGTCGCTCCAAATACAAAATGGAAATATGATTTTTTCAATTTTTTTTTTAGCAACAACTATTATGTTATAAAAACATCAATCGACATAATTTTTATGAACTTCATGGGTTATATTGGATTCAATGCAAGAGTGGGTTAGGGATATACGATGAAGGCAGAACAATGAATTTTTCGATATTAAGAATTAAGGGAATTTTTAATAATAATACAATTTTTTTACCGAAATTTACTATTTTTGATGTTTTCCAAAAAAAATCGTTTTATTAACTTTCGCACCAATTGCAATACAACTGGATGGTTTGATGACTAATCTATTTTAAAGGGACACCCTAATACCCACGTATGATAAGTAAAATCATGAGACAACTGAAAAATATTCGCAAACAAATTTTAATAGAGAAAAAAATATATGATGGGTAAACAAATGTGTGAAATTTTTCAGAAAACATATTTATGCACTTAGCGAGTACACTGCTACTTGTTGTTTTTTAACGCTAACTGCATAATGATAAATTTGATGATGCTATTTCTCAATATGGTTTTTATAAAATATGGTAGCTGTAGATCTTTTTTTTTAAGAAAATAAGTGATTTAATAGTATTATGACAAAAATTAATTTAAAGCTTTGGGACAGTTGAAAGTAAAAAATAAATATATAAAAAATTGTGTTTCAACAATTTGCTTTACTAAATTGTTTTTTTCTACGCCACTTTAAACCATTTAAGTGCTTATTTCTGTAAGCGGCGGAAATCCTTCTTATTTTTATCCTTAATCTTAATTATACTTAGAAGTCTAGTTTTCGTACAACTAGACTGAAGGCAAGGCAGTCAAAGGAAACAAAAAGCAAAAAAAAAATATTTTTTGGTTGGCATAAAGAATGTAAAAAAAAAAATTAAAAAGCATTTTACTTTTGACAGCCACACTGGTAATTTTTCCACTGTTTTTCTTTTCTGCCACCCTATTTTCATGGATTTTTACTTTCCGTTGTTATTTTCTATTACTTTTAATTCTACCTTACCACCACCACTATGCTGTGATAACTCAACCACATACCTTTTCTATATATATTTCATGGGTGTGCTTCTTAAATACATAATTCGGAAATCTTAAGAATTATATGAAGTACCTTCTTGTTCACTTTTTTTATTTCATTTTTTATTTTTTTTAATTTTTAAATGTTGACTGTCACACCCTTTTCACATTATTTATACTCTAAATATACGCGCGTATAATATGTATATATATTTTTTTTTAATATTTGTTTTTTTATTTTAACTAAAATTTCTTTTATTCCTCGAGGGTGTATTAAAAAAAAGTTGATTGGCGATAGTATGTTTTCACCAGACATGGGCGTTAATCATTACATTTTGTAATTAATTACGCATTCAATTACAAATTACAAGTAATTGTAATTGAAAAAATCTCAATTACAATTACATGTAATTGTAATTAAGCTGAAGCAAAACTTCAATTACAAGAAAATGTAATTGTAATTCAGAAAATATCAATTACAAATTACATGTAATTGTAATTGAAATAATATCAATTACTAATTACATGCAATTGTAATTGAAAAATATGAATTACAATTACATGTAATTAAAAAAAAAGGAATTGGTTAGAAGAAGTAATAGTAAGAAAAATGTAATCATTACATAAAAAATTAATTAATTTCGAAAATGTATTCAATTACAATTGTTATCAATTACATATAACAGCAAGTAATAATAATGAAAATAACCACAATAATAATAATAATATAATCATAATTAAACCAATAATAACAATATTAATAATATTAATTGTAATACTGAGCGATCTTATTTATTTATTAAAATAAGGCGTAGTATTATATTATTAAAAAAGCTCTGAAATTTAATAAAAGCTCTATTTTTTTTTAGTTTAAGTTGCTTTTAAATATCAATTCCACTTTGGTTTCTTGAAGAGGGATTAAGACATTTTTCGTTTTTAGCAAAACTGCAAAACCTGCGTCATTATTTTGGAACTTATAACGTATTTTTATGAAAAATTGTATTAGCTTTTAGTAAAACCATTTTTTCAAAATTGTCATCAGTTAATCTATGTCGCCGGTTTGTTAAAATGATGCCAGCAAATGAAAAAAGTCTTTCTACTGGTGCTGAAGATGTTAAAGGAGTATTTTCCCGCTGAAAAACTTTTGAAATAGTTGGATATTTTTTCAAGCCTTGCAGTGAAGAATTTATGTCGTGCAAGTAAACCCGAAGTTCAATTTCAATATCAGTATATCCTAAGTTTGAACTGGTTGGAGGAAGATCTAAAGTATATAAAATAAAAAGAATATGAATTATTTATTATAACATAAATGTCGTATAATATATCGCTGAACAAGATACATTAATCGAAAAGTACCTTCACTAACTTCGTCACCAAAATCGAAAACAGAGGAAATAAATGAATTATTCGTTTCAGCAACACTTTTGAAAGTAACTAATTTAAAGTTCTTACATACTGAATAAAAATATTTTCCATATCTTCCTTTGTTTTATGTGAAATATTAGCTTTAGCCTTATACCATTTCAACTTAATGTTTGGATGGGCCATTGAGGCAACAATTGCGTCATAACCTTCCTCAGTCAACTGAAAAAAACTGCCTAAATCTTTTCAAAAGGTTTTCTTGAATTGCGGTTGCTGCTTTTTTTAAAAATGTTAAATTATCACTTAGTTATTTATCTGTTTTAACTTTCAGAGTCACTAACGAAGGAATTAACATTCCATAATAAATTTCTGTTTCACCTTGCGGAAAATCTAAAATTTTCAGTTCTGAACAAAGCTCATTTAAAAGGGATTCTTTCGTAAAATATGTTGCACAGAGTCATATAACGAGTTCAACCGAGTGATACACGGAGTTTTGAGTGAAAAGCCAATAATTTTGTTTATAGTATCAGAGGACTTAGGTCTATTTGCTTTTTTCAAAGAGCATTACATTTTAAAAATGCCTGAAAAGTAAATGTGTAAAAATGTAAATTTAATCGTTATCAACTATTATACACTTAAAAAAGTGCATACATACTTGCAGGTGAGTTTTACTAGTGCCCGGATCAGATTTTAATAGCAGTGTTGAAGTCAGTAGTTGTTATTAAGCTGATAGTGTGACTACCACAGCGATAATGTTTCGGCAGATTAACTTTTATGGACAAATTGTCAAAATTAAAAAATTCAATATTTTCATATTCATCTTCATCATTTTCAAAATTTTCATCATTTTCTTCAGAGTCCGTTATGTCTAATTTCGTCGATTCATGAGTTTCTTCCAATTTAAAAGCTTTTACCCCAAACTCTTTAAAAGCTTTCACAAAATTTGACCCATTATCAGTTACAGTAGCAACTACATTGAATTGATTTAATTTAAATTCTTCACTTATTTCTTGAATTACATCCGCAACACGATCAAAAGTGTGGGCTCCAGTGAATCGTTTACAGGCCAATGCAGCTGATATTCTTTTAAAGTCTTTACTCATCCAGTGACATGTATAACCAAAAAGCTCCTATGCTTATTAGACCAAATATCAGCAGTCGTGGAAAAACAAGCACTTTTCGTAATACTCTGCATGATATTTGATTTAAGAGCATCGAAACGTGTACTTAAACCACTTGAAATAATTTTTCGACTTGGAATCGGAGGCGTATGCGGTGTTCAAAAAGCTTTCGAAAATATATGTTATCCACTATAGAAAGTGGTGTTGTCGTTTGTACAACAAATCAAGCATATCCGCTTCAAATAATTCTTGTTTCGTATGAACGTGTTTATCCGTTGTTTGTAATTTCCTTTTTATTCTAGGGGATGTTTTCTTTTGAGATGTGTTACAAAATTTGCTGTAACTCCTAATGATCCTTTAATAATAGTACGCTTGTTAGTGCAAAGTGAGCATTTTGCCTGAAATTTATTTTCAATCGATCCAGACGGCGATGTGGCATCCTTAGAATTCAAAAAACAATAATATATCAAAAATGTTGATGTTCGAATTTAAAATCGACGTGTGCTCTTCTGACTGATTTAATAAATATAAAAGCATAAAAATCGAATTTTCGACCCAAGTTTTACCATTCTGTTTTTTGACTTTTTATAAAGTATTACAAAAATCATTTCACAACCTTCTTCTATTTCAAATATTTCATCAAAAAGAATATTATTTTTATCGGGCAACGAACTTGGTGTGGTGCTGTCTTGCGAAAGCATATCCATAATATTTTTTTTCAACAATTTTTAAAACAAATTAACAAACAAAATAACCAAAACCATTTATAACAATTAATTTAATATAAGCCACACAACTATTTTTGAAAATTTTAATAGCAATACAATTACACAAGAATGTATAACAATGCTTTTTAACAATTTGATTATTATTCTATTTTTTAAAAAGTAAATAATATTAAAAAATTAAGTTCTTATATAAATTAAGTTCGATATATTCGATGGCTTAACGCAAATAAAAAAAGTGTAAATGGCAGTAAAGGGCACAACGACTATGTTTTCTTATATTAAAAAAAAATACATTTCCTATGTTGAATTCTCAAACCCATTCCCAAATTACCATGCAAATAAAAATGTATCAAGTAGAAGAATAATTTATTATACTGGGTATGGCAAAACATATCAAAACATTAATTAATTTTAAGATTTGAATTTTGGTTAATAGTTTCTTTTTCAAGATTATATATTATTTATTATAATTGTATAATTTTAAATTCTTTAAAAAAAATAATAAAAATAAAAATTTTAATATATAAAATTAATCAATAATAAAAAGTAAAAAATTTAAGTTGTTAATGTTTTAAACAATCAGCCGAACGTCAACCCTGTATAATATTATTTAGTTTAATTACTAGTTTTAAGCAAATAAAAGCAAAAACAAAATTTACCATTATAAAAATATAGAGAGTATCACACATTAAAATAATAAACTCTCATGATGAAAAGCAATTCAATTTCTGCGATAAAACAAACAGTATTTTTTAATAAAGATTAATAAAAGAGAACATTTTATTTCTCTTGTAACTAACCAATAAAATCGCATTTAAGTGAATATATTCCGTTTTTTTTTATCTCTACCTAAATCTACATCTTCTCTAAACACATCAGTAGTTTTATTTAACTTAATGGTACAAAAATGTAATTAATTAAAGAATTCTTCAATTATTTTCCTTTAATTACAATTACAAATTACATGTAATTAGTAATTCAAAATTTTCAATTTCAATTACATGTAATTAGTAATTGCATTTCTTCCAATTACAATTACATGTAATTGTAATTGAGTTTTTTATATGACAATTACAAGTAATTGTAATTTTTTTTAGTCCTTCATTTTAATTACAATTACTTGTAATTGTAATTGAAAAAAAGTCAATTACTAATTACATGTAATTTAATTGTAATTGAAATGTAATTGAAATCGCCCAAGTCTGGTTTTCAGACAATTTTTATTAAGACAAATAGTTAATGATTGATTTATGTGTTCTTTTTTTAGTTTTGAGTGGGTAGTTGTGGCGCGTAAATCAAAATATTTTTATGAAAATATTATTTTTTTGGAGAAGTTAATAAATTTTTAATTAAAATGGACATTTATTAATGGTTTATTAAAATCTATGTAGATTATATCAAGAATATATTATTTATGGCTTCAGAAGGAAGAAATGCTTACGAAAAACATACACCTAGAAAACAGACTCGATAGTAGCAATCGTATTTGTAACCAATCGCATGGTTCGGTTGTAGATTTAAAATTTGTTTGGTAGTTATCACTGAATTTTTGTTAAGGCAATCGAAATGCTATTGTCGTGCCCGAATATCTATTGTTTCAATAGGATAATTGTCAGCACAACTGAAAAATTCGCACGCAACAACCGAAGCATTCGATTGATAACAAATACTGTTGTTATTACCGATTCTGTTTTCTGGGTGTTGTTTTTTTTTTTAATTTTTAAGCTGCTAGCTTTATATTTTATTAATGACTACCAAATGTCTAATATGACCAGATAATCCCGGTAGAACATTTAAAGGCAAAACCACTGTCAAAGCACATAAACAGACGTTACAAGTGCAGACATAAAGTGTTTTCCAATCGCAATTCATAATATATTTAGACTTTCGGACCAGATCTTCAAAAAGCAGTGGAAAATCATTTGGTTAACAAAAGTTGGGATCTAGAAATTAAGTTTATAAAACTTTAAACAATAGAAAAGGTAATAGACAATAATGGCGGCTTTAGCGAATTTTGTATAGCATTCATTAATTGACACGAGCAAACTTGTTTTTGGAAACGAATTCAAGAAAAAAATTCGCCAAAAACATTTCACGTAAAAAATGTTGCAGAAGGAATTTGTAAAATAAAACTTTAAGGGAATGTTTCATCCCTGCGGAAAATGGACCAGTCACTGGTATGGTCACGTGACTAGAACTTTGTGTGTATGAACCAGTCCTAGTTTCGGTTCTGTTATATGAAAGTGACCGGTACTTTTAACATGGGCTTGTCATAAGTGGTAACAATTGCTACCTGTGAAGCACTGTGTGACGTGGCAAATAACTTGACCAAGGTAAATGAATACGCTACGGGATAAGTTAGAAGTAGGTAGTGTCAAAGTATGACCATTTTAGGATTTATGTAATATGCAACAGGACCAGTGGGAATAAAATTATCACGTGACTGGTGTAGGTGTACGTATCGTAGAACTGGAGCAAAATTGTTGAAGGAAAACTGGTCAAATATTAAGTGCAATGTGCTCTGTTATAGTGCTATTCAAAACAGAGTTTCGTACCACCTGTTCAAAAGACCTTCACAAAGGCACAACAAAATCAATTTTAAAATTAGTTTATTTTGTCTATACACATTGAAAAACTATTACAACATTAAATTCATTGTAACAATTTAAATTTGGAAAAGTACCTAGACTAGACAAGAAGTTCGGATGTTCAAAATATAGATTTTTTGCAAGTTTTTTCTTTATTTGCTAACATTTTCAACTAATTTTTATTTTCCAACACTTCTAAAAAGCACTTCATGAACATTTTCATTTAGCATTCTGTATTATCATTCTAGTTCACAATAATATATTTATAAAAAGAAGGAGCTGCAACAATTCAGCACAAATTTAATGTATATCTTCTAAAGCAGAATAACAAAATATATACTCAGTTTCAATTTTGTGCCCAAAGAAAGAAAAATAGTTCCCAAAAATCTAGTAAAATATCTAAACCAGATATTCGTAACCAATATGCAGAAATTTTAAAATTTTAATTTATATTCTTGTTAATTGTTTCAAGTTTTTGAATAAGTTTGGTTTCGATTTTTATATGTAAAATCGCCATTCACTCGAAACATCGCCAGTTGGCATTTCGAAAATTAACTTGCCAAACCAGTTTTAAGATCGCGACGTTTGGCGATAAATAGCCACATCTGACAAACTTGGTCACTGTCTGAACAGTTCCGTATTCAGTTATTTTAAACCAGTAGAGTGTTCATTTCTACTGTCACATAGTCGGTACATAAAAAATTGTTTCAGTGTTGTGTCCGCTTTGTAGCAGACAAGGAACTGCATCCTTTGACACTAATTTCCATGTTTTCATCCACTGCTAACGGTTTTGAACCAGTTCAATGACCAGTAGCAACTTCAACTGCAACAACCCTAGTTGCTTCAGTACACTTTGATGCTATGTTACTTTTTCTTCAGTTATACGACATACCTGGTACCAACCAGTGAATGTTTTGTCACCACTATAGTCACGTGATTGGACATTTCACGCAAATTAACACTTTTTGGTGCACCACAATTTTGGTTTCACCAGTTTCGTGACGTGCTCTCCAATAATTTTTCACAGAATTACCACTTTTGATCAATCGACCCTTCACTTCCCGCAGGGATATTATAGCATGTTCCCTAAAGTGAACCATTCGGATTTTTCGTGCTGTTGCATAAATGTGTCAAAACTGTCAACTGTCACAGAGTATAATTTAAGCTGTCACTTTTTAAAAAAAATTCAACCCGAATGCACACGTTTTCCTTGATTTTATTGTGAAGTTTCAAAAAAACGCAATATAAAGTGAAATTTTTCGTAAATATAAGAAATTAATAACAAAAATATTTTAAAGAATTTTCCAAATTGGATTTTTGTAGACAATAAGAATTTTATTCTATATTTTAAAAATAATCTAATGTGTATGTAACATATATAATAATTAAACGAAATAGTGAAAACTTATATTATCATAATGCTCCCAACACTGAATAAAATCCATCCGTAATATATACGAAACCTATAGTGCATGGTACGAAATATTACGTTATTTCGCTCCACGAAAATCTTTCGTTAAATATACGAAATGTACGAAATTTTTGTGTGCATTTTAAGAAATTCTTTTAGTATTTTACGAATGAATTTCGTTGTCTCGCACCACGCAAATGTTTCGTAAAATATACAAAATTACGTAATTCTTGTGTGCATTTTACGAAGTATTTTTTATATTTTACGAAAAAGTATCTCTGATTCACACCTCGAAAATCTTTCGTGAAATACACGAAACATTTTTGTATGTGTTTTGAGAAGATGTTATTCATATTTTACGAAAGAATTTCGGAGTTTCGTTTGCTTTATTATAGAACAATTGCGTAAAATTAAATAAATATTTAACAAAATATTCTTAAAAAGTTTTATAAAATATTTAATTTATATTAATACATTTTATCAATTTATTTATTGTTATATTTAATGTTATATTGTTAAAAAAGTTATGAGAGGTTTAAATATGCATTTTTGTTATTAAAATATGTGATTTAATCCAAAACTAGTTAAGTTGCCCATAAAGTTTGTAAATCGCCATTCTTAAATCTTTTTCTTGCAGAGTTTTGTTAAAAAAATTGAAAATTTGTTTCACAAGTATCAAAGCTCCACAATATGTTCGGAACACAAATACACTCACGATATTTTAAAAGTTACTGATTGTAGTTTATTTAGAAAGTAATCAGTGAACTTGCTTTTTAAGGAAATACATTTCGTCCCCTAAAATTAGAAAGGGCGTAACTAACATTGCATTTTTTTAAGAGAAACAACAAACTGCAAAAAGCTGATAGTTTTAATCATGGAACAAACAAATTTGTTGGAGAAATGTAGTTCGATGCTGTGCTTCATAATCACGCAACCTTACTTTAATATTTTCAGGGAACCAAAAAAACAACATCAGATTCGAATTTTATTTATAAAACAGTTATTATATATCGTAGACGTCAAAACCCATTTTGAAAACTTTGTTACCCATTAAAATAGTATAATCCAAATAACAGGTTGCTGAACAACTTATACTGTATTATAACAGGTTCTAGTTTCTGTTCTGCAACTGTTTCTTTTTATATGGAGTTTACCCTATTTGCAATAGGTGCTTTACCTCCAAACAATGTTGCTGCTCTAGAACCGGTTCCATGTAACCGGTGGTAAAAGAAGTTGTTCTCGAAAAGGTTCAAAGGTAATCTGTTCTATTAAAAATTTTGCTCGGTAGTTACGCCCTTTTGCATTTTAGGTGACGATTTAAACAACAACTACACACAAATACTGTCCATGTGTACTAGTTATCATTTTCATTAAAATTTTCTATATACGAAAAAATTTTTATTTGAATTGTTGGTTTTAATAATGTGGGAGTTACCCAGTAAAATCCAAATAACAAGTTGCAAAACAACAAGTTGAAAAATAAGGGTGGTCCTTATTTTTCAACTTGCGATTTTTAAGGGCTGCCCCCCTCTTAAAATATTTGTTTGGGTACACAAATACACCATGCAAAAAATTAGAGTTCTAGCATAACGGGAAGATGTCCCGCATCGCCCTTGAAAAATGGGCATAATTTAAAAAAAAAATTACAATTTTTTTTTTCTTCAAAATTAAAAAAATATAAAATATTTTTTGTGTTGGGTTTAATCAAAACTACTCAGATAAAAAATATTACTTTCCCAGAAAATCGCTAACTTACCCTAACTTTGCGTCAAAAAAATTAATAAATATTTTGGGTGTACCTCAAAGTGACTTTTTTGCATTTTTGAAAATATTATTCAACAAAAATCAAAAACCTAGTGTTTGCTGTCAAGTATTTTATTAAACACGTCTCAAGTATTAAACGAGCCAAGTATTACGGATATCCGTTGGCAAAAACTTTTGTTAGAGCATTTTGATTCTAGCGGATTTCAACGTTTTTTAAATTTGTATAGACTTTTTTTTAACAAGATTTTTGTAATATTTCATCAATGTTATTGTGTATGCTATTTTATATAATTGTAATGACTTTATTATAAAGTATAATTTTTCGTGTTCATAGTTAACCTGTGTTTTCATGGGGTCACAATTGACCCTCGTATTTTAAAGAGTCAAAAATCACAAAGATGAAAAAATAAATTTTTGTTTATGCTTCTAATTGTAATTTATTTACATTTTAAAATTAATTAAAATTAATTATGTAGTATAAATTCAGATATTTGTATTCATATTTAAATTGGTTTTTTTGTACATATTCAGGAGTATTTTGAAAAACGTATTTTTAATTTAATAGTGTAAATTTTTTTGCATCCGGGTAGTGCTTCCGATAATCGGCTACAATTTGCATTATTACTTGTTTTTCCTCCTCGTTTCGTGACAATACTTTATTGTAGTCCTCCATGAGCTTCACTGCCCGTTCTGCAGTGTCATTAACAACATTTAATTTGTTAACGTGGGTCATATTTGACCCCAGGTTAACATGGGTTAACTATCAACAGAAAAAAAGTATTTTATAATAAAGTTATTACAATCATATAAAAAAGCATATACAATAATATTGATTAAATATTAATAAAACCTTGTTTTAAAGTAAAAATATATAAAAAAAAAAAAGATTGAAATCCCCGAGAACCAAAATGCTCTAAAAAAAATTTGCCATCGGATATCCACAGTACTTGGCTTATTTAATACTTGAGATGCATTTTATAAAATACTTGACAGCACTAGGTTTTTGATTTTTGTTGAATAAAATTTTCAAAAATGCAAAAAAGTCACTTTGAGGTACACCCAAAATATTTATTAATTTTGTTGACACAAAGTTAGGGTAAGTTAGCGATTTTCTGGGAAAGTAATATTTTTTATCTCAGTAGTTATGATTAAACCCAACACAAAAAATTATTTTATATTTTTTTAATTTTGAAGAAAAAAAAATTTGTAATTTTTTTTTAAATTATGCCCATTTTTCCAAGGGGCCCGATTTTCAAGGACGATGCGGGACATCTTCCCGTTATGCTAGAACTCTAATTTTTTGCGTGGCGTATTTTGACACCCTAACAAATATTTTAAGAGGGGGTACAGTCAAAATCTCATTTTTATTTTTCGCCTATACAACGAAAGACAACCCTAATATACAATACTGTATTATAATAGGTTCTAATTTATGTTTTACAACCGATTCTTTTGTATGGAGTTTGTGATATTTACAATAGGTTTTTTACCTCCTTACAAGAACTGGGTGCTTTGGAACCGGTTTTAGAACTGGTTGTGCTACAGCGAAACCTTACATTTTGTTCCCCAGTACCTGTTCTTGAACCGTTTTTATGCAGCCGGTGGTAAAAAGTTATAATAAAGTAAACTACTTTGTTTTTACAGATTTCATTCTGTTAATTTTTTAACACTTAAAAATGTATAAAACAGAAATATGATATATAAGAAAAGCTAGTAGTAACCATATGGCAACGACACATAGAGAATTCCATGGACGAGTTTTAATGAAATTTTTTCACTAATTAAACGACGTTTGCTTCAAAATGTGAATAAAAAATTTCTTAAACTTCATGAAAAATCTTCATAGTTTCAACGAAAACATTTTTAATGAAACTTTTTCATTAGTCGTCTGAAATTTTTTATAAATAATATGATATTTTTCATTAAATTTTTTAATGAAATTGCATTAAATGCATTAATTTAATGAAAAGTTTCAAATGACGAGTTCTAGTGACAATTCATAGATCAAATGCAAAAAACTCATTGATATCATGTAGATAATTCTATCACTGTACGGTGTAATAATTATTACCCCGTCCACAAAAAAGTCTTGCAAGCTTAACTGACATCACAAAAGCTCTAGTTTTGAAAAAAAAAACGTAAAATATGTTCATTCGGTATGTACAGGATCTAAAAAGTAAAAGACAAAATTAAAATATTTTTCAATGCAGAAAATAACAAATTATTGTATATACACTGAGAGAATTATTTTCACTTCAGTAATAAATTTCTTCATAGCTTTAATGGTAATTGTCACTGGAACTCGTCTATTGTTGAAACTTATCATAGAATCTTTGAAACAGGTTTCATTAAAGTCAATGTTTATGAAATGTTTGTAGAATTAATGAGAATATTCATAAAACTAATGAATCATTCCGACAATGAAGCGTTTATAGAATTTTCGGAACAGTTTTATAAAATTTTTTATTATTAAGAAGGTCCTTGAATTAACCCTTCGTTGCATGATTAATTTCCTTACAGAAAAAAATTTTTTGGAGTTTTATTCTTGTTGCGTGTTAAGTTATGATTGCAGAAATTAAATTTGGGGGACTTCCTATATCTATTTTAAGAGTTATGTAACATTGCATATATGCAATATCATGCAGCAAATCCATTGAAATGTATAAATTTGCTTTTTTTCGTTCTTTCACGATTTATCGATGTCAATGCTCAAAAAGTAAAAACATTTTATGCTATATACATACATAGAAATATTAATTAAAATTCTAAGAACAAAATTTGATTTAATTCATGTTTTTATTTTTAATTATATATATATGTAAGTACAAGAAAGGTTGTCTTTATTTTGTATTTGAAAAACTATTCTGAATGAAATTTGTTTGAAACGATTTCTTAATATATTGAAGCATAACGCTGTGTCGCACTCTTCGCATTTAATAAAAATGTATCCACTACAGCCCGGCAATTTGCATGTAATTCGGCATGTGATCTAGTCGAACTTCGTTTGGGGAATTGGCAAACTTCTTGGATGCCAAGCATTGACCAAAGCTGTATCTACCATTTCTTAGGGCGTCAAACATTATTTTTTGCAAAAAAACCCATCAATCAAACCAAGGAAAAGCTTCAAAAATACTATGTGGACTCTGCATCATCGATTTCAATGGTAAAAAAAGTGGTTTATTGACTTTTGTTGTGGTCGCACAAGTACAAATGACGCAGAACATTCTGAACGGCCAATTGAGGTCAATACACCCAAAAATGTCGAAAAAATCCACGATATGGTGTTTTCCGATCGAAGAGTAAAAGTGCGTGAGATTGTTGATGCCATAGGCATTTCATATGGTAGTGTGATTTCGATTTAAAATGATCCGTTGGGTTTAAGAAAGCTGTCTGCAAAATGGGTGCCGCGTTTGCTCTCAATTGACCATAAACGTAATCGTGGCCAATAAGGTGACGGTAACAGTTTTTTGGTATGCACACGGGATAATCCAAATCGATTTCCTTCAAAAGGCAAAAACCATAAACGGCGAATATTATGCCAACTTATTGGACCGATTTAAAGAGGATTAAAAAAAAACCGACCTCATATGGCCAACAAAAAAGTTATTTTTCATCTAGATAATGCACTGGTGCACACGTTTGCAGTCTCAATGGCAAAATTCAATGAATTGGACTACGAATTGGTACCTCATCCGCCATATTCTCCGGATTTAGCCCCCAGGGACTATTTCCTATTTCCGCACCTAAAGAAATGGCTCGATGGAAAGAGGTTTAGCTCCAACGAAGAAATTATTGATCAAACAAATGTCTATTCAATGGAACTCGAAAAATCCTATTTTTTGGAAGCAATACATAAATTGGAGAAACATTGGACTTAATGTATTGAGCTAAAAGGAGATTATGTTGATTCAAAAAGTCACGGACTTATTGAGCCGCCCTAGTATAACAAAATTATCAACAGTTGCAACATAATCGCAGGATTCTCCGCGTGGTTTTTCCATCATAATTTTGTCGTCTGGAAGTTTTAAGTTCGGACTGTACCCAGCGAGAAAATACCACAATTTGCTAGTGTGAACTAAACAAATTTATGATTACATGCATGGAATTGCATATATGCAATATAACAACATATAAGCAATATAAGTTCACATAAGCGCAAACGCATGAACTTGCACATATGCAATGATGCATTACAGCGCTCAAGTTATTACTTTGCAATTAAAAATTTGTAGTTATTTGCGAAGAAAATGTAGTAAAATACTCAAATAATACTTACATTTCAGTTAACTTTCACAGGATTTCAGTATAATTAAAGAAATCAACACTTCTTTTTCGCTTAACTTAAATACTTCTTGTTTCAGCAACTTATATTAACAAATGTTTAACAAAATACACAAAATTGCAACAAAAATAGAATGTTTTAACATAAAAGAGATCAACGAAAGAAAAAATATCGGTATTTGTTTAAAAGCGGAGTTGTCAGATACGCTCGAAGTCAACATTGCATATATGCAATGCCATGCAACGAAGGGTTAATAAAATCAAATTATCAAATTATATATAATAATATATGGAAATTGGTGGATATAATTATATATAAGTATATATAATTCTATTAAATCTGATATAATCAGATATAATCATAGATAATTATATCCGAAAAATGGGTGTATATAATTTAATATAATTATATAAAATTAGATATAATTATATAAGGCAGATATAATTATATATTGGACCATATATAATTATATATAATTTTATATAGCACCATATAAACAAATTTTTTAATAATCAACCGCATATATAATTATATCTAATTATATATGGTGCTATATATGATTTTATAAAATTATATATAAACATATATAATTATATATAAATGTTTTTACTCGGGTATTACATTTTATGAAAAATTTGTTAATATTAATTAAATTTATTTTATTTAATGAAATTCTTTATTGAATTTACGAAAATATTTTGTATGAAATTCCTTCATTAATATCATGAAGGATAAATCTTTCAGTACAAGAGAACAAAGAAAAAAAATATTCGAAAGATTTTCATTATTTTCGCAAAATGAGTCAACTCTGGCCTGAACTAAATTTTGTAGAATATTCGAAATATTCGTATATATTACGAAAAAAATTAATACGAATGTTTCTTTCGTAAAATGTTGGATGAATGATTTTCAGTGTAATGTTTGCTCCCAAGTTTAAGTCGTTTTTAAATGGCTTATTTATCACTTCAACTATTTGGACAATTTTTCACATGTTTCACAACAGCAATAATATAGTGTGTTTACCGCAATTAAAAAACTTAACATTACATATGCTTAATTAAGCAGCATTAAATAAATAAACAATAAACAAAATTAAAATAATTTTATTTCAGTGCACATTTTTATCGATTTTACTGGATTTTCTAACAATTATATAAGCTTATATAGATTTTTTAGTTTAACTTTTTAACTTTTTCGAAATTAAAGTGCTCAATAGTCGAAAAATACCCAAGGAGGCCCATAAGCCGATGAATTTTTTCCGAAATTAATGTTTATTAACAAATAAATATAAAAGAAATATATTCAAAAATATAAAACTAAATAACAGAAGAAAAACAATACATAAAGTAAATTAAAAATTGTATCTTCGTCTGAATATTCGGAGTCCTAAATAACACAGCTGAAAAACTGGCTGTTATGTTTGCTCAATTCAAGTTAACAGCCATCTTGCATGTGTTGCAATTTATTGCATTCTTACACTCAAAGAAAAGGCTTCGTAGATTTTCGTCCAATGTAAAATTTCATAGAATTTATGAAACATTTAATAAAAACAAAAATCAATTTAATCATATTTCTGACCTGCTTCACAGAAAATATGAAGTATATTTTGTATTAGTCAGGGTTACATTATTTTTTGTGTAGGAAAATTTCATAGAGACCATGATATGGTCATTTTAATTATTGTTGTTTATGAAATATTTCATAAATATTGATAAAATTGTTACATTGGACGAATATTAATGAAGCTTATTCTTGTTTTTATGTGGGTGGAGAATTTAATTTTATTGGCATTTCGTTTAAACAAATTATGCAGAAATATCTATCAAATAAAATTAAGGAAAATGAATAGAGTCTTGCATTTTTAAGGAGACTAAATTTTTTTTAAAAACCAAAGTTTAAATTTAACCACAGACTATTCCATATAAATTTGACATTAATAACTATGGTTAATCCCTAAACTTTGGTTAATTTGAGATGAGTTATAGCAGGTCTTAAAGTGGGATATTATAATTAACTGGGTTGTATTTTAGTATTAATTGTTTTTTGGTATATTTTCGTGGCGTGTGACTTCAATACAGAGAAAAAAAAAATACAAATTTCTGTTTGTAATATTAAATATGTCTAATAGAGCATTTATGTATATATTAAAAAAAAAAATAATTGTTTCCAACAATGAGGGATTTGTAAATACAAACAGACTACTGTTAATTTTTTTGTAGTTTCGAATTTTTGTTTTTAAATAATTTTTATATGAAAAACAACAATTTATAAGCATTTAAAAAAATGTGTTGAAAATGAATTTGAATTTAAGAATGAGGGTGTTTGAATTTACAAAGTCCATTGTTGGGGCCTAATGTTTTTATACTTTAAATTTTACTTTAAATTTTAAATAAAGTACTACTGATACACTACACGAACAAATTATACCGTACAACATTTAAAAAAATATATTTTAACTCCAGGATAGTATTTTTTATATCTTTAATTTATTATTAATAGTGTTCATTGATAGAACAGGAAGCATTTCACTTAAATGAATAAATTAAAACTAAATTGTAAATAAATAATTTTAAGGAAATTGTAAATAATATTTGCAATGTACAAATTAAAAACTACATGTATTTTATATATAAAGGATTTTAAATCTGTGTGAGGCGTTAATATAGTTGATTAGATTTACTTATCTAATCTACACGCAATAAGAGCTTTCGGAATTAGATTTTTTTTATTTTTAATAGATAGTTTGTACTTTTTCGCTTTTGTGTTTTCAAGAATCAATATCATATCAGATTGTCTTTGATTTTTGTCCCAAATTTAATTATTATGCAACAAATTACTTCATTGAGGAAAATATGCTCTTATTTTCGACTAATTTGTGCCAAATTGGAAATGTTCTATCTAAATTTCATTACCTTTAAATGGTACAAGCTAGGCTTGTCTTCCTTTGAAAAAAATACCAGACTCTAAAATACGAGGGCGGATCAATGAAATACAGTTTTTTTTTTTGAAAAAAAAAAATATTTTTCAACGTAATCTCATTTTAGCTCAATACACTTTGTCTAACGTTTCTCAAAATTTTGTATCCCTTTATAAACCTCGTTAAATCGGTCCAATAAGATGGCATAATATTCGCTGTTTATTGTTTTTCCCTTTTGAAGGTAATCGATGTGGATTATTCCGCGTGCTTCCCAAAAAATTGAGGGCAAACGCGGCACCCATATTGCAGAGTGCTTTCTTAAACCCAGCTGATCCTTTAAAATCGAAACCACACTGCCATATGAAATGCCTATGGCATCAACATCTCACGCACTTTTACTCTTTCATCGGCCAACTCCATATCGTGGATTTTTCTACATTTTCGGGTGTATTGACCTCAATTGGCCGTCCAGAACGTTTCAGCGACATTTGTACTTGTGCGACCACAACGAAAGTCAGTAAACTACTTTTTTACAGTTGAAATCGATGGTGCAGAGTAAACAAAGTAGTTATCAAGCTTTTCCTTGGTTTGTTTAAAGGTTTTTTTTCCGCAAAAAATAATGTTTAATGAGCACTCGAAATTCACTTTTTTCCATTTTTAAAAAATCCACGAGGTTGTATGTTTTGAACAGCTGTTAAACGCAAAGTAAACGACGGAACTTGTTCAAAATTTAACAGTAGTCTATTAACTTAATGGGATCTGTGTTGTATTTTATATAACTACGAGGGAAGTTCGAAGAGTCACTTACTTATTGTTCCGCCCTCGTATATTTCAGCTTAAAAATTGTTCAAACTTAAGTCATGGAAATTTTGCTATTATATCAGAGGTAACAAATTTTTATACCAAAGGCGTTATGGTTTTAAAGATCGCTAAATGTATTCAAAATGAAAGTTTATGCTAAGTGAGTATATTCTTTTAGTATAAAAATCATATTTTTCATCTTAATAAAGCTGTTTTCACTGTATATGAAGGTTTTTTAACTTTTCTGTTACTTTTTCTATAATATAATATATATATTTTACCAAACTGGAGTTTTCGCACCATTTTAATAGTTCCAAACCACGATGCTTTGGAATGTTAAAAATCACTATGCTTTTAATTGAATAAAATTGACTGACAAAAATTGTTAAATTTGCTTAAATAAAACGACATATGTGGTTATACAAGTACTTACAATTGTCATTAAAAGTCTCAATACTTTTATAAGGAGATGTCGCGCAAAATAATGACATTCCAAACACCTTAAGGAAATCAAAAAAAAATGTGTGCCGCTCTGAGCTATCTGGACACGTTATACCTGATAGATAAAACCATAAGTGACTTGCTTGCACACAATGTCATTACTTTCCAGCTTAACAAAAATCAAAAATAAGCAGTTATATATGTACTTACTAGAGTTGGAAAAAATAATCAGTTTAAAATAGATTTTCAAAAACTTTGTGATTATTACTTTATATCGAAAATAATGACAAAAAAATATTAGTTAAGTATAAGGCATTACTTTTTGTATTAAAATAATGAGAAAATTAACTAGTAATTAGTACGTCCTTATTAATTGCGTTAAAGTAATGAAGATAGTAAGCTGGTGTTATAACTGGTTGTAAGAAAAGTAATGACATGTCATTGCCGTTTCTACACTGGGAAGTTACACTTTCCTCCTCAAAAATCTACATATATTTGATAAGCCTTGTTTTCATGATTTTCATATGGATTTCAGTATCTTTGGGGAACATTGAAATAGCAACCCATAATAAGATAAATTTTCAAAATGCTTAATCTTCATTGGCCATGTTTTTTAAATTTTCCTGCCTTAATTCGGTTTTGGTGGTATTTACCGCAGATGTAGATGTTTATGTAACTCATAAATTAACTTGTTTTATATATTCGAATGAAATTTTAACATTATGCTGCAAAAACGTATTATATTGAAGCAATTTTGGTTTTAAAACTTGTCAAACTTGGAATAATTTTTTTGTAAGTTACAATTAAGCTTAAAAAATTGTGTCTGTACTTATTAAAAATTGAATTATAAAATTTTTTATTTTACTAATTAATAACACATTGCTACAAAAAAAAAAAAAACACTTTTTGTCAGAACTTGAAATCCGACCTAGTGGGGGTTGTAGGCCTAGGGGAGGATATACAAAAACCGTTTTAAAAAATTTTGAAACACCCTCAAAATTTTGAGTTATTTTCAAAAAACTGTTTTAGGGTAGGTCGTAGCAACTTAGTACCTCTAACTCACACATTTTTTGACCGATTTCAAAATTTTAAACAGTTTTGGAAAGGCACAAAATTAAGCTTTCATAAAATGTATCCATTAAATATATATTCCAAGAAATAGGTAAGTATTTTTCAAAAGTTTCGCATTTTTTTTTTTATTTTTTTTCCTAATTTTTCAAATTCAACAATAGTTACTTTAGTTTTTTTCTATGAAAACCTATCTTTTTTTGCACTGTATTTAAAAGACAATTTTATATAAAGGGTCAGCCAAATACTAAAAAAAACTACTGAATATTTTCTCAAATTTCTTTTTTTATTTGAAAGTACAATCCTTCCGGTTAATAATGGAAAATAATTTCATTTAAATGGCTGCCTCGGCTGGCCCTGCAGTAGCCTACACGATCGGTCCAATTTTTAAGCACATTATCGATTGTGTGCAGCTGTATTTCCTGTTCTGTCCTGTTGAACAGGAAATGTTGCCAATATCCTCCTCTTCAATTTTTGTGAACAAAAATTCGTTCAACATGGCCCGATAACGATCGCCATTGACTGTAACGGCCACTCCTTGCTCATTTTCGAAGAAAAATGGCAATTTTCGCACACATTCTGCAACATTACCACGATTTTTAAAGTAATGTCGCAATATTTTCCAGCATTGTTCAAGCGTATACACAGCCATATTCGTTCAGCGGAAGGATAAAACTAATTATCTGTCAAATCAGACATGAGCCAAGTGTTACCATTCACGAAATAAGCACTAGTTGAAAAAAAAAAACGTTAGATGGCGGACCCTTTAGAAAAAACGAGATATTATTTGATAAAATCGGTTTATATTTGTTACTAAACTTTTTCTAAAGTAAAAATTTTGGGATTGCAGACTTTTCTTTGGTAAACCACTTGACTTACAAACGTAAATTAAAAACTGTACAAATAGCTTATCCTAAGTTAACAAGTATAGTTAAAAACAGGTGTTAATGAAAAGTTGAATAACTTTTACAATTTTCATCCGATTAGAAAAATGAAAGCCATGTTCTGTTAAGAACTAAATTTTCTTTAAAGTTGGTATAAATTTTTATAAGCTTTCATATTAAAATAAGCAATGAAAAGCTACTAAAATCAAAAAAGTTTATAATTTTCGGTTTTATTTGTAGATATTCTTAACAAAAACAATGCTTATAACTTACAAATGTATCAAAAAATGCACGTCATTTTAAAGCGTAATCAGTTTTTTTTCCAAACCCGTAAAAAAAATTTAAATCAGACGAAAACTGACTGAGTTACATGTCGATAAGTTGACGAACATCACTGAAAACGGTTTTTTTTAGAATAACTTCTGAATTTGAAGGTGTTTCTGAAATTTTTTGACACAATTTGTAATGTACCTATAACCCACGCTAGGTCGTTTTCCAAGTTTTTTTTCACTGTAGCACCGTGTTCTCATATAATTACAAATTATATACTATTACCCTAACCGAGCACTAGCTACTATGGCTTTGGCGCGTAGCGAAAACAGACCAGTGACTCTGGTGGGAATCGAACCCACGACCCCCGCACTGATAAGCCAGCACGCTACCAACTAGCCTACCGGGGCACACAAAATTATAAAATACCGCGAATAAGTATACATTTACTAATACCAACATTATTTTTAAAAGCAAAGTTTTCGCGAGATACGCATAAATAACTAACTTTGTATGTTATAATATTTTTCTAAGGTGTAAAAATAATCTGGTATACATTATTTTTGTAAAGACTTTTCGTAAAAAAATCATAACTTGTTTTTTTTTTGTATTTTTCTATATTAAGACAAGTTCAAAACAAAACAAGCCTTTGTTTAATATTTTACCCCTAGAAAATAAATGTTTGTAGAAAACAATAACTAGACTCTATAAAAGACAATGAATATAATATGTGGCTGAATATAAAAGTTTTGTTTGAAACTTTTTTTTTCTGACCATAAATTTTACTCAAAAACAATGACCAAATGAAAATAATAAACAAAAAAAAAAAACAGTAACTGCTAGAAGTAAAAAAATATAAAATAAATACTCATATGTAATTTTCATATTCGTAAACTCTTATATTAAAATTAAACTTTTTGGTTTATATTAATATATATTTTTAGATGTCAACATGGTGGCTGAACCTAAACCTCATCAAGTTGGGCGTAAAAGACAGAATGTTAATAAAACCGGAAATGATTGGTAAGTGAAGGGTTTGGAGGAAAGTACTTTTTAATGAAAACTTTATACATTGCTAAATAGAATCATAAAATTACTATAAAATTGTTTTTAAAATAATTTAAAACGCTATTTTTTAAGCACTGTCAAAAATTACATACAGACATAAATTGTTGACCCTAAAAATGAAATTGTTTTATGTACACTAAAAGTTCTGTAATTGTCACATTATAGAAGTCTCATACTAGCGCATACTTCGAATCAATTCTTTTTAATATATTCTTTTTTGTTTTAGTTTTCTAAAAAGACTCTTATAGAATTTTTAAATTTATTTCAACTTTTAAGGCAAGTGACTATTAAAATACTACATGAATAAAATTTTCAGACCTTTTAAGTGGGGTGACAATTATAGCATACCGATATTTAAATCAGGTAACAACTATGGAACTTTTAGTGTAATTGTTTAAGGGATTTTTGTTTTGTAATATTTTACGCGAGAACTTGTCATGTATTGGTACTTTGTCTTTTGCTATAGCATGGAGTGTAATGTTGGCAAAAAAAAATAAATAAAATGCTGACATTTTGGTAGTATTTTATATTTGCCATAGGTCTTGTGTATTATGTACAATGTTAGCTTTCCGGGTATATGTAGAGCTGTCATCATTATCCTGGCCATCAACTACAAATGTCAACTATTGTATGCAGTGTTGACAGAACCCTCAAACCTATAGATTTTAACTACACATATACATAGCACAAACACAAGGACGATGGAAAACACCAACATGTTTGGTAGTTTATAACTTGAGGTCAGACGAAAAAAATGAAAAACAAAATTTCAAATAAAAAATAAGTATTATAGTTGCATGTACGGATAGTTTAAATGTCTGACCGAAGGTCATGTTTTTTCAAAAGTTGATTTTTATTTCTAAGGAAAACGTTGCTTCTCTGACTTTTAGGTTTAATACTCGATTACAATTATTTTTTGACTAACAATGGAGTCACCCGATGGGTTCTCCCCGATCTTACTGATATTTGGATATGTGATAAAGAGAAAAAAATATAACGGTCACATATTTTTTTTTAACGGCCTCATGTTAAGGGGGTAAAGAGTGGAGTCAAAAATTACAAAATTTTACGGCTTATATCAATTTGTTTCAGATAAATTTTATAAAAATTGGGTACCAAATGAAAGATACTTAGGAGGCGCATTAATAATCATATCCGATAACTTTAAAGTATTTTTGTTTGAAAAAAAAAATGGCGTCTTCTTAAAAAATTTTATTTATTTTATTTTATTAATTAATAATCATATAATTACAACTTATATACTATTACCCTAACGGAGCACTAGCTACTATGGCCTTCGGCGCGTTGTAGCGAAAACAGATCAATGCCTCTGGTGGGAATGGAAACCACGACCCCCGCACATATAAGTCAGCACGCTACCAACTAGCCTACCGGGGCGCACAAGTGTTAAAAAATTATAGTTTAATTATGCTTAAAAATATGTACATATATTAATGCCTATTAATTTAAGCGAGGGGGTGTCGGAGCTTTTCTGCCATTCGTAATTGTTCGGCTTTTATGCGACTTTTTCGAAGAGCTTCTTAACCTATATATAAATTATTTTAAATAAATGGCAACCCTAACACACTCCTTAGCCAATATTGGTATCAAAGTTTTTGTTTTATCTAGTACATCAAAACTGCGTTCAAAAAAAGCTGATCTGAATTTAATTAGTTTCAGACATGTTTCCTTTAAACTATTTATTCATTTTGGCCCCACCTTTAAACCCTTCAACGTGAGATTGGAACGCTACAAACATACTTGTCCAAATTTTATTAAGATTGGAGAGAACCCATCCGGAGACTCTCCTGTAAAGTAAAAAATACTTTGTGGAATATTGACATCCATATGGACTGGGTCCACACAGTAAAACCAAATTCTTGAAACATTTTTTAATTTTATGCAAGTAATAATAAAATTAAACCGTATTAAGTATTAGTTTAAATATAACTTAGTTGTGCAAAATTTGGCTTATTTATGTAAGTTTTTTGAATAGGGTGATTTTGGGAAATAATCAAAGCAGTTAAATGCACTAAATAATCTAAATAATACAAAAATGCTTTAAAATTAAGCAGTAAAAATACAAAATATGCACTTATAATAAAAAGTATGCACTAAAAATCAAAACATGTGCATTTTAAATTTGTCTCATTTTCAAATTCGAATTTATTACATTAGTTTAAAAATAAATAAATAAATGTCTAACAATGAAAGTATCCCAACACGGAACCGCAGTTTTTAATGTTCTTAGTGATTGAAAATTTAAGAGACAAATGTTTGTTTTAGTTACCTAATCTCATGTTTTAGGCTTTTTTATTTGGGGGTGAAAAATTAACCAATTTAATTTTTTTGGTTTATTTTGTTCTATTTAAAGTAATTTTAGGCAAATTTGGTATCAAATGAAAGCTTCTTTGAAGACATATTCACTAGTGTACAAATTATATCTAAACCCAGCAAAAATAGTGCCTACCCAGAAACAGTTCTGGAAGCCATTATTTAATTACGGAGCGCTTTCGAAACAATTCCAGAAGGCATGATTTTTGTTCGTGATGTCGCACTTGTCATATCTCTTTTAAGCAGGTTATAAGCGCTTCTTTCATGAAGCAATAAATTCATGACTTCGTATTCAATAAAAAACGCTTTTTTGTGTGTTGACAACATTAACGTTTCATGGTATGCATTATTTAATGCTTCATTGTAAGCATTATTCACTGCTTTAAAGAAGGCAATTACAGAAGCACAGCACAATACCTTCCCTAATGGATTTATTGCATGCAAGGCGGCGAAGCGCTATTTTGGAAGCATACAAATATTGTAAATGCTTACCAAAAAGCGGTTATTTTCTGCTGGGGAGACTTTCTAGTAT
The DNA here is from genome assembly GCA_021234595.1 of Delia radicum. NCBI lineage: Eukaryota > Metazoa > Arthropoda > Insecta > Diptera > Anthomyiidae > Delia > Delia radicum. Next base: position 143,655,427 of record CM037853.1, on the reverse strand, counting down.
TTTTGTTATTAAAAAAAAAACTATGTTTTGAATAAAAGTAAGCATTAATTACACTGTAAGTATAATTTCAACTTTTAAAATGATACTTCAAAACCTCGGGACACGTAAACTTAATTTTGGGTTGTAAAATCCAGTGGTATACTCCGTATTTTAAATAAAATATATCAAAATCTGTTTTGAAATGACTTTATTTGTTGTTAATATGTCGAAACTCAAAGCTAATAAAGATGTCCGTTTCTTTAAAGACGGTGTTTTATAATGAAATTTAAAGATTCGAACCATATGACACTGAACTAACAGATTTCAGTATAAGTCAAAGGTTTGCCCTGACGTTTCGGATTGACCGTTACGGTCACCATTGTTAGACTTAAGTTTAGACAAATAAACAATAAATAAAGTAATTTCAAAAAAGATTTTTATGTCTTTTATTTAAAATACACTCAAAAAATAGCTTGAGTCAACGCAAACTTTAAATTGATATAATTTTTTATTTTGAGCTAACCTATTAAAACGGATTATACCACTGGATTCTACGACCCAAAATTAAGTTTACGTGTCCCGGGGATTTGGTGTGTAATTTTCACATACTTACTGTGTTATTAACGAATTGTAGTTGTATTAAGCAAAAAATAATGCATAGTAACGTCAATTTAATTTAATCGATCGGCTTAAAGGGATTTTAGAATATATGTACTTGTTTACCGTTAATCCACCTTTTTAATTTTTCTCATTCACATAGGCATTTTTTAATAACTTGATAGCTAAAAGTTTAATTTTGTCAGTTTAAATACCAAGGTGGCGCCCATAGCTATCCGGCATAACAGTAGCAAGAAAGATGTTGGCGTTAGAAAAAATTTTGTTTTGTTGAAAAATGAGACCTGGATCGTTCCGATGCTTTAAGAAATGACTGAGATATAGCTGATCAAAGTTAGACTATAATTGAAGTTGTTTCAATTGCCTTCCGAAAAATCTAAAATAACACAGTTAAACACTAAAAATGCATTGGCGATACGACTTATCAATTCTGATTGATTTTAGGTAGTACATCACAAATGTAAATCTTAAATTTTGATATTAGCTCCAGGCACGTAGGGGGTGGGGCTCTAGCTTGTTGATTTAATAAAAGTTTAACTGAATTCGGTCGTGTTGATGAAATTGTAGTAACAATTAAAATAATTTGTATCTATTTAATTAATATTATTTTCAATTATAGTTTAATTTACATTTATTGAAAATTTAATTGAATATTGTTTACTATTGGCGAAAAATTGCTTAATTAAAAACAAATCGCCAAAATTACAAAATTTAAAAAAAAATCACCAAAATTCTAAAAAAATCGTCAAAATTGAAAAAAATCCAGACCATTTGAAAAAATCCCAAAATTTGAAAAAACTGCCAATATTTAAAATACAATCCTCAACATTGCAGAAATTTAAATAACTCCCAAAATAAACGCCGAAATTCGAAAAAAAATTTATAAATCACCAAAATTATAGAAACGCGAATTTTCTACTTTAAACGATTTTTTTAATTTTGGCGATTTTTTAGAATTTTTTTCATTTGTTTCTATGTTGTTATTATACGTTATAAAAACTGAAATTTTTTTATACCAAATTCATTTTCAATTATACAGTTAATTGTAAGTAAGTTTGAAATCGAACAATAGTTTAATTGATATTTTTTGACAATAATTTTTTCTGTGTATTTTGACATAATCTTTTAAAATGGAGATACCAGTAAGAATCAAAAGTATTTTTCTTGTGCCGCAAAAGTCGTTACTTTATTTATAGTGCAATCTTTTTATTTAAATTTGGTTTGCTACGCACGCATCTGGTAACATAGTTTTCAGTATTTTTTTTTTACGATATATATTACGATATCTCAAAATCCATTAAAGCGACTCGTATTCCACACACAGAGACCATATTTTTTTAATTTTCCGAAACAAATTTAAGTCTCAAAATTTGATATGCATAATCTGTTAACGTGGTCCAATGTGACTCAAATTTTCTCAATTTGTTTTGTAAACTAAATGTAAACAAATTTCGATCGGCGCTCCTTGAAATGCGACATTTTAAAATTAAGCAGAAAAAAAAGTCTTTGTGTTATAACGATGTTGTTTTTTTTTTTTAGAAATTTTAAAGGGTTTTTATTTAAAAAATTGATTAAAGAAAATTTGAAAAGCATTTGAAGTTGTCCAAAATATAAATCAAAGTGAATTGGAAATACACAATTTAGTTTAAATAAGACCCTGGCATATTTTTAAATTTTCCAATTGTATATTTTTTTCTTTATCATTATTTCTTTCAGACTACAATCACGCTTGCTTGGAAAATTTACAATTTTTTTAATACAAGACATGAAGTATAGCCCCTGATTTAAAAAAAGTCGGATATTTGAAAAAGGGGAAAAACTAGTGAATAATTTGTTAAAATAATTCAAATAAGTGGCAGCCTGGTTCCACGACATAGTGTCAATATGGTTTTCAACATGTGTGTTTTCTCTAGCATTTTAACGCTGTTTTTATATAAGTCTAAATCACCTAAACTTCAGACATATTTTCATACAAAGATGTGTTAAATTTCACCACCAATTTTAAAAATAAATACGTTTTTCATATATTTTTGATGATTTATCATCTATCCGAATTTCATTAATTTAAAGAAAAGCTTCCTTGTAAGTGTCAGGCAATTTATGTAGGATATTTGCCTTTTAATTTGTTTTTTGGACGGTTATAAATCTTTACTTTCCCGAGTTAATACGTTTGCATAAAATAATACATTATTTTGTATTCACTTATAAGGTTTTGTCTGCCAGTGCATTTAATCGGACATAATTATATAAATTCATATATAAAATTAATTTCGTAGAAAAAATTTAATATGATGTCATATATAGTTGCGTATAATTGTATATTGCATTCAGAATACGCTAAAACTAGTCCAATTAATAATTTCGTTATATTTATATACCTAGACATCGCAAAATAATATATATTTTGATATTATATCATATTTAAAAAAAACACCATTTTATTTTAGATAAAATTGTATATTACTCCATGCAAGTCACACTAGAAAATTTGTACAATCATATTTCGGATGTAAATATGTATTACATCAATACAATAGTACAATTAATTGTATCATTTTGTGTATAATTTTCTACACAAAATTTACCCCAATTTTTGTCTTTTGAATTGATTTCTTTCTGGTTCTTAACCCTAAAAAATAACCTGTTTCATTTGTAACATTATGAGTTCTTAATTTAGTCTTTGATTTTTTTCAATGTAAAACTCTAAATTTTGTTTCAACCTTTTGTTCCCGTTTGTTATTCAATGGTGTAAGTTAATAAATGCCACAAAATCTTCATTTTCAATGTTTTTTTCTCAAACAACTTATGTTTTTTTGGTAATTTCAAGAGATTTTTTTGAATATAATAAAATGTCCAAATGGAAAGGAATTTGTTACAAATTATAAAGTTGTAAACCTTTTTCAAGTGGCTAAAGTCTAAAAGGATGAATAGATATATCGGATTTTCATGAAGTTTTAAAATCAAAAACCGGATACAACTATAGCTTATTTTGTATATATCAGTATCAGTTCAGATGTAAATTTATACCGCTATATAAAATCGTATTAATTGTATCGCGTCATTATTCGGATGTTATTTAATATGATATTATGAAATTAAAACTAAACTAATGCAAACTTATATAATTATTATGCCCATTTCTTGGATAAAACTGTATTAAGACTCATATTAAATTTCGTATGATTATATAATGCATCATATTAATTTGAATTGGGTTATTAAAAGTAGAAACTTTTTTACTTTTTTTTACATTTATCAAGTTTTAGCTACCCTAGACGTATATTAGCACATAAAAATATAAAGTAACGCAATTTTATTTTTCACGGTTTTCAAAAAGTTTTCCGCATAATACTTTTTTTTATTTAATTAAACTAAAAATTAATATTTAGCTAACATTTTAACGTAATTAGACAATAATGATGCATATCCAACTTAAAGGACACAAACGTTTTCAAATTTGACGTGTTTCGCGGATTGTGATCAAACAGATTAAAGCATTGTTTCGCGATATAGACATCAAAGTTCGCAAAATAATGAACACAATAAGTAAAAAATGAAAAAATGCATTTTAAGGAATTGTACTTTATGCGGGAGGTTTTTTTTCAAAATGACCTGAGAAAGCGATTTCTATTATTAATACATGATTGCCCATTACGTGTTGATAGGTAAAAATTTAGCTGTAACTCTAGTGTGCACATATTTTTATAAGTTTCCCCGGGTTACAAAAAAAAGTATATATAATAAAAAAAAAAAAAAATCGAAAAAGCCCCCCCCGAAACAAATTCCTAGCTACGTGTCTGATTAGCTCTACTTGTCGAAATATTTTCGAATTTACTTTTACCAAAATCTAGTTTTTTCTTCAAACTACGAATTATTTTTAATATGGTTTGAAAGTATGGACTTTGATGTTTAAGAACCATATTATCCTGGCCACTGAATTGAAAATTTGACTTATTTTTGATTTTGTAAATATTATACAACTCCTTAATCGAATTTTAATAAGCACACAATGTTAATCAATATTCCAATTAATTAATTTAACCAAAAAACACTTTGTTGGTATTGACGTGCAAACATTGTTTTTATCTGAAATTTATTAGATTTGTCACAGACTCCAGTTAGACTGTTTGAAAGGCATACAAATATACAAAATTTTTCCTGTTTACCTTTTTTTTTCTTAAACTAATAAATTAAGTAACCAGTGAGGTTTTCCAAATGTAAATCATCTTGGTTCTTTTTTCGTTGTAGCTTTTTTTATTAACGAACTCGTAAAAAAGATAAATTTCAACTTTAAATACATGCATCCGTAAAATTATTGCACCTTTCGAAACGAGTAATATATTGAATTAGAAACCATAGTTTATACTATTTAAATGTTGTAAACAACTAGAGCTTTTGTTTTCAATTTTGTACATTTTTGCAAAAAGTTTTTTTAAAAAAAATTTATTTCCTGCAATAGCTAAATTTAAAATTGTACGGCAATATTTGTGATTTGTGTCCCAAAGTCTTTTAAAAGTAATAGGTCGCCACCCCCGATGCATCAACTTTTTTGAACTGTGAGCAAATTTTTTTTTTAGTTTTATTATTTATCTAAAATAATATTTATCTAAAAAAATTGCATTTGAAAAATTCAATTGCATTTAAAACTCATTTGCACAAGAAATATAAAAACTGAGGGATTATACGCAAATGTAATACTAATACAATACACTAATACAAAGAAAATAAGCCCTGGATCGTTCAGATGCGGTAAGAAATGGCTGAGATATAGCTAAGCAAAGATGGACTAGTATTGAATTTGTCTCAATTGGCTCCTGAAGAAATAAAATAATTTTCTGAGTAAATTGTTTTTAAGTTTTAATATTTTTCTAAAATTTCTCAAAAGTAGCTGTTTTTTGGAAGCTAAAAAAAAATATTGGAAGTCGTAGTAAAGATTTCAAATTGTACTAACAACCAATTTGTTTAAAGTTCGAAATATTTCCTAAGCTAAAACTATGCATATTAAAAATGCAATTGCATTAAAAATAACTTTATAAATAAAATATATAAATCAAGACGACATTGGCAAGAAAGTAGACACTAGTACAAACAAAATAACATCCAGCTCGTTCAGATGCGATATGAAATGGCTGAGATATAGCTGATCAAAAATAGACTAGTATTGAATTTGTCTCAATTGGCTTCTGAAAAAATAAAATAATTTTCTGAGTAAATTTTTTTTTAATTTTTAATATTTTTCTAAAATTTCTGCAAAATATTGTTTGGCAACCAAAAAGTGAATATTGGAGTTTGTAGCAATGATTCTAAATTATATTAATTTTTATTTTTTTTAAAAAGAGAAGCAACACTCTGGAAATTCTTCCTATTTATTAATGTGTTGTTTTCTTTGGAAAGTGGATAGTGGAGAGATGAAAGGTAGGGAAAGGATGGAGGGCTTCAAACATGGCAAAACTGGAATTGCGCGTGATGATAAGTCTTAGAAACAGTTGTTGGTCGCCACCTGATGGACAGTTGGCGAACTTATTGAAGCTTTTTGATTCATAGCCCTGATTCATTATTTTCCTTCGGTGGGGTTTAGTGCTATGGGAACACCGAAGGTGGGAGTTGCGATACATATGAGGGATAGAAACTCATACATATTCTTTTTTTTTTAAAATTGATGTTGCCGTCACCGAGAATCGAACCCGGTACCATCTGTGTAACAGTACAACGCGCTAACCATTAATATTTCTTTTAAAGTTGCAAATATTTCATGAACTAAAACAATGCATTTATACAAGAAATATAGAAATTTAGGGGATCTATTCAAAAAATAGTCACTAGCACAACCAAAAATAGCCCTGGATTGTTCAGATACTATAAGAAATGTGTAGTATTGGATTTGGCATAATTGGCTTCTAACAATAATAAAAAAATATCTGAAGTACAAAAATAAATAACGTTTTAGGGTTTTAAGACACACAAAAAGTTTGTGGTAAATAGCAATAGAACGAAAATCTGAAAAAAATTTATTTGTGTCTTTTGGCCTCTGAGAAGCTCATATATTATTGATTCCTTAATCAATTTTAAGACTAGTTAGCGATGTCGGTCTATTGAAATGGTGAACACGATTCGAAAAAGCGATAAGGACTGCAGATTTTTACATTGATTGATGCACGTATTCCCGAAAAGTTTGGATATTGAAAATAAGCAAAATCGGTCTTGCGGCTTCTAAAGTTATTGGTGAAAATGTTAGGGTACCTCTAAAATTTCCATACAAATTGGTGTATATAGTACAATTTGGATAGTAGCGTCTGGTGTATAATATATAACTCTCATATTTTTACACCAGACGCTAAGAGGTGAATAATATTTTAAACCTCAAAGTTTTATTTCACATAACATTTTTTTCACCACTATTTTTAATTTTTCACTACTAAAATAGCTTTTTCACCTCAAAAATTCTGTTTTCCACTCAACTTCTTTTTTACACACAAAAACGCCTTTCACCTCAAAATTTTGTTTTCAAATATCTTTTTTAATGTTTTTTAGCTTTTCATTTGTAAGGGTTCATTGAGAAGGGTATACAAAAAAATTGGTAAAACCAAATCCTTGTTATTATTAAAATAGAACATATTGCCTAACATGTAAGATTTTGCAAAACCAAATATCTGAAAGAAAATATGTGTACTTTGAAAAAAAAACTGCTAAATCAGAATAAAATCATGACCACAAATTCGGTTTTTTGCATTACTTGTCGTCGCAATTAATTGGTCGGTCACTAATAGTTTGCTGAAGTCATAATGGAAACAAACAAAATATGTGTACAACGCGAAACAATGTCCAAAAAAGACATTTAAGTGATGAATTGTTGTATTGTTTGTTATTTACACAAGGAAACCTTAAAAAATACGAAAAACACAAATTTTTTATTTACTCTTAATTTTCAGTTTAAGGTCCTTATTTGTTTTACAGACATTTATGCAGACACATGAATGTATCCCAAAAAATGTATACAAAAAAAAAGCTTAATGGCATGTAAATAAAGGCAAATAAGTCAAGATCTCAAGTTCAAAAATTTTATGACTAACAAAAAAAGAGGCAATACAATAAGTATACTTTTTTACAGACGTTTCTTAATTTTTTGACTATTATTTCCTTTGTATGGTTGCTTTTAATAAATTTCACATTCTTGTGAAAATTATATAGTCAAATTTTATTTTATAATTTTTTTTTGTATTTATACTCTGCGTGCATATTTTGTTCCCTCCTTCTTAGTCCTTATTATTTTTTGTGGACTCAAAAGTAGTGTGGCTATGAGTGCTGTCAATTTGTCAAATTCCCGACTAAAAAAAATAACGAAATTTAATTAAAATGCTCACTCATGTGACGCATGAAATTGTGTATTTAATTTAAAATTCAACTGCTTAGTTTATTTGGGAGTGTTATATTACACGTATGTGAGTATTCATGTGCACGTGAATACGTTTACAATATGTTTAAAAAGATTTCGGAATTAATCATATAAATGTATACGATGTAGTACGATGTCCCTTAAAATAACGATTTGTCAATTTTCGTCCATTTCACCCCTCAGTTTTATTACAAATGAATCCAAATGAAAGAAATTTTTTTTTTGGAAAACGTTAATCTTTGCCGAAAGTCTACCGAAAATCACTCATTTTGGAAAAAGTGCATTATTATTAAAAATTCCCAAAATTCGAAGTCTCAAAAAATTTATGTTTTATTTCATTTATTCAAAAATATTCAGATATTCAATTCGAGCTCTATCAACTTCAGCCTGAAATCCAAAATGACCCACAAATTTGATAAAAATGCAAAAATTTTTTTTTTTTTAAATTTATTTAAATTTTTTTTTTAAATTTATTTAATTTTTTTTTTAAATGTCTAATGTGGAGATGTAGTTTACTATTTTTTAATATACTAGTTGTTATTATTAAATTAGAAAATTATAATTAAGAGTTTGTGTTTTATTTTATGAAAATTGCTTATTTTGTCAAAAAATGAACAAAACTTGAATGTTTTTATTAAAGTTTGCATAATATTCAGAAAATACCTCTTAAATTTGATTTGACGATATTCGCTCTTACTTTTATTTAAAAAATGTTTAACCCTTAGTAGCCTGGGAACAAAAAGACCCATGCAACTAAATTTTAATTATGACTACAAGATTGTAAAGCCTTTAAATTGATAAAAAAAATCTCCACTTAAAAAAAAAATAATTATTTTATTTTTCTACATTTTAGGGCAAAACAGAACTAGTAGGAAATTTACAGAATAACACGATTCATAATTTTCTTAAAATTATCATTTAGATTATATTAACCTAGGCCAAAGCGCTGAACTTGAAACGTTCCGCTTGTTTTGCATCTAGATAGTGTTTTATATAGTCATAAATAATATTAAGTTTTATGAGATTTTTTGTCTCCAGGCCACTAATGATTAAAGACGGTTTTAGATAAAAGTAATAACAATTAATGCACACAGAAAAATAAACTGCCAACCGAAATTAAAAGTGTATTTTAGTGCTAACAACTTATAAATTCAGTTAGTACAACGATATCTACATTAGATTTCTGAATATTTTGGATGTTGCAACTAAAGTTTAGTTAATTTAACCGACCTTTGTTGTGAAAACTATTGATAGGTTGTCCCTCACGAGTGAAATTCGTAATAACCGAATGTGAGTCGAAGTAATCGAATTTGAGTTGGCAAATAGCTAAATTTTTCTCTGTGTGTGTATAATAAAATTTAAGTTATGTATTTCGGAAAAGTACGCAAACTTTAATAAAAACATTAATATATATTTTTTTTTTTTTTTTAAAGAGAGGCAACACTCAGGAAATACTTCCTATATTTAGTGTGTTGCTTTCTTTGGAAAGGGATAGTATAGAGATGAAAGGTGGGGAAAGATGAAGGGCTTCAGACATGGCAACACTGTAATTGCGCGAGATGATAAGTCTTAGAACAGTTGTTGCTCGCCACCTGATGGAGAGTTGGCGAACTTATTGAAGCTTTTGGTTCATAGCCCTGATTCATTATTTTACTTCGGTGGGGTTAATTGATATGGGAACACCGAAGGTGGGCATTGCGATACGTATGAGGGATAGAAAAAACTCATACATATTATTTTGATGTTGCCGGCACTGGGGATCGAACCCGGGAGCTTCTGTGTAAAAGTCCAACGCGCTAACCATTACACCACAACGCCCACAAAAATTCGCGGGTGATTTTGGATTACAGGCTTAAGTTGGTAAATGACATCCGGTGAAGTCAGAATTGCATATCTGAATAAATTTGAGTATAATAAATGAATGAGTGCAAAATAATATTTTCGAAACTTTGGGAATTCTATAACCCGATCAACAAAAAAAAAAAACTGATATGGAGCTTTATATGATTTTATCCAATTTTATATGACTCCATAATTACATAAAATTACATCCGAAACATGGCCCGACTAAATTGAATAAAATTATATCTAATTGTATCATATTACATTAATTTATATACAATTTAAAGTGATTTGATTTGTTCTCATCCAAATTATACATTACACAACATGATTGTATATAATTTAATATAAGATGATATAAAATGGCCAATATATAATTTTAAATTTACGAGTAAATATCATGTGGTTCATTCCAATTTTCAAAATAATAATATTAGGTGCCTCATATTAACACGCATAAATCTTGTAAACATGGTAAAACTATGTTAAACATACAATTGATTATAGTTTTCAAGCCACAAAGGAGTTTGTTGTATTTATTTACCATTTCAGCAGAAATAAAGAAAATTTAAAATTAATTATAAAGTGTTCCATTTAAAATGCAAAAAATTTGCAACTGATAATGAAAATGTTCATTTGTAATTAAAGAAGTTATACATTAATTAAAGATTTCTATTAAATTATAAATTTAAATGATACCATAAATGTCAAATTTAAATTAAGATTTTCTCAATTTCAATTAAATCTATAGTTTTTGCAAATTCTAATGCAAAATTCCAATTATGTTTAGGTTTAAATTTTCGTTTTCTGCATAAATTTTAAATAAAAAATATACAAATTGAAAAATAATTTTAAATTTTTTTAAACTCAATTACATTTAAAAATTTAAAAATTTTTATTTGCAAACCACAATTTAATTTGTATTATTTAGCATTTCCAAAGACAAATTTAAGTTTCAATTTAAAAGTGTCATTAAAAACTTTAGATTAGATGTAAAATTATTTTTATATATGCTTCCATATATTCTTATACGTAGCATTGTATTAAGCCATACAAAATTTTATATGAAATCATCATATATAATATATACCACATTATATTATATATCATCTACGGCGCTTCGAAATAACCCCCAATGAAATAACACCCAAACGACAAAATGAAATAACCCCCAATGAAATAAATCCCAAAAAAATGAAATAAGTCCCAACAAAAAAAAAATGAAATAATACCCAAAAGAAAGAAATGAAATAAGGTGAAAATGAAATAACACCCAAAATTTGGGGGTTGTTTCGTAATGAAATAACTCCCAAAGGAAGAAATGAAATAACCCCCAATGAAATAAGCTCCAAAGAAATGAAATATGTCCCAACTTTTTTTATTTTTTGTTTTCATATTTTTGATTCTTTTGTTACACTGTTCAGTTTTTCTGCGTGGCGGCCTGCGGCCGATCTTAGGGGTTTTCTCCTCCATAGGACGCGGCAGGTGGCTTCGCTGAATACAGTTTTCCTGCGCGCGTCTCATTATTTTCCCTAGTGTGACGCGCGCAGGGAAACTTTATTCAGCGAAGCCACCTGCAGCGTCCCATGGAGGAGAAAACCCCTAAGAGCGGCCGCAGGCCGCCACGCAGAAAAACTAACAAATATTAAAAAAATTTCACTTTTAGCAAAATGAAATATCCCCCAAAAAATATGAAATAATCCCCAAAATAATTGCATTTGAAATAATCTCCAAAGAATTTAAATTTTGGGCTTTATTTCATTGGGGGTTGCTTCATAATGAATAATCTCCAAACCGCAAGATGAAATAATCCCCAAAAAAAATGAAAAAAACCCCAAACAATTTTACACAATTTTTTTGGGGGTTATTTCATTTTTGGCCGTTGGGGGTTATTTCATTGGGGGTTATTTCGTAGCGCCATCATCTACGGTAATATTATATATCATCTACGGTAATATCAATCAATATATACCTAGATATAAATATATATTCTAACATATAACAATTTTTGAAAAACCAAATTCAAGATAAAATTAGATATGATCATATTTGTCATCACAGTTGTCCATATTAAGCTAAATAAATCTATATGTTTTTTTTTTTCATAATATTTTAGTAAACAAGATATGATTGCATAAGAACGCTTTTACTTGGAAATACAATTTTTTCCCAAAATGGGACATGTTTGGGACTTGTGGCACGTTTTAAACGTTGTCGAAAACTAAAATAGATTTATTTCAATTGGAACCATTTTAATAAAACTGGGGGTGTAATGACAAATCTATTTCAATTAAAAACAATATTTTTGGAACATATTGTATGAATATATTGATTGAATGTATAACATAAATATGTTTTGAGGGTAAATGTATGTAGTTTACAGTCATATCAAAGTCCATTAATATATTTCACTGCCAATAAGAAAAGTTCATCAATCATCAATTATTTTCATAGTTAGTAAGTAAGTGTAAAGTATACATTGTGTATATATGTATTTAGTTATAAATACAGTTTATAATACTGTTGAGTTAAAGGATGAAAATGTAATGCATGTAGTTTTGATGACGTCATGGAAAACTCCTAACTGAATTAAAAGCAACACTTACAAATTGATTTGAATTTTAAGATTTATTATGTGCTGGCTGGCACACCATAATTATAATTCCCCAACCCAGTAGTATAAGGTTAGGGATTAGCAGTGAGCAAGTAAAATCCATAGAACATCCCAATATCTTTTGTGAATTTTAAACTGTTTTAAAACCAGTTGAATATATAGAAATTACAAATTATACAAAAATCATTTGTTTTCGAATAGAAATTATAAGGATTTTTTACAAAAAAAAAAATGGAAAATTGGATAGCGTTCGCTTCACAGAAAAGGCTACATTTCAAAAAAACAATTTTAATGTTTTGATTGGTGCATGTTTAGAAAATTTTAAAGTAGGAGAACAATTTAAAAATTTGTATTAAAAATGCATTTTTTAAACATGATTTTGATTGCCTAAGTGTGAATAAATGCTGTTTAAATCACAGAAATCCGGTAACCGATTTCGAATATACGGATCTTCAAAAAATATTTTTAAATATGTACTTGTAAATGATTAAATATTTAATTTATTTTCAAAAATGAAATATTGCAACAAATTATATACAGAGAAGTTCCAAAATAGTGTTTGACTTTTGGGAGAGAAATATGATCTTATTTCGGCATATTCCAAAAAATAAATTATGCCTGCTTTTAATTAATTTATTGGGTATTTTAGTTTGTAATACTCTAAAACTTGGTGTGTCAATTTAATTTTCAATCAATGTGAAAAAATAAGCAATTATATTTGTAATGCAAAAAATACAAATGAACTTTATTTTCTAAATTTTTCTTACATTTTTGTTTTTTATTTTGACAGAAATTTCAAATATTTTTATGTTGTTTTGAAAAAAGAAACACAAACAAAAATATGTAAAAAAAATTGTAAAACTCAAAATGATAAGTTTTTCATATTAAGGTGCAATACATTTGAAATACATTTTTTCCAAAACAGCACAAAAACTTTGCCGTTGAAAAACTGCGTTATATTTTAATAGGTAAAATTATATGGGAATGATGTCAGAAGCTTATCAACGACAGTAGGGGTTTGAACTCTATTGACTCGTTGGAGCATCGTCGGACTGTGGGTTGTGTGACTTTGTTCTATAGATATTACCATGGGAAGTGTTATGCTGAGATAAGCCGACTCATCCCGAGGTACCGGGTCTCTGTTCTTACTACCCGTTTGTTAAGTAGATCTCATCCGCTTGTTGTCTATATCCCGGCAAATCGCACAACGCATTAAAGAGATAATTCGTTTTTCAGACGCACAAGCCGTATGTGGAATTGCCTCCCTGCGGAAGTCTTCCCTGCAAATTACAATTTAGAAAAATTCAAGTTAAATGTCCTCAAACTCTACTCCCTCCTTCTCCTCCCCATAACCTATTTTCCTGATATGAACACAATGCAATGCATTAGTAGGGGCATCACCTGAGTGTTGGTTCAACGCAAAAAAAAAAAAAATTATATATGAACATATGTATGTAACCATATATGAATTCATATAATAAAATTAATATCAAATATGGAACAATATTTATCATATATTTCAACACATGATATCATACATTAATATATATGAACTTTTGTGGGTCATGCATGTTCTCCTGATCTAAACCCCTTTGAGAATATTTGGGGAATTTTAACCCGTCAAGTGTACACATAAAACAGTCAATATGAAAGCGTTATCCATCTAAAAGATGAAATTATTGATGCGTGGCGATCTATTGCGGAAGAACTTCAAATAAATCTGGTAGATAGTAGTCTGATCGAAATTTCGAGTTGATTAAAATAAGGAGGCCTCACGCATTATTAAATTATTTTCTTAAATTTTTATAAATTTTGATGTATTAGTTAAATGTATTTATAGTTATGAAACACTAATTGATTTTGTTATGCCTTTTTAAATAGTAAAATAAAAAATAAAAGAATTATTTTTGTTTGTTCAATATTATTAATTTTGCATTGGTTTTATATTAATGCCGCGTAAACACTTTTACTTTTTATGTAACTTATGAAATTTTGTGAAATTAATGTGTAATTATAGTTTTGCAAGCAGCTGTTCATTAAGTAACTTAATGTTCTATGAGTAACTTAATAATTGATTTTCGTCCTCCTGTACTAAACCGAGCACAATGAGCCATTTCTGACAAGGGAATCGGGTTAAAAATGACCCATTTTTGTTTTTGCATTAATTTGGTACTTTTTCTTAAGAAACCATAAGTAAATGTGGTATTGATGGATATACATATATATATATATATATATATATATATATATATATATATATATATATATATATTGTTTTTGTAAAATTTTGTTTTAATGTTGTTGTAAAAAATTTACTAAATATAGGGTACTTTATGGTATAGTAGTATCACCACCAAATTCATATATAATATTCATTATTAAGTTTATGGGGACACATATTTTTTAATTTTTCAATATTCGGGCTATTTGGTATTTGATCGTTGTTTTCCCGAAGTACCATTTTTAGAGCATTTTGAGGAGCAGTGTGATCAATACATAGGCAACATGCATATCATGCATAAGTGTACTTAAAAACAGTGTACATTTCAGTTATTATTTCATGACATGCTCCCATACAAAAACTATCAAAAAAATCGGTTTCTCTGAAATTTTTTTTTATATGCAGGGTGATTCAGTCACTACCCGCCGAATTTCACCAGGGTATTCCTTGGCTCATTTCATGAAAATATATCCACTACGACCATCCCCGAAAATGCAAGAGTGCGAAATGGCAGCGGTTTGAAAATTTTCGGATTGGTGGTCGTAGCGTAGTAGGATAAAATTGTTAACTTCTGAACCAGTGGTCGGAATTTTTTGCTTTTGGGCTTTTTGGAAAGGTCTCCTCATGAAATGAGCCAAGGAATACACTGGTAAAATTCAGCGGGTCGTGACTGTATCACCCTGTTTATGGAAAGGCAACTATTATGGATTTATAGTAAAATAAGCAAAAGTGTGTTTTTCTGTTTATTTTTCCATACAAATAGTACCATATGTACTCTTGGATTTCTTGTTTGCAATTCAATAACCACTATGTAGCTAAAACATATAAATGGTGTTTTTTATACAGGTATAGAACTTTAAGTTGGCAACACTTTTTTAACTGGTGGCCAATTTGTCAGCTGTCAAGTGATTTATGTTTAGTTTGATGTGGCATTTCAACATGAATAGGCGCCTTAACAACGCTTCCAAATTGTGCAAATTTATTTTGAAAATCGTATCGCGCACTACGTCCATTTTACGGTCAACATAATAGTCCATCAGAGCAATTAATTCGATTAACTATGGTACGTTTTCCCACCACGCACAGTGGAGTGAATCAAATAAAAAGTGGTAATAAATATAGCACTTCTTAACTACTGGACCGATTAAGACCAAATGTGTATGTAATCGTTATGGAGGAGTATAGCTTCCAGAAAATTAATTTTGAAGTCACCCTGTACACAGGGTGAGCATTAAGGTGCCAAAGTAGACCACCTCGAGTACAAAAAACTTTTAAAATGCTGTAACTTCTACAATTATGAACCGATTTCCATGATTTTAGACTTTTGAATCCGCTTGATGAGATTAATAAAAAACATGCTTACGGTAATATGTTACCTTAAAAGTTATGTGATGTTGAACATTAAAATTTAAATTTTTTGACAAGTTTTTTTTAGGCTTTAAGTTAATAACTCCTTTATAATAAGTGGTAAGACATTAAAAAAAATGTTATGTATTACCACTTTTATCATCAATGTTGTGCTTAAAGTTTCATTTAATTATCTGTAACCGTTGAGTAAAGAAAAATCTGCAAAGTGAATTTTTTGAAACAGGTCAAAATATTGTAAAATTTTTGAGAAAAAGTAGCTTCACTCATACGTTTTTTTTTATAATCTAGTAGAAGAAAAGTAAATATTTTTTTAAATATTCGAAAAGAACAGGCTTTGAGAATAATTTTAAATGAAAGTATTATTAATTTTGGATATGCACCCTACACCCAGTATTGATCGAAAATGACCAATTTTCAAGCAAAATTTCAAGTTTACACACGTGGGCAAAAAATGGCACGCGCAATTCTTAACTTTTTACTACCTTTCAGAGTAGTATGCACACTTTATATGTTCAGAAAGAAAATATTTATCTGGAGCTAAAAGACTGTGTGGTGCTTTTTGTGAAAAAATCGCAAAAGAAAAATTATTTTTTTTATTTCTACTTTCAACGCATGTAGTTTTTTAGTGGAACAAAACATTGCATTATTTAATCAAGAATTTATTTATTTAAATTACAAATTTTTTGGTATTCTAAAAATACTGGACTTGAGTGGGAATAAATTTTCAATTTCACATTTTCGAATGGGAATATCTCGGGAAATATTAGAGGTATCCAAACAAGTAAATATGTTTTTTGGTTGTCTCTACTAGTAGATTACAAATATGGCAATTTTCAGAAAATCGGATTAGAAAATCCGATTATCAGTCAGCAGCTCTACCATATGAGCTAACCCGAAATATTATACTTGATAGATAAAAATATAAATGCTTACAACAAAACAAAACTATGTAGATATATACTTATAAGTGATGAAAAAATAATGAGTCAAAAAATAGATTTTCAAAAAATTTGTATATCATTACTTTTTATATAAAATAATGATAAAAATAAGTACTTATGGGTAACATATTAGTTTTTGTATTAACTTAATGGAAAAGTGAACTAGTTATTAGTAAGACTTTATTGTACGTGTTAAAGTAATGTAGAGAGTAAGGTGGTGTCATTAGTGGTAGTGAGAAAAGACCGTTTCTTACCGTTTCTTCACTGTATAGGGAAACCAAAAATAAGCTAGAGCCTGTTTTTTATTTGAAAAAATAGAACAATTTAGAATAAGTACAAGTTGTGATCATTAAATTATGAAAATTTTAAGCTTTATTTGTTAGAGTTTTTTTAAAGATGTTTTGTAAATGGAGCAGATTTGTTTGTCTCTATTAGCTGTTTGTAAATATTAACAACTTTTTGACTTTTTTCTTTAAAAATCAAGCTTGTTTTAGCTTTTTTCTTTAAAATAGGGCTGTTTTGCAATTTCATTGTGAAGTACTTATTTTTTAAATGAAAGTTAAAAGTTTAATGTCACATGTTGTTGGTTTATCAAAAAATGTTTTGAGAAACAAATTAAAACTTTAAAGTTTTTAAAAAAATATTTTTCTATTGTAAAATTCGAAGGAAAATATTTAAAAAAAATTATTTGAAAATTTCTATATTTAACCGGCTTATTTTACTGTTTTTCGACCGTTTTAAGCGTATAAAATATTATGTTTAGAGTTGTTATTTGGTTGCCCTACTTATAACTAATTTTTACAAATATTTTAATGCATACTTTTTTATTTTACCCAAAATCAAATATTGACATTATCGCAACAAAGTTTAACAGACCATATATTTAGCAATATTGTTTTTCTTTGTTTCAATAACCATTGAAACCAATTTTGAAGTGACCTTTAGTAGGGAGTTTAGAGAGTGCTAAAGCAAAAACAAAAAAAAAAAAACAAAAAAAACACAAACTTTTATTGATTGTTAGCAACTTTTTGTTGTTGCTATTATGGGTAGTTTCTGTTTGTATATATACTACAGTAAATAAGTGTAAAACTTTTACCAATGACTATTACCAAGGGCAGGAATAAATTGTCGGCTAAATGTTTGGGTCAGCACAGAATGGTAATTTGTAAACATTGTCTTGTTAAATGGAGCGACAATAAGCGCATCAATTTATTTGCGTTGGCAATATTGCTGTTGCTCTTTCTGTTCCCAGATTATTTGTTTTTTATTTTACAATGAGGTGGGCGGTGGGGGGGGGGGGGGGTTAAATTTTGGGAATTTTTATGTTGACAATTCAATTAATAGGGATAAAATTGAAATTGATCTGATCTAAAAATTGTTTTTAATGTTTATTTTTTGTTCTTTCTTTTTAGGGACTATTTTTATGATAGCTACTGTTCTTCAACATTGAGTCGTAATAACACTATGCGCCCGAAAAAACGTAAACGATTAATGAGCAATTCAAGTCGCATGGTTACATTGAGTGATGCGGTTAATAGTAATAATATTAGTGCTGCTGTAGCGGCAGCAGCTGTTGCTCAACAACAACAGCATTTGGTACATCAACAGCAGCAACATCAGCATCATCAACAGCAGCAAGTAGCTGCAGTAGCTATGGCTGCTATGGCTAACTTACTGCCTCAACAACAATTGTTGTTGCATCAACAAAATTTAATATCCAATTCGAATGGAGCTACCATAGCGGCAGCTGCTTGTAATGGCCCCACTACAACGCCACATCATACTAGCCTTAATATGTTTCTGCAACAGCAACAACAACATCAACATATAAAACACCAACAACATGCTGCCGCAGTTGCTGCTGCTCAATATGCAGCTGTTACAAACGGTGGCCTTCACCATAAAATGTCTTCGCCCATGATTACTGTTCCATCGAGTCAGCAACAATCAATAGCATCATCAATCAATAACATGGGTGATCAACAAATGTCTACCACAACATCGCCCACAACTCACCAAACGCAATTGTTGCATACTCAGCATCAGCAACATCCACCAACGACAACTCATGTGATGCAACCGTTAACTTTAACATTGTCACCACAACAAAATCATCACAACAACCACCATCATCATCATCAACAACAGCAGCAACAACAACATCATCAGAAACATCAGCAAATACAAAGCCAAGAATTGCAATCGCTGAATCAGTTACCAGAACAATTATCATCGAATCAGCAATGGGGTCCATTTAAAGTTTATAGTAAGTACAATTAATTTTGTTATTGATTATTGGTTTTAAGGTTAAAGTATACAAATGACTAAAAAAAACAAGAGTTGTTTTCAGCTCACGAACAAGCAATCGAATTTCTTGGCAACTTAATCTATTGCAACAACTGAACTATTCAGTTGTTAGGATACACGCATAAAAAAAGTTAGTACAAAAGTCTGTTAAGCGGGTTTTAAATCACTTGAACTATTTTTTTCTGTTGTTATCATTTAAATTACTTATATAGCTAAATTTATTACACTCGTAGAAATAAACATGTAAAAATAACAGAAAATGCTATTAAAAATATTTTAAAACTGACTTTGCAGAAAAATCTGCTAATATTAGCAGATTTTTTTGCTAAATATTAATAAATGTTAACTTTAAACGATTTTAAATATTGTATATTTGACTTTTTGTTAATGTAAAGTCGAAATTTACTCTGGTAAAATTAGCAAAAGCTAAATATTAGTAAACTAAAAATACAAAACAACGTTTTTAATATATTTAAATTTAATTTAATATAATGCAGATAACGATATATTTTGTTAAAATCAGCAAACATTTTTTTGATAACAAGTTGTAGATAGCTGATTTCGGAAGGTCAGATTTTTATTTGCATTAAAAAAATTTAATGTTTTTATGATTTGTTTGTCTACAAATTTTTTGCTGATTTAATTTGTTACTTCTAATTAACTTAAATTAACCTCAAATATAAAAAAAACATTTCTAAATTTGTTCAGTGCGCCCCTGTAGGCTAATTGGTAGCGTGCTGGCTTATCAGTCCGGGGGTAGTGGGTTCGATTCCCACCAGAGGCACTGGTCTGTTTTCGCTACAAAGCACCGAAGGCCGTAGTAGCTAGTGCTCGGTTAGGGTAATAGTATATAATTTGTAATTATGTGATTATTAATTAATAAAAAAAAAAATTCGTTCAACAAATTATATTGTCTATATTTATTTTACTAACATTTACCAAAAATCTGCAAATTTTAGCAGTTTTTCTGCAGCGTCATTTTTAACTTAAAATTGTTACAATTTTTTTTTCTTCTCATGTTAAAACAAAAACAAATTTCAGCTGTACTTGAACTAATTTTCCAACCTAATATTTAATTATTCGTTATTCTCACACAGAAAATACTTCAGTTGGAAATCATTCTGGATAACCATTATTGTTCTGATACAAAATAATTTTCTTTGTGATTATACAATATTTACGGTCTTAACACACAATCGAATTTTAATACAAAACTTCTTAATTGGTATCTTTAACCTACTGTTTATGGCTCATATTTTTGATTTTCGACGCTACCAATAGATTATAAAAATATTTTTATTTTAAAATCATACTGGCACTCATAACCGAACTTCAGTTCATATTCCGATAACAAAAAATACAAAAAATATCAAAAGAAAATATATTAACGACTCAAAAAAAAAAATACATAAAAAATTACAAAAACAAATTTTAAATGTTACAATTAATTCAAATTTTAAATATAAAAAACTAGACACCATGCATTTGCTGCAACGTTTAAAGGATTCAAATAAATAGTGGTTGGTAAATATGCAGATGTACAAGGATTACATTTTTTCTTTAACTTTGTCTTAAAACGTTCCTATGAGGTAAAAATACATAAATATTTGACGATTTCCATTCCCTAATTAATATTGTTAGTTTTACAAATGGCCTATTTGGCAGATTCATAGGTACAACGACTGTTAAACAAAAGATTTTTAATAAGGACAATAAAGATTGTCAATGTTAAAAATTTTGGAAGAACTATTTTAAAAGTCATCTTTTGGAGCTGGCATTTTTCCAAAGCAAAGTTTCCTCAGAAGCAAAAATTGTTCCTTATAAAAATGTGTCGAACGTAATGCAATTCCCACACCAAATATTACTCAAAACCAGTGTCTTTTTAAAAATTAAGTCAGCAAGAGTATTTGACCCATTTTTTAAATGATAAATGTGAAAGAACCATTAGATGCTGAAGACTTTGTCTATGTAATACTTCACTTTCAAATTATTTTTTTCAGAATCTTATTACTAATTACTTTTTTTATAGAAAACCACTCAAATTTTCCGGACCTTTTCTAAATAAAACCCGTCTTAAAATGTTTGAATTTTTCTTTAGAAAA
Organism: Delia radicum; assembly: GCA_021234595.1. Classification (NCBI taxonomy): domain Eukaryota; kingdom Metazoa; phylum Arthropoda; class Insecta; order Diptera; family Anthomyiidae; genus Delia; species Delia radicum. Next base: position 143,634,045 of record CM037853.1, on the reverse strand, counting down.
CAAATGTTTAGACTTGAAAGGTTTTCTATAGGAAAAAGCATCATAATCTGAAGAGGATTCTATAGAAAATGCATTTCTAAACTTAGTATTATCTAAAGCTTAAAGTCCTTGCAATTAGAGGTTTTTTTTTAGAAAAGTGCTTTCAGAGTTTGAAATTTTTTTAATGGAAAAATTGTCTTCTTATCTCCAGTTTTCCTATAGTGTTGTATGCATCTTATTGAAGTATTTGTTTAGTTTTGTAATTTTTTTATTTTGTTTGTAAAACTTCTTTAGTTTTTAAATAAAACACGTATAATAATATTGCAAACAGTGATTATTTTAATTACAAATTCAATTCGGTTGGATCTGCCGAATAGGCCATTCCGTCGGGCTTACCAAAAGTTGTACCAACGTTTTTTTTATTTTTTTTATAGTAGGTAAAACTGAAAAAGACGAGAACTGCAACCGAATACTGTGATAATTCATGTCACTACCAGAATTCGGTTGGCAACAAATTCGGTTACCACAACGAATCTCTTCTTTGTGTACTCCAATTTACAAATTTGCCAGTTTTGTAACGAAATATTTTACGAAAATGTTTTAATGTTTGTATTAAAAATACAAAAATTGTTATTTTGGACTTTCTAGTTTTTCATATATTTAGTTAGAATATTATTCTACCTCAGGTCCAAAAATCTAATATGATATTGTCATATTAGGTTTAATAAAATTAATTAAAATAAAATATGACAATATCATATTATATTTTCGCACTTGAGCTAGAGCAATATTCTAACTAAATATAGAAAATATAGAATTTCCAAAAACTATTTTTATATTTTTAATACAAAAATTAAAACATTTTTGAACAATTAGCCTAGCACGACTATTCTCAACGTACACTCTTTGTTGGGATATATGTTGATTTTACAAATTGTAATGCAACAAACACACATACATGTACTGACATACAAAGTATGTAATGTATCGGTTAAAGTTAAGCCAATTATCATTTTCTATTGCAGTCAACTAAAGATTTGGGTGATGTCAATGAAACAATTATATTGTCTATCATGAAGAATGTCAAACTTTTTGAAAAGCAACACATAAAATCTAATATGACAATATAATATTAAATTTTCGGACTTGAGGTAGAACGTTATTAAAAGTGGGATGGCTGGTTAAGTTGGTGTTTCTGTAAAATAAATTCTTAAACCACAATTGTTTCCAAAAAAAAATTGTTTGTATCTCCGCTTTCAGACGCACTTGTAAATGGCGTTCTTTTCTCATAATTTTTATTTTTTTCATATAAAATAGGTTATATCTTGGAAACTAAGATAGATAGAGCAAAATGGACAGCAATCGTTACTTCGTGCTATTAAATAATATTTATTTAACTTGATTCTACTCCTGGTAATAAATATAAACCTGCCTCTGGTCAGATCCGCGAAGACCTTCTTAGCAGAAATTTTCTGTTGATTCAGCTGAAAAATGTTTTTGATTTAGCTTTTTGTTATTTGAACTACAACTGTCTACCAAATTGAGTTAAGTGGGTTTCTCTAAACATTATAAAAAATATTAACTTTCAAATTAGACTAGACTAGTTTCTGCCCTTTTTACATGGATTTTCCATTTAAATTGTATTATTATTTGTGTGTTATATTTAGCAGATTGTATTTATATGATACATTTTTACCAACAACTTGTTGGTTGTAAGAATCGAACCTGCACCGTTCCTTACACTACAAACGCAACAATACTAAGTCGCAACCGCTTAACGCTCACAGCCAATGAAGTCTTTGAATGCAATGCAGCTAACTTGCAGTTTTGTTTCAGCTTTATGTTATTATATATTACTCAAGTGACAACACTAACACACACAAACATTATATTTTTAGATTTTTGTTTATCTTCTAATGTACTTTGCCTCTTTCTCACAATGTTGGTTTTTACGTATAGAGTAGCCAACTTGTGTTTATGTTCTTATTAAATTTAGGTCACCTAAATGTAGCAGGCACAAATTCAGGTACTATTTTTTGCTGTCGTATCTGAATCTTCAACTATTTGTACGGTTGTTTTTTTATGACTGTATAGTAGGATGTCCCCTAAACACGATTTTTTCATTATACCCCCATTTTTGGTGTAAATGGTTTTAAATGAAAGAATTTGATTTTTTTCAACGTTCACCCGTGTCTAATTCCTGCCAAAAGGCGTTAATTTTTGAAACAAGTGTATTTTAATTAAAAATCCCAAAGTTAATGATTTTGAATAAATTAGTTTTTTCCGTACAGTGTTATATTAACGTCATATAGACAGTCGCAATTAACTTTTAATTAATATGCATTTGACAAATTTAATTTAGAAATGTTGAGGTTAAGGAGAAGAATAAACATTTTTCTCTAAAAATTATAATCACTAGAGTTGTGTCGTTCATGAACGAACTAGTTCAATTGAACGACTCACTCAATTGAACGATATGACTCGTTCACCAATATTCGTTCTTGTCGTTCAATCGTTCATTTCGTTCTTTTTATTCACAGAACAATTGCATCGCTATTCAATTAAAACTGCTTGAAATAGCAATTATTTTTTTTTATGAAAAAGTAGTAATATTGTTTCAAATTAGGAAAAGCAATTATAGTCATACAAATAAAATGGTTTTTACATAAAATAAATAAATTTTTGTTAGAAAAGTTGCAATTTTATAACACTTTTTGTCTATGTACAGTAAAATTTGTGAAAAAACTCGTAAAACATGAATAGTGCGTAATAATTGTCAAACGAACAACACAGTTCACATTACTCAGATCAGTCACAAGTCAAAGGAAAAAAGAACGATTTAAACGAACCTAGTTCACTGACTCGAATTGAACGATACTGACCAAGTCACCAAAATGAACGATTAATCCCAACGCTAATAATCACTATTAATTTTTAAATCAGACTAGACTAGTTTCTGCCTTTTTATCGACAGGCTCATCAGTGATTTTCCATTTAAATTGTATTATTATTTGTGTCTTATAATTGTCAGATTGTCTCTATATGATAAATTTTTCAACAACCTGCGGCTGTAAGAATCAAACCTGCGCTCATCTTACATTACAAACGAAACAATACCAAGTCATGACCTTTTAACGATTACACCCAAGCATGGCCTCGAATCCAATGCAGCTAAATTGCAGTTTTTTCTTTCCTATTAGATTTTTCTGTTATAGTATATTATACTCAGAAGTGACAACACTAACAACACAAATATTCTATTTTTACATTTTTGTTTATTTTTCTAATCTCCTCCGTCTCTATTTCACAATGTTGCCAGATTGACGTATGGTTTTTACGTTGACAACTTTTGCGTTTTTAAGTTGAGACATCGCCACAGGTAAAATTGTATAAAGTATTTTAGTACAGTGTTATATTAACGTCTTATAGACAGTCACAATTATTCATTTAATATTCTGATTTGATTGGATTTCATTAACCTACTTTCGCCTGGAATCAAAAATGAACTACAAATTTTATAGAAAAACCTTCACATAGATAATTTTAGTGAACGAAAAATAATGAAAATGTTCATTAAATAAATGAAAAGCATCATACTTTTCATTAAAAAAGTTTTTTAATGAAAAATCTTAAGTGAGTTTTATTGAAATTTGCATTGTTTCAATAAAAAGTTTTAATGGACAAGTTCATTGCTTCTATGCAAAAATTCATTACGATAATTTTCTTAATATGGGAGTTTTAATGAATGAAAATCGGCAAATCGATTTTTAAGAGACATCTTTGTGTAAAGTGTCCGCTAAAAAAAGGAAATTAGTATAAAAAAATTAAATTATAGGGTCCAGCAATAAGAAACACGTAAACATATATATTTCCTTGCAAGGGGCATGCAATAAAAATTCTTTGGGATACCGAAATTTCGTTTTCGTATTTCTGCGATTCCGCAGATGTTTAAATTTCTGTATTGGATGTTGTATAAAGTAACTGTGCACCGAATAAGACTCCGGTTATATTTGGTTTGTATTTTTCTATAACCATCAAAATTTGATTAGAATTTCAATAAATTTTTAACAAATCCCTGCCAGAAAACAAACTCAAAAATTAGTCAGAAATTGGATCAAGATATATTATTAAACAGTTTTATTGGTTTTTGTTTTTTACATACATCGAGATTATTTTTATGTTATTTTTAATTTATAACGAGCTTCCCACCTCCGTATATTAACAAAAATAAAGCAAATCAGATATATTAGCTATTATTAAAATTTGTGTGAAAATGGATTCAAAAAGTACTCAAAAACCCTATAAAAAAAAGTTCAATAGGCACAAATATTAATTATCTTTTTTATATGTTCTTGAATTGCATGATTTTTAATTTTTTTTGCGTCTTTTGTGATTCCTTTTAGAAGACTCTAATTTTCTTCCAAAAAATTTCCAACAAATTATATTTTTAAATTTCAATAAGATGTGTTTTATTTGATTACATTTCGAATAGAATAACAAGCCTTAAAATAGTATCAAAATATAGCTGTTCTATATTTTTTTTTGTTTAAGACTCAATATGGATTTTAATAATTTCGTATTAGTTATATCGTATTTTCATAAGCGATTTTTATTTTAATTGTGTTTATATTTTATATTTTCTAGGCAATCCTGACACTTTAATTTGCGGCAATTGTCGGGAATGTTTCAACGAACTGGCTGAATTATTAGACCACAAAAAAAGTTATTGCAAACTGAGGTTCACATGCAAATGCCAAGATGTAACATTTCCAACAAGTAAGTAAGCAATTCAACACGTACACACCTACACTACTGTCTAGAATAACGTGGTTAATATGTTTTAAAAACATTTAGGGTTGTTGTGACACAAAATTTAAAAAATCAAAACATATATTATGAAAAAAAAACTTGTGTTAGAGCAACCTAAAGTTTTATGAAACCTTTTCAACGAGGGATCAGAGTACTGCTATGCAAAATGCAACAATGATGATGTTTATTTCATTGTTATGGCACATATTGTAAGTTTTAAACACACATACACCTACACACTTAAATCCTTTTGCACACATAAACTATTACACTAAGGTTGTTTGATAATCAAATGCAGCAAAGCTCAAAATTAATTTAATGATCGCCCTCAATTAGAAAAACAATTTAAAATTAACAGTTTTCCCACTATTTTGAAAATTGAAAACGAACATACCGATAACATAAACACAGAGTATAGGGTTGAAGTAATAAAAGCATATGCGATATTTATTTTAGTTTGGACTGAAAACATATAAAATCACCCAATCGAGTTTCTTCACTCCTTCCGATTTTAACCCAACTTGATTTATAATCTTCGATTTTAATGAAATTTACCATAACTGTTTTATGAGACAAGACCACTGCAAATGTAGTTGAAAACAAATGAAATTTCACTTAAAGAAAGGACGACTTACATTTCATTTGTTTTTTATTGTTCAAAAAATGTCTAACAATTGTAATATAAAAGATAAAAAAAGACAAAAAACTACCCAGGTAGAAAAATACAATCTTTAAAACGTTTTAAAAGCATTTTTCATGATGGTACAAGCGTTTTCAGAACATACCAAATTACAAATTTAAAGCGTTTTGAGAATGTGCAAAATGATTACCCAAATTTACGGTCTGAGGATGGTATTTTATAACGTTCTCAAAACATTGCAAAACAAAATTTTTGAAATGCTTTTTCAATCGTTAAATAAGTATTTGCAGAACATTTTGGCTTACAGTTATTAAGCGTTATGAAAACGACCCAAATGATAACCGCTTTGAGGGTTGTAATTTTGAACATTGTCAAAACGCTCGAAAGACAAATTTTAAAGATCTTTATGAATTGTTCATAAATACCAATTTACAGTTTTAACGTTCTCTAAGCGTTAAAAAAGCTACAATTAAAGTACTTTGTCATTGTTTTCAACACAAATATCAGAATAATAATTTTAAACAATATTGAATTTAATTAAAATATATTTTAAAGTAACAAAATATAAATTAATAAGCTTGAAACATAAAAGTATTACTTCAGGGTTTTAAATTAAGGGAAATGTGATTTAGTATAAAAAATATAAACATAAAACATAATTTTGACGAAACGATATTGTGACAACCACAAAAGAAAAAATAGATTTAAATTTGATATATAAAAACATATCAATAAAATCAATGAAATTAAAAATCGAATATTCAAATATGAAAATAAAAAGCCCTCTATTGGAAAATAGATATATTTCATTATATAAAAAAATTGCATAAGAAACCGAGTTCGCATATAGATAGACCCCCTTATGACAGTGTTGTTTTTTAATCAGTAAAATATTTTGTAAAAAAAAAAGTATTTATAAAGTACTATTGGCAAATGTTAGAAAAACGCTTTAACGCAATGGTTTTACATTGGTTTCATTTTATAAACCGTTGTAAATTTTGTACGATAAGAACTTCTAAAGTACTTTTTACAAACGTTGGAAAAACGCTTTGAACCAATGTTTTTACAGTGTTTTTATTTCACAAATATTTGTAAGTTTTGTATAAAAAGTATTCCTAAAATACTTTGTCCGAACGTTCGAATAGCAATCCAAAATAATGTTTTTTAAATGCTTTTTTTCGTATTATTTGCAATTATCGCTTTGGAAACGCTTTTATTTTAGTACCATCAAAAACAAACGTTTTGAAAACTCTTCGTTTTTTGTACCATCCCAAATTTCTACCTGGGTACTGTCAAAAATGAAAGTAAAATTATAAAACAGTCACTTAATGTGGTTTGTTTTTTTAATGAACTACAAGGTTAGTAAAAAATTTAATTTGTTCTACAAAGGACTGATATTTACATTAAAAATAAAGAAACTGTTTTAGAATCTAAGAAACTACATACATATTTTTAAAGCAGCAGTTCCCTGAGTGTAGGAAATATTATATTATTATCGCATCTTTCAAAGCATGAAATATATCAAATTAAAGGGCATTGTGCATATTATTTAAATGTTGCTAAAAAATAGAACTATTATTTTCAATTTTGTATTTTTTGCTAAAACATTAAAAAAAAAAAAAATTGTGTTTAACAGCTTGTTTTTACAATACGTGTATAATTTCAGACGAACGTGTGGCACCCGAACGAATACATAAGGAAATGAGTTTTTATAATTCGTTCGTCTAACTTACGTTTGAGTACGTAAAGCTTTACGTTATGTCAAACATTAGAGATTGCCATCAAATCTCCAAAGAGACGAAAAAAAGAGACGAAAACGACAACTCTTACGTTTTCACTCAATTCAAAGTGATATTTGCGATGCAGAACCCCAAAATGAATTTCTTCACTCATTTACACGAATTTTTTGAGTGACACGTCTTACAAAACAGACCGTAAAGCTTTTTGCAAATAGTTCTTTAACTATATGTATTCAAGGCCAAATTCGTTATCTGCGTCTTAAAGTCATTGAGAAATTATGGGTAGCAACGCCGATGCATCAAAATTTTCTGATTTTCTTGAACGGTGTATTATTTTGTAAAATTTTTAGATAGATTATATTTGCAATTGAAACAAATTTGGTCTAATTTTTTTGTCGATATTAAAAAAAGGAAAGTGCAAAGTAAATTAATATTTCGTGCACCCCGGTAGGCTAGTTGGTAGCGTGCTGGCTTATCAGTGCGGGGGTCGTGGGTTCGATTCCCACCAGAGGCACTGGTCTGTTTTCCCTACAACGCGCCGAAGGCCATATTAGCTAGTGCTCGGTTAGGGTAATAGTATATAATTTGTAATTATATGATTATTAATTAATAAAAAAAAAAAAATTTATATTTATTTAGTAATGTTTTTGAGAGAGTATTTTTCAAATGCAATTTTTTCCTATAATTATGCACAAATTTTAAAAGTTTGTTAACTTTTTATAGAGCAAAAACGTTAAATGAACACACCATCTTAATAGAAATGTTTAAGCGGATGTAGTGTGTACACAACTTCAAAAATAGTTACAAAACGTTATTTTTCCCGATTTTAATCGCGGTTCTCTCAAAACTATGTCGTGATGACAAAACTTCGAAAACAGATCTGGAATCGGAGAGACAAAATCTATTAAATATATGTATCGCGGTTCAAACCAAATCGAATTTTTTCCATTTTGTGACTGTGTATAATTCATTTAATCAGTTATTTGTTATTGCAGACATCCCAAAAAATAAATAATGTTTAATATTTTTCAAACAACTCTCGTACGTGTTGTTATGTACGATGCAGTAGCAATTTCTTAAAGTGTTACAAATGTGTTGTGTATGTATGTGTTTATGTTTAGAAGGATGTGTTGTTTGTAATTAATTTATTATTGCTTAACACTTATGCAATTGTTTTGAGGGCATGTTCATCTGTTTTTCTTGTTGCAGTTTTTAAACATAAATACTATGTTCAAACAAAATTTGAAAATTTGCCAATAAAACCTGAACAAATATAAACAATATGGCTTAAAAATGTTGCAGTTTCGAAAATTTGGCTGAATAAAATTATAAGAGATTGTCTTTTGATTAAACTTAAACTTCTTGTGTACATTTTTTAGGATATCAAGGAAGCTGATAACCCTGTTAAAAAACAACATATATGGATCCATACATGAGCACACATGCTTCATACATGTCCACAAGTATTTATACATGATTCGCGTGTGTTCATAAATGATTCATACATGTTCATATGTTGGACCATATTTGTTTATATGTGTGCATTAACGAAAATTTAAGTAATCTTTTCATGTATTATCATACATGTCAATACATTTCCATACATGGTCACGTTAATGAAAATTCAGGCAATATTTTCATGTATGATTGTATATTAACATCTATGAGCATATATGATTTACATATGGAGGTATATAGACATTTATTAACTCGAATGTGTAGGAATATAAACTTTTATTGTCTATTCACAATTTTACACAAATCATTTTCATTGTAGGTAAACAAAAGACTCATATAAAACCATTTACCTCCACTTAAGTTGTTCTGTTAAAGACACTCCGATTTAAAATTCTTTACTTTTGTATACTTTTTGATCATAACATTGATACATAAATATAAGTGCTTAAAAACTCTTAGTACATGCAAAGTGTTAAAAACAATTTAAAGGAGAGTATCATCTATAAATAACAGAATTATAACTTTTTTTTTTCAAGGATCAAGGGTATAACAATAAAAACAGATGTTGTTGCAGTTGTTTACTAAACAACATGATACATTGTTTAATGTGGTTACAACAATCTTGGAACGAATAAAGCTAATTTTGTTTTAATGTTTTCAACATTGAGTTGTTTATGAGTCTGATACTAAATATACATATTAAAATATAAAGAATTGGAAAACAAGAACTGACTACAGTTTCAAATTACTATATCACATTTCCTGTGTCATATCAAATTTACATTTCTTAAATTCAATTTTACTTTCACTTTAGAAAATCCACCTTATGGAGCTAAATTATTATGTGCTGTTTGTAAAGATGCTTTTAACAATCCCTGGGATCTAATGGTACACGCACAAGCCGCTCACATGGTCAACATTTATGAATTGGGCAATGAACCTAATAAAAACAACAACAGCAACAACAGTATCACTACTGAAAATGTTATAACCGGAGAAGAGCTGGTGGATAACAATATTGCTACATTGAACAGCAACAACAAGGAGCCTAATAACAACAATCTACATTGCAACAATGACAGCAATGATACCAACAATAACAACAAAAACCACAATGGAATGCCATTGTCGCTGGCAACAACTTGTTTTTCAATACCCGGTGGTAAAATGCTAGCACCCACACAATCATCAGTGGTCAATATAAATAGTACGGATGCTGCCATAATGAATGCTACTAATGGCAACAATTGTAACAATGTTTTGTCATCGTCATCATCGTTGGGTGCTGGTGATGGTAATGTCAGTGATACGGAGACTCATTTGAGTATGGATCTTAAATTTGGCATATGTAACAGTCCAATTGGCTCAATCGGTACTAAAGAGGTAATAAATACTTTTATTTTTTGTTAATTGTACTTCATGTTGTTTATTGAAATAATGAGAAACAATTTTTTAAAGTTGCATATTGAAGACATTTAGTTTTAATGCAATGTAAAGGGTACACTCACAACATATTTTCTGTTACCGATTCAAGTTTATTTATAAAGTTTACATAAATAAAATCCATAAAAATCGGAAATTGGAAGTTTAAAAAACAAACTATAAAATTATACGTTAAATTTGAGTTTTAAATTTTGAGTTTCATTTCTTCTCTTTCAAAAAAAAGTCCAGTAATTTCCTGAATATTTTTTACAAAAAGATTTTGTTTAAATACAAAATTATTTCAATTGAATTTACAAGAAATTCAAACATACCCAACCAACACCAATTCTAGCCTTAGCGAAAATTGGAGATTTATGGTAATTATCATGTATATTTTGTAAGTGTTTCTCGATAAATTAAAGGTAAGTCATTGAATTCAATTTGAAAAATATTTGAAAACGATTTGAGAAACACTTTTGTATATTTTTATAAAAATTCAGCAAATTTTTTGTTTCCTCTGATTAATTTCTCAAGAGATTTTCTACATTAAAACAAGGCTTTGATATTTATCGTCGATATCAAATCACTTTCAATTCCACAAATACTATTTTCCAAGGGGAGCTAAAAATTGGTGTCTACCTTAGTTGTGTAAAAGACGATTTTTGTGCCAGATTTGGAAGTAGTGAAGTCCAAAATTCTATACGACTATTTATCAGTTGCTTATAAATGAAACAAGCCTTCTTATTTTTGACAAAAGATTCATGAAACGAAAATTCTCTAATTTTTAAAAATTTTCGAAAAAAAATTAGTCCTTAAAAATTCTCCCGATATTTCACATATTTCCATAAAAATGGTTTATTTTAAAGAATTACAAAAAAGTTAATATTCATGTAATTTCGTATATAATGTAAATATCGCATTTTATGAGCGTTGGCAAAACGTTGGATTTCTGAAGATTTAAGTGCTTTGCCAACCCCAAAATGATAACACCGGGCAGGGCTTGGCCATTCCTTTCTTAAAACGTTGGCAAAGCACAGGCAATGAATGCTTCGCCAGTACCAAAATCATAATTTTAAAACGTTGGCAAAGCATTGGTAAAAAAACTAATAAAGTAAATAATAAATTAATATAAAAAACAGTGTACTTATTATAATGTTTTTATAAAAGTTTTTTTTTATTATTTAAAATAACAAAATTATGTAAAAACTAAACACACAAATTCAATTTCTGCAATATAAATTAAAAAAAAATTCAATTAAAAAAATCATTTGTATTCTGACTGTGAACTTGCAAATTTTCATAAAGAAAACTGCAATTTAGAGAAAAAAGATTTTCTTTTAAAATTGGGTAAATTCAAATTTTTAAATTAAAAATTGTGAATTTTTCTAAAAAATTGATTTTATATATTTGAAATTACAAAATTTATAACTCAAATTGATTATCCATTTGAAATTAAAATTTTTAATTAAATTAAGAATATTATATATGAAAACGAGATTGATTTATGAACTGTATAGTCCTACTTTGTACTTCAATTAAGTAAAGAGTTGTATTATTTCTTATTGAATGATTTTGGTAATTTGAACGGAAATAATAATAGGCTTCAGCTAAGTTAATTACTAAATAATTGAATATTTTTTTTTATCATTTTATTTTTGTGATAAGTTAGCACCAAGTACGACTTTTTTATTACAATTTTACTTAAAAAAAGCAAATTTGAAAATAAATGTCTTAAGTAAAATTTTAGTACAATATCTATACTTTGTGTTGACTAAAATAGGAAGCCTTAATTTTCTTAACTTAAAATCATAAATTGCAATTTAGTTTTGAATTTTTCCTATTTTGTAATCATAAATTTAATAAAGGTATGCATTAGAAAAGTTTTTAAATACGATTTCAGTAAATACTTATTATACACTCAAAAAAAAAAGTCAGTTAAGTCAGCATCATTTTCGCTGGGCGAATACTTGTAGAAAAATTGCTAATATCAGCAAAAAATTTGCAAAATTGCCAATTTCACTACAAGAATCCTTTGTTCACAAATGTTGCTGACTTTACAGACTTTTTTTTTTAGTGTATGAATTTGATTTCAATTCCATATGCTTATGGTATTGAAATCATACATGCATTAAATTTCGTTTTTATAAACGGTTGTTAATTTAGTAAATAGAGCATTGGCAAAGCACTTTTGGCCAGCGTTGGGAAAGCGTTGTGAACAAGGGCTGTGCCACTGTTTTATTATGTTAGCGGTTGTGAGTTTTGTAAATAAGTACTGGCAATGCACTTTTTGCCAATGTTGGGAAAGCCAGTGCTGTGCTAGTACTTTTTTATTTTTATGGTTGTAAATTTTCTAAATCAAGTACTGGCAAAGCACTTTGTACGAACGTTGGCAAAGCGTTCTAAGCCAAGGCTGTGCCAGTGCTTTTATTATTTTTACTGTTGTAAATTTTGTTAATTAAGTACTGGCAAAGCACTTTTTACTAACTTTGGCAGATTATTGTGAATTAGTGCTTTGCCAGCAATTTATTTGTTGGACCATTGGCAAACAGCGCTCTACCATTTTTTTTTACACCAATGGCAATTTCTGGCTGGGTAATGTCATAAATTTTTTGCCAACTCTGCAAATTTTGTTATACAATTTGTTTGTATTTTTTTTTTTTCTAATTTTTAAACATTAAAAATAAAACGAAGAAAATGTTTTTTGACTGATTGTAATATTTATTTTATAAATATAGGAATGCTTTTTAAAAGCAATTAAGGTGGAATTTGAGAAGAAACGAAGGAACAATTTTTAATTTCCGTACCTGCAAATACGCCTTGTTTACTTATACACCAATTAAGAAGCGTGTTAGAATTCCAAAATAATATTTTTTTTTACATTTAACCCCGACAATCCAGGAAAAGAATATTTCATTTTTATAACACTATATCAGAACCCTTAACCACACTATATCAGAAAATTGTCTAAAATTATGCGCTATTTTCAAAGCTCCAGTTATGAATGCCAAATAAAAAAAATGTAAAGATTTAAATATTAAAATAACTTGAAGAGCTGTTAGAATCATTATGGGTATTAAAAAAATAATACTGAAGGAAAAAATAATATCTGCTTAGCGTGTGGACCGATTTAATGTTGATGAATTTGTGGGAAAGTCAGTGGTTTTGTTAAAAAAATAATTCAAAATATATTTTTGGTGAAAGAAACTAACCAGTCTGAAACTGCCAGTGGTACAAAAAAAAAATCAAAAGTACTGGCATACACTGGCTAACCGAGGAATTGTAAATAAATTACTTGAAAAACACTTGTTTGCAACACTTTACCAGCGTTTAAAAAAGCGTTTTGCTAGTATTAGGTTTACAATAATTTCAGTGGTGGACCAAAAAAAAAAAAAACTTTGGCAAAGAATCAGCTGAGACCACTATGCCAACGTTGGCAAAAAGTGTTTTTCCAGTGCTAACCAGTCAGAAATTACCTATTGCTCGAAAGTCTAATCACTGGTAGAGCATTTATTTTATAAAAATTATGATGCTTTGTTTAAAAAATGTGTGCAGCCAAAAGGTTTCAGGTTCGATCCCAGTTTCAGGCATAACTTTTTTGTCTGATTTTTTTTTTACTTTTTTACTTTTTAATTTTTTTAGATATTAAATAATTTTTTTGTTTCTGGGAAAAAGAGCTTACAATTTTTTTTTGTTTTCCTAACGTTGGCAAGCTGTTTCTAGGAAACCTTATGTTAGTGCTGGTATATTTGATCTACGAATGGTTACCCAGCAGCTATAATTTATTTCCGTTATAAAATATCAACTATTATGTCTTGTTAGCTCAGTGAGTAGAGCTGTCAGCAGTAAATCTGACGGGCAGTGTTAGAACCCGGCACGGCCAAAAAAACTATAAATGAAATTTTTTGTAATTTAATTTTGAAGAACCTATTCTTGGACCACCTATTTTATGGGTTTACCAACTTTTTGTCAACGTTGGAAATTTTGTACAGAAAAACTTTTTGTCTTATGATGTTATCATTTTTGGGTTGGGAAAGCACTAGTTGGCAGCACTTATACAACCTCTTAAAGTGCGTTGCAAGCAGTGGTCCGTTTGTAGTTTTCTGACTCGGTAGTTTTCAATATATTGTAAATAATGTTACAATTACCCAGCTGCAAAACATTAAATATTCGGTTCATCATTAACCCATGTTATCTGTAAGTCAAAAATGGTACATAAAATAAAGTTTATGGTTATAACAGCAATAAACAGCTCCAAAACAATGTTTTAAACGCTTTAAAAAGCTCGAAAATCAGTAAAATAAACCGTTTTTTAACAGTACGCTGTTAGATGTTAAAACTTTACTGTTAAATTCCATAATATTTTATTAAAATCATTGCTACAAATAAAATTTGAGTATAATTTGTTTCGTGGAACTTCGACAGTCTAACAAAGGTGCAACAGAGAAATTGTTTTCTTAAGATTCAAAGTTCAAATTAGTTAATTAAATTATTTTTTGATAATCCAACAACATGTAACATTAAATTTGAAATTGCAAATTCAAAAAAATTTCAAAATACCGATCGCTAAAAAAAATTAAAAAAGTTCTATTTTGAAAGAAAAAAACTTAAATAAGCTTAGTCTTTTAAGAAAAAGGTCAAAAAGTAGTTGACATTTACAAAATAATCAAAAATAAACTAAACAAGCTGTAATAAATATCGCCAAAAAGTTTTGATGATTATATGATCAGAACGTGCATTTAGCCAAAATACTTCTATCCCTTCAAATAAAAACAAGCACGTTTTTATTTGTGGTTGCCCTAGTTATAACGAAAACTTTTCAAAAAAATTTTTTTTAAAAAGAACCAAACTTTGCATATATGATACAAAAACGCAAATTTTTATGTTATTATTTCCTTTTTTCTCTATTTGAATCCTAATAATTGCCAAAAATCGCTCATCATCTAAATCACCTCATGATACGTTTTCGATTTTTCAGTGGATGGACAGGGTGGTCCTTATTTTTCAACTTGCGATTTTTGGGGCTGCCCCCTCTTAAAATATTTGTTTGAGTACAAAAATTCACCATGCAAAAAATTAGAGTTCTAGCATTACGGGAAGATGTCCCGCATCGCCCTTGAAAATCGGGCCCCTTGGAAAAATGGTCATAATTAAAAAAAAAAATTCTAATTTTTTTTCTTCAAAATTAAAAAAATATAAAATATTTTTTGTGTTGGGTTTAATCATAACTACTCACATAAAAAATATTACTTTCCCAGAAAATCGCTAACTTACCCTAACTTTGTGTCAAAAAAATTAATAAATATTTTGGGGGTACCTCAAAGTGACTTTTTTGCATTTTTGAAAATTTTATTCAACAAAAATCAAAAACCTGATGTTTGCTGTCAAGTATTTTATTAAACACATCTCAAGTATTAAACAAGCCAAGTATTACGGATATCCGTTGTCAAAAATTTTTGTTAGAGCATTTTGATTCTAGCGGATTTCAACGTTTTTTTAAATTTGTATAGACTTTTTTTTTTAATAAGATTTTTGTAATATTTTATCAATGTTATTGTGTATGCTATTTTATATAATTGTAATAACTTTATTATAAAGTATAATTTTTCGTGTTCATAGTTAACCTGTGTTTTGATGGGGTCACAATTGACCCTCGTATTTTAAAGAGTCAAAAATCACAAAGATGACATAAAATAAATTTTTTTTATGTTTCTAATTGTAATTTATTTACATTTTAAAATTAATTAAAATTAATTATTTAGTATAAATTCAGACATTTGTATTCATATTAAAATTGATTTTTTTGTACATATTCAGGAGTATTTTCGAAAAACGTATTTTTAATGTAATAGTGTAAATTTTTTTCCCTCAAAATTATTATTATGGAAAAGTTTTAAGTTCTAATTTTTACTTAATTGACCTACTCGAAGACTAGAAACGGTTAACGAAATTTTTTTTAGAATAAATATAAATTGAATTATTCCTTTCTCTATTTTATTTATAAATTTTGCCACAAAGCTGCATTTTTCTTACGTGGGTCATATTTGACCCCAGGTTAACATGGGTTAACTATCAACAGAAAATATAGTATTTTTAAATAAAGTTATTACAATCATATAAAAAGGCATATACAAAAATATTGATGAAATATTATTAAAACCTTGTTTTAAAATCAAAATGTATAAAAATAAAAAAAACCTTGAAATCCCCGAGAATCAAAATGCCCTAAAAAAAAATTTGCCAACGGATATGCGTAATACCTGGCTTATTTAATACTTGAAATGTGCTTAATGAAATACTTGACAGCAAACACTAGGTTTTTGATTTTTGTTGAATAAAATTTTCAAAAATGCAAAAAAGTCACTTTGAGGTACCCCCAAAATATTTATTAATTTTTTTGACACAAAGTTAGGTTAAGTTAGCGATTTTCTGGGAAAGTAATATTTTTTATCTGAGTAGTTATGATTAAACCCAACACAAAAATTATTTTATATTTTTTAAATTTTGAAGAAAAAAAATTTGTAATTTTTTTTTTAATTATGCCCATTTTTCCAAGGGGCCCGATCTTCAAGGGCGATGCGGGACATCTTCCCGTTATGCTAGAACTCTAATTTTTTGCATGGTGAATTTTTGTACACAAACAAATATTTTAAGAGTGGCGTACAGTCAAAATCTCGTTTTCATTTTTCGCCCATACAACGAAAGACCACTCTAATGGACACATATCCAATTCCTGTGCACGATGGCGGATAGACTGATTAGCAATGACTTCTTTTGTACACACTGTAAAAGTGGATGCATATTATCATTTAATTTTAACATGGTGCGAAAACGTTAAATAGTTAATTGAATTAATTGCTCTGATTGAAGATTATGATGACCATAAAATGGACGTAGTGCGCGATATGTATTTCGAACAGAACCATGATATTCAAAATAAATTTGCACAATTTGGAAGCGTTGTTCAGGCGTCAGTCTATTCATGTTGAAATTCCAAATCAAACAGAACATAAATCACTTCACAGCTGACAAAATGGTCGCCAGTTATAAAAGTGTTGCCAACTTAAAGTTCTATACTAGTATAAAAAACACCTTTTACAATCACATCAACACCAAATACTAATTTTAAAAAAACGATTCCATTAAAGACGTGTGCCTTCTTGAGATTTTTACAGTTTCGACTTTAAAATATCTTGATATCTTACCTCAGAAGTGAAAATATCGCTAAAATACCGAAGCGCCGATTTATAACGATATTTTGTAGATGTAATAAAATTTAATCGGTTAAATTTTGAAATAAAACCTGTGATATTAGAACCCACATGCCGCTATTGAAATCTTAGTTTTAAAATTTTATTATCGGCATTGATGTGGATGCGGTAGGCAACTGCCGTTACATTGGAAATGTAGTGTTTGCCAAACATGCACAGTGGGATATATCACAAAATTTTTGGAAATAGTTCGGCCATTTCTTGCTTAGTACTTCTATGGCAATAAAATTTGGAACAGGCATAAGTGATACAATATCGAGCTTAAGTCTTGGTTTTGAACCTAGCATACCAAACTGGTGCCGCAGTATGACCACCTAACATCTTGCAAATAAAATTTTAAGTGCTCGCCATTTTTTTGTTTCTAGTCCGATGTCAAAAAAATTAACATGTTTATAATTTACTATTAGAGGCTAACGAAGATTATGCTTACATGCGTGGCTTATCTCCAATAGTTCCCGAGATATTCCCATTTGGAAATGTGAAATTTCAAATTTGGTCAGACTAAGGCCCAGCTTTTTGCGAATAGCGGGACGAAATCGGTGCCGCTTATTATTAAGCTATAGGTTTCTTAACTAAATAAAGTCTTGATTAATTAAAAAAAAAATGTAATATCTTGCAAAAAAAAAACAAATTTTTGTGATTTTTCCCCAAAAAGCACCAACATACTTGTACCTCCAGATAAATATTTTCATTCTCAACATATATGTATGTATAGTGTGCATACTATTCTAAAAGCTCTTTTTTTATAGGTAAGCGAGTTGTGTTAAAGTAAATGGGTAAGTCTTTTTGAATCTTTTGAAGATTTCCTGTGCAGGAGTATTAAACATGCCATTTAAATATTTTAGTTTTAAAGGAAATTAAATGTAGATTAAAACTTTTTTATAAAGAACCCCACTTAGCACTCTTGGTAGAACAAAAGCTGTAGTAATTCTAATAGGATGGTAAAAATTTTAGTTTTTGTTAAAATGTAAATTTTTACTTCTCAACAAAATATATACTAATAGACATAATCCAATGGTTTTTTTTGGACTTAAAAAGACTTTTAAGTCAACAATGTGAAATTAATGTCGGAATTTATGATTTTCTGTAAGCAATTCCACAACTCCAAAAACAAAAAAAAATCCTGAAATGGGATTTATTACTACATTTAAAGAGGGGTTTGTAAGAGGCTTACTCAATCAATTAGATTATGTTGGAACTGCTTCCGCTATCTAACTGGAGGAGGGCATAATTTTTAACAGTCGGTTAAAGCTAATATTTGCCTTAGAAATGTGGCAAATTTAGAAGCAGCTGGGCGAAAAAATATATAACAATAAAAAATTTGGTCCTGAGTCGGATATTCCCATTTGAAATTCAATTTTCAAATGGGAATATCTCGTGAACTATTGGATATAACCCTCACACGTAAGCATGTTTTTTGTTAGTCTCTGCTTAAATTACAAATATGTTAATTTTTTTAACATCGGATTAGAAACAAAAAATTGGCCATCAATCAAAATTTTATATGCAAAAGTTCCTTATTTTGGGTGGTCATATTGCCGAACCTGGCTGCTCTGGAAGGTTCGAAATCAAAACTTAAGTTCCATATTACGTCGCTTATACCAGTTAAAAATGTCATTGCAATAGGACTACTAAGTAAGAAATGTACGAATTTTTTCCAAAAATTTTGTAATATATTCCACTGTGCAATGCTTTAAATACCCCATTTAAATCGGGTGTCACTGTACAGCCTTAACGGATGAACCGAATTTGAATCATTTTTTTTTTTTTGTTTTGTAGAGTACCAAAAAATTAAGTCCCTAACGTGGAGACATTTTTAAAATTTAGCTTTTAGGTTTGTTAAATTAAAAAACAACGATTTGTGTAGTGTTTTTTAATATTTGAGTTCACCTCAAACTATTTAAAAGCAAACGAAAAATTTAAAAAACCGGCTACTAGAAAATTTATTCGTGTGTAAAAAAAAAAAAAGAATTTTATTTCCAGATGAGTACCAATGGCTCCACGGTGGCACCCAATTTTGCCTTTAATTAATATACAAAATTATTTTTTCCGATCACGAAAGTATATATGTATGCAGATGATGTGCAGTTATACCTAAGCAGTACTGTGCAATCCGTAACGGAGAACATTGTCAAACTAAATTTTGAATTATTCAAAATACATCGCTTGGCTATGGCAAATGGTCTGCGTTTTAAACCCTAATATATCAAAATGACTCATAATAACAGAAAGTCAACTAACCCGGCTATTGATAACGAGATATTTATTAACAATTAAAGAATTTAAATTGTTTCAACAGCCAAAAACTTGGCCATAGTTCTTAAAAGTACCCTAACTTGGCCAGATCACATAAACAGTTTGTTCACTCCAACATATGTCAAGCTCAGATCTCTGTGGGCCACACAATATTTAAAACCATTTAAAGTAAGATACCTACGTTATTCACACCCAATAAAAAATTTTCGTGTTCTTAGAAGCAGGATCAAACAAATGCGCTTTTGTAAGTGCTTACAATTACATAATATTGAGAAGCAGCAAAAGAAAGGAGTAATTTTCGTATAAAAATAAACAAACAAAAATTTCGAGCTTACTGTTTTCCATAACAAGGATGCAGGTTGCAAACAGCTTACCCTAATCCCTTACAAAGTTGCAGGTTGTAATGTAGGAAGTTCCATATCGTGTTTGGTGTTTTCGAGTATGAAATAAAAATAGTTAGTCATTTAACTGTTTCTGAAGAGCTAGCACGTGGTACGGCAAAAAAAAATATATAATAATTATATTATATGTCAAAAATTTTAACAGCTGAAATCCGCGCTTATTTTGCGAAAAAGTAATGCTTCCAAGTGGGAATTCGCCATATAAAAATCATGGCATATGTAAGCAGGTTTGAAAGGGATTCTTTTCGTCTTACTCCCTTACTAACCTGATTGCATCTAAGCAGCGTTTTTTACTGGGCAGTCTGTTATATGGTTGCGAACTATTTGCTAAATGTAACGCTAATAGCACACGTCATCTTAATGTTGTATTCTTTGTAAGATATGTGTATGTGCTTAGGAGCAGGGACCCGAAATAACTGTTATTTTTTTTTTTTAAATATGCAATAGGTTATAGAAAAAATAACTGAAAAAAAATCTGTCCTGTAATAACAATTATAAATCACCCAAAAAAGTGTAGTCCTGTCCTAAACGTTATAAAAGATTTTTATTGTTTTTGGTCTTAAATAGCCACTAAAAAATACTTTTATTTTAGAATACCAATAGAATACCAAAATAATAAAAGTATATTATAATGGTTATGGAAGACCAAAAAAAAATAAAAATCTTTGGTAATGGTAATGGAAGACCAAAACAAACAAAAAAAATATTATGTTTATCGAAGACCAAAAAATAATTGGTTATTTGTAACTGTTATCCAGAAAACAGTTTTTAAAAATTCTTGAAATTGAATTATTATTTCAGGATTTTTTTCGATATTGATTATAACATTATATGTCCCTGTTTAGGAGGGTCAGTCATGTATCACGTTCTCAAGCATGTAATGTGCATGGTGCGTATATAAGCGTGCTCATAGAGCCAGGATGCCAATAAAATTGTGTCCGAGGCATCATGAATTGAGAGGATGGAAAACAAAAATTATGATATGAAATTCTGTTAATATTTTCCCACTCTAATTCTTTGCTAAGTAAAAAGAAACTGGATTTTAATCTAATCTATTTGAAAACCCGCATAAAACCGCAACTTTCCTAGCCACGAAAAAATCATTACGATTAGAAATAAAAAAAAAATCCTTTTTACTCGTTTGAACGATCAAGGGTCGGCGGGACCCGTCTTTCCGCTAGCTTCAGTGGTTGGGGAGGTTCTTGACCCCGACCGAACAAACCACACATCACTGGTTTTTATTACAGAGTCCCTGGTTAAGTGGTTGCTAAAAAAAAATGGTTATATGGACTGGTATTCTACACTATGGAATCCCCAAATGAAAATTAATTTAATAAAACTATTGCAAGAGTGAAATTTAAAACTGGGGGGTATTATATATGGAATTTCCAAGGATAATGCTGTTATATCCTTTGGGATCGCAACCCTCCACGACCTATGTCCTTCATTGTCCCTAAAATTTAGTAGAAGGACCCTAAAACGGTGTTAAATTTTCATCAACCTTAAAGGAAAAGTCGTAAAATTTCTATTCCAACATCATAAGTGATTTATTTACGATTTTAAATTCATTTATCTAACATTCTTAATTTAATTTTAAAATTATTTTATATTTAACAATATTAAGAGTTTTTTTTTCTTAATTAACTATAATTTCTAAAGGGTATAAATTCATGCTAACAATAGTTCAAGAAATATCAATAGAATTTATTAGATTAATATGTATTTTAATCCAGTATAAAAAAAAATATTTATAGGTATATTTTTGGATCTACAATTAGTAGATTTTTAAATATTTATCATAACGTAGATTTGCATGTAAAATAGCGGTATAATTTGCACAGGAAAAAATTTATTTTAACACGATCAATTAATATTAAAATTACTCCAAATATTCAAAATACACAAACGCGACCATAAATATAATATTCGGTATCAGTTCCGTAGGGTGCACGAATTAAATAAAAATTGATTGTTTATTTACATTAAGTTACAACATATTGTTGTCTCTTTTTATCTAAATGGGTTTATAGAGTGGAGATTTTTTTCTGTAAAAGCTTTTTTTTTTTTATATTTATTTTTTTCTTTCTTATTCCGAGGGAATAAGAAGAATCATTTTTGTTTCTTTTGATATTATATTTTGTGTAAAAGATTCATAAAAATTAGGATTAAATCAAATTGCTTCTTAAAAATAAAAATGTTAATTATTTTTATATCATGATTCGGATAGTACTCCAATAATTTAATTTTAAATTACAAACATAATTCGGTATAAAAAAATTATGTAAAATTATTTATATATAAAGCAAGTTGATTTAATTAATATTACTTTTTATATGATCATGTAAATCAAAATAATAAAATAATTAAGTAATGAAAATGATACTTTTTTAACTAATTTTAATTTTAAACGTGTAATTAATTTTTTACAACATTTTTAATATTTCTTTACTAAAATTTTGTAACTATTTTTATCTTTATTAAGTCTGTCTTTTGTTTTTCATTCTTTTCATTCTTTTCTTTTCTTTAAAAAGAAAAAAATCAAATTTCTTCTTCTTCTTTTTTATGAGAAAACAAATTTTATTTTCTTCTTCTTATTTTAAGCTTAAAGCTCTTTTTTCCAAATTTTATATTCTTTGTGTATCATGTTCTTACTTAAAATAAAACAACAATAAAAAATGTACCACTTACTTGCAGGCCGCCGAAAGATCTTCCATTGAACTGCGAGGGGAGTGGAGAGTAATCCAAATGCTCTGGTACTCGTTGAAGACGTTGTTGGTAGCTTTATTAATTCTGGTTTAACATGATCGTTGTTTTTGTAAATTATTTAATTTTTACAAAACCAATTTCTTTTCTTTTACACACTTCTTTGCTTTAACTTTTTATGTCACAGTGGTTTGGTTAGAGACAAATTTTACACAAAATCGAAATCTTATTTTTTTGTTATTGGTTTAGAATTTAGTTAATTTGTCTAGGACTTTTATTATTCAAATTTTACTCAAAATGCATATTAATTATTTTTAGATAATTTTATCCCCTTTTTCCAAATTTTAAAAATTTAATTTTGTTACTAGTTTGAAAAATTTAATTTGTTACCATTTTAGAAATGTAAATCGTTACAAATTGTACCTTTTGGTATCTTTTTTTTTCTTAAAATAAAAAAAATAAATTTACCACTTTTTAACGCTAAAACCACTGTGAGAACACTTCACTATTAAACCCACTTTGATATTGAAATTTGAATTATGTATTAAATAAAATTTGTCCACTTTCGGATCTTTTACTAAAAATTTTTTTATAGGGCTACATATATTTTCCCCTTAAACAATCACTTTTTGTTAGAATTTTTGCTTATTTTATTTTATAGTTTAATTTATTCTCAACCCGAATTTAACCGAATTTAATTTACGATTTAACCACTGTGCAATTTATACAACAATTTTAGTGCCATATTAAATTTAGGGCTTATTTTACTTATTATTTAAATTTTTAACACTATTTAAAAATTGCTACACTTTTTAAGTTTTTTAAATTATTTAGCAATTAATTACGTAATAACGTTTAGGAAATTTTATATAAAAAAAAATCTACAACATACCGATATGACTTAAAACTTCTCTTTTCACAAAATGCAATCGAAGGAATTTAATTAGATATTAATTTACGTTATTTTAATAATTTTAATAGTTTTTAGAAACTTTTAGGCAATTTTATGATTTTAAACACTATTTTTTAAAATTTTGCATGCTGTTTTTACGATGACGACGATTATATGATCCACTCGGTCAAACAATTAAAACTTTCATGTATGCCAAAAAAAATGGATCAACGGTACTCTCTCGCTCCCTTCGTTTTACGAGTATTCGTTCCTTTCCAAGAAGGAGAGTAGATTCAAACCAAAAAAATTTTGATAATCTGATAAAAAGAAATAAAACGAGTTCTAGTTTTGTGGACAAGAATAAAAAAATTTAACAATGTAATTTTTACCTTTTCTGCTATTCTTAAAAAGTTAGGATTGCAAATGTGCAAATTAACCCTCAAATGTGTCACAAGCCCGTAATGATGATTTTGTGTTTCTCGTAGCAATTTATGATTTTAAAGCCCGTATTTAAAATATTTTCGTCTAGAATGACTCGTATAATTTACGAATTAATTTTCCTCCAATTTTAATCCTTTCCGTAAACGAATAAGATTTTAGCCAGTTTTACCACGTATAATTTTAAAATCTACTCAAATTTAAGCGCATTAAAATACAAAACTTAATGACAATGTAGGGTTAAGTAACTTACTTTATCAAGAATACTTTGTGGTAATTCTGTGCTTAATAAAAAGCAATATTTTTAAATTGTGGCCAATAAAAATTTTAGAAAATCTAAAAACAATTATTTTTAATTATAAAAAAAATAAAATCGATTTAAAAAAATATCAAAATTACCTTAGTACAAGGATGATTTAAAAAGTTTAGTTGAAAATGTGAACTTAAAAATTGAAATTTTAACTTTAACTCTGATTTACCCTTGATGATGTTGCTGGTACCTCAGTTGAAAATGGAAAGAATTTATGGATATCTATTTTGGGCTTACATTACCTCTGTGAAACGTTCTCTTAACAACAACATCCGTTTCTATGACACTTGACATTTAAATTCGAAAATAGAGATACTTTCTACCAAACTTGGTAGCACTGACAAACCAAGTGTGGTAAGTTAACACATGAAAAGGCAAATTGCTATGCAACTTTTTCTGTAAAATTCTTAACTATCAAAGTTAAAACAAATTTTAAAAAAACACTATAATTTTTAATCAAATGTTCTGATTCTCATTTTAGGAAAACTTGAAGTGACGGTAAAAGTATATTACCAACGAAAGTTAATAATTATTTGGCAGAAAATTAGGCACAATTTTATAAAAAATGTTGATTTGACACAAATACAAATTGGCTTTTATTAATGAAAATTTTTTTATAAAACACAAAATCACAACTACCGGGATTGCATATTACAAAACTGGATAATATGTAGATCTTATCGAGCAGATTAGCCAGAAAAAAGACAATCACGGCTTAATATCTTTCCCGTGGTATGTCCCAACACCTTTTCCCTCGATATCCTCCAATATGTAATAACAATTTCCTAGCTTTTGTTTAACTCTAGCCTTTACAAACATTGGACTCAATTTCGCATTAAATTTCTGTTCAGCATTGCTCTGAGCAAAATTTCGCCTATAAACTTCCTGACCTACATTGTAACTAACTGGTCGGGCTCTCAAATTATATTGCCTAACATTTGTCTCATATGCTTTTTTAATATTCTCAGAAATTTGATCTCTCAGTAAGGACAATCTATCATCACGTTTAATTCTAAAATCTGGTTCGCCTAACAATTTTATATCACGTAACATTTTGTACGAAGATGCATGGGTCACCATGTCAAAACCATAAAGTGCATGGTAAGGTGATAAACCAATAGAGTTATGAACTGAATTTCTAAGTGCACAACTAATCGAAGAAATGTTTTCGTCCCACTCTCTATGATCCTTTTTTAGATAGGCTCTAATGGCCGCAATTATGGATCTATTGACCCGTTCTGATGCGTTACTTTGAGGTGAATACAACGCAGTATATGTATGGTTTACACCATATTCCGTTAAAAAGTGTTAAATTCATTACTTTTAAATTGGCTGCCATTATCGCTTATTACCACTTCTGGTATGCCGTAATGATGGAAAATTTGTTTTTCCATGAATTCCGTTATTACCGACGATGTAAATTTCCTTATTGGACAGAGCCAATGGTATTTGGAGAAGTGATCAAGTATGATCAACAATCCAATGAACCCTTTTTTGCTTCTCGGGTATGGCCCAAGTAAGTCAACATATAACCGTTGGAATGGCCTTACGGAAGTCGCCATTTTTCCCATTTCCGGTGTAAGTTTTTGGTTGGTTGCTTTCGTACTTTTACATATATCACAATTTCTTAAATATTCTCTAACATCTGTTGCTAATCTTGGCCAAAAGAAATGTCTTCGGACTAAATCTAATGTTTTGCCAATACCTCCATGTGCAGCTATGACAGCATCATGACACCTTTTTAAAATTTCGGGCTTGAGTTTTTCCGGAACCCATAATTTCCACGCATTTTCATCAACACCCTCGATACCTGTAGCAAAATTAGTTTTATGTATATAAATTTATCTATAACTTTTATATCTGGATACAGATTTTCATTTTCAGCAAATTTAGTTTTTAACGATACGTATTCATCATCCAGGAAGTGTGCAGAGTCTAGATCAATTTCCGGTCCAATAAGTTCTAACGATGCTATTTCGCATTCGTGCATTCGGCTGAGCGCGTCGGGTACAATATTTTCCTTACCCTTTCTATGGCTTATTGTAAACTTATATGCCTGAAGTTTCAACACCCACCGTGCTAATCTACCCTTCAGATTTTGTTGTCTCATCAGCCACACTAAACTGCTATGATCAGTAATGACTTCAAATTCTTGGAGTTCTAGGTAACAACGAAATCTCTCTATGGCTTCTATAGCCGCCAAACATTCTTTCTCTGTTACCGAGTAATTTCGTTGCGCTGCGTTTAATTTTTTTGACATGAACGCTATGGGGTTTTCTTCACCATTATCCCCTAACTGAACCAGTACCGCTCCTATTCCGAAATCACTGGCATCGCAATGAACATAAAACTTTTTCGAGAAATTTGGATTTTTTAATACAGGTGCACTAGTTAATAATGTTTTAATTTTGTTGAAGGCTTCGTTGGCCGCCTCTGACCATTCAAACTTTTTCTTTTTACAAAGTGCTTCTGTGATTGGATGTGTGACGTCAGCAAAATTTGAAATAAATCTTCTATACCAACCAGTTAAGCCGAGGAAACCTCTAACTTGTTTTAACGTTTTAGGGGTGGGCCAATTTAAGATAGACTCTATTTTCGCGGGGTCTGTCGAAATTCCGCCATCGCCTATAATATATCCTAAGTATGGTACACTTTTGACACAAAATTTGCTTTTATTTATATTTAAGGTTAAGTTTGCCTTTTTAAATTGTTCTGCTAGTCGCATTAAAATAGAAATGTGGTTTTCAAAAGTATCGGAAACGACACAAACATCGTCGAGATATCCGAAAACCGAATGTTTCAAGTCTGGTGGTATTATAGAGTCCATGAGACGACACATGGTTTGGGGAGCCGTGCATAACCCAAAAGGCATCACTGTGAATTGATACAGTGGTCTTCCCGGTATTGTAAATGCTGTTATTGGCTTGGACTCATCATCGAGAGCAATTTGCCAATACGCGTCTTTTAAGTCGATTTTACTAATAATGTTCGCTTTGGGTAACCTTGCAAAAATTCCTTCAATGTTGGGTAGAGGATACGCGTCTTTAGTGGTAACTTCGTTTATCTTTCGGGCGTCTAAGCATAGCCGAACTTTTCCTGGTTTTATCACCATCCTCATAGGAGAACTCCACGCGCTGGTGCTTTCCTCAATGACTCCTAAACTAAGCATTCTGTCCACTTCGGTGTACATAAGCTTTTCAACTGCAGGTGACACTGGGTAAAATCGTTGTTTTACTGGTCTGGCATTGCCTACGTCAATGGTATGTTTAATTAAAGAAGTTTTTCCTAACCCTTGTGATTCAAAACTTGGAAAAAATGTTTTAACCAACTCAAGATGTTGTTTTTGCATTTTGGTTAATGGAAAATCATCTGGGTCTACTTTTTCCGACTTAGAATTTGTATCCAAAGTTATTCCAGAGACAATATTTTTCAGCAATCCAAACGAACGCCAAAAATCTAACCCTAATATTAAACGAGTGTTTAAAGTGGGGATTATGTATAACACGATTTTATTTGTAATATTTCCATACGTCATTTCCGCTTCTATTAACCCTACAACGGGTTGAGGTTTACCATCTGCAGTATGAACTCTAGATCTAATCTTTTTATAACCTGGATGTTTTGAAAAATCTTCTGACGCTAAATCTTTGCCTATGCAACTTATGTTTGCTCCTGTATCCAGTAATCCTGACTCTAATGTATTAAAAACCTTAACTTCTGCATATAATCTATTATCCTCATTACAATCTATAATAGAAGATATCACTAAACGTTGCGTTTTCCTAACCTTTTTATAAAAATCTCTTAATCTCGCAGTAGATCTATTATACTTTCTAACAATTTTCTTATCTAAGTTCCTATCATTAAAATTTTATATCTCGCTTTTATATAATTTTTTAAACGTTCATGAAAAGGACGATTTTCATATAGCTTTTCATTTTTATTATCAATTTCATTTTCCTTATTACTTTTATCCTTACTATGTTCTAATATTCTAATCTGATTTTCTACTAATTCTCTATCCTTCACTTCATTTTCCTCATAATTTAATTCACTTCCTGTTTGCAAATCTATTTCGGAACTATTCGATTGTTGTTGATGTTGTAAGGACCTTTGTAGTTTTTTGCATTATTTGAGTTGTTAGCGCATTTTACACACTGGGGTTTGTAAACGTTTCGGAGACCACAACCGTAACAAAATATTTGACGATCTTTAAGGCACATATCCCAAAAGTGACCCTCCTCTTCACAATTCCAGCACTTAATTGGTTTATCCGACCTAATATTAATAGCATTTATTTCTAGACAATCTTCTGTATCTGCATCTGCAATATCCTCTTCTTGTTCTTCATAATTTGGCTGAGAATCTATTGCTGCAACTCGACGTTGTGGTTGACCAACTCCTGGATAACGATTAGTATTGTTACGCCGAAAAGCTTCTTCGCTGAGCAATTTCTCTCTCTGAAGACAAAGTTTTTTCAACTGGGCAATTGATCTTATCTCAACGTACAACAATTCATGGCGAATTTCTGGTCTGAGATTTCTCCTAACTATTTCTATTAATTCTTCATCATCTAAAGGGACGGCTAAACGATCTATAATTTCATTTATTGCATCATAAAACGATTCAAATGATTCTGACGGTTTTTGCTTTCTATTTTGTAACTCCTCACGTATATCAAAGGTAGTTCTAAAATCTTTAAACTCCTTTCTAAATTCTGGACAAAAACTATCCCACATTATTCTAGTGACTGTTTTGCGGTATCTCCAGTACCAAGTTCTGGCTTTGCCGATTAATAAAACGTGTAAATTTTTTCCAACACTATCGTCGAAATTACCATTAAATGTTTCCTCAACTAGGCATCTAACTCTATACAAAAACTCCTCACACCGTAAACCATTTAAAGACCCGTCGAATCTGAGATTCCAACTTTGTATAATCGTAGTTATTTTATCAGGATTCAATCCAATTTGATTCCTAACAGATCGAACGATATCTTGCTGATCCTGGCGATCATCTGCTTCCCGATTTAAAGAAGATTCTAGTTCAAAATTTTGTTGTTGATTTTGCATCACTTGTTGTTGCACTTGTGGTTGATGTTGAGTTTGGGGTTGTAATTGTAAATGTTGAGTTTGCAGTTGCTGATTCATAGGTGTTAATTGTAATGGACTGACATTAACTTGAGATAAAACACGATGTACTGTGGCTTCTATAACTTGAGACATTCTGTTTAAATTCCGATCACCACGTCTTCCGCGATTTGATCGGTTTGTTGTATGTGTAGAATTATAAATTTCTCGTGACGCATTTACATCATTGATCGAACTATGTAAATCGAGTAAAGGATCCTGACCGTTATTATTTGAAGCATGTGAATTTTGCGAAATGTTCAAAGTATTTTGTGTCGGGTTTGCGCGAGTAATTGGTCTTTTAACTGTGGACCCACGACCCCTACCGCGAATATTAGGACGCTTAGGCTTTACCGTTTGTTCATCGACAGGTGCAGAAAAATCCTTTTCGTCACATAACTTTTTGCAAATAGGGCACTCATGTGAATCTATCAACCAATTCGAGATACAACTCCTATGAAACATATGCTTACAAATTGTAGATACACATTCATTAGGATTCGACATATCCTGTTTACATAATGAACACACTAGACCTGCTGGTGGATCAGGTTGCAAAGATAAATCTTCTGTACTACGTACAACTGACATTTTAACTAAATGAGAAATGAAATGGCCTACAAAAATAACTGTGAAAAATGGTGAATTCCTATTAAAAATTTCCAACTTCCAGACTATTTGACACCCCCAAATATACCTGAACTGACCAGACTTTCAGTTACAATGAAACAAAAATTACTATTAAAATATTGAAATGAAAAATTTAATTAAATTAACAGTAATTTTTCTTAGAATTTTAAATCATTAAATTTATCAATCAAAATTTGAAGTAATAAGATTGGTATACGTGAAAGAGATTAAATTTACAAATCTAATAAATTTAAATTAATAACCTCAGCTTAAAGAAGAAGTTAAAATTTTAACTAAATACTTTTGACTGAGCAGTTATATTTGACAACAAGAAAAAAATTAATTCCGATATACGAAAATTAAAAGCAAATTTATAAATTTAAATTATTAAAATTATCTAAATATCATACAGACTTTCCTTATCTAAGGTTGATAAAATATTAACAAAATATGTATAAATTTACGAAGCAAATTTATCAAAATTTTCAAATCAAAATTTGAAAAAAAAATATAAAATTCCACATAAAATACTGATAAAAAAATACGGGGCTATTGCAATCTGACATATTGATTTTAATTTTCATAACACTTCGCGAAAAAGAATCATCTAACGGATTGGACTCGCCGTATACAGCAACATCTCAATATTTCCAGGAAAACTATCTAATTCAACGAAACTATCACAAAGATTTTAACCAATAATCCTCGGAATAACTAAAAGAACGCCTAATGCAAACAGAAATCGCAAAGGAACTCTAAAGTGCCTTCTGGTCGAAATCAACCCGTACATAAAACGACAGGTGTTCGAATTCCAAAAAAGGTTTTAAAATTTATTACGGTTCAACATGTTTAAATCAAAATAACGTCGTTTAGAAACCCGATAAATTTAAAATTCAATAAAACTGTAAACTTTTTCGTGCACACAGGAAATCCTGCTACACAGGAGCAAAACAAATTGTATATCAAAGATACCAATTGTTCAATAACTCCTCGGCTGAGACATGACCTTTCGACAGAAATATCCACCTTTCGGCACATAAACGATCGAAATAATCATGCCCCACGTTGGGCGCCATTTTTTTTGTAATGTGCATGGTGCGTATATAAGCGTGCTCATAGAGCCAGGATGCCAATAAAATTGTGTCCGAGGCATCATGAATTGAGAGGATGGAAAACAAAAATTATGATATGAAATTCTGTTAATATTTTCCCACTCTAATTCTTTGCTAAGTAAAAAGAAACTGGATTTTAATCTAATCTATTTGAAAACCCGCATAAAACCGCAACTTTCCTAGCCACGAAAAAATCATTACGATTAGAAATAAAAAAAAAATCCTTTTTACTCGTTTGAACGATCAAGGGTCGGCGGGACCCGTCTTTCCGCTAGCTTCAGTGGTTGGGGAGGTTCTTGACCCCGACCCGAACAAACCACACATCACTGGTTTTTATTACAGAGTCCCTGGTTAAGTGGTTGCTAAAAAAAATGGTTATATGGACTGGTATTCTACACTATGGAATCCCCAAATGAAAATTAATTTAATAAAACTATTGCAAGAGTGAAATTTAAAACTGGGGGGTATTATATATGGAATTTCCAAGGATAATGCTGTTATATCCTTTGGGATCGCAACCCTCCACGACCTATGTCCTTCATTGTCCCTAAAATTTAGTAGAAGGACCCTAAAACGGTGTTAAATTTTCATCAACCTTAAAGGAAAAGTCGTAAAATTTCTATTCCAACATCATAAGTGATTTATTTACGATTTAAATTCATTTATCTAACATTCTTAATTTAATTTTAAAATTATTTTATATTTAACAATATTAAGAGTTTTTTTTTCTTAATTAACTATAATTTCTAAAGGGTATAAATTCATGCTAACAATAGTTCAAGAAATATCAATAGAATTTATTAGATTAATATGTATTTTAATCCAGTATAAAAAAAATATTTATAGGTATATTTTTGGATCTACAATTAGTAGATTTTTAAATATTTATCATAACGTAGATTTGCATGTAAAATAGCGGTATAATTTGCACAGGAAAAAATTTATTTTAACACGATCAATTAATATTAAAATTACTCCAAATATTCAAAATACACAAACGCGACCATAAATATAATATTCGGTATCAGTTCCGTAGGGTGCACGAATTAAATAAAAATTGATTGTTTATTTACATTAAGTTACAACATATTGTTGTCTCTTTTTATCTAAATGGGTTTATAGAGTGGAGATTTTTTTCTGTAAAAGCTTTTTTTTTTTTTATATTTATTTTTTTCTTTCTTATTCCGAGGGAATAAGAAGAATCATTTTTGTTTCTTTTGATATTATATTTTGTGTAAAAGATTCATAAAAATTAGGATTAAATCAAATTGCTTCTTAAAAATAAAAATGTTAATTATTTTTATATCATGATTCGGATAGTACTCCAATAATTTAATTTTAAATTACAAACATAATTCGGTATAAAAAAATTATGTAAAATTATTTATATATAAAGCAAGTTGATTTAATTAATATTACTTTTTATATGATCATGTAAATCAAAATAATAAAATAATTAAGTAAGAAAATGATACTTTTTTAACTAATTTTAATTTTAAACGTGTAATTAATTTTTTACAACATTTTTAATATTTCTTTACTAAAATTTTGTAACTATTTTTATCTTTATTAAGTCTGTCTTTTGTTTTTCATTCTTTTCATTCTTTTCTTTTCTTTAAAAGAAAAAAAATCAAATTTCTTCTTCTTCTTTTTATGAGAAAACAAATTTTATTTTCTTCTTCTTATTTTAAGCTTAAAGCTCTTTTTTCCAAATTTTATATTCTTTGTGTATCATGTTCTTACTTAAAATAAAACAACAATAAAAAATGTACCACTTACTTGCAGGCCGCCGAAAGATCTTCCATTGAACTGCGAGGGGAGTGGAGAGTAATCCAAATGCTCTGGTACTCGTTGAAGACGTTGTTGGTAGCTTTATTAATTCTGGTTTAACATGATCGTTGTTTTTGTAAATTATTTACTTTTTACAAAACCAATTTCTTTTCTTTTACACACTTCTTTGCTTTAACTTTTTATGTCACAGTGGTTTGGTTAGAGACAAATTTTACACAAAATCGAAATCTTATTTTTTTGTTATTGGTTTAGAATTTAGTTAATTTGTCTAGGACTTTTATTATTCAAATTTTACTCAAAATGCATATTAATTATTTTTAGATAATTTTATCCCCTTTTTCCAAATTTTAAAAATTTAATTTTGTTACTAGTTTGAAAAATTTAATTTGTTACCATTTTAGAAATGTAAATCGTTACAAATTGTACCTTTTGGTATCTTTTTTTTCTTAAAATAAAAAAAATAAATTTACCACTTTTTAACGCTAAAACCACTGTGAGAACACTTCACTATTAAACCCACTTTGATATTGAAATTTGAATTATGTATTAAATAAAATTTGTCCACTTTCGGATCTTTTACTAAAAATTTTTTTATAGGGCTACATATATTTTCCCCTTAAACAATCACTTTTTGTTAGAATTTTTGCTTATTTTATTTTTATAGTTTAATTTATTCTCAACCCGAATTTAACCGAATTTAATTTACGATTTAACCACTGTGCAATTTATACAACAATTTTAGTGCCATATTAAATTTAGGGCTTATTTTACTTATTATTTAAATTTTTAACACTATTTAAAAAATTGCTACACTTTTTAAGTTTTTTAAATTATTTAGCAATTAATTACGTAATAACGTTTAGGAAATTTTATATAAAAAAAAATCTACAACATACCGATATGACTTAAAACTTCTCTTTTCACAAAATGCAATCGAAGGAATTTAATTAGATATTAATTTACGTTATTTTAATAATTTTAATAGTTTTTAGAAACTTTTAGGCAATTTTATGATTTTAAACACTATTTTTTAAAATTTTGCATGCTGTTTTTACGATGACGACGATTATATGATCCACTCGGTCAAACAATTAAAACTTTCATGTATGCCAAAAAAAATGGATCAACGGTACTCTCTCGCTCCCTTCGTTTTACGAGTATTCGTTCCTTTCCAAGAAGGAGAGTAGATTCAAACCAAAAAATTTTGATAATCTGATAAAAAGAAATAAAACGAGTTCTAGTTTTGTGGACAAGAATAAAAAAATTTAACAATGTAATTTTTACCTTTTCTGCTATTCTTAAAAAGTTAGGATTGCAAATGTGCAAATTAACCCTCAAATGTGTCACAAGCCCGTAATGATGATTTTGTGTTTCTCGTAGCAATTTATGATTTTAAAGCCCGTATTTAAAATATTTTCGTCTAGAATGACTCGTATAATTTACGAATTAATTTTCCTCCAATTTTAATCCTTTCCGTAAACGAATAAGATTTTAGCCAGTTTTACCACGTATAATTTTAAAATCTACTCAAATTTAAGCGCATTAAAATACAAAACTTAATGACAATGTAGGGTTAAGTAACTTACTTTATCAAGAATACTTTGTGGTAATTCTGTGCTTAATAAAAAGCAATATTTTTAAATTGTGGCCAATAAAATTTTAGAAAATCTAAAAACAATTATTTTTAATTATAAAAAAATAAAATCGATTTAAAAAAAATATCAAAATTACCTTAGTACAAGGATGA
Source organism: Delia radicum (assembly GCA_021234595.1). Taxonomy (NCBI): domain Eukaryota; kingdom Metazoa; phylum Arthropoda; class Insecta; order Diptera; family Anthomyiidae; genus Delia; species Delia radicum. Next base: position 143,599,321 of record CM037853.1, on the reverse strand, counting down.
TTTAAAAAGTTTAGTTGAAAATGTGAACTTAAAAATTGAAATTTTAACTTTAACTCTGATTTACCCTTGATGATGTTGCTGGTACCTCAGTTGAAATTGGAAAGAATTTATGGATATCTATTTTGGGCTTACATTACCTCTGTGAAACGTTCTCTTAACAACAACATCCGTTTCTATGACACTTGACATTTAAATTCGAAAATAGAGATACTTTCTACCAAACTTGGTAGCACTGACAAACCAAGTGTGGTAAGTTAACACATGAAAAGGCAAATTGCTATGCAACTTTTTCTGTAAAATTCTTAACTATCAAAGTTAAAACAAATTTTAAAAAAACACTATAATTTTTAATCAAATGTTCTGATTCTCATTTTAGGAAAACTTGAAGTGACGGTAAAAGTATATTACCAACGAAAGTTAATAATTATTTGGCAGAAAATTAGGCACAATTTTATAAAAAATGTTGATTTGACACAAATACAAATTGGCTTTTATTAATGAAAATTTTTTTATAAAACACAAAATCACAACTACCGGGATTGCATATTACAAGCAGGATCTTTAAAGTATCCTTAATGAATATACGAGTTCTTACGTTCCTTCATAAGATAATTTACACGAAGATGTCGAGTTATCTGTTTGATAAAATTCAGTTTGGAAGACTTGAAAGTTGTAAGAGGCTAATCCCTCTGACACATCATATTCTTGTCTCGAAACATCTGTTTTATAAAACCACTATGAGTCTTTGGAACACATTACCATACACCCTCAAAACAACCAGTAATGCAACGCACTTTAAAAAAACGTATTTTTCAGTACTTCAGTAGTTTTATATCTATTGTTTTAATAATATTTTGTTTTACTATTGTTTATTGTTTATTAATGTTTTGTAAATTAGTCTTCTTTTGACAAGGAAACTTTATATTTAATTTAAATGTTATAATTTAATTTTAGTTCATAGTCCTAAAGCAGTTATCATTGTGATCCATTTGTATAATTCGTTCCTGTACTATAATTATAAGATTCAATCTAGTTGTGCAAGACAGCAATAATAAAAACTTCGTAGCAAATTTTATGGGAAATATATGAACAAATTTTTTTTAAGAAACCATATCTTTATTTTTTTAATTGTTTAACTATTGCTGTTTATATTGATTTCTAAAGAAAACCCTTACGATTATTTCAGCATGGTTGCTTTTCGTATAGAGCTTTTTTTTGCTATTTTTAGCATTTGAAGTATTTTTTTTTAAATGAAAGTTGAAATTTTAATATAACATGTTGTTGGTTTATCAAAAAATATTTTAAAACACCAATTTAAACTTTGATTCTTATGGAAAACGATTTCTCTATTGCGCATTTGTTTGACTGACGAAGTTCCAAGGAACAAATTTTATTCTTAGTATCGATTTTAATAAAAAGTTATGAAATTTCAGTTTTTTTTTTTTTTTAATTTAGCACTGTTTAAGCGATTAAAACATTGTTTTTAGAACTGTTTTGTGGTTGGGTAGAAATATATTAGTTTTTGAATTAAATAATTTTTTTTTAATTTTCACCCATAATGAAAAAAAACGATGTAAAGTAGGTAAACTTCAATCAAACTAGTTTCTCGAAACCCGTTAGGGCTTTGGTTTACTGATAGTCAACTTTTATTTCCCGTTGGTCTGATTAGGGATACAAAATTTTTGTTGCACAGTATAATCATCCTTGCAATATACGCCTTATATCATTTTAGGATGGACATCGTGATGATGCCTCATTAGATGGTCGTATGTCTGACGACATTAAAATGATACATACAAATGGTTCCATGTCGTCACGTGATAGTTCACCGGCCATGGATAACGATGAATTACAACAACAATCACAACGGGCTTGTATCGTACGAACATTAAGCATTGTAAGTATATATAATCTGTTATGCTCCCATATAGCGTAGGAACACAATACATAAATTATTTTAATTGCCCGAATAAAAAATATTATATAATCTTATATAATGTGATCCAGTTTTGCAAATTTAATATAGTTAAGTACGACAAAATGTATAGAGAGGCACATTTAATTGTATATTAGAATATGTTATACCATACATTATTAGACGTGCACTCTATACCTGGATTGGCAGAATTAAATATATAAGATTAAAATATGAGATTAAGCAAATCAACGTAAAAAAAGTTTTTTTTTTTATTAAGTTGTGGAATAGTGAAGTTTATGGTTTGAATTCCATAACATCTAACTCAAAATTTTAATACCAACTCGAAACTTTTCCTTGAAAATATCTATAGAAATTATCTTAAATGAACATCACAATTTAATACATCAAACTCCAAAATTTTAGTTTTCCATATAAAACATTTTAGTGTGACTTAACATTTTGTTAGCGTTAAATTTAAGCTTGGCTCTTAAAAATCGGAGCATAATATCTTGCCCCCTGTTTTCAATTTAACAAATTAATTTCCAATTGATTAATCGAATCCAATGATATCAAACTCAATGTAATATATTCCATTTACATACAATACGATATACTATTTTTCGGATCAAATAGTATTTAAATTAGAAATATGGCTATATCGAATTTGATACATTTCATTGTTGCATCATTTTAATTTTTTTAATCGGGTAATTGAAATTTTATAAAAAAAGTAAATAATATAAATTAAGTGAAAATAATTGAAAGCATGGATAATAAAATGCAATAACGAAACGATATATATTTATATGTGCATAAACAAATTGTTTTACAAATTAAATGAAAACATATATATTTATGCTTTAATATGTTTATACAATTTGTTCATCTATCTTTTCATTTTCCCCACTATGCTTTGCAAGGAGGCAACCTCAGTTCATACTCCCACTACAGCGGCCACATTGAGTTTAATACCCACTAGTTTGGCTTTAGGTTTGAACACTACAGCATCAGCAAAAACTGCAGCTGCTTTAGCACCACAATAGACATCAACCTACTCAATATATATGGATGCGAATGGATGTTCTCCAAAATCCAAATGTTGAAAAATACTAAAACCACAAAAAAAAAAAAATACAACAAATAACAACCATCAACATACAAACAATGATAAACAACAGCAACAAAAAACAATTTGTTCGCACTTTTTTAACGGTGTATTCAAAAAAATATTTGGCGGACAATTGCTGAGGCTGATGTTAAAACTACAAAATACAGCTGCCAGACATACAGCCAACAATATGAACGAACGTCAAGATTATAAATAATTTAAGCCTTCAGTTGCAGTTTTTGAACTTAAAATCTATACAATGGTAAATATATTAACAAATTTTCGTTTTTGCTGCATTTTTTATACCACCCGGTTAAAAAAGTTCGTATATATACAAATATGCTCATATATGGTTGTATATATGGGCGAATATGTACATATATGTTCTATATATGGGAATATATGGAAGTAAATGTTTTACTATAAACCCCGCGTAAAAAAACTTGATTTAAAATTTATATTATGAAACACATATATAAACTTTATCCGAAATATGGTTCTATTAAATTGTATCTCTTTGGATCTAATTATTTTTAATTAGATACAATCTAATAACAACTTATCCAATTCAATCAGAGTTTTGTCTAGATATTATTACATCTAATTTTATACAATTAGATATAATTATATACAATTAGGTACATAATAATCCAAATATATTTTAAATAAAATATATTAAGTACATATATGTATTTGATCTCCACAAATCGGGTTCAAAACGCAAAATGTATGCCTGAAATTTGTAAATAACTTAAATCTCATTTATATTTTTCTTGTTTGCTTTAATTTAATTAAAAAAATTTAATATTAAAAACGACTTGTTCTTAGTAATATAAATCGATTTCGCAACCTTGTAAACCGTTTTCGTAAAATATTTTTGCGATTTTTTAATTATATAGTTACATAGAAATCGACTTAGAAAATGTTTACAGTTTTTGGATAATACATAATTATATCTAAAATTATAGATGAGGTTTTTGTTGTTTGTGTTATATACCCAAATAAAAATTATATAAAACGATATATTCTTTAATATAAAAATATATTATCAATAAAAAAAGCATATGCATCAATATGTATTTATATATAGTAATATTATAAATTGTTTTACCAAAAAAATTCATGTATAATCACATCCAATCATGTGTAAAAAATAATATTCTGATTTTTATATATGATAATACATGGTTGATAAATTTAATTAAATTTTTATGAAATTAGATATAACCCAATACATAATTATATATAATACAGACATCAAAAACGTCGTCTGTTATTTTAGACAAAGTTATATATAATCCAAAACTAAAAAAGTTTCCTAACTCAGTTTCTATGTAACTAGATATAATTCAAAAAAACGCACAATATTTTACGAAAATAGTTTACAATTTTGCGAAATCGATTTCCGTTACGATTTCCATAACAAACCCTAAAGCAAAATTTTTTAGAACAGATTACCTATGAACCTATTCTAGAACACCTTTTACCATCGGTTACGTGGAACCGTTTATAGAACAGGTTGGTGGGAGTCAAATTGTAAGATTTCACTGTCCCAAAATTAGTTATATAACTGATTCTAGAACCAGTTCCAAAGCAACTTCTACTAGTTTGGAGGTAAAGAATTGTTAATTACTGAAATTCTTTATCCAATTCATATTGACTCTAATTCATATATATTTTTTGTAGCACCTTCATAAATATCATTTAAAATGAAGTGCACCAGCAAAGAATCCCTAATATATTCGGTACCCTCCTTGTAAGTAAAATAAGTACATTTTTTTGTTAGGACCTCACAGATGGAAATACTAAAAACTTTCAATTAGTATATATTGCTGATCTTTAAGTTCACATTTTCAATTAAAATTTTTGGGCTCAAGACCATAATTTATTTAATCTAACTATTAAATAAAAAAATTATAATATTAATACTGTGCACAATGTTTTAATTAATATGGCCGTATTATACTTTATTTTAAAGTTGTTTAACGTTTTCACTACCGTCTTTCTGTTTGTGGATATATTTCTATATTGACTTCAGATTCTTGTTAAGTGTCCTTTAATTTCAGTGAATGAGGTTTACATGCATGACCCCCGACCATCCTACCAATGAAAAAATGGCACCGAAAATCTGGTTACTAGGTGAAGCTACGTGCCAAATTTCGACATTCTAGCTTTCTTAGTTTACGAGAAACATCAAAGGTTCATTAAACAAATTGGACTTTCTTAACATATATGACTTATTTTTTTCAATTCTTAATATCTTAGTGCACTTATTTAAACAAAATATAAAGCTTTATTGGATTATCAAAATTGTTATATTTACAAATGCGTACAATATAGTGCACAAGGGTAGTGAAATGGTTAAAATGTGATATTATCGGCAAATATTTCGCTCTGATACGGTGATAAACAAGATGCTGGCGCTAACATACAAAATACACATGTTTTGCCATTTGGAACAAATATTTTTTCATCACAATTAAGACTTTTAAATAAAATATTGCTATTTTAATAAAATAGCTTTAAAACAAGTTTTCTAAAAAAGATAATGTCTTTTTGAACGTATATGCATGGCCATATAAAATCATATATGAACAGATATGACCATATTTGTCCAAATATGGAAATGTAAGTTATTTTTTCTAGTATGTACGAATATGGATGACCATATATGACATATAAAAAAATATATGTGATCAAGTGTGATCTTTTTAACCGGGCAAATAACAAAAAAAAATGTAAAAAACAAATTATTGTTTTTGTTTGCATTTCGACTTAACAAAATATACATGCAAATATTATATAATATGGTGGCACTTAATTTAAATAAATATTAAAAATGTTTTATTTTTTGAAATTCTTTTTAAACAATTTTGTTCAATGACAAACTCAAAGCCAATTAATTTCATAATTGATTAATAAAATATATGATCAATATTACATATGATGATTATTACGTATGAAAATATTAATGTGGTTATTCACTTACAGAACTAATTGACTATTATTTTATTATTCAACAAAACATGTGAGTTACACTGAGAGAATTATCGGCATGATAACAATGAATTTTTGCATTAGACCTATGATATGTCACAGAAATTCGTCCATTGAGTCTTTTTATTAAATTAATGAAGATTTTCATAAAATTTTATTAAAAATTTAATTAAATTTATTAAAAAGTTCAGTCGCCTAAAGAAAAAGTTTCATAAAAATTATGAAGCTTTTTCATAAATTATAAGAAATTTTGCATTCACTTTATAAATAAAAATTTCATTAAAACTCGTCCAAGAAAATTCTCTTTATGTAGTAGAAACCAAATATACAAAAATATACTACAGCAAAAACTTATCTTTAAATGAATGTTAAATTGTATATAAACAACTAACAAAAATTGGAAAATATCTAATGAAAAAGCTTAAATTTAAGTTGACTTTCAAGTGAAATTATTTCAAATATGTACACTCAGATGAAAGTGTCATCATATTGATGATATTGCTTCATTAATCGTTCATGTCATCTACTACTCAATATATTCAGGAAGTTTTAAAAATATGATCAAAAGTTTCATAGAAATTTATGACAAAAGATTCATAGACCTTCATAATTTCATAAAACAGTTTCATAAACTTTGTGAAAAGAAGTTTAGCTTTTTATTAAACCTTTTATTTGAAATTTAGAAAAAGGCTAAACCATAATTGACTTAAGTAACTTATATTCGTATGAAACGAAAATTTGGAAATACAATTATTTAACCAATAAACCGTTAAAGCTTTTTTGACTAAAACTCGTGGACTTAGGTCACCAAATACAATTATGTTTCAGCCTTTATGCTTTTTTAAACTCTAAAGGTAGCAGAAATTATTTGAAACTCTCATTAACCTTCCGTCCTCACACTGGGTTATAACACACCAACAACAGTGTTAAATGCGTCCCAGCAAAAAATAGTGCTTCCGGAAGGCATTATTTAATTACGAAGCTCTTCCAAAGCATATCCAGAATACATGATTATTGTTCGCGATGTACCACTTGGCATGTCTCTTTTAAGCAGGTGAAAAGCGCTTATTTCATGTGCTCTTAGAAGCAATAAATTCATGTCTTCTTAGGCAATAACAAGCCCTTTTTTGTATGTTGACAACATTAATACTTCATGGTATGCATTCTTTATTGCTTCATTGTATGCATTATTCACTGCTTCAAAGAAAGCATTTTGAGAAGCATTATAGAATGCCTTCCGTAATTGCTTTATAGGATGCAAGGCGGTGAAGCGCTATTTTGGAAGCATAACATGTAGTTACTGCTTACAAATCCAGTTAATTTTTTGCTGGGGTGTAACAAAAAATATGTGTGACGACGGAAGGTTAAATATTGTTTTATGTGCTCTTAATTTTAAATAGAATTTTTTAAATACGATATAGGTATCATTTATATGAAAAGTATTATAATATTTATGAAACATTTAATAAAAATGTATAATACTTTTATAGAAATTTATGATATATTTAATAGCATTTATGAATCACATTATAAAAAGTTATGAAAATTCATATTTATGGAACATTTTATAAACATGAAGAAGCCTATCATCAATTTGCCTTCTTATGAACCAGCTCCATTGTATGTATAAAGTGCTGCATTGTACGAAAATCAATAAGTTTTTCTTCATATTTATGAAGTTTTCATAAGTATGATGAAACTTTTTCTATGAGTGCAGGAAAACATTTAAAGTTTAGAAGCTGTACAATACAAATTTAATTGTGTTGACTGAACACAGAGAAAACAAATTCATTGTGGTAAACAAGAGCGGATCTACAAGAAAGTTTTGAGATGGGAAGTTGGAGCTATATGATAAACTTTTCTAGTCTCATTAACATTTTAGTGTTGATCTTTTTTATTTGAGTGAGGAATTATCTCATAATTATTGTGAAGTGAACGTAATTTTCGAAAAATCTTAAAAACATATTTATATTGACAAAAAAAACCTTGATAGTAAAAAACAACGAAAGGTAGAAGCTAAAGATTGTCTTATTTGTTCCAAGGACATACAGGATTACAATGGGATACCTCTAAAGGGCACCCTATTAACACATTTAGAATAATATGTAGGTAAAGACCATTGCAATTGTAATTGAAAACAAATGAAATTTCACTTAAAGAAAGGACGACTTACATTTCATTTGGTTTTTAATGTTCAAAAAATGACTAACAATTGTAGTAAAAATGACAATTTGTATTAACAATTGTAGTATTTTTTTTTCATTTTGTAAATAACAAAAAACAACTGTAAAAAATGAATGTAAAATCATAAAACAGTCATTTAATGTTAGTTGTTTATTTAAATGAACTACAAGATTAGTAAATATTTTATTTGTTCTACAAATGACTGTCATTTACGTTAAAAACAAAGAAACTGTATTACAACCCAAGCAACTACATATTTGTAAAGCAGAAGTTCCCTGAAAACTTAAAGTCGGATTTAATGAAATTTGATAATAAGATTATAATAAGTTGTTTGTCGCAAAGCCTTTAGGAATGAAAATTTACCAAATATACTAAAACATTGTGCTTGATAGTCTGGGCACCAACATATTTTATATACAAAAAATTTATTCGATCAATGTCAAATCTTCAAAAAATATTTCTCTACGAAAAATTATACTTTTCGAAAACTGAGATATTTATTATTCATATAAAAAGTTTGTGCGGTCGGAGCTAAGCTGGCAGGAATTTTGTTTTGGCACAAAATCCTCCTAACTAATCTTAAGATAAGTAAAATTCAACATAACTGTGAATGTAAAATTTGTATGAAAATGTTTTCGGTTAATTTATTTTTTTATTCAATATAATATGTATACAATAAAATTTGTAACGCCTCAGCGCCATAAAGACTTTGTATAAATGGCAACTTGCTAAATGGCAACTTTGTATATATTGCATATATAAGATATAATTAAATATTATATTTTCAAATTTTACATTATTTACAATACTTTGAAATTTAAATAAATAATATTAATAAAATAATATTTTACACTAGAAGTGTTTAAACCTTACGAGGTAAAAGATCTTTGATGGATTTTTTAAATGTAGACTAAGCTTGCATATTACGAATATTGATTGCAATTGAGTATACTCACTTGGTCCAACATAAGGAATTAGTTATTTTGTTAACTTGAAACGACATCTTACAGTATTCAAACTTAGAGCATGTCTGGTATTTCATCGAGTGTGTAATATATTTTGAGTGAACTGCGTGAAATCACAAACATCTGCTCCCCTAATTGTTTTGAAAGCGTACGTTTAAAACTTTTTGAAAGAAGAACTGGAAGAATATTTTTCAAATAAGTTTAAAGTTGAAAATCTTAGCGGAAGATGAAAAAACTAGCTTTAGAGCTAAGCAGATTGAAAGGACTTTAGTGAACTGTTTATTCTGCAGCCATAGGTAATTGGAAGATAAGTCAAATGAGAAAAAAAACATAATTTTTATTTTTAATAAAAATTATATCAAACTTAAATGAGAATGTTTAAGTGATGATATAGCAGAAGCATTTTAACATCAGAGTTAAGTTTATTTTTGAATTTATACAAAATACCAATTCAAGATGAAATTTTAGCTTTTAACAAGTTATATGCTCATCACAGAACAAATTGTGTTTTAATTGAATACCTCAATAGTTTACCACCTTTGATTCAGTTATAGAAGTTCCATCAATATGAACCACCATCTCTCCAGTATTCTTTGATCGGTATGGTTAAAACCTAACGAATTTAGTTTTTATTTACATTCAAAACATGTGGATTTATTCGAGGAAAATTCATTTAAAACATCCGCAACATATTCAATTTGAGTTTCCAAAATTGTTGGTATTTATATCGATAAAAAATGCATACATCGTCAGCATATATATACAACTTTCCATTAAAATTTAAGTTTTTATATCTGTTGATAAATTTTTTTAATAATAATGGTAGAACACTTCCCTGTGGAACTCCACATTTGACTGGACACTTATTGAACAAATTGCATTCGGTTTATTAAATACTGACGAAATATTTCCACGGTTTTGTTTGTTATGCCTAATACTGTAAGCTTTTTAAACAAAATGTTATGATTTATGAGAGCAAACGCTTTTGTATAGTCAAAAAATATTTCTTCAACACCACTGTGGCCTGCATCAAGCTCTCCATAAATGTAATCAATAACATTAACTACTGATTCTTCTTTTTATCACTTATGAATCACTAACAAGTTTTTAAAAGGGGAGAAACTCAATATAACGGTTTTACCAAAATAAAACGAAAAATCAACAAACAGTTATTTAACAGTTTACAGTGTGATAGTGATAACATATACTTTAGAAAATTGTATTATTTAAAACAAAATTATGAAATATGTGTGGGCTATTTCAAATTTTTTGAGCACCTGCTGAAACCGACATACTATGGCTCTTATTTCATTAAATTTTATGAATTGAAAGAAACGTTGTACAGAGTTTGGATGACTATACTTGAAGGATATGACGTGCAAAGTTTTACGTTGAAAAGTCTTCACCTTAAGAATTGGTGGTAATCTAAAATTGGAAAAATTAAAAAAACGACTTGAAACTTGCAAGAGTTTTTTCATTCATTCCGTTTTCTTTGTAATAGTTTTTAGCTTACAGATCCAAACCAATACAAAATATAGTCACTAAACTTGGAGGATATATCCACAAAAAAACATTTTTTGATATCGCTAATGGGTGAAAAGTTGAATGGTGGTTTACAAGTGAAACCAAAATTTTCCGAATTTTGAACTTTTTGAAGATTGTAAATAGGGTTTTTGCGCCGTTTAATAAAAATGAGTTTTAATCGCAGA
>CM037853.1:143549160-143588340 GCA_021234595.1 Delia radicum | reverse complement strand
TTTAACAATATGGTTAATAAAACTGATAGTTTTAATCATAGAAACGAAAATGTAGGGAAATGTAGCACGATGTAGTACTTCATAATCACTCACCATCTTTTTAATTTTTTAAAGGGCAACTCACTTGAAAAAAAAAACGGATTCGAATTTTATTTATAAAATCGTTATTTTACATCGTAGAAGTCCAGAATTTTATGTAAAAATAAATCTTTAAATATGAAACCAAAAGTGAGCGAAAAATAAGATCAAATACTACAAAAAGGTCCGATTTGGATTTAATGTGCCCAATTGTAAAGGAGGAGTAACGATTTTTAAAAATAAATTGTGTAGTCACCAATTTTATTACACGGTGAGCATCAGTACACTAAAGTAGAATACTTCAAGTGTAAGAATTAGTTCGTTAGTTAGCTATAAATTTCCTTAAATATGAGCAGATTCAAATGATTTAAACTTTTGGCAATCTGCTTGATGATATTAGTCTTACTGTCCAATTATTATATGTTCACTGACATTAAAATTTTAATTTTTCGGAATGACTTTTGGGGTTTTTGGAAAAGCGGCAATTTTTAATAGTGATGTGTGAAAAAATGCCAAAAAGTTTTTTTTTGAACTTTGTCTTAAAAATTGGGAAAACTTTAGAATTTTTATTTTTAAGATTAACATTAATAATATTCGAGTTCGTTATCATTTCCAATAAAGCATAAATACTACCTTAAGATGCCAATTAATTGACCCCAAAACAATCTAAAAAATATGTTTTTTTTGCGAATTAGAAATTGGTCATACAAAAAGCCGATTAGTCGACTTTTCCTTGGGAAAAAGTCAATATCAACAAAGTTTTAGTAAATTGAAGTGTGTTTTTCTAAAAAATATCGTTTTTAAATGATTCCTGTTCAATTGTGTACTTTCTATATTTTCTCCAAATTAAATTCTCACGAAATTAATTTTTAAAAAAAATTTGAAAACTTGTACTTCAGATTGAATTTTCTGAAAGTTTAGATGTACAATGGGTGGGTTTTTTGATTAAATAGATTAAATTAACATTATGCGCTAAAATTTTGTAAATTCGTATATTCACAAAATAGAAATGCAAGGGAAGTTAGTATTTTAATTACAAGGATATCCTACATCCTTCACCCAATTGCAATAAATTGATAATTTTCTTAAACCTCAAAGCCCATACTTTGAAACCATATTAAAAATTGTTTGTCTGCTGGAAAAGTGTTATTATTGTGCTTTAACAAAGCACGTCAATAAGTCAAACTCCGAGTTTTTTTATTTAAATAAAAATTTTGCTTTTAATAAATTAAAAATATATATATTTGAATTTTCGTTCGTTCAACATTTTTTTAATCCAAGTTTTAAGAAATTTTAATTGAAATTCGCAAAAATAATAAATAATTGTTGAAAACTTATTGTTCACTTCATGACTTATTGGAAATCACAACAAACAAATTATTTATAAAATCAATGCAATTTATCCTTTCATTTCTACTTTTTAATATGCTATGCATCCTTCGATGCAGTAAAGCAGCAATAAACGTATTTACTGCTTGTCCTTTACTGCGGCGAATGTGTTGTTATTGCACTTCAATAAGCCAAATTCCGAGTTTTTAATTTTTTTTTATAAATATTACTTTTAATAATTAAAAAATATTTCAGATTTCAGATTGTAGATTTTTAAAGTCTGTAATTTCTACAAAAAAAAATCACTTAACCTTTTGCGGATAATGATCCGCCGAAGCAATTTTGAATTTTTCATGATTTTCGTGATCTCTGACCTAACAATAGTTATGTAAAAAAATTGGTTCGCTAGACCCTCATTTCGGATGGCGAATATAAATGCCAATTGTCGACCACACAGTTTTTAGAAATTTTTTAAATCGGTCTAACGGTTTTCAACGTATTTCCACTTGATTTGCACTAAAAATATCGTCTTTACACTAATAGAAATAAACCTGAAAAAATAGCAGAAAAAGCTACTAAAAATTACCTTGTAGAAAAAACTGCTAAATTTAGAAGATTTGTTTTGCTAAATATTAATAAAATAAGAACAGCAAAAATAAATCTGTTAACATTTTATTTTGAATTGTCAGGTTTGAATTCATAATTAAATGTTACTATTACAAATAGAAAACACTAATTGTTAATAAATGTAAGAGAAGATGGAACAAATCTTGGGAGATCACCGCTAGAGGGAGTGCCGCACTTTCGACCTAAGCGAGATTTTTTTCATCTTCTCTTACATTTATTAACAATTAATGTTACATTTAGTTATAATCTCAAACCTTGAAATTCAAAATTAAATGCAATTTTAAAAGATCAACAATACATACAAAATTTTTAAATATGTTAACTTTACAAAATTTTAGTTATATTTGATGTGAATTTTAGCTCTTTGCTGTTTTTACAGGTTTATTTCTATGAGTGTAGAAAATATTGTAATAATATAAAAATATATAAAACCGTTAATCCAATTTCAAAATTTTTTAAATATTCGTACTTAACATGACAAAATTATTTTAAAATAAAATGTCGCAAAGCACAGTTTTATTACAGCAGTTTGAGAAAATTTAAAAAAAATCGAAAATTTTGTTGGCGGGGCTCCACGGGTTAATGCTATCAGATTTTTTTTTCTAAATTTGCACCAAATTACTTCTAAAACCAAGTTCTAAAATACTCGAAAAAATACTATGTACTTTTTTAATTTCAATATAAAAGATTTTAAGAATAATTTGTAACTCCAACTTTGACTCTATGTCGTCAGTCGATATTTTTTATTATTATCCACTCCGTTATATGTAATGTAGATGTTATTTTGAGAGACATCTTAATGTTTAATGTATTTCTTACAGAGAGAGTCTCCCGATGGATTCTCCACGATCTTACTGAAATTCAGATATGTGATAGAGCAGAAAAAAATAACAGACACGTATTTCTTTAGCTGCCCAATCCCATGTCCAGAAGTTAAAAATTTTGGTCTAAGAATTAACCCATTTTTCGGTTTGTTTCATATTGCTCCAAAGAAATTTTAGACAAATGGGGTTATGAACAGAAGAGCTTTTGTAGACGCAATAACTGTTGTCCCGGTTAAAAATAGTTTTTTGAGTAAGATATGATTGGATTCTGAAATTGTTTCTATATAATTGGATCAATAAATAAAATAAAATAATATCAAATTAAATATAAAAACATATCATTTGATTCGACTGTATCGGAGTTTTGGTCTCATCGAAATTTATAAAATTGGTGTCAAAATTTAACCCATTTTTCGTTTATTCAGTTTGTTTCATATTGATCCAAAGAAGTTTTAGACAAATGGGTTTATGAACAGAAGAGCTTTTGTAGGTGCAATAACTGGTGTCCCGGGTAAATTAATTTTTTTTTTAATAAGATATGAATTAGATTCTAAAATTGGTTCTGTATAATTGGATCAAATAAAATAAAATAATTTAAAATTAGATATAAATATATCATTTGATTCGATTGTATCGAAGTTTTGGTCTCATCTAATTTTATCTCATTAATCCAATCACATAAAAATTGAGATAATTTGATTTGGTAACATATGTTTATATGTTGATCCATATGGTACATACATAATCATATTATATTGTATAAGTGGATATAGTAAAATATAAGTTAGTTTTTATCCGGGATATGAAACATGTCCGATAACTTTCAACTATTTTTGTTATTCAAATAAGTGAACATTAAGAGACATTAAAACGGACGTTTTGCTTAGGAATTACAGTTAGTTTAAGCTAAAAATTATATGTGTTAATGTCTACTTAATTTAATCGGGGGTGTCTGAGATTTTTTACGACATTCCTTACTGTTTGAGTGTTATGCGACACCTTAAATGTAATTATTTGAACCAAATACGTATGAGTTTTTTCTATCCCTCATACGTATCGCAATGTGCACCTTCGGTGCTCCCATAGCAATTAACCCCACCGAAGTAAAATAATGAATCAGGGCTATGAACCAAAAAGCTTCAATAAGTTCGCCAACTCTCCATCAGGTGGCGAGCAACAACTGTTCTAAGACTTATCATCTCGCGCAATTACAGTGTTGCCATGTCTGAAGCCCTTCATCTTTCCCCACCTTTCATCTCTATACTATCCCTTTCCAAAGAAAGCAACACGCTTAATAAAGGAAGTATTTCCTGAGTGTTGCCTCTCTTTAAAAAAAAAAAAAAAAAAAAAAAAAAAAAAAAAATGGCAACCCTAAGCTACTACATCAACAATATGGGTATCAACATTTTTGTTCTTTTGACTAGTTCAACGCTCCATACAAAAAAGTAATATACTCAGGGAACTTCTGCTTTTAAAACATGTAGTTGTTTAGATTGTCATACAGTTTCTTTATTTTTAATGTAAATGTCAGTCATTTGTAGAACAAATAAAATTTTTTACTAACATTGTTAGTTCATTTAAAAAAACAACAAATATCAAGTGACTGTTTTATGAGTTTACATTAATTTTTACAGTTGTTTTTTGTTATTTAAAAAAATAAAAAAAAAAAATTTATGTTTATTTTTTACTAACATGTGGCTCATTTTTACTACAATTGTTAGTCATTTTTTGAACATTAAAAAGCAAATGACAATGTTAGTTAAATTTATTGAAATGTAAGTCGTCCTTTCTTTAAGTGAAATTGCATTTGTCTTTAACTACATTTGCAGTGGTCTTTACCTACATAGTATTCTAAGTTCAATTTTAACCCTTAACGGTGAGATTGAAGCGGTAAAAAAATTACTGTCACGTATTACTTTCTCCGCTATCACATATCCGAATTTCATTAAGATCGGAGTGAACCCAACTTGAGACTCTCCTCGTTACTTAAAATTTTAGCAAAAATAATAGCACACAATTCCTTTTTTGGGTTTTAAGGCAGCAATTTTTAACATAACCAACTGTTTTTGAACAAATAACCGGGCTCTGCGCGGAAGAATGCATGACTTTGATGCAAAAAGCGAGATATTTAAAATTGTTTGTCCAAAAATATGGATTTTAACATATTTGTGATTTTGTTTTTGGTTAAAATAGCTCAAATATTACATTGAAAATTGTGTGTGGGTATTGTTATATTCAATTTAGCTTACCAAAAAAAATTCATAATTTTTTATGAAATATGTGCATAAATTAAGGGTTTGTAATACGTATGACTCAAAACATTATATTGATTAACAGTTTTTTGAATAAGAAATAATCATTATTTTGGCGTTTTTAAGCAGTCTTGCCAAACTTTGGGTTTTGTCCACAAATTTTGGGATTTCGGGGATTTTTCGGTCTTGTGGACAGAAATTGTCAATTAGGGACAGGGGTTTTTTTGGGATATTACGAATTTTGAAAAAATGTTTTAATTGAAGATAGATTCACAATAATAAATCAATCAAGTTTAAAGCCTATATGACACCTGATTTTTCCAAGAAACTTTACCAGGTGTTTTCATATAAAAGATTTTAAATTATTTTAAAACATTTTATAGCAGGGGTGCCCACGGCCTATGCGCTTGGTACTCATTTGTTTTTGTAAAAACACTTAGCTATAGGCTGTGTGTTTTAATACACATATAGAGCGCTCAGCACTAGCAATACGAAATACACAAACAACTTTGTCTTATTAGTTTTTTTGTCGTTCTTCACTTTATACACGCAAGCGCAAAGCAACAACACTTTCGTATGCTTTGCTGGTAAACATTAAAATATTTTTTTCTTTTTTCTTTGTATGTATTGGTTTTTACAACAAAAAATGTTGAATAAAAATTAGTTTTTCTTTAAATGTATTGGTGTTTGCTCTTCCATAAGGAACTTTTGGGCACTCCTGTTTTATAGCAAATTCCTGATAAAGTTGCTAGCAAAAAGCAGAAATATTATATGATACTCGTATCATTTTTTGACTAAAAATTGAAAAAAAAAATAATTCATTTACAATTTTTACGCATCCTGAATTGTTCATATCTATTTACTTTTCTGAACCGTGTTTTAGATAAATTAATTCAAATACGAAGGCTCGTTTACGACTAATAGAATAAGAATACTCAGAAATTTGTTTACAAATGCATTGGTTTTTGCGCTTCTAAATTGTTTTTGTATGTATTAAATAGAAATCTGCATATTTTTTAATCGTCTTATGAATTGTGGAAAAAAATATGTATAATCTGAAAATTTTCAGAAGTAAAAAATTAAAGTCCTTTACATTTAATGAGAATTTTTTATAGAAGTAATAGAAATTGAAGGGATTCCTTTCACAATTAAAAAAATTTGACAATTAAGAAAATGTGTTTGAAAAATAGTTCTGAATTTGTCTGTTTTGCAGTGATATTTTTTTATTAATGAAACGCTCATTTTACATGTAAAGTAAATTTCAACTTATTAAACAAAGAATTTGACTTAACAAAAAAATTACATTGTTGAATTTGGGGTTTTTTGGGTATATTTTTTATTTGATATCCATAAAAAGTTTCTGGAAACCATTAATTGAAAAAATGATTTTTAAATTAACAATTTATAATTCCCAATTCATTTTTAGTCAAATTATTTGCTTATATAGATGCACGATTATATTGCAACTATAAAAATTTATTAAGAACAAGTATAGAAATCATGCATTTCAAAGTAAAGTTGAAAAATTATATAATTTTTTGTTTGTTCAGGGGGCTTTTATGTGAACGCATTTATGAACTTATCCATAAGTATTAAGATTTCGAACATTGGGAAATTTTTAATGAACTTTTTCTTAAATATTAAGTAATATGAACTTTTCCACAAATAACGATTTGATATTTTTCACATAATAATTTATGAAACGGTGCATAAAGAAGAAGATCTTATATTAATACATTGGCAAATTTTTAACAAAAGATTCATAAATAGTTTGATTTAATTTTTTTTCTGTGTAAGTTGAATTTGAGTATTTCAGCATTTTAAATGATAAATGATTTTCAGCTATTTGACCAAGAGTTTCTGTATTTTACTTTCACTATTTGTTCGTAAAACATATATTTTTCAATATTTCTATCATAAAATAACTAGAAAAAAACCTCAATACTGAAATCAGAACACTGCAGATCTTTTTTTACAAAAAACTCAGAAATAGAAGTGATATTTTCTTGGCATTATTAAACAATCAGTTTTGGCTGGCTCTGAAAGCATTATTTCTATTAAAAAAACTCAGAAAAAGACTTTTTTAAAGATTTATTATTATTAGTAAAAGTTCCATTAAGAAGTTCTAAAATATATGAAGTAATTAAACATTGAAGGAGGTCTCGGCCGTTAAAAATTGGAATACTCCCTCCAAAATCGGGTCAGGTCACCAATGACCAACGGAAATATATTTTTATAGACATTAAGGGCCGTTTTTCAAAAGGACGTTATGCTCATTGTGGTTAAAGTCACAATCCCAATCGAGTTCTTCTACATAGCCGGGCAAAGGGATTATATAGTTTGTTGTATGTCCAAAACTGGCTGCGCTGAGTGAAGATTATTCCTTAGGCATATCATATAATATTTGTACGTGTTAATTATGGTGTCAAGTTTTCGAAATATGTCTTTAGGCTAAGATGGATTGGCAATTCGTAAAAATAACGTCAACATTAATTCTGATTGATTGTTACCAACATCAGCTTAAACATATTATACCATATTTTTCAGTCTGGTTCAGAGTATAATTACTTACTTTAACTATTGTTAAGAGTCCAGTAAAATGTGTTCCAATGCTTTTATTTTGTTCATTTGTACACACCTTACAACAAAACCACGTTTTTACAGTGTATACTTGGAATTGTATAAACATTTTCGTATTAAAATACCCATACAGAGCAGCACTAAAATTCAATAGCACTTATATGTTTACTAGGGCTATAACTTTATTTTTACACAATTGTTACCACGTGATGGTGTATTTAAAACAAAAAACTACCTCATGCGTGCAATTTCTAAAACTGCACTTTTCATGTTTTTATCATTAGAGTTGAGTTTTTGTTTTAAGATCGTTTTTGCGTAATGTGTTCTACAAATGTAATGCCAATAAGTCGAAAAACCGCTATAATCATTTTTCATCAAAACATACGAAAATCGTCAAATTTAAAAGCTACCATGCAGAAAAATACGATCGGCTTAGTGTCGGCAAAGCGTCGGCGACGGTCGGTTATGCGTTGGCAGAACATGGGACCAACAATCTCTGCACCGTTGGCATAAAGTTGGTAGTTCAAAAAATTGTTTGCTTTTAAAATAGCTTAAATTAAATTAATTTTGAAAAATATGTAAAGGGTCCGCCATCAAACGTTTTTTTTTTCAACTAGTGCTTATTTCGTGAATGGTAACACTTAGCTCATGTCTGATTTGACAGATAATTAGTTTTATCCTTCCGCTGAACGAATATGGTCCGTATGTTCGTCATCTTGTGAAAAAAGTGAAAGAAACTGGCATCCTCATCGATAAACCATAGCGTGAAAAGCCAAAAACAGTGCGTACACCCGAGAATATTGCTGCTGTGGCAGAAAGTGTACGTGAAGCGCCATCAACATCAATTAGATGGCACATCAATAGGGCAAGTAATTTCATGTAACTGTAACGGCAGAAGTCGGGACACTCGTTTCTGGGACACCCTTGCATAAAACGTAGAGCAAATTATGGAATTGAGTTGTTTTTTAAATTTAACTATTGAACTTAATTGAATTATATTAAATTGGATTATGATGAATTATTGAATTAACTATATTTAGAGATGGGCAAATTGTAAATACCCAAATGGATTAGGTTAAATAGGTAAATTGGGTAAAAATTGGTACATACCCGGGTGGGTATAAACTATGTTACAGAACAGTTGGAAAATAAGAATGTTTCATTGTCACTTTCACTCCGAAAATAATTAAACGAACAATGAGGTGTAGAATGGCTGATACCAGTGGAAGTGGAAGGTGCTTCCTCAAACGAATTAGCAAAATTAATATCAACCTCAGCCGGTAAATTTTTGGGGAAGTATCCTTTTGTCGTATGTCTTTATTGGCGAGATTCCAGTTATGTGCTATAAAACATACTTTTCCGGCATTATCTGCAGTTAATCTGTTTCGTTTTTTATTTTTTAAGTATATAAAACTTTGAGTACTGAATGAGCCTTTCACCAAAATGGGACATTTTAGACATTTCATTAATTGTTTTGTCATTTTATTAACATTTCCCTGTTTTTAAACGGTGTCACAATATCTGCAAACAACTGTGTTTGTGTTGCGTCGGCTTGTTGCAAAATGCTTCCATATTTTTTATTTTTAGGTCTTCTCATGACTGAACATAAAAATGATTAAAGCATTTCATCAATATTAGCTTCACTTATAAATACATACCTTCTCCACAATTTTAAGTCAATTTAATCCACTTTAATATAGTTTTAATTCGATTTTATCCGCTTTTGATATTTAACAACACACGTGCTATTGAAAACATTAAATCAAATTACTCATTTCAAATGAAGTTTCAGCTAGAGCTAGCTAGATGTTGCATTTCAAATAATTTTTATAAATACTCAAATAAATTCCCAAAAAAGGTATTTATCTTTTATTTACCCGGTATTTACCTATGCATTGGGTAAATACCGGGTACAATACCATCTCTAACTATATTGAATTGAATTACATCCTATTTGAAATTATGAATTTTACAATTATTGGAAAAGAAATTAAATAAATTACTTTGGAATGAATCTTGCACTTAATATGTTATTGGGCCTAATGATTTTCAAACGACCCTCGTTGCAGCTAGAGGGTATATAAAGCACAGCATCACGCAAATCGGGATCAGCCGGCTACGGTAGCGCACACGGCCACAAGGTAATTTTACTAATCCATTTGTTTTTCCTTAGATATCCTTCGAAGCCCTGACACTTCCTTCGAGAACCTCGGAATATCCTGAGAGGTCCTTGAATATCCTTCGAGGTCCTTGAATATCCTTAGAGGTACTTGGAATATCATGCGAGGTCCTTGGAATATCCTGACAGGTCCTTGAATATCCTTCGAGGTCCTTGAATATCCTGCAAGGTCCTTGGAATATCCTGCGAGGTCCTAGGAATATCCTTCGAGGTCCTTGGAATATCCTGATAGGCCCTTTGAATAGCCTTCGAGGTCCTGACAACATCCTGCAAGTGTCAGCAGAGCGTGAGCCGTGCGTTGGCCACATCCCAGCAGGAATCATCACAGAGTTCGAGCCGTGCGTTGGCCGCCTACCATCAAGTGTCAGCAGAGCGTGAGCCGTGCGTTGGCCTCCTCTCAGCAGGAATCATCACAGAGTGCGAGCCGTGCGTTGGCCGCCTACTATCAAGTATCAGCAGAGCGTGAGCCGTGCGTTGGCCACCTCCTAGCAGGAATCATCTCAGAGCGCGAGCCGTTCGTTGGCCGCCTTTCAGCAGTAATAACATCAGAGTGCGAGCTCGAATAAACACTAATCTTCTATTTTTTTGTATTCCCTTATTATATTATAGCTTTAGGTGGTAATTAGCTTTAAGATAATAAAAAATTTATAACGTTCAACCCCGCTCTTTTACTCTCGGTACTTGAAAGAAACAAATATCTGTGACGATCCCTACCCCCCGCGAGCTTACCCCAGCTAACGGAGGAAATCTCGTCGTTACACAACTAAAAAAGGAAAGTAGGCGCTTATAAAATACTGCTAAATAAACAAACATGCACTAAAAACATGAAATATATGCAGTTGAGAGTACACTTTTTGCAAAAATAAAATCAACAAAATACAGAAAACAATTTAATTTGCCTTCTATTTATATTTTCAATAGGAACCATTTTTTGGGTTCAGCAAGATTTTAAAGTATAAAAATTATTTAATTTAAATAAAAATATAAAAATGTGTGTCAAATGTGACATTTTAAAAACCATTTGTACAAAACAACGACATTTTCAACACTACTTCTTTTGGTTTTAGTAAAACCTGGTATGCTATTCTCCTAGTTCATAAGGTGTTTACGTATATTTCCTTTTTCCAAAATTCGTTATAGTTTGCGTTTGGTCGCTGCTCTAAGATGGGGGTTTTTAACAAATTTGTAAGAAATATACAATGTTTGAATTATCACATACTTTTGCACACGTCCACAGAAAACTAAAAATTTTGTGTCATTATATAGATCAACTCCTCTTCTTTAACTAGTGTTGCTTATAAATGATTTTTATTCGCGAAAAGGATGACGAAATTGATCAAATGTCCTTAATTTGCGAATATCTCAAAAAACCCATAATTAGTTTTTATGAAATTAATTTTGCAATTAATTCAAAGTATCGCTTATACCATATATACCATTCAAGTTGGAATCAGAGGGATTCAAAAATAAACGAAATTTTTCCGAAAGTATTTTGGATATTTAATATAAAATTTTGTATATTCACATTGTATCCAACAACTAATATCAATTATTTTTGTCATGCATCTTTAAATCGATACGTACGTTAAACAGGATCGTATATAAACTGCGTTCTAAGATTTTCGTTATCACATCCTATATCTTTTCAAACAGATATATAAAATTAAAATTTTTAACAAATTATTTAAATATTTGCACTCATTAAATGATGCCAATATGGATAGCAGATGAAAGATAATAATCTCTGTTATTCCACAAAATTTGTTGTCGTAATACTGAAGTAGCAAACATTTTAAAAATGTCCTTTTAAAAATTTGATCCCTCAATATCTTTGACAGTTTAAATAAGTTTGAAAAAAGAAACTCATGTTAAAGGTTGAACTCCATAGTGATATCTCCGTTTTAAAATATTATGTCAACATACATAGAAAAAAATTATTGTCAAATATATTTCAATTAAACTTTTTTGGATTTCAAACTCACATTCAATTAAATGTTTGATAATATGTGTTAATTGAAATAGAAACAAAATTTCCAGTTTTTATAACGTATAATGACAACATAAAGAATAATGCGAAAATTTTAAAAAATCGCCAAAAATTAAAAATTTGATTAAAGCAAAAAATTCGCTTTTTTAATTTTGGCGATTTTTGTTTGTATTTTAGAAGTTTTGTTTTAATTTATGCGATTTTATAAAATTTTGGCGTATTTTTTTAATTTAGGCAATTTTTTTTTTAATTTCTGAAATTTTGAGGATTTTTTTTTAAATTTTGGGAAACTATAATTCAAATTTTGCCGTTTTTTCCCATGTTTTTTACAATTTTGACGATTTTTTAAAATTGTGTAATTATGGCGATATGTTTCTAATTTAAGCAATTTTTCCCCAATTTTTTTTAATTCAATTAATGTTTTAATAACTTAATTAATCTAATTTTTTAATTTAATTAATTTACTATTTTTTAATTTAATTAATCTACTATTAATATTTCAATAGTATCTATTCAATCAACAAATATTTTAATTGAAATTTAATTTTAGTTTTTTCTGTGTAGACATATTTAATTTTTAGTTTGCATTGTCTCAAGCAATTTTTTGATAATATTTTAGGGCAATTACATCGAAATCTCTTATGAAATAACTTTATATATTACTTTTTTGTTGAAAATCAACTCTTTTAATGAAATTTGAAGATTCGATCCATATAATACTGAACGAACAGGCATTTCATATTTGTTCCAAGTCAAAAATAAATATTTTTATATTAAACGTATGAGTAACATTGTTACTTCCTAACGAATTGTATTAAGTTTTTAAATTTGTCAATTTATCCACGTGTCGGGTGTACAAGTCAATAGGATCTATCACTACAAATTATTTTAGAAAACTAATTGCAAATCAATGCCATTTTGTTCTATATTTGATGATTCGGATAAATATTTAGTCTATATCAATTTTAGATCATCTAAAAAAACATGCATTTGCATAAAATTCCTTGTCGTACTCATCACTTTACAACTTTGGCGCAATATTAGTTTATACTTTAAATAAAACACAGTCACAAAATTAGAAAAAGTTGATTTGGTTTGAGCCGCGATATATATGTTTAGTAGATTTTGTCTAGCTGATTCGAAATCAGTTTCCCCTATTTTTCTATCACGTCACAATTTTGAGAAAACCGCGATAAAAGGCACGAAAAATTGTTTCAGGACTGAAATAACATCCTTGAATTATTGCAAAAGAACATAACACATAACCACAAAACTATAATGCAATGTTTTTTAGCTTCGATTCATTTTCCCAGAGTTGCGAAGACACTTTTAAGCCGGTAACGTGAAAAGTACTTTGGGAACCGGTATTATTTCCACCTACCACATAAATGGTGCTTTCAGACACATCACTTGATAGAGACTTTTCAACCGATCACTTGGTAGGAATTTTGATAACCGGTACTGTTTCACCTACCTCGGGACTAGTACTTTCAGACCCATCACGTGATATATTGTATTTATACCGATTACTTTAGGTCCCGTTTTCAACTGGTAATTTCAGACAAATCATGTGATAGAGGCTTTTAAGCCGGTTACGTGTTAGGAAAACGGTCCTCTTTTCAGCTATCCCATGATAGGTACTTTAGGACCAGGTCCTATTCGCAACTGACCCTTTTTTCACCGCAACGTTATTATGAAATTCGCATTTGAAAAATACTAAAAAAAAATTCCAAACATTACATTTTTTAAAGAACCCAGGAAAACTTGCTATTACCATAGAATGGGAAATGGAAGAAGAAAACAAGAATCAGAAGTACTTATAGTTGAGGCCAAGAACACCTGATTTTAACATGGGGGTGTCATAGGAGGCAAGGCCTTGCCTTGTGCTTACATATAGGGACAAAAATAAGACGTTACAAAATATGTAGTGAAATCACCAGTTACACATAAGTACTTATTTCATTTCTTATTTGTAGCATCAAAAGTAATGCTTAAAGCCATTATATGACGTATTACTTGTAAGGATGTTAATAAGTAGTTATTTATAGGCGCAAAAAATAAGTACGTACTAACATGTACCTAAATAAGAAGGTATTAATAGGCAATAAAATAACTAGTTATTAATAAGGACAATTATAACTAGTTATTAATAGGTCCTAAGGAAAATAGGTTCAAAGGAAAATACGCGGTTATTCTTCGAAAATAAGAAAATTATTACCAAAAACTCTTAATGTATTAATAAATAAAATTTAATAATTTCTACTTAATATCAATTTTCTTAATTTTGTTATTTACTAAATAAGCTTTTGTTTTGTGAGAGTCGTTTATGTATAACTATATATTTGTTTGCTTAAATAAATTGCATTTAAATTATTAATTATGATATATTATGAATCTTTATAAATATACCTTACAAAGAAGTAGTTACTTATTACCTTACAAGTACCTTATTTCTTTGGCCCTTCCTAATAAGCAGGTATATAACACAATATTAGTAAGACATAATTGTTTAGCTTCCAAAATAAGTAGTGATGTATGTTCATATCAGTAAGGTATTATTTCAGACCTTCAAAATAACAACAAATGTAATGGATAGTCATTACTACGAAAGGTCTGAAATAAGTGATAATAAGTAACTTATTATTTTTGCTATTCCAAATAAGCAGATATTTAACACAATATTAGTAAGGCGTTGTTTTTTATCTTACAAATAAGCAGTTACATATATTCATATTAGTAAGGTATTATTTCGGACCTTCAAAATAACAAAAACTGGAATGGATAGTCATTACTTTGGAAGGTCTGAAATAAGTCCTACCCATTACCAAAGTTTTGCTGGGAAGCGTCCATTTTACGATATAATCTTTGAACTTTCATTTTTTTAATGTCATTACATCAACTTTGTTTAAATTAATTTTCAAATATAAGCTATGTGGTTTGTGTTTTTAAAAGAACTACAAGGTTAGTAAAAAATTTAATTTGTTCTACAAATGACTGACAGATACATTAAAAATAAAGAAACTGTACACAACCCAAACGACTACATATTTTTAAAGCAGAAGTTCTCTGAGTGTATCTTCATGCTACTTTAACAATTAGTTTTACAAAATTTTATCGCAGTATATTGAAGAGTACAGTGTATTTTCGATCCTTATATTTAGTTTGAATCATTATAAAGCGTCAATCGTATAATGAAGGGCTTAAAAATGCGCTAAAATAGCAATTCTTAGATACTTTAACCGCGGTTTTCTCAAAATTGTGAAGTAACGGAAAAATTTGGATGTGGCATTTGGATTAAGGGCATCAAGAAGTATATAAATCACATAACAACATTCAAACCAATGAGGTGGAGGTGTGGAGGGTTGTAATCAATAGAATTTTTACAATCTTTAAAAAGGTTTATGCGGTAAATTTTTTGAGAACAGCGAAAAATAATATGTTTCTTTATATTTTTTCTAGGCTTTACGGATAGGTTAAATTTTATATTTGCAAAAAAAAAGTCATAAGTTATAACCCTAAAATTTACTCTTTTTTTATTTTAATGACACACCTTGTTTGTTTGGTTGTTTTTTTTTACTAGTTAAAAACATCATTCTGTTGTTATTTTCCACTTGCAAGGACATGCACAAACCCCAAAAATTCAGTTTAAAACTTTATTAACAACCTAAATAAACTACATCCATACATACAAATAGATGTGTACGAAATAACTACACAGTGTTTTTACAAAAGGCTCTTACATAGAAGGTACACACTTTGTATAAACCAGCATTTACACTCACAATATTTTGTCGTTAAAAACAAAGAAAAATGTACTTTAAAACTGCCAAAAATATAGCTGAAGCCGGCCTACTCTCTTTTACGTCAAATGTATTTTTAATTTTTTTTAACAATTAAAAATTTAACTTAAAATCCGGTTTGTTTTAGTTTATTTTGACTATCAAAAAAAAAAAAAAAAAAACTCCCTAGTCCGTAACAATAAACGATTTTATTTTAACTATCAAAAATAAACTCCCAAATTATTAAAAAAAAAAACAGTTTTTCTTCTTTTTTTACTATCATTGACTTTTTGGTTAAAATAAAGAAGTTTTTTGTTAAAAGAAAATTTTAAATGAAAATAATAACTGGTACAGAAAAACATGCTATGTGTCGTTTGTTGTTTTAATAAATGGTAAAATAAGTTTTTAAAAAAAATATTTTTTTAAAGTTTAAATGTATGTTCCTTAAAAACAAAATTTACTGATTACTTTATAAATAAACTACAATCATTTACTGATAGAATGTTGTGAGTGTATTCTACACATTGGTCGATATTTGGACCATTATGTTCTAAAGTTTTGTTTAAATATCTCTTCAAAAACAATGGGAGAAAATCAACATAGAAAAACTATTTTCTATTTTAAACATTTGTTGCGGTCGTTTTTAGCGTTGTTACAAAAATATTTTCCAGTTGCCATGTGTGTTTGTGACCAATTTCTGACGTCAACAACAATATGGCAATAATGAACATTATGCGGATGAGTTAATCAAAAATGTGCACATATTTTATGAAGTTAATGCTTTAGAAATAAGGGTCATATTGAAATGGAGGGTTAAAAACAACAATATGTAAAGCTTTCATGCAACCCTGAGTTTTGTCTTAAATTAAATGATAAATAAAAAAATATTTCCATAAATTTGCAAGTGTAAAACAAGAAATTTAAAATGTTTAAATTAACTTTTATAACAAGTTAATAGTTCACATTATTTTAACTACTTAGCTATCAATGATGTTAATGCAATAGTTTGATAAATTAATATATTTTTAAAATTTGATTGAACTTATAGGCACATGTAGAAAACACTGAAAAAAATCCATGAAAAATTTCGGGACAAAAATATGAGATCTTGGCACAAGAATAGACTAATTTTACGAAAGTAATGAAACCGCAATATTTTAATTTGTTTTCTTAACTTTTCAAATCCAATACAAAACGAACAAAAATGGATGGGGCCTCCATATTCGCGTAGTAATATATTTTTCGACTTATGATTGTGATGACCAAGTTACTATAGTTGTGACAACCATACTCTTGTCTTAATCATAATAAGATAATTTAATTACCGTTTTATGGTTCCCAATTTATATCAATATTATCATATTATGGTTATGGAAATGTTTATAAATTATCATAGTATGATTTCTACATTATTCTCACAGCATTCTGTGGAAGCTGGGTTAAAGAGTTATGCATGTCTTTTAAAACAGTACAAACGTATATTTATTTAATAATTTACACATTTAAATAAACTTATTTTAAGTAATTTAAGTAATCAAATTCTCTTTGCGCTGACGAATAAGATTTAAGTTTATTTGTTTTAGTTATTTATTTGAACTGCTCCATACACAAGACTAAAAATCTTATTTTGCAGTATGGAACTGAGGATATGAAAAATTATAAGATCATTAATTAATTAATTAATAACTTAATAACTAATAACAATTTTTATATAGAAAACAAAAAAAAAATTAAAATTAAACAAAAAGAACGAAAAAAAGAAAATTTAAATAATTCAAACATGTGTATTATAATATCAAATAATTATGTTTGATTTTCTTATGCCGAAAACAGTTTAAAAATATTTTCTTTAAATTTTCGTGCTTTACTTAAAAGTTGAGAGCTATAGGGTATAGAATTCCAGAGAGATACTGCGAATATGTAGAAATGCCACTCCGAAATTAAACTTTTGTATCCAAATGATCTAAGTCTTTTCCTACTGCTTATATCTGAAATACAAAGTTTGCTGTACAGATGATCAGGTTTGTGGGTATATATTATTTTATGTAAAAAAAATAAAACTCTAATGTTTAGTAGATTATCTACAGAAAGGTCATATAGCTAAGATGAAAAGAAAGATACAGTAGAACGCCTACTAAGTCCATACACGTAGCAAACAAATTTCGAATATATTGTCTTATGTAGCCAGTAACCGCTAAATTATTCACAATTTTCAAGTACAATTTTCAGAAACACAAAATCGGAATTATTAAAAGTCCTTTCACTATAAGGTATTAGACTATTCCATAGTCTTATAACCCGAGCTTGAAATGATCTTTGCAATATCTGGGTTTCAAAATGTATCTGCACTAAAGTGTGTGTTCGTTCAGAATTTCCAAATCTAAATTTTTCCGCTAGATATATTGGTTTCTTCTTCCTATACATTTTGTAGAAAAATAAGAGACACCTTAGTTTGACAAAATCGTCAAAACTACAACCTAAAAAGTCGCGCACATATAAAGTAACATGATCAGTTCTACCTAATTTATAAACAAATCTTACAATCCGGTGAACGCACATTTTAAGTTTGACCAAATTCCCATCAGATGTGCCACTAAAAATCTCCAAGCCATATAGTATCGTTGACATGAGGAGTGAATGGGCTAATTTTTTCCTGACATTAAAGGGCAAAGCCACACCTACATTATATAATTTCCTCAATGATTTGTACACTCTATAAGTAACAAAAACTATATGATTATCAAATTTCAAATTTTTATCTATATAGAACCCTAACGCCTTGTAGTGCTCCACATATTCAACTCTCGAATTCCCAATAAACAACTCTGGTTCATTTACTATACGGTTGGAAAAGAACATGGCCTTAGACTTACTGGAGTTTAGCACAATATGATTAACTAAACACCATTCACCTACACGACGAAGGTTCTCATTTAATAAAATTGTGAAAGCATTAATTCTATCAGGTAAACAAGAACAAACTATCTTAATGTCATCCGCAAAAATATAGGTTGTACCAATAGTTATGCTGTCGAATAAATCATTAATATACACCATAAATAATAAGGGAGCTAAAACAGATCCCTGAGGTACCCCTCTTCGCAAACTAATCATGGCTGACGTTACATTACAGAAAGAGGCAAACTGCTTACGCCTATTTACAAAGGAGTGCACAAGTCGACAAGCCGAAGTTGAAAATCTAAATTTGTTATACAACTTATTTATTAGTAGGTTATGACAAACAGAGTCAAACGCCTTTGTAAAATCCAAGTATATTAAAGTAGACAATTTCCCTTCATCATAGCTCTCCCGAATCTCATCAGTGATACTCAACATAACAGCTGTCGTACTGCAACCCACCCTAAATCCAGACTGATACCCATTTATCAAGTTGTTACTAGTAAAATACTCTAACATTTGGCCTCTTAATATAACTTCTAAGATTTTTGAACATATGGGCAGAATACTAATTCGTAAGTTTTGGCAAGTAGCATTCTTACTCTCATAGGTGTACATTGCTGGGTCCGCCAAAGAGTTCTAGTCATACAGAAAGTGCGACCACAGGCATTTAATGTGGTTGGACCACGAAAGAGTGTCATTAAAAAATATTCCGAGATTCTGAGCAGATTTTACTATTTCAATTTGTTGATTATTTATAAATATATTACTTAGTTTGGCAAGTCGCTTTTGAATAACAATGGAGTTGCTGATTAATAGAGATAATACACTGGTCGATTAAGGCATTAGTACAACTGGTATAAAGTTGAACGTCATCCGCGTACATTCTTACATTACAATTTGTTAAAATGCCTGGAAAATCATTAGAGTACAGTGAGAATAATAGTGGCCCAACAATGGACCCCTGAGAGACCCCTCTTGTTACAGGCAGTGCCTTGGATTTTTGGATCCAGTTTCAACATACTGATTTCTGTTTCGTAAGTATGTTGACAATAACTGAGTTGCGGTCGACGAGAAATTAAAAAGTTATTAAGTTTGTAACAAAGAATGTTATAATCCACGGTATCAAACTTTTTTGAATGATCTAAAAGTATTAAAAAAAAGTAATCTTGCCATCATCAAGTTTATCCGTAATCTCCTCTGTAACATCAACTAAGGCTGTTATGCAGCTTTATTTCTTTCTGAACCCAGATTGACGATCTGTTACTTTAGAGAGAAATGAAAGAATGGCTATTGGTCTATAATCGGAACCAGCTTTGGGTATTGGAA
This sequence comes from Delia radicum, assembly GCA_021234595.1. Lineage (NCBI taxonomy): Eukaryota > Metazoa > Arthropoda > Insecta > Diptera > Anthomyiidae > Delia > Delia radicum. Next base: position 143,568,478 of record CM037853.1, on the reverse strand, counting down.
CGATTTTATCTATTTTATAATTCGAGGGAAAGTAACTTGAAGTTAATATTTTGTTAAATAAAAATGTTATTATTGGAAGTAGTCGAGATAAAAGAATCTTTAGCAACTTGAATTAATCCCGTCCACTCATAAAGAGTTGGATTTTATAGACAATATACTAGATAAAACGTCACATTGGTCTACAGCAGCAAAAGAAAAAAAGTAAGATTCAGAATTGTTACTAGAATTATTATTGAGATAATAATTTTGATCTGCTTGAACCATAGGAACATTTAAAAACTTTATATTGATTGTATCGGCATCAATCGAACATGGTTATTGCTTCGTAGATTTACCGAAACCAACTTCAAGTATGGTTTGCCATGTTCTTTTGGAAGAAAACTTTTAAGCATAAAAAACGGATTTGACCTTTTTAATAATTTTATTTGGTTTTCTTTTAGCATTCAGATAATCCTCATGTAATGTTGTAGTTTTAAATCTTTTCCAACGTGCATACGAAAAATTTCTTTGATTGATATAATATTTAATTTCAGATGAAAACCATGGTTTCTGTTTATTACTAATAATTGTTGTCCTTATTGGTACAGTTAGATCAAACAGATAATTTAGTTTTTGCTCAAGAAAAGATAGTTGGTCATCTACGAAATACAAAGAATACAAAACATTCCAATCGATTTTAAAAATTCTTCCTCGAGAAATATAAAATTAATATTTTTGAAATCTCGAAAAGTAATTCTATCAGCTGGTATTACCAGTTAGAAATTGTAAGTCAGGAAAATTACTCTCATGCTTGGAGAAACATGACGCAGACAATTGATCATAGAGTGGTAGTATATTAATTTCATTACTCACGAGAAATAAATCCAAAAGCGTGTTATTACTTGCAGTGAAGTGTATAGGATTTAAGATATTAGGTGATAATAAACCAAGCGAGACACATTCATAGGAAAAACTACTGTCCACTAGAAGGATTGAATTGAAATCTCCTGCTATTATAACATCATTGTACAAAGCTGTTTGTGCTTCCAATATTCGAATAAACCATCTAGTGAAAAGATTTTTATTAGTCCTATAAACACTTCTTACAAGCAATTTCCTAACTTCATTGTTTACCTCGATAAATATATACTAGATGTGTTCTGAATGAGTTACATAAATCGGTATTTTGTAGCTATGCGACGTGAGAATAAATTTTTTATTTTGGCATCTAAAAAAGCAAAACTAAACTTTATCTTTTTCAGAATAAGTCTTATTTTATCATGAAAAATAAAATAATGGAAACATGTGTTTACAACATAAAATATTGTTAAGAATAAATTTCACAATACATTTACAATAATCATGACATATTTGTAGTAATTATAATATTTGCACTATAACCATATTATAGTCCTATTTATCATATTACGATCATGGAAAAGAATTTCGTCATAATTTATTATCATATTATGATAATTGCAAATATATTATGATTATTTCGTACTACAGACTCAAAAGCATGTGTATTTTGTTTGACTCAAAGCACGTGTATTTTGGTTTGAAATTGTTTTTTTATATTTCAATTATTTTTTATTTTTTTTTTTTGTTTGTTATGCGTGAGTACAACAGATTTTAAAATAAATCACTTTTTACTTAATTTATAACACTTTTATGTATAATAAACAATAACTTTATTCAATTTAACTTTTGCCTATACTCCAATGGGTATACTGGGTTGAGACTATCAAATAATTCCTTCTTCCACTAGAAATATTATAATTAACACCGTTGTTTTTCTAATAATTTGTATTTTTGTTTAATATTATTTTATTTGTTTGGCCTCACTGCTTCTCACAACTTCTTTTCTCAAAATTTTAAACTATAATATGAATGTTTTTTAACCATCGAAATATCTAGGGTTAAGAATCTTAACCAATGCTATTTTATAATAACGTACGTAGGAAATATTAATAAAGTTATTAACCTTAATCAAAATATTTCACACCAAAATCACCGTATAGTCCAGTCAAATTAGGCAAACAATGGGGTCAACATACGAATTACAGGTAATAGGCTGAAAACTCGTATATGACATTATTTTGGTGTTCTAAATACTGTCTCAAAAGTCTCATAAAATCTCGTTCTTCGTCGTGAGTTTTTCAAGGTCAAAGGTCACAAAAATCAGCTTTTGGCGATTATCTCGGTTTCTATAGCTCCAATGATGTCAATATCTTATAAAAATTGTAGGTCATGCAATTTGTAACAAATTTTGTTACAAACATTTTTTCATGCGCTCAACCGTTTTCGAGATAGAGGGCAGAGACTTCAGAGTGCCCACCCCTACCTGCAATTACTGAAGGTCAACCGTGAAACTCGGTTAATAATATCTTATATAAAGTGATTAAATTACTAACATATCAAATTACTAAATTCAATGTGATACATTATTTAAAGCCAAAATTCGGTGTTGGAAAATATTGAAACCACTATTTTTATTACTAACGATTTGCATAATTTCACCTTCAAAAAGGATTGACAGCTACTACATGACTGTTGATTGTGTTTTTAACTGCAATGACAGTTGTAATTTTAAAACCAACTGAAGAATAATACTGTAAATTTTCTAAAGTTATGTAACACAATTATTTAAGTATTTCAGTAACTAGGGCAACCAAAAATAAGCTCGAGCTTGTTTTTTCTTTGATATGATGAAGTTATTTAGATTAAGCCCAACTTCTGATCTTGAAATTATATTTTTTTTTTTTAATTTTCATATTTTTTACTTATTATGTAAATATTAGTTTATATTTGACTCTTTTTATTTAAAATTTAGCTTGTTGTGGCTGTTTTTTACAAAAAATATATTTTTTATTTTCTCTGGCAATCGGTATTTTGAAGTTTTTTTTTAATTTAAAGTTAAAAATTAATTGATACTTGTTAAAGAAGGCAGCAAATTGGTTTGTAAAAATATTTTGTTAAACCAGTTTGAAATTTTTAGCTTAAGAAAACCAATTTTTCTATTGTAACTTTGTTTGCCTGAGGAAATTCCAAGTTATAAATTATATACTCATTGTATTTGTAGCAACAATTTTAATGAAAAATAATGAATTTTGCGGCTTAGTTTTAGAGTTTTAGTTTTTTGAGCTTCGTTTAAAATCTTAAAATATTGTTTTTAGGTTTGTTTTTTTTGTTGGACTATTAAAACCCAACTACCAAAATATTTTTTGGCTGTCTACTGATAATTTTTTTATGAAAGTTTTCATTAATATTAAGAAAATTTTTGTTTATTTTGTGAAGAAAAATTTCACTAACTACCTAAAAAGTTTCATTACCATCAAAATTCTCTCTGTGTAGCGTCATGTCAATGCCATTACATTTTAATTAGGATTGTTGGAATCGAAAAAAAAATACATGTTTTTAATTAAAATATATTTTTATTTTGACTAGATTAGATTAGATTATAGTGGCACTATGCACCGCGACCAGAAATTGGTATTTTGTGCTGCCAGCGAATACACCCTATAGGTTCAGGCTCCCTACGAAGCCAATTATCCTACCAGGTGAACAGTTCCAAACGTCCGATGGCGTCCCTATTCGATCACCAAAATAACGCACCCTCCTGTCGGAGAGCCTCGGACATTTGCAGAGAACATGCTCAGAGGTCTCGGGTTCCAATTCACAAAACCTGCACGTATCCGTAGAGGATCGTCCCATCTTGTACAATTGATACCTAACGCCACAGTGTCCTGTGAGGTAACCCGTTACGGTCCTTAGTTCGCCCCTCGTCACAGACAAGAGTTTCCGCGATCTCTCCCCAGAGGGAGATATAAACAGCCTCGCCTGTCGCTGCCCAGGCGATCTGGCCCAATAGGCCCCAAACTCCGACTCCCTCCATCTTCTGAGCTTCTCTCTGACATACCCATTGGGTACGCCACAGAAGGGTTCCGGGCCAATGAATTGTCGACGATTTTGACTAATTTGTTCAGTTATTTCAAAATGCTTGTAGTAAAAAAATTGTCAGTTGTTTTTACGACATTGATAGTTATTTTTACTGAGTGTGTTAGTTGTTCTTCAACAGTCATCGCTTTTTTGACTGCATTTGTAGTTAGTTTAACTGCAATTTTTAGACATTACTATCTTCTTAATTTCCTGACCATTTTCCCTATATAATTCTTAGTTTTTTGCATTGCAGTTACGGCCTTTTGGTTTCAGAAAAAAACGATTTCAAAAGGCCACACGGTGTAAGATTTGGCCAGTCTAGCTGGACAAAGTCCGTTTTTTTACTTTCAATTTTAATAAATATTTTAATCAATAATGGAAGAGGGCTTTTTACTGAGTAGGAAAATGCAAAAAGTTCGACATGTTTATTATCAGGAACAAAATAACGGTACGTTGAACTTGAACATCTATGAGTAAATTTAAAATGCCAATAAAACTTGTTTGAAATTGAGCATTTTTAAATGAGTATAACTTTTTATCAGTAAACTTATTTTTAAAATTTTTTTTTTAGTTAGTTTAGCTAGTTGCTCCTCTTAATAAATCGTGTAAATACGTTTCTAAAACTTGGAAAGTATTTTCAGTGTTATTTAATTTAAGAACTTTTGGAAACTTTTTTTGGAAATTTTCAAAAAAAAAAGTTCTCTCAGCTGTAAGTTTTAGAGAACACAACAGATTATCACAAAATTTGTTTTATACAAATAGCTCAAGTGTTTACTTGAAGTATCCAGTTAAATTGTCTGCCGAAATTTGCCGATCTTATATATAATCTACTATGAGTGACAACATCTCATACCATGAAATTTTTGATATATGGCGAAATTACAAGAATTGACCGTTCTTTTGACTATGTTTGTGGAAAAATAATAACTTTATTTGAAAGAATATTCGTGGTACTGTATGCCTGTGACTGTCCATAAAGTTTTATGGCATTCAAAACAAATTATTGATGAATGCATTCTTCCTATTGGGCAATCGTCGGAGGAGGCGTTAGAAGCAATAAATAAACACCAACGAAAATGTCGAGAATACTTCACGCGAAAAACTTCTAGAATTGACACTAATACAGATTTAATGAATAGACTTTTAATATCATCAGATAAATATATCAACAGCTTTCGCAGACCTCCAGTTTATACAAAATCCGCATTGGCCCCTGAAGTACTTAAATTATTAGAGAAGCCAGAAGCACCTGATGGCAACCATGAAATTTAATAAATTATTTTAATTTGTGTGTACATTGTAATATATTTTTTATTTTAAATATAATAAAATTTAAATAGTTTTTCATTAAAGAAAAATTAAGCATTTGTTGTCATTTCTAACTCGTAAGTATTTATTTTAAATATTAAGATGCATATTTAAGTTTACAAACGAAATATTTTTAAAGGCAGTAGACACGCCCCTTTTTTGTACAAATTAATGGTTTCTAGTTCCTATTTAATCATCCAGTGTTTTTCAACATTAATCGTATCATACGCACATTTTTTCAATAATATGGGTGGTGGGCGTGGGATTTTTTTACCAAAACTGCACCATGGTACGAGAACATTGTCCACCAAATTTTATGACTCTAGCTTTATTATTTTCTAAGATATAGAATTTTGTCTCCCTAGAATCGTAAAAACTTCCACTGTGGGCCGTAACTAAATTACTCTAAATCTACTATTTTTCTTAATTTTTTTTTCAGTTTTATAAGCTTCCGTCTTGGTTTTATAAGCTTGTTTTATGATGTTTTCTGCTTCTCCTGCAAAAAATTAAAAATGTTAGTTACGGCCTTTTAGATTTAAGGTGACGATATATATTACAAAAAAACAACAATATGATTATGCTATCTTTCTTTAATGCTTTTAGTAAATATAAAAAATATGATAGTACAAAAAATGTGAAACATTATTTGAGAAATTATTCAATAGATTCAATGAATTTTTAATTGACAGCTTTTAAAATTTTGAAAAAAATCGATTTATTAGAAAAATGATACGAAATATTGTTATCTGTGTCAAAAGGATCTATCGAAATATATGTATGTGAACCATTTTTGATATAATTTTTATTCAAAATAAAAATCATGTTTTTTTCGACCTTTAATTGTGCAGTGAAAAAGAAAATTATTCAAGTTCGAGGCCATACCTCTATATTTCTTTATTAGTTAGGATATTGTCCTAACAAGTAATGTATAGAGTTTTTGTTTTTAAATATATAAATTGACCCTTTCAGGAATGTGTTGATAGATCTATTTCCGGAATTTTCTAGGTTCCCATCATCAGAACACGTTTTGAAAAGGTAACAATCCCATGCAAAACATCAAGCATTCATATAAACTAGTTTCCTCACTAAATGAGAACTAATATATATATGAGCTCGAAGTTAAAGATTATCACCATTGATCAAAAAATAAATTGAAAACATACTTTTTTGTGTGTATGTCTTCCTTTGGTAAATATTCAATACACATTTTTTGTTTTTTTTAAACCTTTTTATTTGTACATTTGAACAGTTCATGCGAATAAGGACGAATAGACCACTTTTTCGCAAACACATTTTTCACATTTTTTTGCATAAATGCATTTTATTATCAGAGCTCTACAATCCTATGCAGAAATTTTGGGGAAACTTTGACTTTTCAGGCTAAAAAAATGACTTTGAAAGTGCAATAATTCGTATATTCTTATATTTTTGTTTAAATGGGGAGTGAACTAAGGCACAATTTTGATAAAATACAACACAAAAACATACAAAAATTTTACTTTCGGTAACAATGTGTTAAAGGAACATTACGAGGAACAAACTACACTTATTATATTGGCAAAAAAATTTACCTTTCTTGAGTTATAAGACTTTAAAATGTGGAAAGCAAAAAGGGCGAATATCCATTCTTAACAAAATATTATATAAAAATTATTTAGCTGCGAGTCAAGGGTTAATATTATAATTCCTAAAAATGTATTTAGTGTCATAAAGAATTACTACTGCATCAAATGGCAGGAATATTAAAAGAAAAATTAACAAAAAATTTTTTTTTTGCATGTCCTTGCAATCCTTAAAAAGTGTATCCTTGAAGTCCTTAAAGTGTTACAAACAAATACCAACCATAGTTCGTCAAGTTTTGCAAGTCTCATGAAAATGTATTCAAAATCTGCTGCAAAATAACACATTTTTATTCAAATTTCAATACATTTTTTTGGATATTCGCCCTTTTTCCATTTAAGCAAAAATTTAAGTCCAATTTTTGGCAAGTTCTCTTTCGAATACCTTACTAAAATTTTGTATATACGTAGATGTGACTTAAATATTTAAGCTAATACCAAAAAGTTGACAAAAATATTATTTTTTAACCTTTTCCTGCGTTTTTATTGTCCCTGTAAAATTCTACAAATGGTCTATTCGTCTTTATTCGCATGAAGTAGTAAACAATACCATACTTTGTCTTTTATACAAATTTGATATAATTTTTATTAAAAATAAAAATTATGTTTTTTTTGTCCTTTAATTGTGCAATGAAATTACAAGACGATCTCTTTATTCACTCTTAAAAATAAACCTGTAAAAATAGCAAAAAATTTACTAAAAATTAGTTAAAGCTGCGCTTGCAGAAAATACTGCGAAAATAAGCAGATTTTTTTTACTAAATATGAGTAATAAAAGAATAGCAAAAATAAATTTTAGTAAATCAAAAAATCAGTAAAAACATTTAATAAATATTAGTAGACAAAAAAAAATATTAAAAATGTGAAATTTTTATAATTTTTTTAATGGAAATAAAATGAACTATAACTATAAAGTTCGTTAAAGAGATAGTGTAATAGTGTTGAATATGGTCAAAGTTCTGGCTAATCAGAAGTAAGGTATGATATATTAATGCTCAAAGTCTAAAAATTAAAACTGATGCATTCAGATATATTTCTGAGAACTGTAGTGTTTATTTTATATGTATATCGGAATCCTGGCTTAATTCCGATATAACATACTTGTCGTTTTCTCTGAACTGATATAACGTACGCAGAATTGATAGATGTGGATGTGCGGATGTGGATGCGGATGCGGATCCCATAAACTTGGTTGAGAATATTTTTATTGAGGTTAATAATAGGAAAAGTAAATTACTGCTGAGCACTGTTTATAGACCTAATAGGAAATTAGCAGCCATGGGTTTATTCGAACACTGGAAACAAAAACGAATATGTACGATGACGGTGATTTTAATTCAAACTTGTTGGAAGACTGTAGTTTTTTCAAACAAGTATGCCTTATTTGCTATAATGCCACCTAATTCCTAGGCCCCTACACACTTCACGTCAACAAATAATGCACTTTTGTAATTGTTTCTGGTTGCCAATGAAATAAAATATACTACTGTATGACGAACTGTCTGTATCATGTTTTTGTAAACATGCCATCATTTTTACGATGGCCACTTTTCGGGACTTCAAAAACATTGATTTTATATACCTAGAGGATGAGTTATTTAAAATTGATTGGCACGTTTTATATTATTTGTGTTCGGTAGATGGTCAGCTTTCATTCCTAGAAGACAATATAAATCATCATTTCAATCTTACAGTTCCTCTGAAAACGAAAATTCTTGGTCAAATCGGTGGCTACACCTGAATATTGGTTGTCACTACAAAATTCGGTTAATATAACTGAATTTTAGTTGCAATACCCAAAATATTATGAAACCACATTTGAATATGGTTGTACTAACCGAATTTATTGGTTGTTGCCACTAAAATACAATTTCAAGTCGGTTGGTACTTTATTTTTTGTGTGTGCATAAATAAAAAATTTCTGAATATTTCAATGGTTGAGGCTGATCGGAATTATTATAACACACTCATAATAATCTATGCATAAAAATACGAAATTATTGTCAAAACTACAAAAAATTTCGTAAAATGTACAAACTTTCGTGTATTTTACAAAAAATTTGTTTATTTTGACATTTTTTTTGTAATTTTACGCATGGATTATTATCAGTGCAGATATGTTTCTAGCAATATCTAAAATCCGCTTTTTCTTTTGCTGGTGTAGAGCATTGTGATGTATTATCGAGAATATTGTCCATAAAGTCCAACTCTGTAGGAGTGGATGGAATTAATCCAAAGTTTCTTAAAATTGTCTTATCTCAACTGCTATAATTTTTTCTTCAAAAAAAAATACTTAAATCTAGTTATTTTCCTACCAAATGGGAAATAGCTAAAATCATGCCAATCCGGTTCTGACTACATACCAATAGCAATTCTTATATTTTTCTCAAAAGATTTTTCAAAGATAGTAAAAAATTACTAACTGATTCCCAATCCAGCGTTTGGAAAAAACACAGCTACACAACAACCTTAGTTGATGTCACACAAGAGATTAGAAAAGAGCTTGTTAATTGTCAGATTACTTTTTTAGTTCTATTGCATCATTCCAAAGCGTTTGATACCGTGGATCATATAATTCTTTGTTACAAACTTGATAAGTTGTTTAGTTTTTATCCAACTGCTACTCGATTATTTTTCACATATTTATGTAACAGGTATTAATATGTTGACACCCAAATCAAACGATCGAAGGCTATACCTGTGCTAAGAGGCGTTCCGATGGGATCTATATTCGGGCCACTCCTGTTTTCAATGTATTCCAATGATCTACCTTTCAAAAATTTTAGAATGGCAGAAGAATATTTAAAATACATCTTAAAATTCCATTTGCATCAAAAATGTTTTATTTATTTTATTTATTAATTAATAATCATATAATTACAAATTATATACTATTACCCTAACCGAGCACTAGCTACTATGGCCTTCGGCGCGTTGTAGCGAAAACAGACCAGTGCCTCTGGTGGGAATCGAACCCCCGCACAGATAAGCCAGCACGCTACCAACTAGCCTACCGGGGCGCACAAAAATGTTTTTTTTTTTAATAAGTATTATTGCATAAGTGTGAAAGAGGACAACCCTATGAATCGAATGCTATAAAAACATTCGCATATACAGTTCTTAAAAATTACATACTTTTTTTGATGTAGCAAGGAGTTCATTACAATGGAATCCACTGATCGAGATAGTATTAAAATTAATAAAATATCTTAAATTGGGAGTATATATATTTAAATCACCTACTTTAAAGTAATATGTACTTTAAATGCTTTGAGGGCAAATTCATTCATAAAAACGAGAATGAAAAACAAAACATTAAGTTTTGGGAACACTGCACGTATGAGTAATACCCGTCATGTATTTATTACTCATACGTACAGTGGGGGGCACTGTAAACCATTTTAATGATACTAATGTACGAGTAATTGTATACAGTGGACAACAGTAGTAAATATGATTTTTTTGTAAATTTTTTTGTTTTTAAAATAAAATTTGAATTGCAGCTACATTTTAAAGAATTTTGCCGATATTTTGAGGAAAATAAATACTATCAAAAATGGAACGCGATATTACTAGGAACGATATTTTTTATGTTTGGCGTAATGAATCATATTACACACTGTCACAAAATTACAAAATGTCGATTCTTAATAGATTTTGTTCCCACAATTTTAAGAAAACTGCTATTAAATCTCGAAAATGTTGTTTTTAAACAATTTTGAAGTTGTGTAGACACCAAATCCGAACAGCTTAAGCACAATCATATAACTTTTAAAATGTAGAAGTATGTCCAACAATGTTTGGCCAATTAAACTGAATTTTTGTTACAGTTCCCAAAATATTAAGAAATCATACGGAAATGTCATTGCACTAGCAGAATTTATAAGTTATTGCCATTAATATACACTTTTCAATTCGGTTGGCACTTTATTTCGAATTGATCCTTCACTATTAGTTTTTTAATAAAAATGTTTATATAGCATTTAGGGAATTCAAAATACCTCAGTTTTTTATTGGCGGGAAGGCGTTTAATTTTTTTTTCAAAATTCCCGGTATCCCCGATCTAAAAATAAATTTAAAAAATTTTAAATATTAAATCATATTTTTTGAATGCAAAATGTCTTATACGACCTAAGAGTTCTTAGAGTTTTAGTAAAACGAAATCACTATAAAAAATGATGATCTTAAAATAATAAAATAAAAGTTCACGAAAAATCTTAAAACTATAAAAAAGTAATTGAAAATGTTTTCAACAAATTTGTTTAATGGTAAAACATTTATTAGCGAAATACGGTGACTTTAAATTTCTAATTAAGTCGAAGTTTATGATAAAGGGCTAAAATAACTGTTTCGTTGAAGTTAACATATTTTTTTTTAAAACCTATTTACACATTAAAAAATATTTAATATTTTACTTTTTGTCTGAAATTGTATTCTTAAATTCCGGGATTCATGATGAAATTTCCGGAATTTGCTGCAACACAGATATGCTTAATTTCCCTTAAATCACGGGACGGGAAATCCCAGCGTACATTCCCTAATTGTATTGTGAAAAGAAAAAAAACAATTTTTTATTCTGAAATTAGTCCAGGAGTGTTGGACAACCAAAAAAAAAGTAAAATAATATACTTCCGATTTATACTATTAAAATTATGCATTATGAATACATTTAAAAAAATAAATATTAAAATTTAAAAACGATATTTACAAAAATTTATAAAAAACGCTATATCTTTGTGGAGTTAAAGAAAAACAATACATATAATTTGATGTATAAACCATTATATTTGTTGGATCGATCAAAAATTTATTAATTTTTTGTTACTAGCTATTTTTAATTTACTGAGGTCCTTGTAGTCTTCTTATGCAAATTTACGACATTTTAACCTCATGATGCTTATTTTCTATTGCAAACATTGAATTTTATTTGGATTGTTTTCCTTTTAAAAATTTTAAATATAGGAAATGTGACCCAGTTCATCAAACTTATTTTATCTCGTTGCAAGTTCTTCCCATCGTCGTAGGTTCTTGCCATTTGGCCAATGTACATAAAATATCGCTCTTTGTCATGATTTCAAAGGCACCCAGCAAATTCCACCAACTGGTGAAAATGGGACACCTAAATATTAAACATATGTGTTAACATGTTGGACACCAAAAAAAGTAAAATAATATACTTCCGATTTATACTATTAAAATTATGCATTATGAATACATTTAAAAAAATAAATATTAAAAATTTGAAACGATATTTACAAAATTTATAAAAACGCTATATCTTTGTGGAGTTAAAGAAAAACAATACATATAATTTGATGTATAAACCATTAATATTTGTTGGATCGATCAAATAATTTATTCATTTTTTGTTACTAGCTATTTTTAATTTACTGAGGTCCTTGTAGTCTTTTATGCAATTTACGACATTTTAACCTCATGATGCTTATTTTCCTTTTGCAAACATTGAATTTTATTTGGATTGTTTCCTTTTAAAAATTTTAAATATTAGGAAATGTTGACCCATTTCATCAACTTACTTCATCTCGTTGCAAGTTCTTCCCATCGTCGTAGGTTCTTGCCATTTGGCCAATGTACATAAAATATCGCTCTTTGTCATGATTTTCAAAGGCACCCAGCAAATTCCACCAGCTGGTGAAAATGGGACACCTAAATGTTAAACATATGTGTTAAACATTTAGGTGCGTGTTTTTTAGTTTTTGTTTCTACTCATTACAAAAGATTACAAAGTAAATTTAAAGATTGACAAGTAAAAAATGTAAGAGACAATTTTTTAAAAATACAGAAAAATGGGTGCCTAACTTCACCAAAGAATAATGATTTTAAGTCCGGCTACTTTTGAGCTGCCTAGCTTTGTCTCTAACATGTAAACATGCCATTAGTTCAATCCTCTAAATTAGCATTACTTAAGATGAAGTTAAATACACATTTAAATCTTTTTGAATAACACACATCGACAAGCTTCCTGGGTTGAATGCCAATATGTAATTTATAAATTCTTTGATGCCCTGATTCCAAATACGGCATCCAACCGTGGTTAAAGTTGCAAAAGTAGCTATTTTGGCTCTTTTGGAATCTTTTAATTATTCGATTAATTCAAAATAAGATAAATCTTTACACTGCAGTCTACTCTTAAAGATATCGCAATGACATTTTCTAAAACTGATTGTTAAAATAGCATAAATATACATTTCGAAAATTTCTTCTGGAAAAAAAAAACTAATAAATGTTCAGTATCATATTAAGAAAAAAGAATTATAATTGTGTTCAACTTTAATGGCAGCTTATATTTAAAATACAATCAAAACAAAGTTGGTGCGATAATTTTTACGTTTTTCGCCTACACAAATAAAAATATCACCAAATTTGAAGTGTCAAATGAAGTTCTTAAAATCAAACTTACATTTCAATAACATTTTTATTATAATCAATACAATATTTTGTTGATATGACAAAACCCCGTATTTTTTTTTTCAATATACGTCTCAACAATCACGTTTGTTGAAACCCAAAAATCTCAACACGAGCAATGTTGTCACTACATTGTGTGCCTTCAAATACGAGTAAAATTATTAAAAAGATTATTTTAACATAACTTTCCATATTTTACTTGTTTTATAAATAAAATTGTGGTATTTTTTATAAAGAAATATTTTATTTGATTTATTAATAACGAAAGTTAGTTAAAATAAAAAGAAAATCATTTAAAGTATATCTGCGTTTAAGCGATTTTTACTGCGTCTTAATGTTTAGAAATATAATAATATGCAACTCTCGTACCTGTCATTCTTTATACGTATAATGAAGAGATAGCAACAAGCTAACGATAGCAACATATTTAAATTTTTGTTATACACACGCGGAACGATGAAAAAAAAAATTAAAGTGAAAATATTAAAAAAAATATTAGAAAATGGTAAAATTTATTAATTATTTTTCTTGCGACAAATTGTTTATCAAAAAATGCAATCGAAAAAAACCAATATTTCATTATGTTGAGTTATATGTTATGAATTATTTTACATTAAAATGATTAATATGTTTATTTTACGTTTTGTTATGTTTTTATGAAATTCTTTAATTAAAAATAAATTGTTTAAAAAAAATATATATGATGAATTTCATATCAAAACCGATATTCGTTGAACCCGACCCACTCAGAATTTGATGAAATTTTGCATACAGCTACATTTTACCTATACAAACACAACCTCATATTTATAAATTGCATTTTTGAAATATTTGGGCGTGGCAAGGTATCGAAGTTTTTGAAAAATCACGATAACATGTACTTTCAATCTGAGATTACTACGGAATGGCTGAACCGATTTCAAAGATTTTGGTACCATTAGAAAGGTATATGAATTAGCTTTCGAAAACATACACTGTAAAATTTTATATTACACTGACAATTTTATTTTGCCAAAAATAAAACTTTAAACTGGGAAACACTTCAAAGGCCAAGTGTTTTTTTCCAAAAAAAAAATTTTTTAGAAGGGTCTATTTAATATATACAACATATCTAAAAACTAAAATGGCGTTCTTTTTGCTTTTTTTTAAATTTTTTTAAGTAAATGCATCTCTTGTTAACTTCCTTATAAAGGGTGTCCCAAGAAGAGCGCAATTTTTAAATTTTAAATAAAACACAGATATTTAAAAAAATCGTGAAACTTTATTATATCGTAAAGTAGACAGAATTAGGTTATGTATGGAACAATATATCGTGCAGATGGCCGCCGCGGCTTTGCTGGCATGCACGCGATCTTTTAATGAAATTTTCAATGACCGTTTTGCATGAATGCTGCGGTATTTCATTAATGCAGCGTCCAATTTCCTCTTTTAAGGCTTGAGTCATCATCGTCTTATTCGCGTAAACCATCGACTTCAAAAAACCCCAAAGAAAAAAATCTAGTGGTGTTAAATCGCACGATCTAGGCGGCCAATTCTGATCTCCAAACGCGAAATAACACGACCGGGAATGACTGATGCAGCCATTGAATTGTTTCTCTGGCTGTATGACATGTGGCGCCGTCTTGTTGGAACCACATGCCCTCCACATTCATTTCTTCAATTCTAGGCAAGAAAAAACTGGTTATCATTTCACGATACCGAACACCATTGCCTGTTTGCGCTTGACCTGTCTCATTTTCATAAAAAAAGGTCCAATGATTCCTCCAGCCCAAAAACCACACCACACAGTGACACGTTGAGGATGCATTTGCTTCTCGTGAATCACTCGAGGATTTTCCTCACCCCAAATGCGACAATTCTGCCTATTGACGAAGCCATCAAGATGAAAGTGGGCCTCGTCACTGAAGATGATTTTATCGGCAAAATCAGCATTTTCATGTTGTCTCTCCAATACCCAATTAACGAACTCCCTTCGCTGTCCATGGTCAGCTGGCTCCATTTTTACTAACCTCGTACCTTCTACTAGCAAACAGTGACAATTGTTCAAATGTCAAACAATGACACTTCGAATGTTGCCAGATTTAAAAATTGCGTTCTTCTTGGGACACCCATTATTTGATATCATTGTGTGACAAAAAAGAATAAAGTAACTATACTTTGAAAGTTATACAGATTTTTTTGTAATTCTAATGGATTAGAACAAGAATCGTATTATCAAATTTTTTGAGACACCCGCAAAATATGGATTTACCCTTGGTAAATTTTTTTTTTTATTTTCATTTTTTAGATTTAATATATAATTTTGTGCATACTGTTGACTTTCGGAATATTTGCTAACTTTTAGTGAAATTTCATCTAAAGGTATGGATGGAAGGTATGGATGGAAGCTTTGAGTTCCTGTAATAGTTTTAGCATTTTTATACCTTTAAAATAGCTCTTCTTTTGTTTTGTTATAGTCGTCAGCGTCTGCATAAGCAAACTTCTATGGAGGTCCTTATAAGTTTGTGAAGCCCAATGATAAAGGTCTTTCGCCGTTTGAATTTGGTTTTTATTTGCAATGCTATAATTCCGAGCGCAATTTCCTCTACTACAGACACATTTTTTTGACGATTTTGTAAAACACATCAATAAGCTGGTGCCACATCTATGTTATTGAAATAAATTTAACAGTCAAGCAACAAAAATGTTGGTTGTATTTACAAGATCAAGTATAGGAGCAATTTCAAGTAAAATATTGTTTGTATTTACAAAAGTTTTGTTTGTATTTAAATTTTTTTGTTATCTGAGTACATTAAAAAAGCAAATGTGCAAGTTTTATAAATGTAAGCTTGTTGGATGCATGACATAGGCCACTTTTTAAAATACAATACTTAGTATTTTTTTTTGATAAAAAAAAAAACAAATTTTAAAAGTTTGTTAACCTCGTATATATAAAATAAAACAAATTTTAAAAGTTTGCTTACTCATTATTGAGAAAAAAGTTATATAATTGTGCTTAAGCTGTTCGGATTTGGTGTCTACACAACTTCAAAATTGTTTAAAAAAACGTTTTTCGAGTTTTTAATAGCAGTTTTCTTAAAATTGTGGGAACAAAATCTATTAAGAATCGACATTTTGTGACAGTGTGTAATATGATTCATTACGCCAAACATAAAAATATCGTTCCTAGTAATATCGCGTTCCATTTCTGATAGTATTTATTTTTCTCAAAATATCGGCAAAATTCTTAAAAATGTAGCTGCAATTCCCATTTTATTTTAAAAACAAAAAAAAATTACAAAAAAATCCTTTTTACTACTGTTTTCCACTATATACAATTTTTCGTACATTAGTACCATTAAATGGTTATAGTGCACTCCACTGTACGTATGAGTAATAAATACATGACGGGTATTACTCATACGTGCAGTGTTCCCAAAGATGAATGTTTTGTTTTTCATTCTTGTTTTTATGAATGAATTTGCCCTCAAAGCATTTAAAGTAGTACTTTAAAGTAGGTGATTTAAATATATATACTCCCAATTTAAGATATTTATTAATTTTAATACTATCTCGATCAGTGGATTCAATTGTAATGAATTCCTTGCTACATCAAATACGAATTGCCCGCTCTTATATGGAGCCGATATCAGATCGCCATATTCTGTTCTTCAACAACTCACGCTTTTTTCACGATTTAAAAATCCTAAAAGTATGTAATTTTTAAGAACTCTATATGTGAAAGTTTTAATAGCATTTCTCTTGTTCAAAAAACATTCGATTCATAGGGTTGTCCTCTTTCACACGTATGCAATAATAATTATTAAAAAAAAAAACATTTTTGATGCAAATGGAATTTTAAGATGTATTTTAGATATTCTTCCGACATTCCAAAATTTTTGAAAAGTAGATCATTGGAATACATTGAAAACAGGAGTGGCCCGAATATAGATCCCATCGGAACGCCTCTTAGCACAGGTATAGCCTTCGATCGTTTGATTTGGGTGTCAACATATTGATACCTGTTACATAAATATGTGAGAAATAATCGAGTAGCAGTTGGATAAAAACTAAACAACTTATCAAGTTTGTAACAAAGAATAATATGATCCACGGTATCAAACGCTTTGGAATGATGCAATAGAACTAAAAAATTAATCTCACAATTATCAAGCTCTTTTCTAATTTCTTGTGTGACATCAACTAAGGCTGTTGTGTAGCTGTGTTTTTTCCAACGCTGGATTGGCAATCAGTAAGTAATTTATTACTATCTTTAAAAATCTTTTGAGAAAAATGGAAGAATTGCTATTGGTCTGTAGTCAGAACCGGTTTGGCATGATTTTAGCTATTTCCCATTTGTCACTACAAAGTTCGGTTAATATAACTGAATTTTAGTTGCAATACCCAACATATTATGAAACCACATTTGAATATGGTTGTACTAACCGAATTTAGTGGTTGTTGCCACCAAAATAAAATTTTCAAGTCGGTTGGCACTTTATTTTAGTGTGTGCAAAAATAAAAATTTCTGAATATTTCAATGGTTGACGCTGATAGAAATTATTATAACAGATATATACCTGTACAAAGAGGCGTTCCGATGGGATCTGTAATTGGGCCACTCCTGTTTTAAATCTATTCCAATGATCTACCTTGAACACTAGCAAACTGTATTCTCAGTTTTATGTAGTATCTTTCTATAATTTACTAAGCAAATAAGTTTCGGTTTTTCTACACAAAATTATATACACCCAGCTACCTCATTATCTTTTCAATAAACTTTCATTCTCGGACGTCAGGGGCAAGGGAATAAGATCTTTTGAATACAGAAACCTAGTTTCAAAATGGCATTTTCGTATTTCCTTCAGTGTTCAACTTGCAAGTGCGATATTGAAAAGAATGGATTTTTAAACTTATCGATTTAATAGTTTGCTGAAAGTCGTTATTTGATATTTGATTTTTGAAATATTAAATTTTAATTTTGTTTTATTTTTCGTTTTTTTTATGTTTCGATTATGTTTTTTTGCTTAACTTTTGTCAAAATTTGTCAAATGTTACGTTTTAATTTTTTTTTTTCCTAATATTATGTTATGACAGAATAAAAATAAATATAGTTTTGAAACTAAATATTTAGATTATTAAATATTAGTCAATGATTTAATCAGTTCCACACTGCAATATAAGACTTTTAGTCTTGTGTATGGTACAATACAATTAAATAAATTAATAAATAAATAAAAGTATGCCCTTATGAATTCAGCAATCAAAAATTTTTTAGCAAAAATTTCTGTTGATTTTAGAAAAAATAAACTTATTTTTGCATTCTACGAAACTCGAGGTTAACATAAAAACTAAAAGTAGATGTTTTCGAAATTTAGAATTTTAGGGAATTTTTATTATACACCTTTTCTCCAAAATGTGCAATTTTAAGCAGTCTTGCGGCACGAGTAAACGTTTTTCACAAAAAAAAATATTTCTTCACTTTGGAACGATTTGTAATAATACTTAGGTGTACTGACAAATCTATTTGCTAAGGGATACCCTCAAGTATTTATATTTCGCTTAAGAGTTGGAAAAATCCAAAAAAGTTTGAATGCTGAAACATCCGAATGTCCATCCGAGGTAAACTATTGAGTGAGTTGGTTTACATCTAAAATAATATTAAAATCTCACTTAAAATAGTAATTACCTTTGAGACTTTGCGTAAAACCTAACGTGCCAAAAACTAGTTGCGGAAAGCTATCTCTTCGATTTTTCTTTGAAAGTTTCTAGAGAAGAATTAAAGTTTCTAGAGAAGAAACAAAGTATGTTTATTGTGGACACTTTTATGATGAAATTATATCTCTGTATGCTAAGAAAAAATTAAGTCATACAAAATATAATTATACAAAATATTTGCATAAATATTAATATGTTGATACCACGACACAATTTATATAGACCCAAATTTAAAGACTCAGATTGTATACGTCCGCGAATTATGGTTAAAGCTATCATTTTTTTAAAAAAGTTCATTGAAGATCACTTAAAAGGTTTCAAATTGTGAACACGAGTCAAAAAATTGA
>CM037853.1:143526887-143549060 GCA_021234595.1 Delia radicum | reverse complement strand
ATACAATTATAAAAAAATCAGGAAAAAAACAAATATTTTAATATAACAAAACATAATAATTTCCCAATTACTTACATAATAATTCACAATCACTTGCATGAATACATACGTATGACGTAATTCCACATTTTTCAAATTATAATTCTAAATACAAAAACTAATATATTATATATCATTATATATCATATAATTACGAATTTATGGTATTACCCTAACCGAGCACTAGCTACTATGGCCTTCGGCGGGTTGTAGCGGAAACAGACCAGTGCCTCTGGTG
Source organism: Delia radicum (assembly GCA_021234595.1). NCBI lineage: Eukaryota > Metazoa > Arthropoda > Insecta > Diptera > Anthomyiidae > Delia > Delia radicum. The sequence continues at coordinate 143,548,783 of CM037853.1, read as the reverse complement.
GGAATCGAACCCACGACCCCCGCACAGATAAGCAGCACCAACTAGCATACGTGGGCGCACGTAAACGAAACATAAATATCATAAAAATTACTCATATTTAAAAAGCAAAGAGAATATGCACATTGTTAATATTTCTTGCACACAGTGTAACTACCACGGCGTATTTTATATTCCTTTCTGCTTGAATCTGAATTCTTACAACAAATTGCATGTTTTTGAAAGTCTAATAAGGTTCATTTTTTGTAAGTTTAATAATGTTTTATTTATATGTATCTTTTCTTTTCTCTCTACTTCGTCTAGATAAGCTGCTACATCTTATCTTGTCTTTTTATTTGTTCTAGTTAAACATTAGTTCAAAATTTAAACGGTTTTATAAAAAGTTTTTTAGTAAAACCGTTTAAAAAAATTTTCTGCTCAAAACTCATTTTAGCAAAAAAAAAAAAAAAATGCTGTACACTAAAAAAAAGTTTGTAAAGTCAGCAAAAAATTTTGCTGAGTCAGCAAAATTTTAGTCAGGAGTGTGCTTGCAAAAAAAATTGCTAATGTCAGCAAAATCTTTTGCTGAAAATCAGCGAGCTGATTTCAACAAAATTAGTAGATTTCAGCACAGCAAAAGGATTAGAATAAAAAAAGCCTTGCTAAAATGAATAAATTTTTGCTGAATTTTAGTAGACTAAAAAAATTGTAAACTCAAAAATTTGTACAAAATTGTGATTTAATTAATTTATTTGCTGAAAATCATAAAACATTTTTTGTGATTATTTTAAAAATAATTTTGCAATAATTACGAAATATAAAAATTTTCATTTTCCCACATTGACGACATGAATTAATTTAATATCTGAAAATATATAGAAATAAATATATAACAACAAAAATTTTCTTTCAACTACTTACATTAATGGTTGTCTAAATGATGCTATATTTTAAAGGACGCAACTACCGAAGATAATTATAGAACCGAACGAAAAATAAACAAACAACGAAACGAAAAAACAACCCTTTTTTGCAATACGAAAAAGGAACCAAAAATCTACTTAAGATGTGTGTCTTTGTCTTTCGCTTTACTCTGGCTATAGTGTTGTTTGCCATATGTTTGTTTGCCATCTGACCAGACTAGATTATTAATCTATAAACATTTAGTTTAGAAATACATACATATTAAATTTAAATATTTTATTTTGTATTTATTTAATTAATAGACAATTATTTTCACAAGCCGGTGACAACGCAAAATTTAAGTTGTTTTAATCCTCAATTTGTTTTATTTATGAAAATCAGGTATAAAAAGCTTCTCCCTAAATGTCTTATTAGAGTTGTACTTTTTAGTATCATTTTCCTCTTCTCTACTACTACATCTTGACATGCGCGACATCTGCTTCATTCTGCATATATCTTTTCAATCTGGTTTCGTCCATACTATTAATGTGCTTTTTAGCAAAATTAATTAGTAAAACATTAGTATAATATTAGTAAGCATTAGTATAAAACAGTTAAGTGCTGAATAAATATAACAAAAATTTTGCTGAAAAACGATTTTAGCAAAAAATTTGCTAAAAAATACTATACCTGTTTTACAAGACGTTTTACTAACTTTCTACTAACTTATTTTTTGAGTGTAAGTAAGTTAAATATTTAATAGACTGTTAATCTCAAATATCTTATACGACCTACTAAAAATTGCTTATATTTTGTATCTATTTAAATACTTAATTATTCCGTGGGATTTTTGGGATCTACCAGGATCTTACATTAGATATTATAGGACCCAACAATTTTGAGATCAACTTTGATCTAATTTAATCCAGTAATATATTTGAGGGATCTTATCGGATATTACTGGATACTCCAATTTTGAGATAAACTTGGATAATAATAAATATCAATCTAGTTCAAATGAGATCTGATTTGTATATGAAATATAATTTTTTTTATCGGGTTGCTAATTTTCTAATCCTTGGATAAAAGAACAAGAAAAAAGCTTTGAAAAAAGAAAACGCTTGAGTATAAAACACTAGATAACTTTTTTTTAGGCAACTAAAACAAGTTTTTTTTTGCTTTTTATAATATTGTTTTTAATTTTTTCGCCGTTTTATTATTGCTAGGTCTGCAAAATACAAAATAAAAGCCAAATTGACGAATTCTGTCACTGAACTTATTTTGAAAAATTACATATTTTTGATTTGTTGGAACAAAAACACATTTTAGACCACATTTTTTATTTTTAAATTTTTTTTTTTGTATAACTTTATTGTTTAATAAAATGTTATATAAAATGTTGTATAACAAATATTGGTTCTTCCAATTGAATCTTGCTAATTCAAAAACCCACCAATCCATGGATATATTTGATACCAAGGTTGAAAAATCTTAATTCTGAATTAAATTTTGAAATTTTACTGAAATGTTATTACGACGAAAAGCATTCTTAAGGAACGAATTCTTAGCTTACTTCTCAAAAGCTTTGAATAATATGAATGATTCCATTTTGCATAATTCTTTAGGGAATGTTTCAAATTTTTTCTTAATTCATTTAGTAAAAAGTGAATGAAGACAGAATTGTTTTTCGGTTATTTCGTTCTATTAATAATAACTATAGGCAAATTTGATACCAAATGAATGTTTTTTTGAAGACACATTCACGGGTGTAAAATAATGCGTTAAGACTTTTAGTAGTTTTTGTTATTAAAAAAAAACGCCTTCTGAGTAACATTAAAGTTCTATTCAACTATTTAACTTAGAGCTTTTTCCTATATTCGAAACCGTTCGGTTTTTATGCAAATTTTCCCGAAGAGCCTGTTTTTTCCTATATTTCAAATAATTAGAAAATTTCCAGCTCTGGGTCCCACTATATAGCCAATATGTGTATCAACATTTTGTTTTTTGAGTACTTTAACGAAAGTTTTCATACAAAAACAATGAGTTTTTAAAACCCACTTTTTAACCCTTAAACGTGAGATTGGGCAGCTAAAAACATACGAGTCTCTTTTTTTTGCTCCTTTACAACATATCCAAGTTAATTAAAATCTGCGAGTTTGGGGTACTTCGTCTTGTTATTGTTCTTACTGATATAGTACCCTCCCGAAGTACCTGTGTAATCAAGTTATGCTATTTTCCCGAATAATGCCTTAACCGGTAACCGCCTAGGTCGAATCGAACACTTCTTTTAAACCAAGGTTGGTCACCGAACGAACAACGATATAGATTCTTTGGTTTGATTCGTATTGGTAGCGGTATTCCATTCGTATCGGCATCGTATAACCTATAACCGAAACTTAATAAACATCAATGAACAAATTAAAAAATATAATAAAAGTAATAAAAAAAAGTTTTATAAAAACCTAATTTATTAATTTTATATAAAGTACTTATAGCTTGTGGATGTTCTTTAAAATATACGACATCAAATTATAAAATTTAATATTATTATTATTTATTTAATATTATTATTATTTATTTACATTTCAAGTTCATCATTTTAAACTAATGTTTACTACAATATTTAACATTTTTAATCGATATGATATAAAAATAAAAGTTTTTAAATTCGTGTAACAAACATTGTCAAGCAATTAAAAAGCTTGTAACCGAACTTCAAGTTTGTATACAGTTTCTATTCAAAAAATTTATAAATGAAATTTATTAATAATTTTTAAAGGACTTATAGTAAAAAAATTTGTGAAAAAAACATATATTGTTTTTTTATAAACCGATTCATACCGTATCCGCACGCGCCGTATTAAAAGAAATTGGTTGCAGTATACCGGCGTTTAAAAACTCAGGTACCGGTATTAAGGTATTTTGATTTAATTGTATCAAGTTGAAATTGGTTTGAAACGGATAACTGTATTAAAAAGGTATCAGTGCAAAACTGCTTTTATAACCACTCATCGATCCCTTGGAATTTTTTGACAAAATTTGTTAGAAAGATGTAATGGTGTCCTTAGTAAGCTTTTGTATACTTATTAAAGTTTGTGTATGCTTATTGTGCCCTCTTGCTGCTGTAGTTTGCAATTTAATTTTGCTTTTGTGGCGCTTTGGTATGTACGTAACAATAAAGGTTTTTTTTTAATTATAACTTTTATTTATTACTAAAGCAAATACATATCTATCAAACAGTAACACAATATTTCACGATTTTTGAGAATTTTTTCAAAAGTATTGGTCTTTTAGATATTTTTAAAAAATTATTATATGGCGAATCAATTTTAAAATTTTTTAGTTGTTGAAAAAATGGAGTAATATTAAAGTTTTAACAAGCTCGAAAAGTTCCTGGTGCGATATTTTAATTTATATGAAAAAGTAATTACAGCACAACAAAGTTTTGTATGTCCCTAAACGAACCAGCATGTAACCTTTATAACGCCGCACATTAATTCCAAACACAAAAAACATAGTAATAAGTATGGATCTTCTAAACCACTTTTCCAATCGTGAAGAAGTGTTGAAAAAAATTTAAAAGCCTTTAAGAAAATGTTTCTTGAGTCACCCTGAATCAACACAGGGTGTACTACTGGGTGTCAAAATTCACCATCTCGGATACACTATTACAAATGGCGATCCATTCCACTGATTTTAGACTTTTTGTAATCTAGGTTACGAGACAAAGCAAAAACATGCTCTATATACCATAGTAGTCTTATAGATTAAAAAATATTTGATTTTGAATTTCAAAATCTTAATTTTTCTCCATGATTTCTTTTTATTTTTTGCCCATATGTTACTCATTATTATAAGAAAACGCTTAAAATTTGTTTTCTGAGATTCTCATGACTTTTCTTAAACTCGTACTGAATTTCTTTTGAATTACCTTAAGCCGTTTAGCAGTGATATTGTTCAAACTCAAACCTTTTAAATGTGTCCTGAAAGTGGCTTGTTGGGTCATATAAGTGGTTGCTTCATTCACCTTTATATGTATTTGGTTTGTATTTTTTATGATATTTTTTAACACATTATGAAAGAATACACTTCAAGAATGCTTAATAGTGCATTTTAAAAAACAATTTCGGGCATGCACCCTACGCCCAGCATTCGTCGAAAATGATAAATTTTGGATCGAAATGTTAAGTTTATGAACGTGATAAAAAAAAAGTCACGAAACTTGGATACACTTTAGAATTTTATGCCTCATGATTTGCACCCGCCCTCTCAAAAACGTAAACTAGGGAGAAATTTTGTGAAAAATGTCCTTTTATTTTTAAAAAAGTGTACTTATATTATCAGTTTCAGCAAAATTTTATTTATTTTAATAAAAAAAAATGTCTGGCTCACATCGTAGTATTTCTAACTAAAATGAATTGTATATTTTTTGGGTTGTTTTTACGGCAATGTTAAAAAATATTAAAACAATTTATAATATTTTTTTACATATTGTTAAAGAAGACTTAATTATTAGTTCAATTTATACATACAATTTATATAGTGTATTCCATCAATTCAATCTAATGCACTTAATCAGACATCTCAAGTCAAATTGTAATATTTAACAATTGTTATGTTCAAGTATACGGAGCGTATACTTTATTGCATAATATTTCTGTGAGATAAATACTGTATTGCATTGTATTTCGTATACGTATACTTTATTATATTCTCTGAGAGATATACTGTATTGCATTATATATCTCTGAGAGAAATAAAATGCAATAAAGTATACGCTCCGTATACCGGAACATAAGAAATTGTTAAATTGTATTCCATCAATTCAAACTAATGCTCTTAAATCACTTTACTTTATTGTATTTGATTTCTCTCTGAGAAATATAATACGATCAAGCATACGCTAAATATTAAATATGACAATTGACCTAAGATGTCTGATTTAAGTGCATTAGTTTGAACTGATGGAATGCAATATATAAACGATTTATGCATCGTTGAACGAATAAATAAGTCTTCTTTAACAATGAAAAAATTTTTATTAATTGTTTAAAATGTTTACCACAACGGTAAAAACACCCAAAAAATATACTATTTATTTTAGTTAGAAATACTACATTGAACTTTGAGGTTTTATGTTAAAAGAAACGATTTTTTAAACGTAGGCCAATTATTTACTTTTTATTAAAATTCAAATACAATTATGCTGAAACTGATAACAATGATATCGTTTTCAGCAAAATACACTTTTTTTAAATAAAAAAGGCTATTGAAAAAAGGACTTTTCCACAAAATTTGCTCCCTAGTCTACGTTTTTGAGCTGGCGGCGGCAAATCAGGAGGCAAACCCATAAGAATATAATATGTTTCTTTATAATATACAACTCTAAAACTGCATCCAAATGGAGGCCGTGACGTGCCGCAATTAGATCAAAGGAGATACTGCGGGAATTTACATACAATATATTTAAGTTCTTTTTTTTACAAACCTGGCTACAGCTATTTTTTAAGTTCTTAAAAAAAATCTGAGCGAAATTAACCCTTAGATGCTTTTGGTGCTAAAGTGACCCTCTGTTGAAAAAACTTTAAAATACATTTTATGCAGATATATATTTTTAACCTGAAAAAAAAATTTTTCCAAAATTGTTATAAAAAGCAGACAACCATCACAAGTAATCTTTTGAGAATACCTGAATTCTTCTGAAATTGATTCTTCTGTTCCTAAAGAACTGTTAAAAAATGGCGACTGCATTTATGGTATTTGTCAGCAGAAAATATGGCGTTAGCTCTTTTTAAATCAAAAAACCAATTCTGTTGAATATATATATCTTATTTCCTTTTTTCGCTAAAAATAAATAGATGTACATTTTCCGAAAAGTTTGGTATTGAAAATGAGCAAAATCGGTCCAGCGGTTTAAATGTTGTGAGTGAAAATGTGAAGGTACCTCTAAATTTTCCATTCAAATTGGTTTATAATGCACTAGTATACTAGTAAAATTTCTTAGCATCGTAAATATCGTAACATATAACGTCTTATTTTTTCCACCAGATGTAAAAAGAGCTAACGCTATAGTTTCTGCTGACAAATACCATACATTCTGGTGCCATTTTTTTAACAGTTCTTTAGAAACAGAAGAATCAATTTCTGAATAGGCAACAGCTCCTCAAATAACAGGTCAAGTACACTTAGAAAATTATGTTGGTAAAGACGACTGCAATTGTAGTCAAAAACAAATGAAATTTCATTTAAAAAAAGGACGACTTACATTTCATTAAATTCAACTAACATTGTCATTTGTTTTTAATGTTCAAAAAATGACTAACAATTGTAGTAAAAACAAACCACATGGTAGTAAAAAATAAACCAAAAATTTTTTTTTTTATTTTTTTAACCCTTTCGCCCCCAACGTTGCTTGTGGGCAACTTCATGTGTTTGACGACTAACGGTCAACGTTGCTTTTGTTTTTGTTCTTGTAACCGTATCGATATTGAAAGCTACAAATGTTCTCTTTAAGTTAAATAAAACAACATCTAATTTGATTGTCAATTAGCGAAGTTATTTTAATTAGTACGCGCGTGTGTCAAGACAAATATATTTTGCGAATTTTGAAAGAGGTTTTTATACATGTGACTTTTTTTCAAAATTATAACAAAAATTTAAAATATGTTTATTGAATCTTTTTAGTAAATATCAAGTAAAATATTTGTGGAAGTTTTTTTTAGAATTACAAACAAACAACAGGTGAGTAATTTTCCAAGTTGTCAAGTTGCTTGTGAGCAACTTTGGGGCAATTATGGTAATTAATTTACATACTTTTAGTAATGAGACCCCAAGAGAAGGGCTTGACAAACAAAGATATTGAACGAATTTTGAACTTCGATTGGGATGTTTCCAGTGACGAGGAAAGCGGCGATGAGGTGGAAGACATATCTGCAGTGCTGGAGAGGAATTTGGAAGGGATCGTGGAAAGAGGAGAAAGCATAGAAACCGGCCTTCTTGACAAAATACTGGCGGATGAGTTTGAGCAAGAATCTTCTGGTGCTGTTAATATGTGCTTTGAAAAAATTGATCCGAAATCTATCAAATGGAGATCAAGGCCTTTTGAAGCCCAGAGACTATTTTAAAGGACGTTAATATCCTGGAAGTTCATGAAGTTTTGACGCCAGTACAATATTTCGAAAAAATGTTTGACACTTGTTGTATTGATTTGATCACACAGCAAACTAATTTATATGGACTACAGGAACTCGGCAACAACAAACAACTGTAAAAAATGAATGTTAAATCATAAACAGTCATTTGATGTTAGTTGTTTTTTTAAATGAACTACAAGGTTAGTTAAAAATTTTATTTGTTCTACAAATGACTTACATTTACATTAAAAATAATGAAACTGTATTACAAACCCAAACAACTACATATTTTTAAAGCAGAAGTTCCCTGAGTGTATTCTCAAAAGATTACTTGTCACGTTTGTCTGCTTTTTATAACAATTTTGGTAAGATTTTCTTTCAGGTTAAAAAAAATATATATATCTGCTGCATAAAATGTATTTTTAAAGTCTTTTTTCTTTAAGGCATAGTCGCGTAGGGTAGGCATTGTCGTAGAGGCCTATATAACACATGAGTTACAGTCAAGGAAAAAAGTCTACATACACCCTTTGATTTAATGGTTTTATAGAGTTTATGAAGAAAATTAAAAAAACATATTTATGTCAATATTTTAAGGCATTAATAAATAAGTTTATTTACAAAATAAAAAAGTAATTCTTTTATATAATAAAAACAACAATAACAAAAATTAAACATTGCACGTTGGGGCAGCCTAAGGGGATCTCCGGCAAAAGTCCGATTTAAATCTTCGAATTTTTTCAATCTAATTGGTAAATCTAATAGATAAGACCTTGCCGAAACTAGTTCCGTTTAGTTTTTTGAGATATTCTAATTATCGGTACGATGGCAAGCTGCCAAAGTCAAAGTTTTGTTTCCAAAAATGTTTCATATTAAAAAGAGGTACTAACATAAGCCAGTGCTGTGCGTGTTTAACCACTTAGGTCACTACCTTTAAGTAATAAATCATTAGTAGTAATACAAAATCATCAATTTTTCATGTTAATACATTTGTAAAAAAAGATGCTGGTAGCACATAGACGAGATTAGTTTTTTAATAAAAATTAAGAGAAACTTAATGTTTCAATAGCCCTATATTTTGAACGCAGGCGAGGGAGACCCTAAAAACCGTATGCATATGAAAGCTAATAGTATCTAGATTACGAATTTAATATGCCCGTCGTGCTCTGGCGTGCTCTGTAGAACAAACTTGTTCGATTTTCAACTTTGCTCGAATATTTTTTTGTAAAATTTCTTATTTTTCCAAAAGATATTGCCCGATTTACTTTTTTTGAGTTGTGTAGATATTTTTATTTTTCTGGCGATCTAATGACCCGATCTGTCTGAAATTTTGCATGGATAATAAGAATAAGTGTCATTTGTTAAATTTATACTGAATTTTGATTTGCAATGTACCACTCGAAAAATTTCGCGATTTATTTAATAACATCAAAAATTTTCAAACTTCTGCGCCTAAATTTCGAATTTTTTTTTAGGTAAAATTTTCCATATTTTGTACTCTATCCTTACCAAAAAAATATTTTGTTAGATCTGTTCCCGTAAAAAGTTATAACGAATTTTCTACGAAAGTGTTTTATTAATGTAACTTTCCCTTTTGATGAACAAGAAAGCATGCAACAAAAATAAATTTTTCGGTTAAGAATTGTAAACACAAAAAAAAAAACAATTTGAACAGTTTTGCAAAATTTTGATTTTTGCAAAAGATATTGCCAATTTATTTTTTTTTTGAGCTGTGTTAGATATTTTTATTTTTTCTGACGATCTAATGACCCGATCTGTCTGAAATTTTGCATGGATAACTAGAACAAATGTCATTTGTTAAATATATACTTAATTTTGATTTGCAATGTATCACGCGAAAAATTTCGCGATTTTTTTAATAACATCGAAAAATTTTCGAACTTCTGAGCCAGAATTTCGAATTTTGTTTTCGGTAAAATTTTCTATATTTTATACTCTATCCTTACCAGAAAAAATATTTTGTAAGATCTGTTCCCGTAAAAAGTTATAAACGAATTTTCTACGAAAGTGAAAAAATATATTTTTTTTTTTAAAATGCTCTACTTTCGAAAAATCATAGACCCCTTAGTTTTATTTTTAACCTTATAGTAGTGATTATATTGAGCTTTAGTAAAATGAATGCCTATCAATATTTCCTTTGATCATCCTGTTAATGTAATTTATGTTTTTATAATTACAATTTATTATCAAAAACTTTTATTGTTCTTAAAATAATCAGCACGATTAACCGCGGTTTAGCAAACATTAGTAACGAAAATGGCCTTGTCAGGTAAATTTAAAGCTTCTTATTAAATAGTGGTTAGTTAATTAATTTGTGATATAGATCGTAGATCGTTTATTTTTACTGGTCTGGAGCTACATAACGTTATGATGAGCTCGCAATTAAAAACGGTTCAAAAGAGAATAAATTATTTAAAAAATCATATTCAAACAATTTTAAATTGCCAAGATGAATGATGCTCAGTTTAAAAAGTTATTTTCATCATTTTATCGTAAGTACAAATTGAATTATGATAAATGTAGTCGTATCGAGAGTATTTTTCTTGCTAAAAATCATGAGTGGTTGAACACATCATTTCATTTCCATAAAAGTACTCCAAAAAAAATTGGTCGTCCAGTAGAGGAATTTGAATCAAGTTCTGAACGAACCAAAAGATTAAAAACAGAAGATTTAAGAGAAAACTCTATTTCCATGTTAGCATATGCATTAGAAGTTAAATTGCGAGCAAGTGGAAATAGATCAGCTGCAACTGTTTTGAAAAATATCATTGAATATCCAGAAATGGCTACAAAATATCAAAACTTACTAGAAAATGAACCAAAAATGATATCTCCTGATGATGCCTTAGGCGTTATTGTAGACGGCAAGTTAACCCGATGCCAATATGAGGTTATCAGATCAAAAGCCTCTCAAACTTTTCCGTCCTATAAAATTGTTCAACAATCCAAAAACATGTGTTACCCTAAAAATATTTCTATTAATGAGACTTGTGCTTCAGTGCCCTTACAAAATTACTAGACCACACAGCATCTCGACTAGTACAATCTTTTGCTGAAAATATAATATCACCATACGAAAATAAAGAGCTAATTCTTTATGTTAAATGGAGTTTTGATGGTACTACAGGCCATCATCAGTACAAACAGGCGTTTTTGGGCAATAATTGCAGTGATTCACATGCACTGATTACAACAATTGTACCTCTTCAGCTCTTTCAGAACGACAAAATTGTTTGGCAAAATCCAACGCCATCTGCAACTCGATACTGTCGGCCACTAAAAATTGAGTATATTAAGGAAACTAAGGAGAGCATCACACTTGAAAAAGAGCTAATAGATATAAATAATTTACAGCCATTAATTATTTCTGTGGGGAACAAACACTATAATATCAAATACGAATTGTCACTTACTATGATAGATGTAAAATCTTGCAATAGTATCACAGATACTCGTTGTACAAAAACATGTTTTATGTGTAATAGCTCTTCAAAGATTTTAATGACATTCAAAAAATGTTAAAAACTCCAGTAAAAAACTTGGAATTAGGACTGTCTTCACTACATGCTTGGCTGAAAAGTTTTGAATGCCTTTTGCATTTGGCATATAAAATTCCAAATAAAAAAGTGGCAAGCTAGGGGTGAAGACAAAGCAATTGCAAACCAAAGCAAACAACGGATACAGGATGAATTTAAAAATCTTTGGGTCTTTTAATTGACCAGCCAAAGCCTGGCGCTGGAAATTATAACGATGGGAACACGGCAAGAACTTTTTTCGAAATTATGAGCTTACTGCCCAAATAACCAAACTGGATGTTATTCTTATAAAAAATGTTTATATAATATTAATAATAATATCAAGTAAACATAACGTTAAAGTTGATAAATTCAAACTTTTTACTACCGAAACAGCAGAACTATTCGTTAAAAATTACCCCTGGTACAATATGTCACCAACGTTGCATAAAATATTAATACACAGTACAGATGTTATTAATACTCAAAATTACCTGTTGGATTCTTATCAGAAGAAGCCCAAGAGGCTATGAATAAAATATTCAAAAAAACCAGAGAATTCAATTCAAGAAAATGTGGCAGAAAAGAAAACCTCCAAGACGTTTCTAACTTCTTACTTATCAATTCAGATCCAAATAATAACAGAAAAACGTAAAAGTCCGATAAAGACAATTAATGAACTGCCTGAAGAGGCAAATCTTATTATTAGCTTTAATTAACTTACTATTTTTAAATAACATTTTCTACTACTGTTAACAATGAATTAAAATAAATATATGTACCCTTCTAAAATGTATATAAATATATACATTATTTCTTAACTTCATTTTTTTTATTAGAAAAAAAAAATAGATAGGAATTTGGTTTTTTTAAATTAGCGAATTTGGAAGTTAGCTCATACATCTCTTTGCGTATCTAATATCTATAAGTAATCCCCTTTTCAGCCATTAAAACTAAGCGGGCCATAATGATAATTTTTTTTTTGCGATTAGCTAAAAATATTTGCAACACTCAAATATATTTTTCGCGTCTCTGATATCTAAAAGTGATACTCTTTTGAACGATGTGAATATCTTAAAAATAAAACTAAGTACTTGAGTATGCAAATTTGGTTTTTCGTGATTTGAGAAAAATATTTGCACTACGCAAATATTTTTTTTCACGTTTCTGATATCTACAAGTGATTCTCTTTTCAACCATGTGCAAAACTTATATAAAACATAGCGGTTAAGTATGCGAATTTGGTTTTTTGCGATTTGCGAAAAAACTTTGCACTACGCAAATACATTTTTCCACGGTTCTGATATCTATAAGTGATTCTCTTTTCAACCATGTGCAGAACTTATTAAAAAACTTAGCGGTTGAGTATGCGAACTCGGTTTTTTGCGATTTGCGAAAAATATTTGCACTACGCAAATATGTTTTTTCACGTTTCTGATATCTACAAGTAATCCTCTTTTCAACCATGTGCATAACTTGTATAAAAACTTAGCGGTTTAGTTGATGCCGCAAAATGTACTAGGCCCACCCCACTGTGCATTGTTTCAAAATGTTATATAAAAAAATTAAAAAAAATTTAACTTTTAGTATTTGGTTGGTCCACCTTGAGCATCAATAACTGCATGAAGACGACGAGGCATTGATCTCACCAAATTTTCCGTAATATCGGGTGTTATTTCAGCCCATGCACTAATAAGGGCGGTTTTCAATGTTTCACGGCTACTAATGATATATTTTCGTACCGATTTTTCCACAACGTCCCATATGTGCTCTATAGGGTTTAAGTCTGGAGAATTTAGCTGTCTTGGGGCATAGTATAGAAGCCAGTCTCGAACAATATGTGTAGTATGCGTCGGGTCGTTATCTTGTTGTAAAATCCGTTGATTTTCCAGGCCCAAGCTATCAGCAGCTAACTGCAGATTATGTTCTTATATTGATAGCGATCCATATTACCCTCGACAAAAACCAAACGACCAACTCCAGATGACGCAATGACGCCCCAAACCATAACGTTACCACCACCATGTTTGACAGTAGGTATTATATTCTTTGGATCAAGTGCTGTGTTTGGTTTTCGCCAAACTTTGGATACGCCATCACTTCCAAAAATGTTATACTTACTTTCGTCGGTAATATAACATGCATCCAAAAATCCATATCCTTGTCTAGATGTGCCTTAGCAAACTCAAGGCGAAGTTTACGATTCTTCGCTAAAATTAGTGGTTGTTTTGCGTGCCACTCTGCTATTAAATCCATTGTCATGTAAAACATTTATTATTGTTCAACAATTAGATTGGAACAATTTTCGATGTGTTCCGCCAATTTTGGGGCACTTATTTTCGGATCCTGGTTGACTACATTAATAATACTGCTAACATCGCGTCTCGAAAGCTTCTTAGGTCTACCAGATCGTGGCTTACTTTCGGTACTATTAGTATTATTATAATTTCTAATGATCGTCTGTACAGAAGCACGACTTAATTTAACTGTCTCCATAAGATGTAAGGAGTTGCCACGCTATTTGTAAACTTTTTTCCCGCTAATAATTATGTTTTTCAGTAAAAATTTCTATGTTTTATTTTTTTCATATTTTTTTTCTTCAAATAATCTGCCTTAAACATTGATATTAAATGTTTTTCAATTATAAAAAACTAGAGGGTACTGTATTAACATTTCCAACATTTAAAACTTATGGAACACTCCAAGGGACACTCTAATAGTCATATATATAATTCCATGTCACGTCATATATCAGGTGATCCGAAAAATGGCATACATAACATTAGCTCATGAGATCCCATTGAATCTCATTTAGTATAATTTGATCCGAAAAATGGGTCTAACTAATTTGATCAATTTATCAATTTTGTTTCACATTAAAAATAATAAAAAAAATATATATATATCCAAGAATTGAAAAATTAGACATGATTTCATTTTGACACACTGAGTTTCATAGCTATAACGTCATTTTGTTTCCAATTATATCTTAAACAACTGAACCACTTGCTTAAGTGTCTTCAGAAGATGAACTTATCTCTGTCTTAGCTTTCGATTGATGCAACATAGAAAGTTGTTATTGCACGTTGTAGTTTTGGGTTTGATTATTACGTCGTTAAGTGCTTACAATTATAACGTAATTTTAAGAAACTTTTGAAAATTTATAGAACATTTTCATAAATTAAACAAATTTAAGTCGAGAATTGATTTTTTTTTAGTAAATATCGCATATTATGGTTTTTTAGTCCAAACCCGATTCGACTTTTTTGTTATAAAGCTTTTTACTTTTGTGCTTTTAATTTATTTTTTTAAGATTTTCTGATATTAAATGTTTATTTTTCACGTTCTAACCGCTTTTTCTTTATCCAGTAAAAATATTGTCGTTTAAAGGCACTGGAAATAAAACGAAACATTTGGTCCAAAATGAGTTAATTAAAGTCAAGCATTTTTACTCAAATTTAATACAGATCTCATATTATAATCTGCGACTGAACTTTATTTCATTTAGTTCAAACTACCTGTTGTTCTTAAATTAACCTGTTATTTTTTTTTATACAAATTAATTAAAAATGCTTTTAATTAACAAAGGCTCATTATCATTAACTAAAAGTGTCCCATTTAGAAAAAATATGCAAAACAGAAATGAAAAGCAAAACAACAAATGTTATAAATATGAATACTCTCAAGTCGACCACAAACATCATAATAATGTCAACACATTTAAACCAACAAAAAAAGTTATAAAAATTCCGAGAACTGTGAACATTAAAAAACCAAACAGCCACTAAATAACCTCATTCGTACGTTTTAACTAGTGTTTCGAATTCGGTTAATCGATTAACCGATTCCTCGATTAATCGCTACCATTTCGGTTAATGTCGAACCAAATAATTTAAAACTGAAATAATTATACGAACCGAATAATCGGTTAAAATAGGTCGATTAATTGATTACATTTTTTATATGAATTTTTCTAAACTTTGGCTAAAAAATAACAAGCAAGCCTTTAAAAAAAAGTTTTATAACATAACATATCATATTATCAAATTCTTTTAAAATCGAGTGAAAGCTATTCTTAAGCCTCAAGATTACATATTTTTTTCGCCTTTACGAAACTGGATATACCTTTCTGTATTCTGTTTTATTTCGTTTAAGAATTAAAATTAAATATAGTTCTATGAATTTCAGGACAATGTTAAATTTGTTTTGCTGACGAACCAAAAAACTCTCAAACATGTTCTAAGTAAAAATGTAAGATATACCCGACGAAAAAAGTTCCGATATAATCATATATGATCCGAAAAATGGCATACATAAGCTTATATCGTGGTTTCTCTTGGGATCTAATATCATAAAGTTTGATCCTATAAATGGGTCTATCAAATATGATCAAGTTATGTATAATTTTATAACATAAGTTTTTTAATTAAACAATTTTAAATGTTTTAGAGATCAGTATTTTTTAATTTAATCCCATTAAGTACTACTTGTTATTCATTTATAAAACATATAAATATTAATTATTAAACAGAATGTTAAATCTAAAAATTTATGCTTTTTACGAACCTGAAGTTGGAATATATAATATATTTAAAACGATAGGTAAAACAAAAAAAAAAAACTACATTTACCGACGCAGAAAATCAAATTTTTTGTTCGCAAAATTGTCAAGTAGAAGACCTGCAGATTTTTTCAAGAGCAGAATACACAGCAAACTTTAAACGGTCCTTGTTATACAAAATAATTAAAAATAATAACTATACGGTCGGTATAATGGATCAATACGATATCTTTTTATGAAAAATAAATCTCCCTATTTAGTACTTCAGCAATTTCAAATTGTTGAAAAACAACTATTTTGGTAACCACAAAACAGGATCAGTGGTAGAAATTATATTGCATATAGTGGAACTAGGCAACTATTTAATTTAAAAAAACTGAAAATTTTGAATCCATTACGCATGTTATAAGAGTTGGGTGTTTAGTTTGTTTAAACAATCCGTTTCCAACGTAATTCTAAAAACATGAACTGGTTTCAAGTGAGTTTGTATGTTTTATTTTTTTTAATGTGCATTCTTTTAAACAATTTTAATTAAATTTTAAAGTTAACTTGAATTGTTTAATGTTTTGCATAAGTTTTGTATAATTAACACAAAAAAGCATCTAAAAAACTGATTCTCTTAAAACCAGTTGGCATAGAAAATTTAACATATGTTGAGTACCTTGGTTCTTCTTCAGCCTATGTGTTCGTTGGGTTAAAACCGTGGTTGGCAAACACTACATTTTCATTATAATGGTAGTTTCCAGCCACGCCTATCTCAATACCATTGTGAAAAATTTTAAACTGCGATTCCAATAGTGGCATGCGTATTTTAAATAACAAAATGTTTATATCAAAATTTTACAATTAAATTTTGTTATATCTACAAAATGCCGTTATAAATTGATAGTTCTGCATTTTAGTGTTATTTTTACTTTAGTTCAAGACAAAATCAGTAAATAGCAATATAGAACCGGTTATACAAAAACACACATGTCGTTAATGAAAATCGATTTTTAAAGTTTTCATTTCGGTCTTGATGTAACTGTGCATAGTGGGATAAATCACAAAATTTGTGGAAATAATTCGGCCATTTGTTAACTTGTGGTCCGATTGCAATGAAATTTGGAATATGCATAAAATGGAGTTTAAGTTTTGATTTTGAACCTTCCAGACCCTTTGGGGGCGGCAAAATGGCTGCCCAAAGTTGGGTACTTTTTTCATAAAAAATTTTGAGTGAACAAAAAACATGCCTACATGTGTGGGTTACCTCCAATAGTTTCCGAGATATTCCGATTTGAAAATGTGAAATTCCAAATTTTGTCCGCCTCAGGTCCAAAGTTTTTCGAATATCGGGAGAAAATTGGGACCAATTTTCGTTTTAAAAATAACGGTTATTTAGCCATAAAATTCTTGATTGAATAAAAAGAAAAATTAGTTCAATATCTTGTTTCAGTCAAAAATTACATTAGTTTAAAATAGAAATTAAAAAAAAAAAGTAAATTTTGGCGATATTTTCCCCAAAAAGCACCAAACTTCTTATCGCTCCAGACAAATATTTTTCTTCTGAACATATAAAGTATGTATACTTTTCTGGAAGGTTTTTTTATATAAATTCGAGTTGTGGTAAAAAAAATTTTGATTTGTAAATACTTTTCACCCCATCCGCTTCCAAATTTGCCATATTTCTGAGGTAAATATCAACTTTAACTCACAGTTAAAATTTGTGGACGCCTCCAATTGGGTAGTGGAAACCAGTTTTACTCCAACAGATACCTAATGTAGTGTGTAAGTCATTTCCAATCCCCGCTTTAAATAACGACATGGCAGCAAAAAACGAAAAAAATCCCATTTTTGGAAATTTTTTTTTTTTGTAGGAATTGGGGGATTGTTTTCAGAAAATCATAATTTCTGAAATTTGTTTCGATTTGTTGACCTTAAAGTCTAGTAAAATCCAAAAAATCATTCGATTATGTCTATTAATAAATATTTTATTGAATAGTGAAAATTTTCATTTAAGCACAAACTAAAATTTTTACCTTCATATTTGGATTACCCAAGTTTTTGTTTCACCAAGATGGCTAAATTCACCCTTTTTTTAGAAAAAATCGCAATCTACAGGTAATTTTCTTTTCAACGATACTAAACACTGGTATGTTATGTTCATAACTCCTAAACAGAAAATCTTCAAAAGTTAGCCCTTATTCATATATTTCTTCTAATGTGTCCTCGTATTCACATCTTACATAATTGGGTCAGGTAAAAAGGGTTTATGATGTTCTTCATTAATGATATTAAAGGTTTTGTGGGCCCACCCAAAGATAAGTGTTTTATGATTGCTATTTAAATATACCCTCTCTTTTATATTTTATGGGCCTTAGTATTTGAAGACCCAGTTACCTGGGTTATGATAGCTAATATTTGTACCTAATATTTGTACATAAATATGAATAGGTTTAGTTTTAAGTTCATAAAAAACTCGTCAATCATGGTAATAACAGTAAATCATGAAGCATTGTGCTTAACTTTGTGGGACAACTCAAAACTACAGAGATTTGAAAAGGTTAACGTTGTAGTTGCATCAATTGAATCTTCACATCACACTAAATTGGACACTGCAGAAACATCTAAAATTGACAATTTTATTAAATTATTTGATAAAAAAAAATGCAGTCCGTTTCCGGCTCTATTCTGAAATTTAAAACAAAATATTATAAGTGGATGAATGAAATATTGGAGATAAATGTTTCTGCTGTTGGTGTAAGCCTTATAATGATTTGTGTGCAAAATCTAAAAAAAAAGAACATCGATTACTCTTTCTACGCATTAAAATACAGAAGTTTCTGACACGTTTAAGGAAATGTTAAAAAAAGAAATCGCCCTAAGTAGGCGTTGCAAATCGCAGATGTTCTTCCAACTGCATCACCAAAACGGCTTAAAAGGATTGTTAAAAGGCATCCCCAACCCTTTATCGGATACAGATTTTACAGAAGAAGAAGAAGCCATTGCTCTTATGTTGGAATTAGGGCTAAGCAAAAATAAATATCTTATTTTGAGAATGTCTTTGATTGATAAAGGACACAAAATGTTGCCCTCATATAACGCAATAAAGGATAAGAAGGATAGTATCTTACCAAAACCTATTGCTGTTAATGAACATGAAGCTTGTATTGAATTGTCTACTCTGCTCGAAAACACAGCATCTAGGATTGTTTCTGACTTTTCTAGAGATCAGCTGGAAAGAGTCAATAATTGCGATGTTGTACTAATGTGCAAGTGGGGATGTGATGGCTTATCAGCCCTTCCTGAATACAAACATGCTTCCGAAGGCCAGAACAAATCAAGAATATAGAGCGTATTCATGTCATCGTTAGTTCCATTAAGAATTCGTTCATATTCTACTACTGAGCCTTCAACAAGTAATGCTTTCGATGATGTATGGATCAATTCAGCACCTGGATCCAAAGCTTTTGCTTATTGTGCCATGGAAAAAATCATCATTGAATCAAACATTCTTCCTCTAGGTGAACTAACAGAAGAAGCTCAGGAAGCAAGGAATCGAGATTTCAAACATGCCCAATTGTTCAGTTCCAGAAAATGTTCAAGCCAATCAGAGAACGAAGATATTTTCAATAACCTATTACTGTCTTCCGATCCCGTCCTGTCGTCAATGAGAAAACGATGGATTTCTTATAACACATTGGCATCTGTAAATAATGAAGAATTAAAAAGATTTGCTTTATCTGTTAGATATAAATAATGATGAGTCCGATTATTTGTATTAAAGAAAGAAACAACCTAATTTGTTTGTCTTTTTTTTCATTAATGAAGAACATCATAAAACCCTTTTACCTGACCCAATTATGTAAGATGTGAATACGAGGACACATTAGAAGAAATATATGAATAAGGGCTAACATTTAAAGATTTTATGTTTAGAAGTTATGAACATAACATACCAGTGTTTGGTGTTTTTTTAAAAAAGGTTGAATTTAGCCATCTTGGTAAAACAAAAACTTGGGTAATCCAAATATGAAGGTAAAAATTTCAGTTTTGGCTCAAAATGAAAATTTTCACTATTCAATAAAATATTTATTAATAGACATAATCCAATGATTTTTTGGATTTAACTAGACTTTAAGGTCAAGCAAATCGAAACAAATTTCAGGAATTATGATTTTCTGAAAACAATCCCACAATTCCTACAAATAAAAAAAAAAATTCCAAAAATGGGATTTTTTTCGTTTTTTGCTGCCATGTCATCATTTAAAGCGGGGATTGGAAATGACTTACACACTACATTAGGTATCTGTTGGAGTATCTAAAAACCGGGTTCCACTATCCAATTGGAGGCGTGCACAATTTTAACTGTGAGTTAAATTTGATATTACCTCAAAAATATGCCAACTTTGAAGCGGATGGAAAAGTATTTACAAATCAAACATTTTTTTACCACAACTCGCATTTATATAAAAAGACCTTCCAGAAAAGTATACATACTTCATAAGTTCAGAAGAAAAATATTTGTCTGGAGAGATAAGAATTTTGGTGCTTTTTGGGGAAAATATCGCCAAAATTTACTTTTTTTTTAATTTCTACTTTAAACTAATGTAATTTTTGACTGAAACAAGATATTGAACGTTTTCAAATCGGAATATCTCGGAAGCTATTGGAGGTAACCTACACATGTAGACATGTTTTTTGTTCATCTTTACAAGAAGATTACTAATATGTTAATTTTCGGATGAGAAAACAAAAAAATGGCAAACGCTCAAAATTTTTTATGAAAAAAGTACCCAACTTTGGGCAGCCATTTTGCCACCCCCAAAGGGTCTGGAAGGTTCAAATCAAACTTAAACTCCATTTTATGTCTTTTAGTGCATGTTCCAATTTCATTGTAATCGGACCACAAGTTAACAAATGGCCGAATTCATTTCCACAAAATTTTGTTTTTATCCCACTGTGCTGTGGTAGCCACGACCATTATTTTGAAAATTTATTGAATGCCAAAATAGCATAAAATCTAATATTTATAACATGTTTACTACTTTATAAAAAATATTAAGAATCATAACAAAACAAAAAACCGATGTTTTTAATTTTGTGTGTGCATTAAAATTTAAAAACTCTTTATATTCCAATTATAACGGTGCTAAAAAATATTAAAAAGTGTAGTTTTTTTGTTTTTTTGATTAATTTTATTATATATATTATATGATAATGATATGTTTTGCCATATATAATTATATATAAAAGTGATATGATTATTTTTGATTAATTTTACATATACTCATACTATGATCATATATGGTCCATATAGAAATATACTTCATATGAATAGATATACAAGATATGCTAATATGCAATTATACGATACAAAGATATATGATTTATTACGGCATATCAAAATATTTGGCATAAACTAACTTTAAGATATGAACATATATTCGTAATATATTAGACACATATATAAGCATATATAAAGATATCAAGTTGTATATGAGTATATAAAAACTGTTTTCATCGGTGTTTCCAGTTAAGGTGCTAAAGTGTTTATCGCAGTAAAAATAGTATGCACATAAAGGTTAAAAAAAGCTTCGATGCTTTAAAAAAAAGTAACTCAATTTTTGACAAACATATAAAAAATATACTACATTTTTTAAAATTTGTCCATACCTTACAACAGCAAAACCTTGGTAATAGGTGGAACTACGGACATGTTTAACCTGGTAAAAAGTTAAACTCCTGCATTACTTAGCGACTTTGGGTATTACTGACTTGCCCATTATAATACCCAATTTACATATTTAA
>CM037853.1:143485358-143526787 GCA_021234595.1 Delia radicum | reverse complement strand
AACAACAAACAACTGTAAAAAATGAATGTTAAATCATAAAACAGTCATTTGATGTTAGTTGTTTTTTAAATGAACTACAAGGTTAGTTAAAAATTTTATTTGTTCTACAAATGACTTACATTTACATTAAAAATAATGAAACTGTATTACAACCCAAACAACTACATATTTTTAAAGCAGAAGTTCCCTGAGTGTATTCTCAAAAGATTACTTGTCACGTTTGTCTGCTTTTTATAACAATTTTGGTAAGATTTCTTTCAGGTTAAAAAAAATATATATATCTGCTGCTAAAATGTATTTTTAAAGTCTTTTTTCTTTAAGGCATAGTCGCGTAGGGTAAGGCATTGTCGTAGAGGCCTATAATAACACATGAGTTACAGTCAAGGAAAAAGTCTACATACACCCTTTGATTTAGGGGTTTTATAGAGTTTATGAAGAAAATTAAAAAAAATATTTATGTCAATATTAAGGCATTAAAAATAAGTTTATTTACAAAATAAAAAAGTAATTCTTTATATAATAAAAACAACAATAACAAAAATTAAACATTGC
Source organism: Delia radicum (assembly GCA_021234595.1). Classification (NCBI taxonomy): domain Eukaryota; kingdom Metazoa; phylum Arthropoda; class Insecta; order Diptera; family Anthomyiidae; genus Delia; species Delia radicum. The sequence continues at coordinate 143,526,235 of CM037853.1, read as the reverse complement.
ACGTTGGGGCGCCTAAGGGGATCTCCGGCAAAAGTCCGATTTTAAATCTTCGAATTTTTTCAATCTAATTGGTAATCTAATAGATAAGACCTTGCCGAAACTAGTTCCGTTTAGTTTTTTGAGATATTCTAATTATCGGTACGATGGCAAGCTGCCAAAGTCAAAGTTTTGTTTCCAAAAATGTTTCCTATTAAAAAAGAGGTACTAACATAAGCCAGTGTTGTGTCGTTTCGTTTAACCACTTAGGTCACTACATTTAAGTAATAAATCATTAGTAGTAATACAAAATCATTAATTTTTCATGTTAATACATTTGTAAAAAAAGATGCTGGTAGCACATAGACGAGATTAGTTTTTAATAAAAATTAAGAGAAACTTAATGTTTCAATAGCCCTATATTTTGAACGCAGGGAGGGAGACCCTAAAACCGTATGCATATGAAAGCTAATACTATCTAGATTACGATTATTTAAATGCGCCGTGCTCTGGCGTGCTCTGTAGAACAAACTTGTCGATTTTCCAACTTTGCTCGAATATTTTTTGTAAATTCTGATTTTCCAAAGATATTGCCAATTTACTTTTTTTGAGTTGTGTTAGATATTTTTATTTTTCTGGCGATCTAATGACCCGATCTGTCTGAAATTTTTGCATGGATATAAGAATAAGTGTCATTTGTTAAATTTATACTGAATTTTGATTTGCAATGTACCACGCGAAAAATTTCGCGATTTTATTTAATAACATCAAAAAATTTTCAAACTTCTGCGCCCTAAATTTCGAATTTTCTTAGGTAAAATTTTCCATATTTTGTACTCTATCCTTACCAAAAAAAATATTTTGTTAGATCTGGCTCCCGTAAAAAAGTTATAACGAATTTTCTACGAAAGTGTTTTATTAATGTAACTTTCCCTTTTGATGAACAAGAAAGCATGCAACAAAAAATAAATTTTTCGGTTAAGAATTGTAAACACAAAAAAAAAAAACAATTTGAACAGTTTTGCAAAATTTTGATTTTTGCAAAAGATATTGCCAATTTATTTTTTTTTTGAGCTGTGTTAGATATTTTTATTTTTCTGACGATCTAATGACCCGATCTGTCTGAAATTTTGCATGGATAACTAGAACAAATGTCATTGTTAAATATATACTTAATTTTGATTTGCAATGTATCACGCGAAAAATTTCGCGATTTTTTTAATAACATCGAAAAATTTTCGAACTTCTGAGCCAGAATTTCGAATTTTGTTTTCGGTAAAATTTTCTATATTTTATACTCTATCCTTACCAGAAAAAATATTTTGTAAGATCTGTTCCCATAAAAAGTTATAACGAATTTTCTACGAAAGTGAAAAAATATATTTTTTTTTTTAAAATGCTCTACTTTCGAAAAATCATAGACCCCTTAGTTTTATTTTTAACCTTATAGTAGTGATTATATTGAGCTTTAGTAAAAATGAATGCCTATCAATATTTCCTTTGATCATCCTGTCAATGTAATTTATGTTTTTATAAATTACAATTTATTATCAAAAACTTTTATTGTTCTTAAAATAATCAGCACGATTAACCGCGGTTTAGCTAACATTAGTAACGAAATGGCCTTGTCAGGTAAATTTAAAGCTTCTTATTAAATAGTGGTTAGTTAATTAATTTGTGATATAGATCGTAGATCGTTTATTTTACTGGTCTGGAGCTACATAACGTTATGATGAGCTCGCAATTAAAAACGGTTCAAAAGAGAATAAATTATTTAAAAAATCATATTCAAACAATTTTAAATTGCCAAGATGAATGATGCTCAGTTTAAAAAGTTATTTTCATCATTTTATCGTAAGTACAAATTGAATTATGATAAATGTAGTCGTATCGAGAGTATTTTTCTTGCTAAAAATCATGAGTGGTTGAACACATCATTTCATTTCCATAAAAGTACTCCAAAAAAAATTGGTCGTCCAGTAGAGGAATTTGAATCAAGTTCTGAACGAACCAAAAGATTAAAAACAGAAGATTTAAGAGAAAACTCTATTTCCATGTTAGCATATGCATTAAGTTAAATTGCGAGCAAGTGGAAATAGATCAGCTGCAACTGTTTTGAAAAATATCATTGAAAATCCAGAAATGGCTACAAATATCAAACTTACTAGAAAATGAACCAAAAATGATATCTCCTGATGATGCCTTAGGCGTTATTGTAGACGGCAAGTTAACCCGATGCCAATATGAGGTTATCAGATCAAAAGCCTCTCAAACTTTTCCGTCCTATAAAATTGTTCAAACAATCCAAAAACATGTGTTACCCTAAAAATATTTCTATTAATGAGACTTGTGCTTCAGTGCCCTTACAAAATTTACTAGACCACACAGCATCTCGACTAGTACAATCTTTTGCTGAAAATATAATATCACCATACGAAAATAAAGAGCTAATTCTTTATGTTAAATGGGGTTTTGATGGTACTACAGGCCATCATCAGTACAAACAGGCGTTTTTGGGCAATAATTGCAGTGATTCACATGCACTGATTACAACAATTGTACCTCTTCAGCTCTTTCAGAACGACAAAATTGTTTGGCAAAATCCAACGCCATCTGCAACTCGATACTGTCGGCCACTAAAAATTGAGTATATTAAGGAAACTAAGGAGAGCATCACACTTGAAAAAGAGCAAATAGATATAAATAATTTACAGCCATTAATTATTTCTGTGGGGAACAAACACTATAATATCAAATACGAATTGTACTTACTATGATAGATGTAAAATCTTGCAATAGTATCACAGATACTCGTTGTACAAAAACATGTTTTATGTGTAATAGCTCTTCAAAAGATTTTAATGACATTCAAAAAATGTTAAAAACTCCAGTAAAAAACTTGGAATTAGGACTGTCTTCACTACATGCTTGGCTGAAAAGTTTTGAATGCCTTTTGCATTTGGCATATAAAATTCCAATAAAAAAGTGGCAAGCTAGGGGTGAAGACAAAGCAATTGCAAACCAAAGCAAACAACGGATACAGGATGAATTTAAAAAATCTTTGGGTCTTTTAATTGACCAGCCAAAGCCTGGCGCTGGAAATTATAACGATGGGAACACGGCAAGAACTTTTTTCGAAATTATGAGCTTACTGCCCAAATAACCAAACTGGATGTTATTCTTATAAAAAATGTTTATATAATATTAATAATAATATCAAGTAAACATAACGTTAAAGTTGATAAATTCAAACTTTTTACTACCGAAACAGCAGAACTATTCGTTAAAAATTACCCCTGGTACAATATGTCACCAACGTTGCATAAAATATTAATACACAGTACAGATGTTATTAATAACTCAAAATTACCTGTTGGATTCTTATCAGAAGAAGCCCAAGAGGCTATGAATAAAATATTCAAAAAAACCAGAGAATTCAATTCAAGAAAATGTGGCAGAAAAGAAAACCTAACTTCTTACTTATCAATTCAGATCCAATAATAACAGAAAAACGTAAAAGTCCGATAAAGACAATTAATGAACTGCCTGAAGAGGCAAATCTTATTATTAGCTTTAATTAACTTACTATTTTTAAATAACATTTTCTACTACTGTTAACAATGAATTAAAATAAATATATGTACCCTTCTAAAATATATATAAATATATACATTATTTCTTAACTTCATTTTTTTTATTAGAAAAAAAAAATAGATAGGAATTTGGTTTTTTTAAATTAGCGAATTTGGAAGTTAGCTCATACATCTCTTTGCGTATCTAATATCTATAAGTAATCCCCTTTTCAGCCATTAAAACTAAGCGGGCCATAATGATAATTTTTTTTTTGGGATTAGCTAAAAATATTTGCAACACTCAAATATATTTTTCGCGTCTCTGATATCTAAAAGTGATACTCTTTTGAACGATGTGAATATCTTAAAAATAAAACTAAGTACTTGAGTATGCAAATTTGGTTTTTCGTGATTTGAGAAAAATATTTGCACTACGCAAATATTTTTTTTCACGTTTCTGATATCTACAAGTGATTCTCTTTTCAACCATGTGCAAAACTTATATAAAAACATAGCGGTTAAGTATGCGAATTTGGTTTTTTTGCGATTTGCGAAAAAACTTTGCACTACGCAAATACATTTTTCCACGGTTCTGATATCTATAAGTGATTCTCTTTTCAACCATGTGCAGAACTTATTAAAAAACTTAGCGGTTGAGTATGCGAACTCGGTTTTTTGCGATTTGCGAAAAATATTTGCACTACGCAAATATGTTTTTTCACGTTTCTGATATCTACAAGTAATCCTCTTTTCAACCATGTGCATAACTTGTATAAAAACTTAGCGGTTTAGTTGATGCCGCAAAATGTACTAGGCCCACCCCACTGTGCATTGTTTCAAAATGTTATATAAAAAAATTAAAAAAAATTTAACTTTTAGTATTTGGTTGGTCCACCTTGAGCATCAATAACTGCTTGAAGACGACGAGGCATTGATCTCACCAAATTTTCCGTAATATCGGGTGTTATTTCAGCCCATGCACTAATAAGGGCGGTTTTCAATGTTTCACGGCTACTAATGATATATTTTCGTACCGATTTTTCCACAACGTCCCATATGTGCTCTATAGGGTTTAAGTCTGGAGAATTTAGCTGTCTTGGGGCATAGTACAATATGTGTAGTATGCGTCGGGTCGTTATCTTGTTGTAAAATCCGTTGATTTTCCAGGCCCAAGCTATCAGCAGCTAACTGCAGATTATGTTCTTATATTGATAGCGATCCATATTACCCTCGACAAAAACCAAACGACCAACTCCAGATGACGCAATGACGCCCCAAACCATAACGTTACCACCACCATGTTTGACAGTAGGTATTATATTCTTTGGATCAAGTGCTGTGTTTGGTTTTCGCCAAACTTTGGATACGCCATCACTTCCAAAAATGTTATACTTACTTTCGTCGGTAATATAACATGCATCCAAAAATCCATATCCTTGTCTAGATGTGCCTTAGCAAACTCAGGGCGAAGTTTACGATTCTTCGCTAAAATTAGTGGTTGTTTGCGTGCCACTCTGCTATTAAATCCATTGTCATGTAAAACATTTATTATTGTTCAACAATTAGATGGAACAATTTTCGATGTGTTCCGCCAATTTGGGGCACTTATTTTCGGATCCTGGTTGACTACATTAATAATACTGCTAACATCGCGTCTCGAAAGCTTCTTAGGTCTACCAGATCGTGGCTTACTTTCGGTACTATTAGTATTATTATAATTTCTAATGATCGTCTGTACAGAAGCACGACTTAATTTAACTGTCTCCATAAGATGTAAGGAGTTGCCACGCTATTTGTAAACTTTTTTCCCGCTAATAATTATGTTTTTCAGTAAAATTTCTATGTTTTATTTTTTTCATATTTTTTTTCTTCAAATAATCTGCCTTAAACATTGATATTAAATGTTTTTCAATTATAAAAAACTAGAGGGTACTGTATTAACATTTCCAACATTTAAACTTATGGAACACTCCAAGGGACACTCTAATAGTCATATATATAATTCCATGTCACGTCATATATCAGGTGATCCGAAAATGGCATACATAACATTAGCTCATGAGATCCCATTGAATCTCATTTAGTATAATTTGATCCGAAAAAATGGGTCTAACTAATTTAATCAATTTATCAATTTGTTTCACATTAAAAATAATAAAAAAAATATATATATATCCAAGAATTGAAAAATTAGACATGATTTCATTTTGACACACTGAGTTTTCATAGCTATAACGTCATTTGTTTTCCAATTATATCTTAAACAACTGAACCACTTTGCTTAAGTGTCTTCAGAAGATGAACTTATCTCTGTCTTAGCTTTCGATTGATGCAACATAGAAAGTTGTTATTGCACGTTGTAGTTTTGGGTTTGATTATTACGTCGTTAAGTGCTTACAATTATAACGTAATTTTAAGAAACTTTTGAAAATTTATAGAACATTTTCATAAATTTAAACAAATTTAAGTCGAGAATTGATTTTTTTTTTAGTAAATATCGCATATTATGGTTTTTTAGTCCGAACCCGATTCGACTCTTTTTGTTATAAAGCTTTTTACTTTTGTGCTTTTAATTTATTTTTTAAGATTTTCTGACATTAAATGTTTATTTTCACGTTCTAACCGCTTTTTCTTTATCCAGTAAAAATATTGTCGTTTAAAGGCACTGGAAATAAAACGAAACATTTGGTCCAAAATGAGTTAATTAAAGTCAAGCATTTTTTACTCAAATTTAATACAGATCTCATATTATAATCTGCGACTGAACTTTATTTCATTTAGTTCAAACTACCTGTTGTTCTTAAATTAACCTGTTAGTTTTTTTATACAAATTAATTAAAAATGCTTTTAATTAACAAAAGCTCATTATCATTAACTAAAAGTGTCCATTTAGAAAAAATATGCAAAACAGAAATGAAAAGCAAAAACAACAAATGTTATAAATATGAATACTCTCAAGTCGACCACAAACATCATAATAATGTCAACACATTTAAACCAACAAAAAAAGTTATAAAAATACCGAGCACTGTGAACATTAAAAAACCAAACAACCACTAAATAACCTCATTCGTACGTATTAACTAGTGTTTCGAATTCGGTTAATCGATTAACCGATTAATCGATTAATCGCCACCATTTCGGTTAATGTCGAACCAAATAATTTAAAACTGAAATAATTATACGAACCGAATAATCGGTTAAAATAGGTCGATTAATTGATTACATTTTTATATGAATTTTTCTAAACTTTGGCTAAAAAAATAACAAGCAAAGCCTTTAAAAAAAGTTTTATAACATAACATATCATATTATCAAATTCTTTTAAAATCGAGTGAAAGCTATTCTTAAGCCTCAAGATTACATATTTTTTTCGCCTTTACGAAACTTGATATACCTTTCTGTATTCTGTTTTTTTTTTTTTTTATTAATTAATAATCATATAATTCCAAATTATATACTATTACCCTAACCGAGCACTAGCTACTATGGCCTTCGGCGCGTTGTAGCGAAAACAGACCAGTGCCTCTGGTGGGAATCGAACCCACCACCCCCGTACTGATAAGCCAGCACGCTACCACTAGCCTACCTAAATATAGTTCTATGAATTCCAGGACAATGTTAAATTTGTTTTGCTGACGAATCAAAAAACTCTCAAACATGTTCTAAGTAAAAATGTAAGATATACCCGACGAAAAAAGTTCCGATATAATCATATATGATCCGAAAAATGGCATACATAAGCTTATATCATGGTTTCTCTTGGGATATAATATCATAAAGTTTGATCCTATAAATGGGTCTATCAAATATGGTCAAGTTATGTATAATTTTATAACATAAGTTTTTTAATTAAACAATTTTAAATGTTTTAGAGATCAGTATTTTTTAATTTAATCCCATTAAGTACTACTTGTTATTCATTTATAAAACATATAAATATTAATTATAAAACAGAATGTTAAATCTAAAAATTTATGCTTTTATGAACCTGAAGTTGGAATATATAATATATTTAAAACGATAGGTAAAACAAAAAAAAAAACTACATTTACCGACGCAGAAAATCAAATTTTTTGTTCGCAAAATTGTCAAGTAGAAGACCTGCAGATTTTTTCAAGAGCAGAAATACACAGCAAACTTTAAACGTCCTTGTTATACAAAATAATTAAAAATAATAACTATACGGTCGGTATAATGGATCAATACGATATCTTTTTATGAAAAATAAATCTCCCTATTTAGTACTTCAGCAATTTCAAATTGTTGAAAACAACTATTTTGGTAACCACAAAACAGGATCAGTGGTAGAAATTATATTACATATAGTGGAACTAGGCAACTATTTAATTTAAAAAAACTGAAAATTTTGAATCCATTACGCATGTTATAAGAGTTGGGTGTTTAGTTTGTTTAAACAATCCGTTTCCAACGTAATTCTAAAAACCTGAACTGGTTTCAAGAGAGTTTGTATGTTTTATTTTTTTTAATGTGCATTCTTTTAAACAATTTTAATTAAATTTTAAAGTTAACTTGCATTGTTTAATGTTTTGCATAAGTTTTGTATAATTAACACAAAAAAACATCTAAAAAACTGATTCTCTTAAAACCAGTTGGCATATAAAATTTAACATATGTTGAGTACCTTGGTTCTTCTTCAGCCTATGTGTTCGTTGGGTTAAAATCGTGGTTGGCAAACACTACATTTTCATTATAATGGTAGTTTCCAGCCACGCCTATCTCAATACCGATGTGAAAAATTTTAAACTGTGATTCCAATAGTGGCATGCGTATTTTAATAACAAATGTTTATATCAAAATTTTACAAATTAAATTTTGTTATATCTACAAAATACCGTTATAAATTGATAGTTCTGCATTTTAGTGTTATTTTAACTTTAGTTCAAGACAAAATCAGTAAAATAGCAATATAGAACCGGTTAAACAAAAACACACATGTCGTTAATGAAATCGATTTTTAAAGTTTTCATTTCGGTCTTGATGTAACTGTGCACAGTGGGATATATAACAAAATTTGTGGAAATAATTCGGCCATTTCTTAACTTGTGGTCCGATTGCAATGAAATTTGGAACATGCATAAAAGACATAAAATGGAGTTTAAGTTTTGATTTTGAAACCCTCCAGACGCTTTGGGGGTGGCAAAATGGCTGCCCAAAGTTGGGTACTTTTTTCATAAAAATTTTGAGTGTTTGCCATTTTTTTGTTTCTCATCCGATTTTCAAACAATTAACACATTAGTAATCTTCTTGTAAAGCTGAACAAAAAACATGTTTACATGTGTGGGTTACCTACAATAGTTTCCGAGATATTCCGATTTGAAAATGTGAAATTCCAAATTTTGTCCGACTCAGGTCCAAAGTTTTTCGAATATTGGAACAAAATTGGGACCCATTTTCGTTTTAAAATAACAGTTATTTAGCCAATAAAATTCTTGTTTGAATAAAAAGAAAATTAGTTCAATATCTTGTTTCAGTCAAAAATTACATTAGTTTATAGTAGAAATTAAAAAAAAAGTAAATTTTGGCGATATTTTCCCCAAAAAGCACCAAATTTCTTATCGCTCCAGACAAATATTTTTCATCTGAACATATAAAGTATGTATACTTTTCTGGAAGGTCTTTTTATATAAATGCGAGTTGTGGTAAAAAAAATTTTGATTTGTAAATACTTTTCCCCCCATCCGCTTCCAAAGTTGCCATATTTTTGAGGTAAATATCAACTCTAACTCACAGTTAAAATTTGTGCACGCCTCCAATTGGGTAGTGGAAACCAGTTTTAACTCCAACAGATACCTAATGTAGTGTGTAAGTCATTTCCAATCCCCGCTTTAAATTACGACATGGCAGCAAAAAACGAAAAAAATCCCATTTTTTGAATTTTTTTTTATTTGTAGGAGTTGTGGGATTGTTTTCAGAAAATCATAATTCTGAAATTTGTTTCGATTTGTTGACCTTAAAGTCTAGTAAATCCAAAAAATCATTGGATAATGTCTATTAATAAATATTTTATTGAATAGTGAAAATTTTCATTTAAGCAAAAACTGAAATTTTTACCTTCATATTTGGATTACCCAAGTTTTTGTTTTACCAAGATGGCTAAATTCAACCTTTTTTAACAAAATCGCAATCTACAGGTAATTTTCTTTTCAACGATACTAAACACTGGTATGTTATGCTCATAACTCCTAAACAGAAAATCTTCAAAAGTTAGCCATTATTCATATATTTCTTCTAATGTGTCCTCGTATTCACATCTTACATAATTGGGTCAGGTAAAAAGGGTTTTATGATGTTCTTCATTAATGATATTAAAGGTTTGTGGGCCCACCCAAAGATACGTTTTTTATGATTGCTATTTAAATATACCCTCTCTTTTTATATTTTATGGGCCTTAGTATTTGAAGACCCAGTTACCTGGGTTATGATAGCTAATATTTGTACCTAATATTTGTATATAAATATGAATAGGTTTAGTTTTAAGTTCATAAAAAACTCGTCAATCATGGTAATAACAGTAAATCATGAAGCATTGTGCTTAACTTTGTGGGACAACTCAAAACTACAGAGATTTGAAAAGGCTAACGTTGTAGTTGCATCAATTGAATCTTCACATCACACCAAATTGGACACTGCAGAAATATCTAAAATTGACAACTTTATTAAATTATTTGATTAAAAAAATGCAGTCCGTTTCCGGCTCTATTCTGAAATTTAAAACAAAATATTATAAGTGGATGAATGATAGCCTGGAGATAAATTGGTCTGCTGTTGGTGCACCCTGTAAGCCTTATAATGATTTGTGTGCAAAATCTAAAAAAAAAAAACATCGATTTCTACGCATTCAAATACAGAAGTTTCTGACACGTTTAAGGAAATGTGAAAAAAAGAAAATCACCCTAAAGAGGCGTTGCAAATCGCAGATATTCTTCCAACTGCATCATCAAAACGGCTTAAAAGGATTGTTAAAGCATCCCCACCCCGTCATCGGATACAGATTTTACAGAAGAAGAAGCCATTGCTCTTATGTTGGAATTAGGGCTAAGCAAAAATAAATATCTTATTTTGAGAAAGGCTTTGATTGATAAAGGACACAAAATTCTGCCCTCATATAACGCAATAAAGGATAAGAAGGATAGTATCTTACCAAAACCTATTGCTGTTAATGAACATGAAGCTTGCATTGAATTGTCTACTCTGCTCGAAAACACAGCATCTAGGATTGTTTCTGACTTTTCTAGAGATCAGCTGGAAAGAGTCAATAATTGCGATGTTGTACTAATGTGCAAGTGGGGATGTGAAGGCTTATCAGCCCTTCCTGAATACAAACATGCTTCCGAAGGCCAGAACAAATCAGAATATAAGAGCGTATTCATATCATTGTTAGTTCCATTAAGAATTCGTTCATATTCTACTACTGAGCCTTCAACAAGTAATGCTTTCGATGATGTATGGATCAATTCAGCACCTGGATCCAAAGCTTTTTGCTTATTGTGCCATGGAAAAATCATCATTGAAATCAAACATTCTTCCTCTAGGTGAACTAACAGAAGAAGCTCAGGAAGCAAGGAATCTTGATTTCAAACATGCCCAATTGTTTAGTTCCAGAAAATGTTCAAGGCAATCACAGAACGAAGATATTTTCAATAACCTATTACTGTCTTCCGATCCCGTCCTGTCGTCAATGAGAAAACGATGGATTTCTTATAACACATTGGCATCTGTAAATTAAAAGATTTGCTTTATCTGTTAGATATAAATAATGATGTGTCCGATTATTTTGTATTAAATAAAGAAACAACCTAATTTGTTTGTCTTTTTTTTCATTAATGAAGAACATCATAAAACCCTTTTTACCTGACCCAATTATGTAAGATGTGAATACGAGGACACATTAGAAGAAATATATGAATAAGGGCTAACATTTGAAGATTTTCTGTTTAGAAGTTATGAACATAACATACCAGTGTTTGGTGTTTTTTTAAAAAAGGTTGAATTTAGCCATCTTGGTAAAACAAAATTTTGGGTAATCCAAATATGAAGGTAAAAATTTCAGTTTTTGCTTAAATGAAAATTTTCACTATTCAATAAAATATTTATTAATAGACATAATCCAATGATTTTTTGGATTTAACTAGACTTTAAGGTCAACAAATCGAAACAAATTTCAGAAATTATGATTTTCTGAAAACAATCCCACAATTCATACAAATAAAAAAAAAATTTCCAAAAATGGGATTTTTTTCGTTTTTTGCTGCCATGTCATCATTTAAAGCGGGGATTGGAAATGACTTACACACTACATTAGGTATCTGTTGGAGTATCTAAAACCGGTTTCCACTACCCAATTGGAGGCGTGCACAAATTTTAACTGTGAGTTAGAGTTGATATTTACCTCAAAAATATGGCAACTTTGGAAGCGGATGGGGGGAAAAGTATTTACAAATCAAAATTTTTTTTTTACCACAACTCGCATTTATATAAAAAGACCTTCCAGAAAAGTATACATACTTTATATATTCAGAAGAAAAATATTTGTCTGGAGCGATAAGAAGTTTGGTGCTTATTCGAAAAACTTTGGACCTGAGTCGGACAAAATTTGGAATTTCACATTTTCAAATCGGAATATCTCGGAAACTATTGTAGGTAACCCACACATGTAAACATGTTTTTTGTTCATCTTTACAAGAAGATTACTAATATGTTAATTTTTTGAAAATCGGATGAGAAACAAAAAAATGGCAAACACTCAAAATTTTTTATGAAAAAAGTACCCAACTTTGGGCAGCCATTTTGTCACCCCCAAAGGGTCTGGAAGGTTCAAAATCAAAGTTTAAACTCCATTTTATGTCTTTTATGCATGTTTCAAATTTCATTGCAATCGGACCACAAGTTAACAAATAGCCGAATTATTTCCACAAATTTTGTTATTTATCCCACTGTGCTGTGGTAGCCAACTACCATTATTTTGAAAATTTATTGAATGCCAAAATAGCATAAAATCTAATACAAAAAAATCGATGTTTTAATTTTGTGTGTGCATTAAATTTTAAAACTCTTTTAAATTCGAATTATAAACGGTGCTAAAAAAATATTAAAAAGTGGTAGTTTTTTGTTTTTTTTTTGATTAAATTTTATTATATATATTTATATGATAATGATATGTTTTGCCATATATAATTATATATAAAAGTGATATTATTATTTTTGATTAATTTTACCATATACTCATACTTATGATCATATATGGTCATATAGAAATATACTTCATATGAATAGATATACAAGATATGCTAATATGCAATATACGATACAAAGATATATGATTTATTACGCCATATCAAAATATTTGCATAAAGTAACTTTAAGATATGAACATATATCGTAATATATTGAGACACATATAAGCATATATAAAGATATCAAGTTGTATATGAGTATATAAAACTGTTTTCATCGGTGTTTCCAGTTAAGGTGCTAAAGTGTTATCGCAGTAAAATAGTATGCACATAATTTTTTTTTTTTTTTTTTTTATTTTTTTTTATTTATTTATTGAGTAATTAATATAAATATTTAAAATAATTTAATATCTTAAATTTAAGAGATCAATTAATATAAATTTTTCTACTTATATATTTGCATACCGAATCTATAAATCAAGTTATCAAATAAATTATTTTAGTTTGTATATAGGGAAAAATGTTTATGAAAAAACCCTGTGAGATAAGAAAAGGTTGTTATGAGGTAAAAGAGTTAGATAAATATTTATCAACATAGTTCATTAATATGTGGATAGCTAGAGTATCTACATCGATTTGAAAAATTTTGATATAATGTTTGAAGCTTTTCATTAACATATTTTATGTTGGACATAGAATGTAGCGTTGATGTCGAAAAGAAAAAAGGCAAATTATACATCATTTTAAGAATTTTGTTTTGGCTTATTTGCAGCTTTTTTAAATGGCATTTAGGTGACGTATACCAGACAGGAGCGGCATAGAACAATATTGGATGAAATATACTTTTAAGTATTAAAAGTTTATTTTCTATACACAAATCAGATTTTCTGTTAATCAGAGGATACATTATTTTTGTTGTTGTATTAATTTTGTGAATAGTTAGCTTATGTGTTCGTTGAAAAGTAACTTTTTGTCCAGTATAACAACAAGATACTTCACTTTATCTTCCCATGGAATATAAACATCGTTAATTTAAACAGAGGTTTGTGGTAAAAAACAATTTTTTTCTTTTCCTAGTAAAATATATTGATTGAGTTTTAGTGGGATTTATCATAATCTTCCATTTATTAAAATAGTCTACTACAAGATTTACTGATGATTCTAAATTCCTAACAATATCTACTCCTAAAGTATCCGAACTAAGGATAGCTGTATCATCAGCAAAAATAGAAGAATTGCAACCAATTAGAGTTGGAAAATCGTACGTGAAAATGTTGTATAAAATGGGAGATAAACATGAGCCCTGGGGACATCCAGCTGAAATGTCATAAGCTTGTGATGAGGTATTACCAATGTGAACTTTAAAGGACCTATTAGACAGAAAACTCTTTATTATTTTTATTATAGTAATGTCCAAACCTACAGTCAACAATTTATGAATGAGGGCATCATGCCAAACGGAGTCGAATGCTGCCTTTACATCCATCAAAATCATTCCAGTGGATTTCCCTGAGTTGAAGTTTTGTTTAACAATATTTTTAATTCTTACCAGAGGTTGTATAGTATTGTGTTCTGCGCGAAACCCAAATTGTTGGGATGGGAGAATGTTATTTTCATCAATAAAATTGACTATTTGTTCCTTTATGATCTTTTCAAGAATTTTGCTCATAGTGTTAAGTAAACTTATTGGCCGATAAGACTCTGGGCTACTTGTATTTTGTATAGTATACTTGTATAGTTTCCATTTTGCTGGAAAATATCCAAACTTGAAACATGCATTATAGATAGAGCATAATATGTTTAAGCCACGTAGGGGCATTTCTTTTAAACAACTGTTAGAAATACTATCTATACCTGGCGATTTTTTATTTTGAGGCGTTTAATAAATTGCTTAACAATATCGGTGGTTACTGTTATATAGTTTGTTTGTGGATAATGAGTCTCAATTGTATTAATAGATTGACTGACAACTCTTTCGGTATTTGCATCACTTAAGTTGGATGAAATATTATGATTCAATTTAAATTTTGAGCCAGTATTTCTGTTTTTTCGTTATTTGTTAAATAAGTGACGCCATTTTGTTTCAGAGGCGGAATACCTTTAGTTTTCTTTTAAGAAGATTGGATATATTCCAAAATTTAGAAGAAGCTTTGGGTAAGCTTGCCAGTGAGTGATTCCATTGTTGATTTCTAAATTGAAAAATACGATCTTTAATTACATTATTTAAAAACAACATTTGGGATTTAAAAAGAGGATTTCTTTGTCTTATTCAATTTCGACGTGCGCAGTTTCTTAGTTTGATAATATTTAAAATTGACTGTGGTAGTTTTTTAACAAAAACATTGGATACCGTTCTAGTAGGAACACTAGCAATTACAGCATCCTGGACAACTTGTGTAAATCCTTCGATTAAATAGTCAATATCGTTATTTGTACAAAATACCAAATCTAATAATTGGGAAGAGTTTGTATTAATAAAGTTTCTGAATGTATTCCAGTTTGCTTTATTATAATCATGTTTTAGAAGATTTTGACGTGTTCCCGAACTGTCAATTGTTGTATGCACTGGTAGATGATCCGAATTTAATCTATTGGCTGTTTGAGCAGGGGACAATTTATCAGGAATATTAGATATGTAAAAATCCAGAACAGATGCACAAATCGTACTGCTTGTAGGAACAAGAGTTGGATCAGGTGGATAATTAATACTAAACGAATTTATTGTTACTAAATCGTGCAGTATAGATCCCCAGCAATTTAGCCGTAAACACCCCCAGCTTTGATGTCTGCAGTTTAAGTCCCCACCAATAATATAGTTTCCACTAATTCTACAAAATCTTTTCAGATCATCTTTAAAATTATTTTTTTTATATCATCTGGCCCCGCTGAGCCCCCAGGAAAATAACAACTATAAATCTTGATCTTTGTGTTATCAGAAAGATAAATTTGAATACCAATATTTTCTATTAAATTAGTAGAAACAGGGTCCAATTGCTCATGTTTCAAATTTTTTCGTATAACAATTGCGACGCCACCCCCCCCTACTAGAATCTGGTCTATCATTTCGGTAACACATATAATCTGAATGTTTCATACTTAACTTACTGTTTAGCCATGTTTCACATAATAGCGCTACATCTATGTTTTCTCTAATCATATAATCAAAAATTCGGTTAATTTATTTCTTATACCTCTAGCGTTCCAAGTTATTAATTTGATATTATTATCCATGTTTACGACAGGAATTTGAATGCTAATGAAGTAATAACTTCAAATTGATCCGACTTCGTTTTGCAACTTTTAAGATTATTTATCAGCTCAAATGTGATATCCTTAAGTTGATCGATAGTAAATAATTCATTATTTGAATTAATATTATTGTTTGATGAAACAATATTTGCCCAGCTCATATTGGCTGTTGCCTGTTTTTGTGGTCTAGCAGCTTGTTTTACATTGTTGAATTGTCTCGTAAACGAGCTTTGGGTATTATTAGCCTGACGATAGCTACTACCATATCGTTGTTTTAAGCCGATATAAGCGGCTTTGCTGGGGCAAGCAATATCTGTTGATTTATGGTTTCCTCTACAGTTCACGCATTTGAAAATCTCAGATTTACATTCCGCAGTTTTGTGAGAGCCTGCACATTTTGAACAGAAAATCTGAACACTACAGTTGTTGGATCCATGGCCAAACATTTGGCAGTTATAGCACTGAGTAACTTTGTTCGATGTTCGTGATTGGTAACTCCATTTAACTCTAATATAGTCAATACTTGTGTACTTATCTCGGAGTTCCTTAAGCGTTATTGACCCTTTTTTAAAATAAACTATATAGAGAAATATTTCTCTGGTTTGATATCTGTACATTGAAGTCCCAGCTTAATAAGAGTTTCCTTTAGTTTATTTGGATCTACTTTTTCCAGTCCAGATAGCACAACTTTGTATGGCCTATTATTTTTAGGTGTATATGAAAAGTATTCGAAACTTTTTTCCTTTAAATGCTTTATGGCACATTCATAATCATATAGAAACTCACAGAAAAGTTTGTGACCAATTGAGATTTTACGAATTGAGTATTTTGAAATAGTCAATTCTTTACATATCTGTTGTATTTTTACCATATCGCATTTTAAAATGGTGATTGGAGGAATTTTTAACTTCGATATTTTTATAGTGGAATCATCCATATCATTAACATCTGTTTCATTATCCATTAGCGTTTGTAAAGAAAGAAATTTGAAAGAAATTTGAACTATTAACAGCTCTTTTAGATGTGGGTAAAACAGAATCATCTGTTTGTTTAAATTTTCTCTTTATCGAACTCATGTTCGATAAAGAGAATGTAGGACTATAAGAGTACTTGGTACACAGTAGCCTCTCTTAAGTGGTGTGAACAAGCGAACAAACAAAATTAAAATATTTTTTTTTTCTTATTTTGTTTTTGTTAATTTTACACATTAACGGTAAGGAATTTTAATCTTGTTATTTATTTGATTTTTTATGCGTAACTTGTCTACTGTCATCAAATGCACAAAAGAGACTGATATGCACATAAAGGTTAAAAAGCTTCGATGCTTTAAAAAAAGTATTCAGAAACTTAATTTTTGACAAACATATAAAAAATATACTACATTTTTTAAAATTTGTCCATAACCTTACACAGCAAAACCTTGGTAATAGGTTGGAAGTACGGAACATGTTACCTGGTAAAAAGTTAAACTCCTGGCATTACTTAGCCACTTTGGGTATTACTGACTGCCCATTAGTAATACCAAATTTACATATTTAAATGTTTTTGTGGTATAATTAGTTGTTTTTATACAAAATTAAATGTAATTAAATTTATACTACAAATTTGATAATTGTAAAATAATATTCGATTTAAAGATTTAAATAGCAAAATTTTTTCAACCCTTTACCTGTAAGTGAGGAGTAACATGTTACCGAATTAAGTACTTATCTCGATTTACATTTCCTTGTTAAAATACTAGGGCTGACAATAGACGTTACCTCTTTATTACAAAAAGTTTATTTTTCCACCCAAAACATATAAAAAATTTAATTTTCAAAATTGTTAGTTAAATATTTTTAAATTTGATTTAAGATCAAATATAATAAAATTAAATTCTCATAAAAAAACTTATTACATTTATACTGGAGGTAATATGTGTTTTGTAAGGTGAGAATGGATATGCCCTCGTTAAAATAATAGGGTTTGTAACAGAAAAATACCTAGTTCCAGACCGGGAACTTTTTTAACGGAAAGTTAAACAAATTCACAAAAAAGGCTTTTTATGGAAAGGATCCGAAAAAATGTAATTTTTGCAAAATACTGATAAGATTTTATTCTAAAGAGGCCTTAGATACCCAAGACTCTAGGGCATGTTTCACTAAAACATCGCAGGATGCTTTGAATCGTCTTCAAAAAAATTTAAAAACCAATGCAGTCAACTTTATTTGTAATTTAACAAACAAAAAATAGTTATTTTTGTTTTTATTGATAAAAAAAACCACAGAAATACATACTAACCTTGCAAAATTTTCTTTTACCCTGTAATAAATTTGGGAATAGTTAAGAAATGAAGGTCGGTAACTTGATACTTTTGTATCACAAACCCTATTATATTAACAAGGGCATGTCCGTTCTCGTAACACCTTGCAAAACAAATATTACCTCCTGTATATAATAAGGTTTTGTATTTAAAATTTGATTTTTTTATATTGGGTATGTAATTAAAATTTTAAAATTTTTAACAAAAAATTTTATACACGAAATTTTTTATAAGTTTTGGGTGGAAAAATATCATCTCAATATCATGTTACTCCTCACTTACAGGTAAAGAGTTATCAAAGCCTTTTTACTCGAATCTTTAATTTCTAAATAGGATTTTATTATTATTATTTTTTTTCTTCATATTTATTTGCAATCTATTTTACAATAATAAGCAAATTTGATAATAATATAAACATGACATAAATTATCGATCTTCAGCAAGATCAATAACAATATACATATAATAGAGATCAGAATTCATTAATAATTAACATTTATATATCTACATATGTACTATATAATAACTAAAATGATATTTACATAAGATTAAATTAATTTCTAAATGGAAGGTTAAGTATATGGTGTCTCTTTAATCTTCTAATATCTTCGCTTTCATCTAATAAAGATATTGCTAATGGATTGACGTGATCGCTTAGTCTTTTTAAATATCTATTGCTAAAATTTTGAATTTCAGTTTTAACATTAGCTATATCAAAGTCATTGTGTATAGTATTGTTAGAAACGTACCATGGAGCGTTTGCAATCATTCTTAGAGTCTATGATTGGAATCTTTGAATAATTTCTACATTAGAATTACTTGTTGTTCTACACAGTTGAATCCCATAAGTCCATATAGGTTTTAAAATAGTTTTATAAAGCAGAATCTTGTTTTCCAAACTCAGTTCTGATTTCCGACCAAGGAGCCAATACATTTTCTTAGTTTTAATGTCAACTTGATTTCTTTTAACTTTACATGTTCTTTCCCCGTTAATCTTCTGTCTAAACACATGCCTAGATATTTAACTTTACTGTTTTGAGGAATTGGTGAGCCATTCAGGATGATTTCTGGACAAGTGTCTCGCCTCAAAGTGAACGTAACGTGTGTAGATTTTTGTTCATTTACTTTTATGTTCCAGGTTATTAACCAATTTTGTAAGCAATTTATTTGTTGTTGAACCAGCTGTGATGCTTCAGCAGCTGATATGTTGGATGAAATAAATGCGATGTCGTCTGCGTAAGTTGCAACAGTTATTCCGTCAGTACATGGCATATCTGAGGTAAAAAGGATATTATTATGAAATTGTTAAATTTGTTGTACAAGCTTTAATTCTATTAAATTTTGTATATAAACGAACTAATTATATCACAAAAACATTTGAATGTGTGCATTTTTTATTACTGATGGGAAGTCAGCAATACCAAATGTTGCGAAGTAATGCAAACGTAAGGAGTTTAACTTATTAGCAGGTAATATGTTTCGTAATACCAACCTATTAGCGAGGTTTTACTGGGAAACGACTAATCGCCAATTTTGTCAATTAACCAATACGAATAACCGGTTAACCGACACGAATAACCGGTTAACCGACACGAATATCCGGTTTATCCATTTTAGCGATTTTTAGAATAATGACTTAACCGGTTAATCGCCTTAGTCGAATAATTGGAAACACTGGTAGGTACACATACGTATGAGTGTTTACGTGCATACATAAAGTAAACGCACTAGAGACTCTAATATATAAACACATTTTCACAGTTACTCACATACATATGAATACATTTTTGTTTGTTAAAAAATACAAACACATGAGTATAGCAAATTAATATGGACTTATGCGCACGTATTATTTTTACAAAATATTTTGAATTGTTCTTAATAACATGGGCAACCACTATATTTATATACACAAAAAGGTAAAGTTTTAGATTATAACATTTTTTTTCATTGTTTTTAAGATAAGTGAAGGAATGTGACGCCAACTTAGGCATTACTAAATATTTCACATCATTTCTTTTTATACATTTCAGCCTTTCTTTAACGTTTTTATTTATTTAAAACACTTTAGGGGCCATATTTTATAAAGTTTTTAATCATAGAACCCACAAAAAAACTCATGTGAATTATTTATTTTAAAAGTGGTATGAGTCCATTTGTTTTTAAATAGAGATATAAAAGGTTTTGCATTTTAACCTGTTTCAAAATCTAGGTGCAATTGTTTAAGAATTTTTACATGCATTTGTTATGACATATAGTTAAATTGTTCCTACCACAAATAAATTTAATATATGTTGCCAAATTACCTATTTTTCAACTAACCTCATACCACTTTCAAATTTAAAATTTTTATTATTTTTTTTATTTTTGGTTGGACTTAACTTTTTTTTTATATATTTTAGTAGCTGAAATATTAAAATTCGCTGATTTAAAAAAAATTAATACAAGTAACAACCAATTTATTATTTTTTAAGTTTTGTGATGTAATTTCATTATTAAATGTGTGAAAAACACGAATCGGTCTGATAAAAAATATAAAAATAAACTCGCCCCAGTTTAATTTTTTTGCAATGTTTTGCGGAAGCAATCGGTAGTTTTTAACCAAAAATACTTTTAGAAATGTTTAAAAATGTGTGTTTTCATAACAACTTGCGTAACAGATAAGATAAGATAAGTAAAAACTTTTGTTTGATAAATTTTCGCGTATTCTAATTTTTAACGTCTATATTTTTCACAAAAATTTTGCCAACATTATTTTACTACTTTCCCATGCAAAAATAGTTCCAATATTCTTGTTTATATAATTTATAGTATTTTTAGTTTATAGTTTTTATAATTATTTCATTTTGTTATATTAAAAGATCGTCTTGTATTGTACCCAATTCCACCTTTAACTCGTTTTAAGCAGCTTAACCGATTTGCAAAAAAAAAAGTTTAGAAAAAATTTATCATAGTTAACAAAAATAACATAAAATATTTAAAAACTAGTCGTTTCTAAATCCAATTTTAAGATTTGCGATTTCTTAATTTTCGCGATTTCAACAAAAAAAAGAAGGACTCATAACACTTTTAAAATAAATATTTTTGTCAAATCGGTAACTTTTGAAAATTCTCCCTCTCCCTATAGTTTTTCAAATTAAATTTTTAATTTGTGTTTAAAAAAAATCATCTTGTTTTATACCCAATTTTTTTCTTAACTCGTTTTTTTAAAAGGGCTTATGATTTGCAAAAAAAAAGTTTGCAAAAAAATATATTATTGTTAACCAAATTTACTCCAGAGAATATTTAAAAGTTAATTGTTTCGCAATGACTTCGATATTGCATAATCTTTAGGAATTGCATAATTCGCCTCAAAAACTTAAGATTTGTGTTTCCTAAATTTTGGCGAATTTCAACTTTCAACACTAATTGTGGTCATAAATATTATTCCACCATTATTTAATTACTTTTACATACAAAAATAAATTCAATATTCTCGTTTATTTAAGTATTTTTATATAAACAAAATAATGAGGACTCATCGCACAACATTTTTGTCAAATCGTTAACTTTTAAAAATGATCGCTTAACATTTCTATAGTTTCGAAATTATGTTTTATATAAAAAGGTAGTCTTTTTTATACAAAATTCCATCCTTAACCCGTTTTTTCAAGGCTTAAACCGATTTTTCAAAAAACAAAGTTTGCAAAAAATTTCGCAATATTAACCAAAATTACTTCATAAAATATTGATAAATTAGTCGTTTCGCAATGATTTCGACATTGCACAATCGTGTATACAATTTGCCATTTCCTTCCATTTAGATATAATATCGATAGCAGATTTAAACTTGTGTTTGTAATATGACATTTTTTAGATTGAGATATTTTTAACGATTTCTCTGCGTCTGAAAAAGTTCAAAAAGAATAGAAGTTTTGTACTTTTTATATTTATTATACGCTTAATCTCACTCATTAATAAGATTTTTTATTTTAGTAGTGAATCATGGTTGTTGTTTGTTCTTGGTAAATTTTGTTTTCAGAGGTACACAGATGTTGAATATTTCATTTAAGTTATATTGAAGAAATGATAATTGATCATTAACATTTTCAAGTGAATAAACAGTATTCCAGCAAATATTGCCAGCATATTGGTCCAGTATCGTATAATCAATATCACCTTTTATTGTACCTAACTCCACTCTCAACTCATTTTTTTGAAAATGGATTCATAACACTTTCAAAATAAATGGTTCATTTATACATTCTGAACGTTATTTAAACCTGTTACTTTTTAAGGTTTATTGTTTTTTTGTATTTTTTTATTTAAATGGAGCGTAAATATACAACAAATTGTGGCATGGAAATTGTGGTATGTGTTTACACCACATGGATGAAGTTATAGTGTTTTTACGAAATTTTCTATTATTTTTTAAATTTTTTATATAGAAAAATATAATTTTGGGGGAGGAAATGTCCCATTTTCCCGCCCACTAGATCTGCTCATGATTTACAACTTTACTATCAATTTAAATATCTTTGTAGTCTATATCAATTTTTGATTGTTGAGTTTGGGAAAAGACATTTCAAAATTTTTTAGTATCACTCATACGCCATGGTGTACATAATATCGTCGGATAGCCTGCAAGTAGTTGTGTTATTTAAATTTTTATTGTACCATTGAGAAGCTCTATTGGTCATACATATGTCTACCAAGCGGTTTTATTATATCTTAATGGGTTCATAAGATAGTTAAAAGTGCTATGTGTAACTCATATATAAATACTAACCTTTTTTCTATGAACAAAAAGTGTTTGTGTAAAAACGGGTTTGAACATATTTTGAAGAAATGTTCCATCAAAATTTGTTATGTATAGTTGTGGCTCTGTAACAGAGAGTAAATAAGAATTTCTTTTAATGCAGTATTGTGACAAATGAGGTCGTGAATCATATGCATATGATTCACGACATATTATGCAAATAAAATGTTTTTAAAGATAACGTAAATCAGTTATTTCCCTCTGTTGAAAAAAAAATTAAAAACACATGGCACATATCGCCGGCTTGCCTGCATATTGTCAATTGATTGAAAATAATAACACATTACCATTATGGAAAAGTTTGCTCATTCGTCAATTTTACCCATATTTTGAGTTAACTCAAAGTTGTAGGTTTCTCGTACATGCAGCTAAAAACCTGTAACATTAACAAAAAACACAGCTGCTTTTTGGCTTAAAGCTATATTATTTTAAATTTAATGTTTTCAATTTTAAAATTGGAAACTTAAAATGTACCTTCTAAAAAATAAATGATATATAAACATTTTCATATATAGTAAAAATAGGCGGCCATTAAAAAAAAATACTACATAAGCGCCCTTATTACGATTGTCGCATTCGAAATTTAGTCCAATTTATTAAAAAGTCATTAAAAGTGCAACTTTTAATAATTGAACTTATTGAGATATTTGGAATTGATTCAGTCCAATTCCAACAGGACACAAATACAATGTGGAACATATATATCACATTGGTCGTCAAAGATAAAAAGAGGAAGACTGTGTTCGGTTTCTTATTTTTTTCTTTGTAAAGAAATGTTTGTAATTTTCGTTTGGTTTGATCTGAATAAAAGGAATGTTTATACATTTTTGTCTTGTGATTCCAAAGCTGGCCTCCAAATTTTTCTAGCCCCTCAAAATTTCGAAATATGTAAAAGATATTTTAGTACTACAGTCAAAACTAGATATACGACTCAACATATTTTAAAATTTTTAAAATATTCGTGTTTAGCATATCAATATAATTAAAAAGCATGTGTTATAGGACGTAAACAAGATAATACAAATAAATTCGACACGTCTTTGGCTATTAGGTTCGGCTAGGTCGAAAAGAGAATTCGGTGAAGGGAAATGCTTCCCTAATCCGACTCAAGTCCCTGAGAACGTACACTTAAGCCAGAATGTCGGCTTGTTGTGCGCTCTAAAAAATCGGTCCCATGTCTTTCGCTATTACTTATGTGAGGTTTTTGGGATATATATGCATATACCCTATGGCATATTTTTGGCGACACTTTCATTCAGAAATGTTGGGTCGATAAACCCAAGAAACATTTTCTGAACCAAAGGAAAGTGAAAATATAGATGCCAAATTACAAAAAAAAAAAAAATATTTGCAAAAAATAGTTTTTAAGTGCATATTTTTCATGTTTTCAATTCATAGTTTTAATTTTAAATGCATTTTATAAGCGCCTATTTTCCCTTTTGGTTGCATGAAATTCCTTGCTCTAGTTATAACATATGTATGTTAAGATACAATTAAATAAGCAGTTTTATAAAAATGGCGAAAAACTCAGTGACAGAGAAAACTATATCTTACTGCACATCATGCCGTATTTAACTATATTACATTTGGATCAAAGGGTATACTATATTATTTTATTTTTACTCGATTAAACATTTGCACTTATCTCATCTGCGCAGATGAGAAATTTTTGTTGCAATTTTAAGTAGCTTTTTT
Source organism: Delia radicum (assembly GCA_021234595.1). Lineage (NCBI taxonomy): Eukaryota > Metazoa > Arthropoda > Insecta > Diptera > Anthomyiidae > Delia > Delia radicum. The sequence continues at coordinate 143,501,446 of CM037853.1, read as the reverse complement.
ATTATATATGCAACAGTTATTATTTTATACAACCTTTTAATTTGATGTTTTTTTTTTGTGTTTATATTTTTAAATAGAAGAGCACATAAGACATATTTATATGATCTATGCCATGCAATATTGAATATTATTTTAAAAGTTTAATTTTATAGAGCAATACAATATTTTTCTTTTTGAAATGTTTGTAAATAAAATGTAATAAATCACCTAAAACTGAAACTTATTTTCTTATAAAATAATGGCACACAATATTTCTGCAAAACTTTTCTTGATATGCTTGTTTTCTCATGTAATCAATGATATAAAGAGTGGAAGCGAAAATAATTACCATTTTGAAATCTTAATATTATTTACACAAAAAACCAATATAAACAAATCTGATACCACAAATTAAGAACAATGCTCTAAATTTTTTGTTCATTCGTTTTTTATGTACATTTCGTTGAGAAATGTGACGAATTTTTTATTCGGACACTTATAATTATTATTTTTTGGATAAGTTTAATTTACAAATAACATATTTTTAGTGATTTGAAATAAATTCAGACGCTTTATGAATAATCTAACCCATTTGTTTAAAAAATTGTCCATTATTTGAGTTTCAGAACAGCATGGATAACAGATCACATTTTTGAAAATGTTTACATGATCGTACATGACCCGATTACATTATTTTATTTATGTACAGAAAAGTGATAATATAATAAGTTAATGCAAACACTTTTTAATAAAAAATAGTTAGGGATCTTATAAAGGTTTTTTAAATTAAAATTTTTTGGTCGCATATATTTTGTTCTGCCTCAAAGAGTCATAACTCAAAATATTATTCAACAAAAGGATTATAATTCAAGATTAATTTTTTGCAAGAAAACTACATTAATTGGTTACTCTAACCACTGTTACAATCTTAGATCGGTCTCTGTACTCTTTAACAACAAAAAAAAACCCGATCTAAGATTTTTACAGCTGGTAGAGAAAAGCCGCTCGCTGTATGTCGTTTTATTGTAAAAAATTGATTTTAAATTATAATCCATTTGTTGAACAAGAGCTACATCTGCAATTTCGTTGGAAAACACAGATTTTGTCCCACATTAAGAAAATTCTTTGTATGTATGTAAATATATTCTACATAATGGTTACAAAATAAACAATGTAAAGAATAACTTCAGGAATCTAATTATACGTCGGGTTTATTGCCTATTTATAGGAAACTACAAAATTATGACAAATTGAAATATGCAATTTTTATTCGCGCTTCCTGACACTTTTACCAACTCCATGTATTTGAGATATACACTATTTTAATCTATGTGATCTTAGTGTTAATAAACATATACCTTTTTGTGTGTCTGAAAATTATTCTTGAAGTTTTTGGCTAAAAATGGACTTAAAACTTTAAATTTTGGCATGGAAAATTTCGCTAAAATCAGTGAATTTTCGTCGCGACGTAAATTGGCTACTTCTGCATTTAATTCTAATTTTTTATAAAACTACTTAACTAATGATGAAAAATTTGTTTGGTTTTCTACAGTTTGTTTTGTTGTTTTTATATACATCGAGATTATTTTTATGTTATTTTTAATTTATAACGAGCTTCCGAACTCCGTATATTTACTAAAATAAAGCAAATCAAACATATTAGTTAGGTTTATACTAGAATTTCGATCTGGCTAAAGATCTCATCGGAACCCGAAGTTTTAGAAAAAATCCAAAATAGGCAGAACTTTAACAAAAAATCTATTAATCATTAATTTTGTCCCATTCTTGTCTTCTTAGTAATCAAACACGTGGTTAGGGTCTTTTCCTAACAAGCATCATGACGTTACTATACTTTGAAGACCAAAAATTTTCTATTTAAACAAAAAAATTTTAGTTTTTACTCTGGCTCAAGTAATATTTTTCACAGTTTTGTTAGTTTTTTTTGTTTTTATATACATCGATATTATTTTATGTTATTTTTTATTTATTTATTTAGTATTTCGATCTGGCTAAAGATCTCATCAGACACCGAAGTTTTAGAAAAGTTAGAACCTCCATAATAGGCAGAACTTTAACAAAAAACCTATTAATCATCAATTTTGCTCCATTATTGTTTCTTAGTAATCGTTTTCGTCAATGTAAAACTTCATAAATATGATAAAGCTGTTTCATTAAAGTTCAAATTGATGATAAGCTTCTTAATATTTATAAAATGTTTCATGGTTTTTCATGAAATGTTTCACAAAAGTTATAAGACGCTTTAAAAATATGATGAAGCAAATTCATAAATTTGTATGAAACGCAATAAATGATACAGTCATTGACAAAAATTTATTTTTAATAAATTATTTTTAAAACCCAATATTTTTGAAACTGTAATTCTGAATATATTAATTAAAACGCATAATTTCAAATTGAAATTCAGGAAATATCTACTGATATCAATTTTTATTACATTTTAGAAAAAATTATTTTAAGTTAACATGTTGACTGCCAACTACGAGATAACTCGTAGATTGCGTTCCCTTCTAGGGTGCCAACTACGAGTTATCTCGTACTCACTAAACCTGCCATTTTTGTGTAGCTACGAATAAAACCGTATTATATCAGTGCTAATATCGATAAATGGCTTCTGGGAAAAGAACAAAAAGTCAATATGGGCTTGCTTCAACTGAGCATTTATTAAAAACAAAAAAAAAAATGTAATGGAAAAATTCATTCAATATAATGGAAAAATTAACTCAAATACAAGAAATAAAGTAATATTTAATTGTTTGTTGAAGTTCTTAAAACAATTTTCCACACAAAGGGCTGGCTTCTCTTTACAGGCTGGACAAAAGTAACGCGTTTCTCGGCGTTTTTGCTTGGGTACGTACGAATTAACTCGTAGTTGGCTTTTGCGTAGCGATTTCTGTTACAGAAGCCAACCACGAGATAATTCGTAGGTCCTTATTCTACTAAAAAAAACATAATTTTTGCTTTTTGATGATATTTATGATCTAGAAATAGAGTTTTTAGTAATATAATGTGAAAAAATTAAATTGTCATTTTTGGCCAGTTTTCTGAAAATTGCCGTGGCAGTTAAGAATTTTCATTTGGAATTTAGAGCCATAATTTAAGAGTTTAATAATAATTTTGTATTCCATGAAATGTTTAGATCGCATCAATTGCGTAGAAATTCTGATTTTCCATTGATGTTTTAACAGTTTCTGAATTTTACTGATGATATCTAAATTTCAAACCGATTCTGAATTTCAATTGATAGGAAACCTACGAAATTTTTTTATAAAATGATGAAGATTTATAAAGCATTTTTCATAATTTTTTTTTTTGAAATTCTTCATCATAGCTATGAAATCTTCATAGATATGATAAATTATTGATGACAAATGATTTATGAAACAGTGTTATCAATATGATGAGATTTTTTCCCCATTAGTGCACCATATACCCTAGATATAACATTTTTTTATTTTTTGCTGCCAATAAAAGGCTAACATTTTAGGGCCTTCTTAAAGGTTTATCCTGTAATCAATATTACACTCTAGAGAATTTAAGAAAATTTTAATTTTATCACTATATGTTATATGTAGATTTTGTACAATTCTCATTTGAAAACGGTCAGTTTATTTCGTTTCCAACCTTGACATTTATAAATTGTGCTTTAATATTTTTTTTTTTATTTAGCAACAAGTGTTTGCTCGCGTTTTGGTACTACATACATATTTCGTTGATTGAAAAATAAAGTTACTGCATGCATAATAAACTAATAAAATTTTCATATATTTTTCGCGCCTTTGCATATGAAATACAACAACAAACAAGTGTTATTTTTTCATACATTTTTAAACACTAAAGTGACAAGTGCAGTCAGTCATTTACATTTGTAATATGTACTATTATTATACAGGGTGAACCAAAAGTCAAGTCTGCATGTAAAAATTCAATAAATTTTTTGTTTACTGTTATTTACTATTGTATTTTTAAATATAATATTAGCTTTGCATGATTTAAATTTAAATTACGAAAAATAATATCAGATAGTTGAATACCATTTTCAAAAATGCACAATTGGGCTCTCGAATGGGAGTTTTACATAACAATTCGCAATATCAGGCTCTATTGAACTGCTCTCAGCTTCAATGTGGGCTTTAGCTGCTCTATGGTTCATATAGATTCGTTGTTTGATACAACCATATAGGAAATGATCAGGTGCAGTTAAATCTGGATTTCGGAACTTTGCGTCACTCCAGACTTTTGCGTCAGTAAAATCGAATGGCCATTGAAAAAGTAAAATTTTACCACTTTGGTCCTTTGATTGTTCATGTAATTTTGCATGTTGGTGTCACAAGTTTCGGTGAATAAAATATGTAAATAAAAATAAAAATTTATAATAAACAAAAAGTTATTACATTTTTAGATGCAGGCGTGAATTTTGGCCCACTCTGTATATACTACACTTATGACAGCTACCACACACTCACACAGTCAAAAAAAAAAAAAAAACATTTTAATAGAAATGTTGTATAAAGTTTTTGTTAGTATACAATGTTCATATGTAAAAATGTTAAAAAAATTAAAGCATGCATTTATCACGTAAATTATAGGAAAACATTTTATACCTTTTACATTCGTGCATAAAAGTATATACAAAATGTAACGAAATATAAAAAAAAATACAAAATTTATGACAATTTTACTTTTATTATTGATGATATGAACCATGTTGCATTTATAAAGTATAATATTTAAGATATTCACAGAAGATATTTTAATTCTGCCAAATTGCAAGATTTTTTAAGGTTAGTTAAAAGATATTGTAAAAGTTAACCCGTGAAAAAAGTTTTTTCAAACTAAGTCAAATTGTATTAGGTTATATTTATTTTAAATAAAATCTCATACAATTTAAGCGGAATTTTGGTCTTATCTGATTAAACTTTTTTATGCTTTTGATTATCTGATTAAACATTTTTATGCTTTTGAATATTTGTAAATACACAGATAGAAAAAATCTATTTAAATCAAATATTTTTCATGTTTTATTCAAAAACATTGTTTATTTAAAAAAGACTAATAAAATAAATATGAACATACTTAAAATAAATATGTCATTTTTGCAAAAATTAAAGAGCATTTAATCCAAGATTGAAAAAATAAACGTTTTATTCAAATTTCGTGGCATTTGAGTGTTTATTGTTAATTAGTTTTGTAAAGAATATGAATGTCATTAATAGTTAAAGTGTTTCTTCTTTGTATAATATTTTGAAGGAAAATTATTGTTAAAGTTATTTCGTATTAATTTGTATATATGGGCAACTTCAAAATTTTACGGCACCTAAGAAATTTTTTTTTAAATTTTTTTTTTTGTCTGACATCAATGTCGATTTGCGTGTGTATAAACCGATATTTGAGAATGTGAAATCCGTTCGCGTTAATCATTTTTATTAAACGGTGCAAATTTTACGGCGGTTTAAAATTAACAATTTAAAAAAAATATTAAAATTATAGTTTTTGTTAAAATTGAAAAATGATAACGCGTGTGGATAATACCCCTGAGGGGCTTTATTAGCACACTAAGATATTTGTAAAAGCTTCAATACTTTTTAAACTACACTGATCTTGTATGCATATAAAAATTTATTTAAAATTGTTAAACATTTTACAAAATTACGGCTAGTATAAGACATAATTTGCAATATTTTGGGAAAAAAATATTTGCCTATCGCTAATGGTTTAAGAGATATAACCATTTAAACTTTACCACTCATGATTTTTGGTTATTTTGATTTGTTACCTTTGATTTTGTTACCTTCAAACATTCACAAGATCCACATTCAAACATTCACAAGATCCACATTCTTTGCAATTAAAATTGTTCTGCAAATTGGAAGCTGTAACTAACGTTTCGTTAGTTAAATCTTGGGTTTTCAGTGATAGATTCTAAGCCGTTTTAAATTTTTTTTAATCCGCAATTTTTTGTTTTGATGGTGTTGTTTTTATTATTATTATTATTGTTATTTAAAACCGAATACCTAACTGACTTTCTTACACCAATTTGCGATTTGTTTGTTTTTTTTTTGTTTTTTATATTTTCCATTGGCGATATTCGCGTCTTTTAGTCGGTTAATTTGTTTCGCTTCTCAGCTTTCTTTCTATGAATTTCAAGTTTTTTAACGTATAATCTAAAACCATTTTACTAATTTTTGTTCACAACTGGTCATGCCATAAATAAAATAAACTGAATTGAAACTCAAATATTTATTCTTAGAAGTATTCAGCAAAGGCTACTATGAGTTTTTATAATAAAGCAAGTTCTTAAAGATGTCATTGCATCGGCGGTAATTTGGCGGTTTTCGGGTAGTATGTTTCAATTGTTATGTTTGAAATTTGTTAAGGTCTCACTTTTCAGGGGTTCAAAAAAAACGCGTTTTTTTTGTAAATATTATTATTGGACCGATTATAAAATATTTGTTGGGATTCTGGGTTACTTATTAACCCGAATTCAAGAATACTTCTTTTAAATTTTCAAAATCAAATATTTCATACAAGGATGCTTTTTGAGGTTAGAAACATTTTGTTTCCTCCATAAAATTTTAAATCCTTAAAATTTTTTGGTGCGTTTTCGATTTAGTATCAAGCGGAATTGATACAGCGCTTTAGGATTGAAAAAAAATCTTTTTTTTTGCACTTTCTCAGTTTAGTCCGTTTCGAAGAATCTTTTTAGATACCTAAACATGTTCCCATGCCAAGTTTTGATATAAAAAATAGCTTAAAAAAAAATTGTTTTTTTTGCAAAAATTTTCAAAAGTTCATAAATTTTTTGCGTTTAAAATTTTAAAGTGCGTTTTCGCCTCGGAGGTGCACTTCACGAAGTTACTCACATTAAGCAATACACTAGCCAACTTAAAAGATAATTCAGATTGTCAGACGCAAAAAGATACATTCTCAAAAAAGTTACGCTAATTTCTTTTAAGTTTGTGATGTCAGTGATACGTTATTGGTGCGCTGACACCAACTTGATATACCTCAAACTTTAAAAATTACGCCGTTTTATTAAAAATCCTATTAAAAATCTTCAAAAAATCCAAATTCGGAAAATTTTGGTTTCACTTGTAAACCACCATGCAACTTTTCACCCAGCCGCGATATCAAATATTTCTGTTTTGTGGATATATCCTCCAAGTCTAGTGACTATATTTTGTATTGGTTTGGATCTGCAACTAAAAACTATTACAAAGAAACGGAATGAATGAAGTCGTTTTTTTCAATTTTTCGAACTTTAGATGACCACCAATTCTTAAGGTGAAGATTTTTCAACGTAAAACTTTGCACGTCATATCCTTCAAGTATAGTCATCCAAACCCTGTACAACGTTTTTTTTCAATTCATAAAACTTAACGAAATAAGAGCCATAGTATGTCGGTTTCAGAAGGTGCTCAAAAAATTTTAAATAGCCCACATACTTTGAATTTCAGGTTTTTCGTTCTTCTATTACAATTAACAGCATCGATCTTGTCCAACTTCCATCGTTCTTGGGAACAAAAGTTCTTGCAATCTAAAGCGTAATCTTTGAATATTGTCCTCCGGGAAGTGGTGACGTTTTTGTAAGCGCATTTATTTACTTTACGTACTTTTTACATAAATAGAAAATGATTTTTTTATTTGATAAGTATCTTTAAACATTAAATTTAAAGTTATCATTAATAAAGTTTTTAAAAAAATAAATAGTTTTTCTGCCCACAATTAAGATCAAGTCGAATGGAATTATTTTTCAACTTAAAACGAACATTCTTCTATACAAAAATGATAACATGACAAAATTACTTATATATTGTATTATTCAAAACAAGTAAAAACATACTTTGTTGTAAATCAACAGCATTTTCATTGATTTTGAGTATGTTCCTACTTGATTTTAATATTTTTTTTTTCTTAGTGTACAGAGAGAGTCTGAATTCTCTGGTTACTGGGCAAAACTCTCCTGGTCAGCGCCAGGCTAAAAGATTGATCTCTTTTTCCAGTAGGGGGTCGAGGCGACTCTTGTCGCTTGAAAGGGGGGGGTTTGAGGGACCCTGGCGTCGTACTTAACTGGACACTGTAATCTCAGATACCATCTGCACAAGAAGGGTCAATCGGACACGGATTTGTGTAGGTTTTGCGAGATGGTGTCTGAGACCTCGGAGCATGTTCTCTGCGAATGTCCCAGGCTTTGTGATAGGAGACTTAGGTTTCTACTTGATCGCTTCATTTCGCCTTCCGACATCGCGAACATTTTGCCTAATAGGATAATTGGCTTTATAGGTAGCTTGAATCTGTAGGTAATCTAAGGCAGAACAAAAGACCTACATTGGTCGCGGTGCATAGTGCCTTCTGATCTAATCTATTAGTGTACACTCAAAAAAATAAGTTAGTAGAACAGTTAGTAAAACGTCTTGTAAATTAGGTATACTATTTTTCTACAAATTTTTTGCTAAAATTATTTTTTCATCAAAAATTGTAGTTATACTTATTCACCACTTAACTATTTAACCTAATGATTTACTAGTATTTTATTAATGTTTGCTAATATATTTTGCTAAAAAAAAAATTGTGCTGATCAGCACATTATTAGTGTAGACGACAACCAGACTGACAAATATACGCTGAACGAATTCGATGTCGCATGTCAAGATGTAGTAGTGACAAGAGAAATTATACTAAAATTACAACTCTAGTAGGACATATAAAAAATCAACCATGGAAGATTTCTGTATTTGTTTCTCATACATAAACAAAATTATGGATTAAAAGAACTTAAATTTAGCGGCTATTAATTAAATATAAAATATATTCAAAATTTAATAAGATTAAATGTGTATTTGTAAACTAAATGTTTATAGAGATTAATAATCTAGTGTGGTCGAATTGCAAACAATTATACATCAGGTAGGCAGACTAAAGCGGAACACAAAGACACACATCTTAGGTAGATTTTATGTTTCCTTTTTGTTATTGCAAAATAGGGTTATATATATTATATCTTGTTATTTTTTCGTTTCGTTTCTATAATTATTTGCGGCACTTGCGTTTCTTTAAACTATATCGTTATTTCGATAACCATCGATGTAAGTAGTTGAAAGATAACTTTGTTTATGATTTATAAAACTATTTATATTTTTTAGATATTCACATTAATTCATGTCGTCAATTTGGGAATATGAACATTTTTATATTTCGTAACGTATTGTTAATTATATAAAAAAAATCGCTAAAATATGTTTTATGATTTTTTGCAAATAATTAACTAAGGTATACTTTTTCTACAATTTTTTTGAGTTTTTTTTATTCTACTAATATTAAACAAAATTTTATTACATTTTAGAAAGGGTTTTTAACTTCTAATTCACTAATTGTTAGCAAAACTTTTGCAGAATCTACTATTTTTTTTGCTGACATTAGCAATTTTTTTGCAAGCACCCGAAAGAAACGATCGGTATACTGGGATGACTATCACAGTAGACTCAGGGAGTATAATAATAGGATATGCACGACGAAACAATGATTCTTACAATCAATGATTTTGTAGTACAACCAAATTTATTCTTCAATAACACAGTGCAACAAATGAAGACTTTTGGAAAAATGCATGGACTCGACAGTATAGGTTCTAATGTACTAACAATGGTTAGTAAAACCTGTACTCGGTTTGGCCAGTTTGACTATTTTTTCCCACTATAGATGACATTAATATCTTTGACATTGTTGTCAGATTACGTAGCATCTAAGAATGTTTGTTTTCCAATAAATACAACAATTTTGGAAATTCGTTTTTAGGAATAATAAGTACCATATTTTTGTTTGAAGACTGCAAACCAAAATGTTGAGCGGTTTCGAAATAGGATGTATATAAATTACGTTAACGCATCGACTATGAACTGGGAAGTATTTGCTGTTTTAAAGAATTAATTATAACTAGCTGTTCCTGCAGAATTTATATTGCCCAAAATTTCATTTCTGAAGTAACTTTTCTTCAAATAACCAGAGTAAAATTTTAACCACAGATAAACTTTGATTATTTGAATTTGGTACTTTTGGTTGTATTATAATTTGGTACTTTTTGGTGTATCTCAGTTAATAGAAAATCAGTTTCTGGAAAGAATTTATTCAGTTTTTTATTTTCAGTCGAATTGTTATTATGTTGTAAACAATGGTTTTATATAAAACAAAATTACAGATCTACCTTCATAAATGCGGTGAGTTTTGAAGTTATGACGCCTTGAAATTCATTGTGATTCCAAAGTTAATAAAAAACTAAACAACTCGGGACTTAATTTGTCTCTCTCATTTTATATTTGTTTATATTTCCAATAGCATTTCAACACATTTCAAAACAATCACAATCAAACTGAGGCCTGCTAACTTATCTGAAAATAACCAACATTTAGGGCTTATTCATAGTTATGAATGCAAATTTATAGCAACAAATCTGTGGTTAAATTAAACTCTGGTTATTTTAAGAAAAGGTTCTTCGGCAGGACAACGCCAGATAGTAAATATTTATTGTATTAAAGTTTTAATTTTAGGATATAATCGTAATAATAGTAAACAATTTTTGTTTATCCATATTTTTATTTTTGTAGCGGTATCCAGGAGGTAAAAAAGAAAATTGTATTCCACGTCATCCCAATCTAATCAAATAAAGTCACACCAATGAAAACATAAATCTAGAAAATCTTTAACTAACCAAAGTTTATAATTGAAAATCAAATTGGTATCCTGTCTCCACACATAAGGGTTAAGTGCATCATGGTATGATTAAATAAAAGTGGATTATAATATGGTCATAATGATCACATTTGGATGATTACAAAATCGTCTTCAGTGATTTTTCAGCATTTTTCTTTAATTTGAAGAACAACACCAATATGTACCATGTCACATACATAAGCGTTAAGTGCCTCATGTTATGACTAAAATACATAACGGTCATAATATGGTCATAATAATCATATTATGATCCTAGATGATTTTTTTTTATTTAACTTAAAAGGATATGTTTAAGTTTTCAAGGCTGATTTTTAATTTTTGGTTTGCCAATACAAAAACTGTTGTTGTAAATACCCCTAATATCCATACTTTTAAGTGTTTATATGTAAAATACTTTTAATATTGAACATTTACTATACCACTGTAATTCGCTTTATTGATTTCACATATGAACTCACACTTAATATCCCACATGAGCCAATATGTTGACGTTTATGTTGCTATTACTTCTACACTTGTCTACAGTTTAACGGCCATATGATATTTTTTAAAGTTAAAGTATGAAACAGCTTCAACTCGAATTGTTCAAAAGAGCAAATGGTTTATTAACATGTCCCATTATCATATGAATATGTTTTAGTAAAAAAATATTTAATATCATAATAATTTTTTTTTTTAAAGACTGAAAGCAAATTGTTGCTTCGCCATTTGTTGTTGAATTTTTGAATAAAATCAATAAATTTTTTTTTAAAAATGTAGGTTTATTTATTACAATTTCCATACACTTTTTGTTCGTTCAAAAACGAAATGCTCTATTAGTTCCGAGAAATGTTAGAAAAAGTCATCGATTAGACTACGTCAGAGCCAGCCGTGCCGGTGACATGCCAGAAGTCATTTTTAAATTATAATGCCAGAAAATTAACTTTCGAATAAAGTAAATTTCATGTCAATTTAAAAAATCATCTCTGTTTTATTCCATTTCAAAGTTCTATACCTCTATAAAAAACACCTTGCACATATATATATATCGGAAATACTGATTTCAATGGCGTACTTAATTTTTGATCAATGGTACAGATTTCGAGAAAAATTTCTTTAAAATTTGGAGGTTTTGCATTTAAAACTTTTCGCAAGCAATCAATCTGCTTTTGTTTTAACGCAAATAATAACAAGTCCTGTGTTTATATTTATGGCCCATATCTAATGCACTAAAATTTATATTTAAACCACTGCTTCACGTTTTATGTAGGTTTTTACAGTGTTTTACAGTTTTAGCGAATTATTAACGCTTAATGATCAATTCACCTAAATAAGTGTTAGTTTTTTAAAAAAGGCAATTAATGGGAAATATTTAAAAAAAAAATGTATTTGTATATAGCGGCTTATACTATATATTCGCGATTTTTGATAAATGTATATGGCAGAATAGCTTTCCAAGTTGACCTCAGAGTCATACTTTCGTATAATATGTTAGCACGTCAAAATAAATGTTCCATTTTGAAAACGAAATTTTTTTTGAATATAGAAAGCTATGCTGCCATATACAATTTTGAAAAGTCACGACTATATAGTATTTACCGCTATATGCAAATACATTTATTTTATGTCAAAATATTTCCCATTAATTGCATCATTTTGAAGAATCAGCCCCTATTCAGGTTAATTATTCATTAAGCGTTCATATTCGATAATAAACTGTAGAAAAGAGGAAAAAACCTACATAAAATGTGAAACAATGATTTAGTATAAAATTTTGTGCATATAACAGAGGTCTTGTTATTTAATTCTATAAACACAAAAGTAGATTGATTGGTTTAGTTAAAAGTATGAATAAGTTATTTAATTTAAGAAAGTTTTCGTTTAAAGATTTCGTTATTTTCGTTCAACAATATTCTCTCCGTGTATTAATATGGTCAAATTTTTATATTTTCGCTTTATTTAAAATGTAATAATCATCAAGCCAACCGCATGAAGCCAAAGAGTATATACAAAACTTCCCACGCCTCTCAGCAACAAAATACCGAACTCGGGTAAGCGAACGCTAACATTTTTTGTAGGCGCTACGAAATAACCACCAATGAAATAACACCAAAACGACAAAATGAAATAACCCCCAATGAAATAAATCCCAAAAAAAATGAAATAAGTCCCAACAAAAAAAAATGAAATAATACCCAAAAGAAATGAAATATTCCCCAAAGGGAAATGAAATAACACCCAAAATTTGGGGGTTGTTCGTAATGAAATAACTCCCAAAGGAAGAAATGAAATAACCCCAATGAAATAAGCTCCAAAGAAATGAAATATGTCCCAAATTTTTTTTATTTTGTTTCATATTTTTGATTCTTTTGTTACACTGTTCAGTTTTTCTGCGTGGCGGCCTGCGGCCGATCTTAGGGGTTTTCTCCTCCATAGGACGCAGCAGGCTTGGCTTCGCTGAATACAGTTTTCCTGCGCGCGTCTCATTATCTTCCCTAGTGTGACGCGCGCAGGGAAACTTTATTCAGCGAAGCCACCTGCCGCGTCCCATGGAGGAGAAACCCCTAAGAGCGGCCGCAGGCCGCCACGCAGAAAACTAACATATATTAAAAAAATTTCACTTTTAGCAAAATGAAATATCCGCCAAAAAATATGAAATAACCCCCAAAATAATTGCATATGAAATAATCTCCAAAGAATTTAAATTTTGGGCTTTATTTCATTGGGGGTTGCTTCATAATGAAATAATCTCCAAACCGTAAGATGAAATAATCCCAAAAAAAAATGAAAAAACCCCAAACAATTTTACACAATTTTTTGGGGGTTATTTCATTTTTGGCCGTTGGGGGTTATTCATTGGGGGTTATTTAATTTTTTTACACTCACTTTAATTTTGTTAGTTTCTATTAAAAATTAATATGTTTTAATTTTATCTTGTTGAATTTAGCATTAATATTTGAAATAATTATAAATTTGATTAACATATTAATAAAAACATGATAAAAATTAATTTATAATTTTAACTTCTGCAACATGTTTTCATTTGCTCGGTGCGAGTTTACGAACAAATAAAAAGAGAGCAGATTGAGCAACCAGTAGCGATAATATTTCTAGGGTTTCCAAAATCAGAATTTATTCCAGTCAAAATGGTTTTGAATAAGTACATAGGTTAGGTTAGGTCGAAAAGAGGATTCGGAGAAGGGAAATGCTTCCCTAATCCGACTCAAGTCACTGAGGACTTACACCTAAGCCAGAGAGTCAGCTTGTGTGCGCTCTAAAAATCGGTCCAATGTCTATTTCCTACCCCAGGAACTCCGTCGTACTGACGAATTCCACAACCTCTTCCATCATATGCCCCTAAGATCCCCCAATGTGGATATTGGGTCACTGGATAGTATTTCGACCCGGATCCTGGAAAAGCCGGTCATGCACAGAGATTCCAAGGTCTCCCCGTCCGCCCTACCAATACGGTGGAGATGGGCCCTCAGTGTCGAGTGTCCCGTGAGGATTTCCATCAAAAGACTCAGTTCCTTCCTACTGACATTCAGAATTTCCTCGTCCTGTCCTGGTTTCCCCAGTGAATCCCCGTGGTCCTACCAACACCCGCATTCTGGCAGATGGTCCTATGCATGGTGTCAGCCAAATCCACCAGCTCCGACTTGAGAGCTCCAAAAGGTCTAGCGTTCCCCAGTGTGACTAACTCCAGAGAAGATCCTCCCCTAGCCAATTCATTAGCCGGATAGCCTTGGTAATATCACAATATTACCGGTCAAGCCCATGATATTCACCTGCCTAATGCACTCCGTAATCGCGGTGACCTCCACCTGTAGTACGTTAATATGGTCAGGAAGACGGAAGCATTTGCGTACATTGAAGTCAGAGTCACAGAAGCCCAGACCCGTTCTCCCGTCCAGTATCGTACATATGATTATGTATTAGTATAATATTTGCCTTATCACTTGCAAATACTAGTTAGTATTCAATTTTATTGTTACCAATTTTGTAGTATTGTCTAAATATTTGTCTATTAATTAAGTTAATTAATTTACATTTTCCAAGTTCAGAATACATAGCAAATAAATCTAGACTGTAATGTTATTTTACATATGCTGCTTTTCAAGTCAAATGACCAACTAAAAAAAGTATATAAGAGCAATATCAATATAACAGTATTTATTATACTATATGATACTAATAAAAACTGTAACTTTCCAATTTTTCCAAAAGTAGGCGATGTAGGCTTCATTAGATTTTGAAATTTTTCGATCATTTTAATATATTATTTATTAGAATTTAAGTAAATTCGCAAATACTAGAAGAGATTTGAATTTGAAAAAATGTAATTTTCTAAAAAATTCTGACCTCTTTCCGAATTTTTAGTGTAGTACGAAATTCAAAATATCTAAAAATCCGTACAGAAATTTTCATGGTGTAACTTGTATTAGTTTGGAGAAAATATTCGTTGAATATTGATCTTCATAATTATTTGAATATTGAGCAATGTAGTAGATTGAGCAATAAATAATACATTTAATAAATAGGTCATACGCCGACCGTACCAGACGGAGCTTTTAAATAAAATAATTAAATATATGAATGAGGGGAGAATATTCATCAAATATTTTCTCCAAACGGATCCGAGTTACACAATGAAACTTTCTATTTTTTGTTGTAAATAAAAAAAAAAATAACTAATTTTATATAAATTGATTATTTGTACATATTAGACTAAAATTTTGGAACTATATTAAAAAAAAAACTAAAATTTTTTTCGAATTCTCCATAAAAAAATTACTACACACAAAAAAAAATTAAAGAAAAAGGGTATACGTTGAAAGCATACTTGGTAAAATTGTTTTCAATAAAATTTTCTGAATTTCATCAAGTTTTGTATAAATTATGTATCCCATTGTGCTAATTATGTATTTGCATTTGCACAATTTCCCAAACTTCTTTCCCCATTAAATTATTTCATACATAATAAAATTACTTATAATTTTTATCTATTATACAAAACTGTTCATATTATGCTAAATCCTTACAAAATATCAAACTTATATTGCACAACTCTAACATTTTGTGTGCATAACTTTAATCAAGCGTTACTTGGTAACATGTATCAAAATAAAACGAACATAATAGATAACACAGGCCTACAAAAAAAAATTTTTTGTTTGGTGCCGCTAATTCTATGTTATAATTTGGTTAATTAGTCGCAAGTCGTCATGGTTAGCTGTCAAAATCGCGAAGCTACGTTCAGGTTGTATCGATCGGTCATAACCTAATAAATGTATTTTATTATACTTAATGTCATTATAGTCAATTAATTCTTTGATTAATTATAATATCGATATGCCGTCGTCGAGAAGGTGTTGTGTAAATAA
>CM037853.1:143381423-143485258 GCA_021234595.1 Delia radicum | reverse complement strand
CAACAATTTTGAAAAAATTTAGGGGCTTTGAAAACCACTATACAATTTTGATTGTATTGTGGTCCCAGTAGTACAAATATGGTTCAATTTTGAAATTCTATGGAGAGGTTTTTTTTTAAAAAATTTTTAAGTAAAATTATAAATTTTTTTAGACGTTTCTCCACATAATTAATGATAACTAAAAAAAATTAGTCCGATATTATTCAAATAAATTTAGAAAAACTGAAATTTACATAGCCTTTAATCCGTTAATATATTGCGTTTCAATCGGCTCAGTAGTTTCGGAGTTATAATAAAAAATTGAGGGAAAAAATATTTTTTTTTTACGTGAAAATAGCAATTTTTTTGTTTTAAAAAAATCATAAAAAATCGAAAACGGCAAAAATCGTTCAGATTTATTGCTTTATCGCAAAGCCACATGTAATAGGAACAAATGAGATATCGATCATAAAAATCGATTGATTTTTTTCGAATTTATTCACAATTAAGGGAATTCGCTCATTTTCACCAAATTTTAGTTTTTGTCTGATATACATAAAATTGAGTAGTTTAATGTCTTCTTTCGATTGATTGAATTTGAAAACATTTTCCCCATGCTATGTACAAATTTTCACATCAAAAATGCATTACATAGTAACATTCGTGTATTTTTTGGCAAAACCCTACCTAGAATATACTGATTCTATTCTTCGGAAAGACATTGTGTTGGATGAGCTTAAATGTAAATAAATAAATAAATTAATAGTAGAAAATTTATATTTTATTATTCACATTTATTATAATAAATAAAACAAGAAAATAAATAAATAATATGTATTATAACTACAAACTCTGAAATTTTCTTTTAGTCGATTTTCTACTATTGTTGAATAACGAAGTGTTACTCTGAATACTCCAGCAAAAATCAGCCATCATGTGTGCATCCCAGCGACCCTGGTATCGTTCTGGATATCTTGGTGGAATCGTTCGCCCTGTTCTTCACTCAAGTCTCCTAGATTTCAGGAAAACGATCTAAGTGACTGTGCAGGTAGTGTACTTTGATGCTCATGTTGCATCCAAGATTCTGGAAGTGAGTTAACATCTCTTCAACGTGCGCAACGTAATCATCACCCTTGTTATTTCCTAAGAAATTTTGAATAACCCATACAAACGAATCCCATGCATTCTTCTCAATTTCTGACATTGAACTGCCAAATTCAGTATCGTTCACCAATTTGCGAATTTGTGGGCCATCAAATATGCCTGCTTTCAGCTTTTCCATACTTAGATTGGGAAACTTCCTTGAAATATACTGGAAACATTCACTATCTTTGTTAAGTGCTTTAACATATTGTTTCATCAGACCAAGTTTAATGTGAAGAGGGGGTAATATGATGCGATCTCGGGGCACTAGAGCCACATTTATAACATTTGGCGTACCTCTAACTAGTGTTTCCCTAGAAGGCCATTGTTTTCTCTTCCAATGTTCTGTTTTAGCTCTGCTGTCCCATAAACATATAAAACAAGGATATTTTGTAAAGCCGCTTTGTTGGCCTAAGAGGAAATTTACCATCTTAAGATCAACACAAATTACCCACTTATGTTCATCATACTTTATCTTCTTCATGAACAATGCAATTACAGAGTATTCTTCTTTTACTTTGGTTGAATGTGCGATCGGCGAGGAGTGAAATTTATTTCCATTATGCAAAAGGACACACTTCAAGCTGCGTTTTGTAGTCGATAAATAAACGCCATTCGTTTGAATCATATCTCTGTAAGCCCATGGCAGTCATCAAACCAGAAATATCTGTGCAGTACACAAAGTCATCCTCTTCAGCACAAATAATGAAGTAAGTCCCCGATCTTGAGCATATTCTATTTCTTGTGAATGTAGAACTGCAAGTGTAAACCCATCAGCAGACCTCGTGGGGTAAGACCATCGCATATGTTTTCCAAAACCGCTTTTTGTACTTAAACAAAAATAACACTCGGATGCGTGGTTCGCTGTTTCTCTCCATAGCATAGGCTTCAAAATTTCCAAGTGTCGTCTGTAAATGAAAAAAAAAATTGAAATCAGGAATATGAAGAATTCAAATTTTAATTAAGAATATTGTAATTATAAAATATTCCAAATCTATTAATTTATACTTACTTTACGTTAGAAGACTTCATAGATAAATTCAATCGACATGGAATGGATATAGTACTCGGTTGTCCAATGCTGGTTCAAATTGTGCGGATAGATATTATAGCAATCTTGATATGACTTTGCAATGAAGTTAAGAAGCACTTCCGTTTTTTCCCGGTGATATATTGGCCGCACACATAACAAATAAATCTGGATCGTTTTTACATAAAAATGTTCTGGCTTTCTGGCTCATTTTTATTAATATTTGAAAATTGTTTTTAACTTCTAAGCTGTATGACTCTAATTTTTGTGTAGGTATTAAATGATGTTTGCGTTATCGCAAACACTTCTTGAATGAAATAAAAAGGGTCAAGGAGATCTTATAAATACTGATACTATAATTTGGGATAACCCTTTGTGTGGATACAGTTTGTGTGTGCTGCAAATTTTTTATTATTCCAAGAATCCTAAAAAACATTAAGGACTTTTATGAAAAAAAAAATTTTCCGTTACAGGTAGCTAACGGAAAATAAGAGCACTTCAGCGTACACGCACATTTATGAGCGTTTTATTACTATATTACCGCAATCGTAAAAATTAAACAATCTTTTAAATTTATTTTCATCGGGATAAACATTAATTGCATTTATAGTAATTAAATGTGCTAAAGTCCCAAAACTTATTTAACAAATTGTGAAAAGCAATCTGATGTAGGCGTGTCCCCTATCCGGATTTCATTCCTGCCTAAGGAAATCTTCAGGGGACTTTGTTATTAGAATTTCTAGAGATATTTGCTATGTTAAATCACAAACTCAATGAGAATTTCTTGTCCTCGTCTAGGAGCGAGATTCAAAATTTAAAATATCAAAGAAAAAACAAAAACAACAACAAAAAAAAATGTTTATTACTTATTTTTTTTTAATTATTAGAATCATAAAAATGTCATAGAGGTTATTCCCAAAGGGGTTTTGCCAAAATGCGTGTCGTAAAATGCACCTGAGTTTTTATGTTCTGCATTTTCATTATATAGTAGGTACAATTTTCTACAGTGCTTGTAAATATGCGATACCTTCAATTAATTGTAAATAAAAATGTAAAGCATGCATCGATTTTTAGGATCCATATCTAGTGTAATTCGCATAATATGTAGCTTTACTACAAAAAAATAAAAAGTAATATTTTTTGCAGTTTTCGATTTTTTTCCAGATTTTTGTTTTTCAAATTTTTTTTTTTTTTTTAGCATTTTTTTTTTTTTTTGCTAACAATTTGTTTCATAACTTTGAAACTATTGATCGCATTAAAAAAATTTGTAAACGTTCTTTAAAGATATTGTAAACCTTAATTTTTGTAAATTTAATTTGACAAATCGGACTACTTGTTTTTGAGTTATGACAACATAAGTGGAGAAATGTCTCAAAATATTGTCAATTTTACTTAAAAAATTTTTAAAAAAAAAATTATCCATAGAATTGAAAAATTTTACCATTTTTGTACTTAGGCAGCCATGATGCATCAAATCTATATAGTGGTTAGTCAAGCCTTTTTTTTGCTGTTGACCTGTGTAATCTAGTGTGGTCATATTGCAAACGAACATATACAGACATGTAGACAGAGTAAAGCGAAAGACAAAGACACACATCTTAGGTAGATTTTTATGGTTCCTTTTTCTTATTGCAAAAAAAGATTGTTTTTTTCGTTTCGTTGCGTCCTTTAAAAGATAGCATCATTTAGACAACCATTGATGTAAGTAATTGAAAGAAAATTTTTGTTATGTTATATATATTCTATATATTTTCAGATATTAAATTAATTCATGTCGTCAGTGTGGAAAATAAAAATTTTTATAATCGTAATTATTGTAAATTGTTTTTAAAGAATCACAAAAATATGTTTTATGATTTTCAGCAAATAAATTAACTAAATTACAATTTTTTCTACAAATTTTTTGGGTTTTTTTTTTCAGTCTGCTAAAATTCAGCAAAAAATTTATTAATTTTAAGCAAGGCTTTTTTATTTAAAACTAAGTGTAAGCTAAATTTTGCTGAATCGACTAATTTTTGAATCGACAAAATTGACATTAGCAATTTTTTTGCAAGCACCCTCCTGACTAAAATTTTGCTGACTCAGCAAAATTTTTTGCTGACTTTACAAACTTTTTTTTTTTGAGTGTACTTGTCTTTTCTCTGAACTGCTATAACTTACGCAGAATTGATAGATGTGATGAATATGGAGGCGTAGCAATGTATGCAGATCTGAAGATATTGCTAATTTTGAAGATGTTGATAATTCGGATCCCGTAAACTTGGTTGGGTATATTTTAGTGTGAGCACTGGGTGAGCACTGGTGAGCACTGTTTACAAAAACCGCTATAACCGCAGGAGATCAGAAAAGAGCTTGATAATTGTCATATTACTTTTTTAGTTCTATTGTATCATTCCAAAACGTTTGATACCGTGGATCATATTATTCTTTGTTACAAACTTGATAAGTTATTTAGTTTTTATCCAACTTCTTCTCGATTATTTTTCACATATTTATGTAACATGTATCAATATGTTGACACCCAAATCAAACGATCGAAGGCTATACCTGTGCTAAGAGTCGTTCCGATGGGATCTATATTCCGGCCACTCCTGTTTTCAATGTATTCCAATGATCTAACTTTCAAAAATTGTGGAATGGCGGAATAATATCTAAAATACATCTTAAAATTCCATCTGCATCAAAAATGTTTTTTTTTTTTTAATAATTACTATTGCATAAGTGTGAAAGAGGACAACCCTATGAATCGAATGCTTTTTGAACAAGAGAAATGCTATAAAAACTTTCACATATAGAGTTCTTACATACTTTTAGAATTTTTAAATCGTGAAGAAAGCGTGAGTTGTTGAAGAACAGAATATGGCCATCTGATATCGGCTCCATATAAGAGCGGGCAATTCGTATTTGATGTAGCAAGGAATTCATTACAATTGAATCCAATGATCGAGATAGTATTAAAATTAATAAAATATCTTAAATTGGTAGTATATATGTATATTTAAATCACCTACTTTAAAGTACTACTTTACATGCTTTGAGGGCAAATTCATTCATAAAAAACGAGAATGAAAAACAAAACATTCATCATTTGGGAACACTGCACGTATGAGTAATACCCGTCATGTATTTATTACTCATACGTACAGTGGAGTGCACTATAAACCATTTAATGATACTAATGTACGAGTAGTTGTATACAGTGGAAAACAGTAGTAATTCAATTCATATAAAATATGATTTTTTTGTAAATTTTTTTGTTTTTAAAATATAAATGGGAATTGCAGCTACATTTTAAAGAATCTTGCCGATATTTTGAGAAAAATAAATACTATCAAAAATGGAACGCGATATTACTAGGAACGATATTTTTTATGTTTGGCGTAATGAATCATATTACACACTGTCACAAAATTACAAAATGTCGATTCATAATAGATTTTTTTCCCACAATTTTAAGAAAAACTGCTATTAAAAACTCGAAAAATGTTGTTTTTAAACAATTTTGAAGTTGTGTAGACACCAAATCCGAACAGCTTAAGTACAATCATATAACTTTTAAAATCTAGAAGTATGTACAACAATGTTTGGCCAATTAAACGGAATTTTAGTTACAGTTCCCAAAATATTAAGAAACCATACGGAAATGTCATTGCACTAGCAGAATTTATAAGTTATTACCATTAATATACACTTTTCAATTCGGTTGGCACTTTATTTCGAATTGATCCATAGGTTGACTATTAGTTTTTAATAAAAATGTTTATATTGCATTTAGGGAATTCAAAATACCTCAGTTTTTTATTGCCGGGAAGGCGTGAAATTTTTTTTCGAAATTCCCAGGATCCCGATCTAAAAATAAATTAAAAAATTTAAATATTAAATCATATTTTTCGTATGCAAAATGTCTTATACGACCTAAGAGTTCTTAGAGTTTTAGTTAAACGAACTCAGTATAAAAAAATGGTGATCTTAAAATAATAAAATAGAAGTTCACGAAAAATCTTAAAACTATAATAAAGTAATTGAAAATGTTTTCAACAAATTTGTTTAATGGTAAAACATTATTAGCGAAATACGGTGACTTTAAATTTCTAATTTAAGTCGAAGTTTATGATAAAGGGCTAAGTTAACTGTTTCGTTGAAGTTAACATAACTTTTTTTTAAAACCCATTTACACATTAAAAATATTTAATATTTTACTTTTTTGTCTGAAATTTTATTCTTAAATTCCGGGATTCATGATGAAAATTTTCGGAATTTGCTGCAACACAGATATGCTTAATTTCCCTTAAATCCCGGGACGGGAATCCCAGTGTGCATTCCCTAATTGTATTGTGAAAAGAAAAAAAACAATTTTATTCTGAAATTAGTGCAGGAGTGTTGGACACCAAAAAAAAGTAAAATAATATACTTCCGATTTATACTATTAAAATTATGCATTATGAATACATTTAAAAAAATAAATATCAAAAATTTAAAACGATATTTACGAAAATTTATAAAAACGCTATATCTTTGTGGAGTTAAAGAAAAACAATACATATAATTGATGTATAACCATTAATATTTGTTGGATCGATCAAATATTTATTCATTTTTTGTTACTAGCTATTTTTTAATTTACTGAGGTCCTTGTAGTCTTTTTATGCAAATTTACGACATTTTAACCTCATGATGCTTATTTTCTTTTGCAAACATTGAATTTTATTTGAATTGTTTTCCTTTTAAAAATTTTAAATATAGGAAATGTTGACCCATTTCATCAACTTATTTCATCTCGTTGCAAGTTCTTCCCATCGTCGTAGGTTCTTGCCATTTGGCCAATGTACATAAAATATCGCTCTTTGTCATGATTTTCAAAGGCACCCAGCAAATTCCACCAACTGGTGAAAATGGGACACCTAAATGTTAAACATATGTGTTAAACATTAAGGTGCGTGTTTTTTAGTTTTTGTTTCTACTCATTACAAAAGATTGACAAAGTAAATTTAAAGATTGACAAGTAAAAAATGTAAGAGACAATTTTTTAAAAATACAGAAAAATCGGTGCCTAACTTTCACCAAAGAATAATGATTTTAAGTCCGGCTACTTTTGAGCTGCCTAGCTTTGTCTCTAACATGTAAACATGTCATTAGTTCAATCCTCTAAATTAGCATTACTTAAGATGAAGTTAAATACACATTTAAATCTTTTTTGAATAACACACATCGACAAGCTTCTGGTTGAATGCCAATATATAAATTAATAAATTCTTTGATGCCCTAATTCCAAATACGGTATCCAACCACGGTTAAAGTTGCAAAAGTAGCTATTTTGGCCCTTTTGGAATCTTTTAATTATTCGATTGATTCAAAATAAAGATAAATATTTACAATGCAGTCTACTCTTAAAGATATCGCAATGACATTTTCTAAAACTGATTGTTAAAATAGCATAAAGATACATTTCGAAAATTTCTTCTGGAAAAAAAACTAATAAATGTTCAGTATCATATTTAAGAAAAAAGAATTATAATTGTGTTCAACTTTAATGGCAGCTTATATTTAAAAGACAATCAAAACAAAGTTGGTGCAATAATTTTTACGTTTTTCGCCTACACAGATAAAATATCACCAAATTTGAAGTGTCAAATGAAGTTCTTAAAATCAAACTTACATTTCAATAACATTTTTATTATAATCAATACAATATTTTGTTGATATGACAAAACCCCGTATTTTTTTTTTTTTTCAATATACGTCTCAACAATCACGTTTGTTGAAACCCAAAAATCTCAACACGAGCAATGCTGTCAACTACATTGTGTGCCTTCAAATACGAGTAAAATTATTAAAAAGATTATTTTAACATAACTTTCCATATTTTACTTGTTTTATAAATAAAATTGTGTATTTTTTATAAAGAAATATTTTATTTGATTTATTAATAACGAAAGTTAGTTAAAATAAAAAGAAAATCATTTAAAGTATATCTGCGTTTAAGCGATTTTTACTGCGTCTTAATGTTTAGAAATATAATAATATGCAACTCTCGTACCTGTCATTCTTTATACGTATAATTTTTGTTATACACACGCGGAACGATGAAAAAAAAATTTAAAAGTGAAAATATTAAAAAAAAATAGAAAATGGTAAAATTTATTAATTATTTTTCTTGCGACAAATTGTTTATTTGTCCGAATAAGGTTTTTAATCATTTGAATGGATGCTATCAAAAAAATGCAAAAGAAAAATACCAATATTTCTTTATGTTGAGTTATATGTTATGAATTATTTTACATTAAAATGATTAATATGTTTATTTTACGTTTTGTTGTGTTTTTTACGAAATTCTTTTAATTAAAATAAATTGTTTAAAAAAAATATATATATGATGAATTTTATATCAAAACCGATATTCGTTGAACCCAACCCCCTCAGAATTTGATGAAATTTTTCATACAGCTACATTTTACTTATACAAACACAACCTCATATTTAGAAATTGCATTTTTGAAAATATTTGGGCGTGGCAAGGTATCGAAGTTTTTGAAAAATCACGATAACATGTACTTTCAATCTGAGATTACTACGGAATGGCTGAACCGATTTCAAAGATTTTGGTACCATTAGAAAGGTATTTCAATTAGCTTTCGAAAACATACACTGTAAAAATTTTATATTACACTGAAAATTTTATTTTGCCAAAAATAAAACTTTAAACTGGGAAAACACTTCAAAGGCCAAGTGTTTTTTTTCCAAAAAAAAAATTTTTTAGAAAGGTCTATTTAATATATACAACATATCTAAAAACTAAAATGGCGTTCTTTTTGCTTTTTTTTTAAATTTTTTTAAGTAAATGCATCTCTTGTTAACTTCCTTATAAAGGGTGTCCCAAGAAGAGCGCAATTTTTAAATTTTAAATAAAACACAGATATTTAAAAAGAAATCGTGAAACTTTATTATATCGTAAAGTAGACAGAATGAGGTTATGTATGGAACAATATATCGTGCAGATGGCCGCCGCGGCTTTGCTGGCATGCACGCGATCTTTTAATGAAATTTTCAATGACCGTTTTGCATGAATGCTGAGGTATTTCATTAATGCAGCGTCCAATTTCCTCTTTTAAGGCTTGAGTCATCATCGTCTTATTCGCGTAAACCATCGACTTCAAAAAACCCCAAATAAAAAAATCTAGTGGTGTTAAATCGCACGATCTAACACGACCGGGAAATGACTGATGCAGCAATTGAATTGTTTCTCTGGCTGTATGACATGTGGCGCCGTCTTGTTGGAACCACACGCCCTCCACATTCATTTCTTCAATTCTAGGCAAGAAAAAACTGGTTATCATTTCACGATACCGAACACCATTGCCTGTTTGCGCTTGACCTGTCTCATTTTCATAAAAAAGGTCCAATGATTCCTACAGCCCAAAAACCACACCACACAGTGACACGTTGAGGATGCATTTGCTTCTCGTGAATCACTCGAGGATTTTACTCACCCCAAATACGACAATTCTGCCTATTGACGAAGCCATCAAGATGAAAGTGGGCCTCGTCACTGAAGATGATTTTATCGGCAAAATCAGCATTTTCATGTTGTCTCTCCAATACCCAATTAACGAACTCCCTTCGCTGTCCATGGTCAGCTGGCTCCATTTTTACTAACCTCGTACCTTCTACTAGCAAACAGTAACAATTGTTCAAATGTCAAACAATGACACTTCGAATGTTGCCAGATTTAAACATTGAGTTCTTCTTGGGACACCCATTATTTTGATATCATTGTGTGACAAAAAAGAATAAAGTAACTATACTTTGAAAGTTATACAGATTTTTTTGTAATTCTAATGGATTAGAACAAGAATCGTATTTTCAAATTTTTGAGACACCCGCAAAATATGGATTTACCCTTGGTAAATTTTTTTTTATTTTCATTTTTTAGATTTAATGTATAATTTTGCGCATACTGTTGACTTTCGGAATATTTGCTAACTTTAGTGAAATTTCATCCAAAGGTATGGATGGAAGGTATGGATGGAAGCTTTGAGTTCCTGTATAATAAATTTAACAGTCAAGCAACAAAAATGTTGGTTGTATTTACAAGATCAAGTATTGGAGCAATTTCAAGTAAAATATTGTTTGTATTTACAAAAAGTTTGTTTGTATTTAAATTTTTTTGTTATCTGAGTACATTAAAAAAGCAAATGTGCAAGTTTTATAAATGTAAGCTTGTTGGATGCATGACATAGGCCACTTTTAAAATACAATACTTAGTATTTTTTTTGATAAAAAAAAAACAAATTTTAAAAGTTTGTTAACTCGTTATATATAAAATAAACAAATTTTAAAAGTTTGCTTACTCATTATTGAGAAAAAAGTTATATAATTGTGCTTAAGCTGTTCGGATTTGGTGTCTACACAACTTCAAAATTGTTTAAAAAAACGTTTTTCGAGTTTTTAATAGCAGTTTTCTTAAAATTGTGGGAACAAAATCTATTAAGAATCGACATTTTGTAATTTTGTGACAGTGTGTAATATGATTCATTACGCCAAACATAAAAATATCGTTCCTAGTAATATCGCGTTCCATTTCTGATAGTATTTATTTTTCTCAAAATATCGGCAAAATTTTTTAAAATGTAGCTGCAATTCCCATTTTATTTTAAAAACAAAAAAAATTACAAAAAAAATCCTTTTTACTACTGTTTTCCACTGTATACAACTTTTCGTACATTAGTACCATTAAATTTTTTATAGTGCACTCCACTGTACGTATGAGTAATAAATACATGACGGGTATTACTCATACGTGCAGTGTTCCCAAAAGATGAATGTTTTGTTTTTCATTCTTGTTTTTTATGAATGAATTTGCCCTCAAAGCATTTATAGTAGTACTTTAAAGTAGGTGATTTAAATATATATACTCCCAATTTAAGATATTTTATTAATTTTAATACTATCTCGATCAGTGGATTCAATTGTAATGAATTCCTTGCTACATCAAATACGAATTGCCCGCTCTTATATGGAGCCGATATCAGATCGCCATATTCTGTTCTTCAACAACTCACGCTTTTTTCACGATTTAAAAATCCTAAAAGTATGTAATTTTTAAGAACTCTATATGTGAAAGTTTTAATAGCATTTCTCTTGTTCAAAATACATTCGATTCATAGGGTTGTTCTCTTTCACACGTATGCAATAAGAATTATTAAAAAAAAAAAACATTTTTGATGCAAATGGAATTTTAAGATGTATTTTAGATATTCTTCCGCCATTCCAAAAATTTTGAAAAGTAGATCATTGGAATACATTGAAAACAGGAGTGGCCCGAATATAGATCCCATCGGAACGCCTCTTAGCACAGGTATAGCCTTCGATCGTTTGATTTGGGTGTCAACATATTGATACCTGTTACATAAATATGTGAGAAATAATCGAGTAGCAGTTGGATAAAAACTAAACAACTTATCAAGTTTGTAACAAAGAATAATATGATCCACGGTATCAAACGCTTTGGAATGATGCAATAGAACTAAAAAATTAATCTGACAATTATCAAGCTCTTTTCTAATTTCTTGTGTGACATCAACTAAGGCTGTTGTGTAGCTGTGTTTTTTCCAAACGCTGGATTGGCAATCAGTAAGTAATTTATTACTATCTTTAAAAATCTTCTGAGAAAAATGGAAGAATTGCTATAGGTCTGTAGTCAGAACCGGATTGGCATAATTTTAGCTATTTCCCATTTGTCACTACAAAGTTCGGCTAATATAACTGAATTTTAGTTGCAATACACAACATATTATGAAACCACATTTGAATTTGGTTGTACTAACCGAATTTAGTGGTTGTTGCCACCAAAATAAAATTTTCAAGTCGGTTGGCACTTTATTTTAGTGCGTGCAAAAATAAAAAATTTCTGAATATTTCAATGGTTGACGCTGATAGAAATTATTATAACAGATATATACCTGTACAAAGAGGCGTTCCGATGGGATCTGTAATTGGGCCACTCCTGTTTTAAATCTATTCCAATGATCTACCTTGAATACTAGCAAACTGTATTCTCAGTTATATGTAGTATCTTTCTATAATTTACTAAGCAAATAAGTTTCGGTTTTTCTACACAAAATTATATACACCCAGCTACCTCATTATCTCTTCAATAAACTTTCATTCTCGGACGTCAGGGGCAAGCGAATAAGATCTTTTGAATACAGAAACCTAGTTTCAAAATGGCATTTTCATATTTCCTTCAGTGTTCAACTTGCAAGTGCGATATTGAAAAGAATGGATTTTTAAACTTATCGATTTAATAGTTTGCTGAAAGTCGTTATTTGATTTTTGAAATATTAAATTTTAATTTTGTTTTATTTTTCGTTTTTTTTATGTTTCGATTATGTTTTTTTGCTTAACTTTTGTTAAAATTTATCAAATGTTTACGTTTTAATTTTTTTTCCTAATATTATGTTATGACAGAATAAAAATAAATATAGTTTTGAAACTAAATATTTAGATAATTAAATATTAGTCAATGATTTAATCAGTTCCATACTGCAATATAAGACTTTTAGTCTTGTGTATGACACAATACAAGTAAATAAAATTAATAAATAAATAAAAAGTATGCCCTTATGAATTCAGCAATCAAAAATTTTTTAGAAAAATTTTAGAAAAATAAACTGATTTTTGCATTCTACGAAACTCGAGGTTAACATAAAAACTAAAAGTAAATGTTTTCGAAATTTAGAATTTTGGGAATTTTTATTATACACCTTTTCTCCAAAATGTGCAATTTTAAGCAGTCTTCCGGCACGGGTGAACGTTTTTCACAAAAAAAAAATATTTCTTCACTTTGGAACCATTTGTAATAATACTTAGGGGTGTACTGACAAATCTATTGCTAAGGGATACCCTAGTATTTATATTTCGCTTTAAGAGTTGAAAAAATCCAAAAAGTTTGAATTGCTGAAACATCCTAATGTCCATCCAGGTAACTATTGAGTGAGTTGGTTTACATCTAAAAATAATATTTAAAATCATCACTTAAAATAGTATATACCTTTTGAGACTTTGCGTAAAACTAACGTTCAAAAACTAGTTGCGGAAAGCTATCTTCGAAATTTTTCTTTGAAAGTTTCTAGAGAAGAATTCAAGTTTCTAGAGAAGAAACAAAGTATGTTTATTGTGGACACTTTTATGATGAAATTATATCTCTGTATGCTAAGAAAAAATTAAGTCATACAAAATATAATTATACAAAATATTTGCATAAATATTAATATTGTTGATACCACGACACAATTTATATAGACCCAAATTTAAAGACTCAGATTGTATACGTCCGCGAATTATGGTTAAAGCTATCATTTTTTTAAAAAAGTTTCATTGAAGATCACTTAAAAGGTTTCAAATTGTGAACACGAGTCAAAAAATTGATATGTATAATGTGCTTCAATTGTATAATGTGCTTCAACCGAATTAAATATTACCAAAATTCATAAAAAAAATCAAAAGATTTTTATTTTGATAAAATCGTTTTATGTTACACATTATTAAAAGTGATCCAAATTTGGTGTTACTAATGTGCAGTCAGTAATACCAAGAGTTGCGAAGTAATGCAAGGGCAAGGAGTTTAACTTATTACCAGGTAAAATGCTCTGTAATAGCAACTTATTACATAGATTTTGCTGGATTATGAATAAAGTTCTGTAAAAAGATACAAAACAAAGTAAAAAAGAAAGATTTACATAAAAATATATTTTATTAAAAAAAAAATATAAATAAAATAAATGTTTAACAAAAGTAGTTGCACATAATTGCCCATATCTTTTTAACAGGTTTAGCTCCGAGTGTCTTTGATACCTCATTCAAGCTACTTAAATCCTGGGTTTACTGGTATAGAATAGTTCTTCAGTTCTTGACGGGAAAAAGCATTTTTTTCCAAATCCGTTTATCAAACCACTGTGTTTTAAAAAACCTAGCTAATCTAAACTTGGGCGATGTTATACTTATATGACTTACAACTTCTATACCAAGTTTTCATTTTATTTATTTATTTCATTTATTCAGTCTATGGAAACAAAAATTTCTTACAGATTATGATTAAATCAAAAATTTACTATAAATAAATATAATATCTTCAAAAGAATATAGCTTAATTACTTAAAAGCTATATTAAGAAACAGCTTAAATCTATCCTTGGACTTGGAAAACTCTATATATGATTTGAGTTCATGATTATGTTGCAGACTAAAATTGAATGCTCTTAATAGCTACGTGCTATTAAGAGCATATTCAGTGCAATGCAGTCACATTAAAAATATCAATAAATCTTAAACTTCTAGGAGGGACATAAAATGGAATAAGAGACAGCAAATCAGGACAGTCAATTACACCATTTACTATATCAAAGACAAGTAACGCCGACTGGTATAATCTACGATAACCTAATAATAGACATTTCGATTTATAGGAAGGAAAGGGATTCACAAAGACAAGTGACCTTAAAGCGAATTTAATGAAAATTCTTTGTACTCTCTCAAAACGAGTGACATGAGTATTGTTATATTGTTATAGGGATTCAAAATAACTGCAGCATACTCAAACTCTGATCTAACAAACGAAGTATAAATTAACCTCAAAGTATTAGGATCAGAAAAATCAGAAGAATTTCTTTTGAAAAATGCAAGCATTTTATAAGGTTCAGGGATAATATAATCCACGTGTAGTACAAAAGAAAACGACGAGTCGAAAACCACACCAAAATCAAGTGTAGAATGAAGAGTTTTCAAGTTTTGATTGTTAATATTGAAATGTGATATAATAGGATTCAGAGATTTGCTAAATGATAAGGTGGAAATCAAAAAGGGAGGAATTAATCGAGTGTTTGTTTTTATATGTTTTCAGTCTGCTGTATTTGTCTGCTGTATTTGGCACAAAGACAATATATAGGACCACTTTAGTGAACATTCCCTTAATTTTTTCTCCACGTATCAGATCTTCAGTCGATTTTCATGCCGAAAAATATAGCTCATTTAGATCTCTTCAAATCGGTTAACCGTTAACTAATTATACTAGAGCCGCCAAAAAATAAAGATAGTATCTGCTCATAAATTTGTACAACGTAATAATAACACAGTAAGTACGTGAAAATGACACACCAAAACCCAGGGACACGTAAATTTAATTTTGTTGCATAGAATCCAGCGGTATACATCGTTTTAGTAGGTTAGATAAACATAAAATATATTTAAATTTTAGGTTTGCATTGCCTCAAGTGATTTTTTGAGTGTATTTTAAGTAAAAGACATCAACATTTTTTTTTAGTACATTATTTATTGCTTAAAATTTAAGTGTAAAAATAATGGCCGTCCGTTTTTAGGAGGATACAATTAATTTATATACAATCCGAAACATCAGGATAATAACCTTTGACTTAAACTGCCCAGCAAGAACAGTGATCAGTCAAATGACCGACACTGCTGCTGGAAATATCCATCAATGCGTAGAACAAAGTTTCTATCATTTTCTTAAGGGCAATGTGAAAAAAGTGATGGAAACTTTGTGTACGTGTGATTTTGCATCTTACTATAATTTATAAATTCATAAGATTTGCATGTGTTAGTTTCGGTCATCCATTTTTTGTAGGGTGGCATCTGTTAGTTCAGTATCATGTGGTTCGAATCTTGAACTTTCATTAAAAAACATCGCCTCAAAACAATAAAACAATGTAAACAGTAATTTCACAAGAGATTTCGAATAATTTTACTTAAAATACACTCGAATACGATTTCTTTTACTTAAAATACAATCGCTTGAGGTAATGCAAACCTAGAATTTAAATATCTTTTTATGTTAATCTAACCTATTAAAGCGATGGATGCAAACTTAAATGCAAACTTAAAATTTAAATATCTTTTCATTTTGACATAACCTATTAAAACGAACTATATCACTGCATTCTTTGGGTGTGTCATTTCAATAGTAGAAATTTTCGCTTACAGTGTAATAAACGCATAATAAATTGTTTAAATAGATGTTATTTTTATTAAAGAAATATTTTTTAAATCCTTAATATTAAAGTTGAATTTAAATTCGCATTTAAACATATTTTCTAATTATTTCACATGTTTACTTGAATTAACCCTTTTAAACAAAAGTGTGTGTGTTATTAAATTAAAAAGACATCTCCCATGAGCTTGTCTACTGTAAGATTACAATAGAATCCCTAAAGTGTAATACGATGCGTTGGCTGTATTAACACTAATGTGATAAGAAAACCACACCTTATGTAATGGAGTCCTTTTTCGCATATAAAAAGTGAGTAAACACAATGTATATTTTAATAGTAAGTGATTAGACGTGGTAGTGTTATAATCGTACGTTTTACATTAAGTTCCAAAAAATTAAAAATAAATATATTAAAAAGCGGATAACCTTTGACAGGCAAGATGGAGCCTGCAAAGAATTTAGAGACGAAACCATCATTGGATTCCATGGTGAAAACTTCATTGCAATGGTAGTAGTAGATTTTTTTAAATTCAGTTTTGCCTGAAATTGGTTTTATCCTGTATTAATGGTGGATTTTTTAGGAAGCGAGCAGCATTGATGGCTAAAACAATAACTGCATTTAAGGAAACAGTTGACGATGATAGTGATGAAGATGTTGATACCAAACAACAGATTAAATATGGTAAACCTTCACAGGCAGCTTGGGCTATATTTTCGGAATACTGTGATAACAGTACCATACATGGTATTAAGTATTTGGGTGAACAAAAACGACCATGGTTAGAAAGGTACATCGCGATAAATGAGAGTACTGGATAAATTATAGATCTCTTCATATTTTTATAGACTTTTTTGGATTATGGTTTTTGTATTATCTATATATCTTTGTGCAACACTTACCATGAATATTTGGTGGAAATGGAATAATAATCCGGTTATTGTAAGTTTTGCTGAAAAATCGACACCCGTATGGCAAATACCATTTCCAGCTGTAACGGTTTGTACTGAAACTAAATCGAGACAAACATTTTTCAACTATACAGATATTTATTGGAAACTTCAGGATTATAATGCAAATAACTCGAATCCGAATATATCAGAACTAGAGTAAGTATTCAGTAAAACAATGTTAACTTAAACAAAAAAAAATGGAATTTTCGGATCGAACATCTAAAATTTGAATGAAATTCATTATACCTGTTATACTCTATAATAACTCGACGAAACATAAATTTCAGATTCCAAAGCCTTTCCGTTTTCGAAATATGAAGTCATGATAATTGCACAAAAAGTTAAAAATTTACTAAAATATCGTTACAAAATGGATAATAGCCCAGCAAAAACATGCTAATGACTACTTATTATACTATACATCAATAATAATTTCATATTACCTTCTGCGTTACTTTAAATAATAAAATAATAGGTTACCGATAAGAACAGTACAGTTGGTGAATAATAATAGTTTATTCATCTTATTACTTCCAGGCAAAATATACAACATTTTTCGGAAATCTATTTGAATACTCATTATAATTCGTATATTTGTAAGCCATAGGGTAAAGTGTTAGTTTTGGTAAATCTTGAAGGAATTTACAGACAAGTTCATTTATGTTTTAAAGTTGGAATTATAATATACAGGGCAATACATCCATTCCTTGATATATTGATTACTAGACTCATTATTTGGTAAGGTGTGTTTTTGCTGGGAACTTTTAAATTTTGCAAGATACAAAATTCATGTTGGCCTTATTATTGAGGGTGAAATGTACTCTTTGAAATGGTATGCATATAGATTTTTTTCATGCCCATTCCTCGAAATGTGTGGAAAATTCCGGGGTGTTATCTTGATTGGATTTTGAGTTATAGATAAAAGCACGGTCCAAAGTATGGTTTTTCCTACTTAATGCATGTTTGTTCCTATGAGTGTGTACCTTTTTACAGGTATCCCCAATATACCACGCATTTTCCGGTACATTGGGGAGAACAAATAGTTTTCGTTCAAAAATGTTTTCTTTCGGATGCAAACAAGCCCAGTCAGAATTAACGTTGACCCCTAAAAAGAGACTAAAATCAGTTTAAATCTTTTTTGGGGTATAACCCTTAAAGCAATGGTTTAAGAGAAAAATTATATACACTGCGTTACAAAACTGTAATTACACATTAATTTCGTAAGTTTAAAATAAAAATAGAAGAGCTTACCCAGCATAAATGTAAAACCAATGGGAAATTAATAATATTTAACAGAAAAACCATTCATTTATTTTTTATTTTACTATTTAAAAAGCAATAACCAAACAAGCCTCCTTTTTTTAATCAACTCGTAAATCTGATCAGACATAGTATCTACCAGATTTATTCGAAGTTCTTCCGTTATAGAATATTCTCAATGGAGGTTTGATCCGGAGAATATGCGGGCCTTATATTTTTTGATGATAGCTATTCCATTGTCTGACAACTTCCATGTACTGAGGCATTGTCTTGTTGGAAAATGAATTCTTCTGGATGGCACCAATTTCTCTTCTAATACTGTAATGTACTCAGAAGAATTCATTCTGGTGCTTGGAAATCCCAAATAAAAAATACCGTTCTTTTTTGGGTTCACACATCTTTTGTGTATAAGGTATAGAAATTTAGGAACCAGAAAGGAATAAATTCAAAAGACAAACATTGGGGTGAAGTTTGGGTATAAAATAATACACAAAATGATATTGGCAATTAATTGTACTATTGTAATGATGTAATACGTATTTATATCCAAAATATGATTGACAAATTTCCTTGTCTGACTCTGCACGGGGTAATATAAATTTAAATATGTTATAATATCTAAATATATATTATTTTGTATTTTGCAATGTCTCAGCATATTCTAAATTCAATATATAATTGTATATTGACGAGATGCGGTGAGACGCTACTATATACGATATCATATTAAAATTTTTCGAAGAAATTAACTTGATATATGAATTTGAATAATTATGTCCGGTTAAATATACTGGCAGACAAAAACTTGCAAGTGTATATAAAATAATGCATTATTTTAAGCAAACGTTTAAACTGGGGAAATTAAAGATTTTTAACCGTGCAAAAAAGTTTCAGATTTTTCTGACAAATTAAAAAGGAAATATCCTATACAAATTGCCTGACAATTACAAGGAAGGTTTTCCGATTGGTTTCCTTTTAAGTTAATAAAATTCGGATAGGTGACAAAGGAGCAAAAAAATATGATAAACGTCAGCAGTCCAATCCCATGTTTTGGGGTTTAAAAGTGGCGGTGAAATTTAAAAGATCTTTGGATGAAAGTTAAGGAAATTTAGACTTATTTGAAAACAGCTTTAAAATACTCGATACCTATGCTACCACTTATTTGAATTGTTTTAAATATTGGTGCACAAATTATTCACCATTTTTTCTTCTTTTTCATATAACCGACTTTTTTTAAGATCGGAGGAAGCCCATCGGGGCTATACTACATGTCTTGTATTAATAAAATCGTATATTTTCCAAGAAAGCATTTAGCTCAATAGTATGAATGTAGGCTTGAAGTAATAATGATAAAGAACAAATATATAACTGGAAAATTTAAAAATATATCTAAATTATGTATTTCCAATTCACTTTGATTTATAATTTGGACGATTTCAGATGCTTTTCTAGCGTTCTCACTCTTAATTTTTGACTTTAGCTCAATAGTATGAATGTAGGCTTGAAGTAATAATGATAAAGAACAAATATATAACTGGAAAATTTAAAAATATATCTAAATTATGTATTTCCAATTCACTTTGATTTATAATTTGGACGATTTCAGATGCTTTTCTAGCGTTCTCACTCTTAATTTTTGACTTTTTCGGCAATAATTACAATTTTCTTAAATAAGTTTTTTAAATAAAATCATTTAAAACAAATTTCGAGCGCCGATCGAAATTTGCTTACATTTAGTTTAAAAAAAATTGTGAAAATTTGAGTCAAATTAGAATACGTTAACACATGATTCATATCCATCAAAATTTGTGGTTTAAATTTTTTTCGAAAAATAAAAAAAAATAGTCTCTGTGTGCTGAACACAAGTTGCTTTAATTGATTTTGAGATACCGTAATACATATCGTAAAATAATACTGAAAACTATGTTGCCGTGCGCACCAAACCAAATTAAAATGAACAGATTGCACTGCAAGTGTAACTCCGTTTAAAAGATTATGTAAAAATGCACAGAAAAAATTATTGTTAAAAAATTTCAATTAAACTTTTATTCAATTTCAAACTCACTTTCAATTAAATGTTTAATAATATGTATTAACTGTTTAATTGAAAATGAATTTTGTATATACGAAATTTCCAGTTTTTATATCGTATAATAACAACAGAGAATCAAATTCAGAAATTTAAAAAAAAAATCGTCAAAAATTAAAAAAATCGATTAAAGTAAAAATTCGATTTTTTTTAATTTTGGCTATTTTTTTTTTTTTAAATTAGCAATTTTGTTTTTATTTTAGATGTTTTTTTGAATTATGGCGTTTCGGCGTTTTCGGCAATTTTTTTAAATTTCTGCAATTTTGAAGATTGTTTTGTTAAATTATGGAATTTTTTTTTCAAGGTTTCGAGTTTTTAAATTTAGGCGATTTTTTACAATTTTGGTTGTTTTTTTTTTAAATTTTATAATTTTGGCGATTTGCGTTTAATTTAAGCATTTTTTCCACAATTCGTAGCGAAATATTTTTTAAAATTTTAATTATTATTTTAATAGTATCTATAAAAAATTAGTTTGAAATAAAAAACAAAATTAAATTAATTTTTTAATAAATATAACTGCAACTGAAAATACTATCAATTAAATAGTTACAAATTATTTTAATTGTTACTACAATTTCCCCAATAGGACTGGATTCATTTAAACTTTTAACTGAATCAACAAATATTTTAATTGAAACTTAATTTCATCTTTTTCTGTGTATATATAATTAATTTTTAGTTTGCATTGTCCCAAACAACTTTTTGATTACATTTTAAGGCAAAGACATCGAAATCTGTTACGAAATGACTTTATTTATTGCTTTTTTGTCCAAATCATCTCTAACAATGATAGCCGCCCATTGGCGATGTTTTCTAATGAAATTTTAAGAATCGAACCATATAATGCTGAACTAATAGGCATTTCCTATATGATCCAAGTCAAAAACAAGTATTTTTATATTAAATTTATCAACAACATTGTTACTTCCTAACGAATTGTATTAAATTCTTAAATTTGTCAAATCGTTTCGGGAGGGGGCGGGCTCTCTCGCCCCCTTGGCAACCCCCTAGTTAAGTGAACGAATTTACATAGAAGAAAACTTCATATATGTTATATGCCTCGGTGGCTTAGGGCACACAGCAGTCGCCTGTTAATCTGACAACACGGAATCGATTCCCGGCTCGTACATATTTAAAAAAATTAATAATATTTTTTTTAATTCGTATTTGTTTAAAATCTATTTTTACACCCATTATTTT
This sequence comes from Delia radicum, assembly GCA_021234595.1. Classification (NCBI taxonomy): domain Eukaryota; kingdom Metazoa; phylum Arthropoda; class Insecta; order Diptera; family Anthomyiidae; genus Delia; species Delia radicum. Next base: position 143,463,605 of record CM037853.1, on the reverse strand, counting down.
TCTTCCTTCTTATAATTCATACCTATTATAATTAATATTTGCGTAAGGCTGCCGGTAATGCATAACTCATTACTTTTGGAACATTTCATATAAAAAAAAGTTAGAATAATAACATAAGCTTCCAAAACTACGTGTATAGATTTCTAGACTCATTATTTGGTACGGTGTGCTTTGCTGGGTTTCTTAAATGTAAGTTTGAAATTTTGGTGACTATAGCTGTGTGAAGTTTCGTGTCAATTCAACCAGTGAGTAAGAAATGGCTGAATTATTTATAAAATATTTATTTAACACCCCACTATGTTGTATAGTTTTCTTTAGAGTGGAAATCTGGGTTTAAAAAAAAAACGAAAACAAACAAACCTTTTCTTTCACCATTAGTTGCCACCGATTTGAAATATTTTAAAATTCAGTAATAACAGTACTTCGGAAAAATGTGAACTTTATAAATCAAGTGTATGGTTAAAATATTTTTCTGGATGTGCACTTACATATCTGTTGAATATAAATTAAATTATTTGAAATATATGAAGCTTCCAAAATCCACTTATTGTAAATTTTTGTGAATTTCCTTTTAAAGACTATTTAAATATTAATACAAAGTGTTTTATGCTTCAGTAATACTTCATTTTAGATTTCCTGTTAATTAGGTACACAGAAAAAAATAAAAACGGGTTTCAATTAAAAATTTTATTGAATGAATTAATATTTTAATTGATTTTGCACCTACCACTGAAATGATAGTATTAACTAAAAAAAATTGCAGACAGTTTATTAAAACTCTTTGAATTAAAATAATAATAATATCAATTAAAAGAGTTATTGTCTTTCTTTACAACCTCAATTAAAAAGTTTAGTTAAATTGATTAAAACTTTAATTGAAACTTGAGAAGAAAACAATGGTAGTTTTAATTGAAAACTCGTATTTTTTTATTTTTGTTATATGCCCCCCATTAAATAAAAAAGAAATGTAGGTTTTTAATTAAATTGACATTTTATTTATAATAAAATTAAAGTTTTTTAATATAAAAATGTATTATAAGAAAACAAATAAAAGTAATGACAAAATCTTTGTTTTGCTTGTCTTGTTTTGAACTTTTTCTTGTAATTGAATTGCTTTCTTAAAAAAATCACACACAACTTTAAAATGATAGTTTAATGACACTTATACTTAATGAAAATTTAATTATTTACAAAAATAATAGTTTAATTGTCCTTTTTCGATAAGGTTTATTTAAATCCACATTTGCACTTTTATTACCACAGATAAAACACGAAACTAAATTAAGTTTTCGTGCGTACACGAATATCTCAACAAAAAGAGTGTTGCAAACTCTAGTGAAATAACTGCGATTTTGCGTATATTTGAAATCGGTAAACTATTCAACTTATTAAAAGTTAATCATTTGCGATTTTTTTCTTTTTATTTACAAATTAAATAATATATTGATATAATTAAACGTTTGTTTGATTATTTAATCTAAATAAAATAAAAAAAATAGTTTACCAAATTTTTAAAATATTTGTTTACATGTTGTCAACACTGCATGGATATATTATAAAAATCAATAAATTTTTTAATTGAATCAATTAAAAAAATTTGTTTAAATTGCCATTGATATTCAAACAATCGATTAATTAGATATTTTTGGCCCATAATTTTTTCTGTGTATATATATTTATGTTATGGTAGGCAATACCGCTAAAAGAATTAATTGTCAATAGCATTTTTTTATTAATTAAAGCCGATATAAGAAAAAATAATCGCTGTATATGGTATAGTTTCCCAATGTCTGATCATAAACTAGCTGGACATTTGAATTCGGTCATGATGGGGTTAAAAATAACGGTGTGCATTGATTTTACCACTATCATTAACATAACGATACATAAATAACTAAAATAATGATATCCTTAAAATACCGTTACCAAACTATCTGAAAACCGTTATCCTAAAAATGCAGTTACCAAAATAACTAAAAAATACCAAAATAACTGAAATATCGTTACTACTAAAATACCGTTACAAAAATAAAAAAATCGATTACCATTCATGATATATTTTGAAATAAGTTGTCAAAAGTTCAGAGATATTTAAAATTTTTTAATATTAAAATGTTATAATTATGCGAGATGCTGAAAAATGTCATCATTATGATGCATTATGTATATTTATAGATTGGCTCGTTTGGATGCAATATCTTTAGTATGCGATGCCCATTTGACTAATTTTGCAAATGGATTCAACCACACTGTTGGTAAAGATATAATTGAACATTTAGCCACCATTATGCCTGTATTCAATGAAACCTTTAAGACTTGCAAGTGGCGTAATGTTGCAGACGATTGTGATAAATTGTTCTACAAGTACCTAACAGATGATGGTGTTTGTTATAGTTTTAATTCCCTAAGTGCTGCGGAAGTCTATAAGGAGGAAAGGTATTATAATTATTATTCATACTTTTTATTTTTATTTGTACTATTTTTAATTGTTTTCTTTTTAAGCTTAATTTCTGATTTTATATTTCACTCTGAAACACGCAATACTACTGATTGGAATGTTGAAGATGGCTATCAAGCTAATACTGATCAAGAAACATATCCACATCGTGTTTTGGGTCCTGGTTCTAAAGCTGGTTTGGATTTATTGTTAAATGGTATTGTTAGAGATATGGATAATTTATGCCGGGGACCTGTGCAAGGATTTAAAGTAAATAAAATTTAACTATGTATGAAGATATTCTATCTTATTATTATAACTTTTGCATAATTTTAGATACTTTTGACTACACCTGGAGAAATGGCTCAAGTTTCAAAGCAATATTTCCGTATACCATTTGGCCAAGAGATATTAATTGCAATTAAACCCAAAATTATCACAACATCAGATGGTTTGAAATATTATGAACCAAATAGGTAAGACGAACATTTCCTTATATAACGCAAAATAATTATTATTCAAAAACATTGCGTTGAAAGAAAAGTTAAGTATTGCCAAAGCATTAATATTTGATGTATTACATAAATAAAATACGTATCCCCGGAGAAAACTTCCTGCTGAGATTTTGAATAGAAAAATTAAAATATACATAGTTTTAAAATTTTATTTAGCCTAAGTACATCTGAAATTGTCTAAATTATTAATAGCAATCCACAGTTAAAGTTTCAGTTTAAAATTGTCATTAAAAACTTAAGCTTCATTGTCATTATTTTATCACACAATCTCTACGCTGGAAGAGAGAACTGGTTTGGGTTACTTTTTGCGGGAAACTGGACATAGGGATGTTCTCTCGGCTTGCGGACCACAACACCGTTTTTAGCCGGAGGTGGTTGCTATTACTAAGTGCATTCGTTATCTGAATGAAAATGACTACTCTGGGCCAGTGGTCATTTGCACTGAAAGCCAGGCTGCGACGGTATAGAACTGTAAGAGCGAAATTAACGTTTACTCTTGCAGGAGGCGTCTTGAGTCTGGTATGGCTACCCGGACATTTTGGTGTGGAGGATAACGAGAGGGCTGACGAGCTAGCTGTAAATGGCTTCCAGACTAATCTCTGTTAACCTCCACAATCCAAAGCCTTTTCAGTCTACGATGGCGGAACTTGAATAGTGGGCCATCAATATTCAAAGAGCGCTCTGGGGCACGGAGGGAGTTGGTATGGTCACAAAGGTCGTAGGGCTGCGAAAGAGTGAACTGGCCGACCTGATGGGAATCCTAACGGCTCACTCATCACTTAAGTCGCACATTTCGAGAATGCGAAGGGGCCACTGCAGAGTTTGTAGGGCTTGTGGAGAGGACGATGAGGCTCTGGAACACTTCTTGTGCTACCGTCCCTAGAGTGGCAGCGGTTTGCAGATTTGGGGAAACTGATAGGCTACTTGAAGGATACTGAATGATGCAGGTAGGCCGAAGCGTTTTCGTGCCCAAATGGAATAGCGCACAACATGTCGATCTTCTGGCATAGGTGAATGTCATCCTAACCATAAATTACTATATACAATATAGAGTTATATAAGCGCTCTCATATAATTCACCATAAATATACATATAATTATGTATAACGACATATCGTCACATAAAATGATAAAGGGCGTAACTAATAAAGATTCCAAAATCGGTTTTATTAATGATTATAATCTATTTGACTAAACTATATACCTACACTAAAATTCCGACTTCTACGATAAAAATAACTTTTTTATAAATAAATTTCAATTTTGTTTTCTGTAGTTTTTTTGGTTAACCTGTCAAATATTGAAGTAGGGTTGAGTGATTATGAAGCACTGCATCGAAGTGATTATGAAGTACTGCATCGAACTACTATCAGGTATACTTACGACATTGTTAAAATATCTGTGAACGTTTTTTTGCTTCTCCTGTAAAAAATTTAATATATATTACATGACACGTATTCAACTCAAAACACGTTAAATAACTGCATACCTAAATAAAAAAAATGATATGGCGCATCGTCAAATTATATTAAATTATATATAAGACGATATGAAATTTAATCCGAAAAATGAGCACATATAAGATATCTAAAATATGTCAAATTGTATCGAACTAGATCTTATTCGACGCAATTAAATACAGTTTTGTGCAATTTGATGAATATCAGATAAAATTTCATTTGAATTGTGTCCCCATACAACATCGATTAATTTCACGGTGATATTAAATGGAATTGCTCTCAAGTTAAACATTTCTTTTGGGGTTTTTTTTTCATCATTTTTTATCTATTTAAACCTTTTTAGAAAGTTTTAATTATAGGTCCACTTTAGGGTACATAATCCCTATTGTGGAACTTTTAAATTGTTTTGAAAATTGTTATATAACTTTTTTATATTAGTTGCCACAAGAAAATTATCTATTGGTGAAAAATAATATAGCGGTTGGCCTATAAGCTGATGTACTTGGATTTCGAATATTCCGCTTAGTTTTTGTTTATATAGCCCAAATATCAGATGTAGGGCCACGTAAGGATACATTCAATTACTATATGGAAAAACAAAATAAAAAAAATACACTAAAGCCCGATTAATGAATATCCAGTCAAATTTTATTAAACAGTTAAATTGAAAATTTATATGGGAAACAACAAAAAACGTGTTAGTTAAAGTCCCAGTTAGTAGCTAACGAGACATTAGGTAATAGAGCCTAAACAACTTTTTTTTTGGATAATATAAGTTAAAACTTTTATTGAACAAAAAATTTAAAAAGTATTAATGAATTTTTTATTGAAATTATGAAAAAAATCATAAAAAAATTTCATGAAAAATTTAACAATATTTATTAATTTTTATTCAGTTAATGAAATTATTCATTAAATAAATGAAACCGTTTTAATGAAATCGATTTATTAATACTATGAAGGCAAATTATATTAGTGTAGTTTTGTCTACTTTACAGGTTTATTCTATGATTTATAAATAAAAATTTACATAAAAATATATTACATTACATTGTAAGTAAACCAACTCAATTCATTAAGCCAGGGATGGCAAGACATTTTTAGCTGCGTGCCAAAAACAGACATATTATGTTGTATAAAAGTGTCGCGTTCCACCTTAATTACATTTTTAAGCCCTCTGGTGCAATCCTTTAAAATTAGAAAAAAAAATTTATTGTAAAAATGTCTTCACCCAAAATTGCTTTTTTTTTTAATTTTATTATTCTCGAGAGCTCTCGTAAATTTTTATTATTATTTTCTGTTTTAAATAAGTCACATTTTTTACCTTTGTTGATTTTTGTGTTTTTACAACCTTTGATACTTTTCCTCTTTTTCTGGTCTTTAATTGCATAATTTCATATTTTTTGCTAAATTTTTTGAATTTTTGTTACACAAAATGTAATCAAATTAAATTTGTCATTACATTTGAGGGGAAATTTTGACACTTTTAATAATATAATTTAAAAAAAAAAAGATGCTATTTGTGTTCCGAAAAGCTTATGGAGCTTTGATTCTTGTAAATATTGTAATATACTGCATTAAGTAATACCTAAATGGCAGCACTTCAAAAAAGTTCGCTTTATATAATAATTTCCCGTGAGGAAAAGTGATTTATAAGGGCGAATTAATAAGTCCGAGACTTTTTGAATGAAACACAGTTTATTTTGCGAAAAACATAATCTCCACAAGGTAGCTCAATACACTTAGTTCCAACGTTTCTCCAATTTTTGTATCCCTTTTATTTAGGTTTGGAAACAGGAAATAGTCACTGCGGGCTAAATCCGGAGAATATGGCGGATTAGGTACCAATTCTTAGCCCAATTCATGGAATTTTGACATTTGCCCGTGCATTATCTTGATGAAAAATAACTTTTTTCTTGGCCATATGGGGTCGTTTTTTTTTAAATTCTCATTAAATCAGTGCAATAAGTTGGCATAATTTCGCCGTTTATTGTTTTTCCCTTTTGAAGGTAATCGATGTGGATTATCCCGCGTGCATCCCAAAAAAATGTTGCCATCACCTTGTTGGCCGACAAACTTACTTTGGCCTTCTTCGGAGCCGGTTCACCCGGAGAAACCCATTGTTTAGACTGCTGCTTGGTCTCCGGAGTATTGTAATGGATCCATGTTTCATCCACAGTTACCAAACCCAGCAAAAACACATTCGAATTGCGGTTAAACAACTGCAAACAATCCTTTGAAGTTGTCACACGATTACGTTTATGAGAGAGAATTGAGAGCAAACGCGGCACCCATCTTGCAGACAGCTTTCTCAAACCCAACCGATCATTTAAAATCGAAACCACACTGCCATATGAAATGCCTGTATCATCAACAATCTATGGCACTTTTACTCTTCGATCGGCCAACACCATATCGTGGTGACCTCAATTGGCCGTCCGGAAAGTGCAGCGCCATTTGTACTTGGTCGACCACAACGAAAGTCAGTAAACCACTTTTTAACATTGAAATCGATGGTGCAGAGTCAACATAGTATTTATCAAGCTTTTCCTTGGTTTGATTGACATTTTTTTTCGCAAAATATAATGTTTAATGAGCACTCGAAATTTACTTTTTTCTATTTTTAAAAAAATCCACGAGGTTGTATGTTTTGAACAGGTGTTAAACACAAAGTAAATGACGGAACTTGCTCAAAATTTGACAGTAGTCTATTAACAGGTGGTACGTGATGGGAGCAGTGTTGCATTTCATATAACTACGAACGAAGTTCGAAAAGCCACGGACTTATTGATCCGCCCTCGTGTTTTCACTTAAGATTATAAAACAATTTTTGCCTTTGCTTACAACATTTTCGTAGCTAGAGGGAAAATAAGTGCTGAATTGCTTCTAGAAATGTATTTTTTTGCTGAAGTATTTAAATGTTATTATTGATAATATTTTTTCGTCCTTAATTTTTTAGACGACAATGTTATTTCCAAAAGGAACGTGATCTACAATATTTTCAAATTTATACTCAAAATAATTGCGAACTGGAATGTTTGGCTAACTTTACAATTGCAGAATGCGGATGCGTAAGATTTTCAATGCCAAGTAAGTATTTGATATACCATCCTTTTAATAAAATATATGCCAAAAACCTAGAACTTTTGACATTTGATCTTTCAATTTTTATTATATTTTGGAGGCAGAAAATCCCTGAAGTCCATTCTTATTTTCCCAAAATTCGAAAGACTAGCGGTTTTGTACGCGATTCTTATTTATGAAAAATTTGCTAAAAGTAGTAAATTTACAATATTCATCTTTTCTTTAATATTCATCAGATCATCACTATTTATACTACGTTGAAATGGAATATGCTTCTTATTTAATATTATCGAATAGTTTATTTTAAATCTCAGAAAGAAAAATCGAGACTTACACTTTTAGCATAATTTGTTTATAAAAACAAATCAAAATTAGACCCTGTGTTTTTTTTTTTTAATTTCAAGAAAATTAATTTCGAGAAAATTAAAATTTGGCTTCATAAAAATTCTGACTGCAAAATATAATTTAAATCGTCAGACTCAAGGTCAAAATTTATACGATCTATATTGAAGTTCCCAATATAAAATATTTGTTACAATGACTTTTGAGTCTAAAGAAATTGAACAAGAAATTTAACTTAGGCCCGATTACAGAATGTCCAGTTTAAATTTAGCAGACGGTTAAATTGAAAAGTTATATGGGAAAGAACAACAAATGTGTCAGTTAAAGTTGCAGTTACCTAACGGGACATTGTGATATTGATGTATAAAGGTATACATCTAACTAATTGAGGACAAAATACGGTTGTTGGTAGAGAAGACACTATTAATGGACACCCTGATCTTTATCGAATAATAAACTAGGAGTAGTAGTAACCTATTTCTGAGTTTTTAATAACGAAATGTAGTTCGAAAGCTACTCAACTAATGTATTGTTAGAATTTAAGTAGTTTATCAACAATCCGGACATAATTATAATTTCGCCAAAAAACAATTGAAAAGTTTATAAAAATCCTTTAACTTAATACCCATCTTACATTAATTTCTACGTTATATATATTACGCTTTATTTCATAATTCTCCTACTTCAGAAAAAAGTTTACTGGATTAAAGACTTTTACATGTAAAAACATGTCTCTATAGACAATTAAATGTGTTAAAAAAGTAAAGAAACATTATGTTGTCTTTTTACTTTGCATTGAAACTGTTGTCGAGTAAAATCACAAAAAATTCTGTAGAAAATAGAAATAGTCAAATTCTATACTTGACATTTTTTATATATCTTTTATTCCAAAATATCAAAACTATTTTTATAATTCTACTTGAACACTAGTTAAGCCTTTACTTGAAACTTAAAGTAACTGTTGACCTATAAAATATATGATCTTAATAGAATAACTTTTCTATTTTTCAAATAAGTGGGCGAAGTAGGCAGGCTTAAATTTCTAAAATGTGACCATTTTTGAAGAAAGGTATGTCAATACTTAAATTTACTCCCAGCAAAAAATAGTGCTTACCCAGAAGCAGTTCTGGAAGGCATTAATTAACCACCGAGCGCTTCCGAAACAATTCCAGAAGGCATGATTTTTCCTGGCGATGTCCCACTTGGTATGTCTGTTTTTAGCAGTTGAGACGAGCTTTCTTCATGTGCTCTAAGAAGCAATAAATTCATTGCCTTCCTAGAAAATGAGACGCGCTGTTTTGCATTATTTACTGCTTCAAAATAATACATTCAGGAAAGCACAGTAAAATACGTTCCCCATTGCTTTCTAATATGGAAGACGGTTAAGCGCACAGAAAAAAGTAGTAAGCTACTTTTTTCAATTAAACCGATTTGTTGAAACGTTTTAAAAGATGCAAATTAAAAATTAATTGAATGATTTAAATAGTTGCTCATTTTTTATACTATAGCTTAAAAGTATTTAATAAAAAAAATAAATAGCATCAGAATATTGTTGTTGTGTCTTGTAATATTGTCGTATGTAGTTGCTTTTTATAAATGTTTATGAATTAGTAAGATTTTATCAATTCTCATTAGGTTTCGTACTTCATTAAGCTAAATAATTTAATTTGAGTTTAAAAATCGAAAATATTTTTTATTTTTTTCTTTATTAATAATCATATAACCACAAATTATATACCTACTTTTACCCTAACCGAGCACTAGCTACTATGGCCGTCGGTGCGTTGTAGCGAAAACAGACCAGTGCCTCTGGTGGGAATCGAACCCACGGCGCCCGCACAGATAAGCCAGCACGCTACCAACTAGCCTACCAGGGCGCACTATCAATTATTTATTTATTCTAGAACATTATCAGAAAACTAATAATGGCATTTTAAAGTTAAATTTTGCTTAATAAAACAAATGCTAGAAATAAATAAAAAATTATTTAAAAAAAAACATTATGATTTCAACAAAACGGACAATTTTTGCAATAAGAAAAAAAAATCAATTTCCTTTGGCATAGTCCTAACGCTTGAATAGATAGAGAAAAACTAGCTTCTGTGTGAAAATTTAGTTTAAATAAACACATTAAGTATATATAAATCTGCTAACTAAACGAGAATTATATGCATGTTTAAATTCAATGTTATAAAATTCAAGCTATAAAAAATATTTGGTATGACAACAACATTTTATACAATATTCAATTAAAGAACTATACATTTTTAATTGAATTAGCTATTTTCGTTGTTGTCGGAATTTAAGCAATTAAATTTATGGAATCGGTGGATTTCGTGATTGAAATGGGTGTTCATTTTTGTGTGTGCGCTTTCTTTTAAGCATACAAATGTAGTTACTGCTTACCAAATCAAGGCGCTTCTCACTTCATACGAAGGCAATGAATTTATTGATTCTAAGAGCACATGAAGGAAGCTCTTTTCAGCTGCTAAAAACAGACATACCAAGTGGGACATCGCAAAGCAAAAAAAAAAATCATAAAAATAGTTTTGTTTTTTTTTTCTTGTACATTATTTTTTACGATTTTACTTGACAATAGGTAAGATAGAAATTACTGTAAGATGGACATTAAGTTAAAGGAATTTTTAAAACTTTTCAATTGTTTTTTTTTTGGCGAAATTATAAATATATCCGGATAGTTGATAAACTACTTAAATGTTAACAATACATTATTTGAATAGCTTTTAAACTAAATTTTATTATAAAATACTCAGAAACAGGTTACTATTTACTTCAGTTTCTTATTCGATGTCCATTAATGTCGTCGTCTCTACATACAAGGGTATTTTGTGCTCAATTACGAAAATAGTTACACTCACATAACAAATTCGGTTGTCTCAACAGAATTTCATTTAACGGATTTAATTCGTTTGCTAAAACCTCATAAATTCGGTTATCACAACTGAATTCGGTTGGTGTAAACGAATTGAGGGTTGGGACAGCCGAATTCGGTTGTGACAATCGAATTCGGTTGTGACAACTGTATTCGGTTGTGGCAACCGAATACACAAGGTTGCAGCATCCGAATCCATTCGGTTGGATGAAATTTTAGAAACATATCTTTCAAAATAAGTGTGCTGATTTTTATTGAATTCCAAGTAAGGACACGCCCACCCTCAATATATCCTGTAGCCTAATTTTAAGGTCTTGTTTATTGTGTTTTGCATTTCTTGTGACATTTTTAATTTTATTCTCGTGCTATTTGGCATACCATTTTAAACGGCTTTTATGCCATTTTAAACTTCCCCTACTTATATAAGACACATCAAAAAACTTTGAGAAAAACGATTAGTTATATATTTTAATTGAAGACAGCGCAATCGAAGGTTCATCGTCATAATTTTTAGTTAATACTCATAAAATCATAAAAAATTATAAATTTTAGGAGATGCCAGTACACCTGTTTGTGGTTCACGTCGTATACAATGCATGAATGACGCTGAAGATAAACTATCTTTAAGAGAATTTACTCAAGGTATCGAAACCTCTGGTGAAAATTATAGAGGAGAAACTACTTGCAATTGTTTGCCAGCCTGCACTTCAATAGCATATGAAGCCGAAATTTCTCAGGCTGATTATGATCATAAACTTTCAGTAAGTGCCGGTCAAAAGGAATACACTGCAGAAGAAGATGTCGAAGAGTAAGTAAATGTTTCAATTTTTTTTTTTTAGCAAATACTGAAATTAATTCTTCTTAATTTTTAGAACAAAGAAATCACGTTTATCCATATTTTTCAAAGAAGCCCAATTTTTAACATCCAAACGCTCTGAACTTTATGGTACTACCGATTTTCTGGCCAATTGTGGTGGTCTTTTGGGTCTATTTATGGGTGTTTCAACTTTAAGTATAGTGGAAATTATCTATTTCTGTACTGTAAGATTAGTCACAAATTTGAAAATGCGACGCAAAAAACGTAAAGAAATCCACGATATGGAGGATGAAAATGACAAAAAAGCTTAGTTATGAATTTGAAAAAATAATACTGTTATATTAGTTATTAAAATTATGTTATAATGACGCCTTATGTAGTAGTAGTAAATAAAATAAAAAAATCTTTCTTACCCAAATAATGATAATATACTTTACTACAATTTACATATTCAGTATTTGATTTGTCTATGGTATGATACCGAAATTATCTTTGGCAAATAAAATCTATTATTGAATTCAATTAATTCATTACAATTGCATAAGAAAACTTTCGAGCATACTAAAGTCAATAGTTAAGACAAATACGAAGAAGTTGGTATTGTCTGGTATAAACTGTATCTTGAAATGCTAGTAAGTTCTTCTCTAATAGCTTTACTTATGTAAACACTTTTATAATGAAATAATAACATTGTTCACATCGGCGATTTGTAAAGTTTTGAAAGTGTGCGGATGTAATATAATTTGCATTACACCTTATTTCATTGATGGATTTTATATTACAACAACTATAAAACAACAAAAAAGTACCAAAAAAGTGTACTAAAAAATGGATCTTAAAAAATTCTCCTCCAAAAATATAATATTAATATAAATACATATATATATATATATATATATACTTATATAGTTCCTTTTGAGACACACCGATCTTAGAATTTGTTTCTCTACAAAATATCCAAATTTTATCAAAATCGTCTTCAGACACTTTGAAGAAATCTTAGCAACATCAAATTATTATAAAAAATTTGAGAAGTAAAATTTTGTATATGGAATTTATTATAGAATATAAGGAGAAAACACATCATAGTAAAACGATGATTCGGGTAGACCTAGGTAGAATTTTCGATGGCAGCTAACGTTTCTTTAGTATTAGAAAATGTTAAAATTTTTTTATGGTGAATAGATAAAAAATACTAAAATTTCATAAAAAAACATAAGGTGTCGTTACCTACAATGCTTGCTTTAACCAGATAGTAGAGAAGTTTTGATTAACATGTTCTTGTGCCTATTACTTTTAAAAATACCAGCGTAAATTCAATATTGTTGGTATGTTGTCATATACACACTCATTTATATGAAAGTTAGTATATAGTATTATATACATTAGACCGACTCACTTTTATATGCAGTAAAAATAATATTATACAATCTTTTATAATGTGATCCAGTTTCATAAAATTTAATATAGTTAAATATGACACCATGTATAGTAAGATACAACTTTACTTTCCACTGTCGTTTTTCGTAACACGGCAATTTAATTGTATCTTATGATATCCCTGACAGAAACAGACAGTTGTATAAAAAACCAAGCACTGGCTAACCGAGGACTTGTAAATATATTGTGCCAGTATTTGTTTCACAATAATTTTAGTGGTCCACAAAAAAAAAAAAAAAACATTTTCAAGGAATTGGCTAAGACCACACGCAAAAAAAACATGGTTGAGGGAACCATATTCGAAGAGCATCATACATTTTTGAATTTATGATTACGACAACCATGTATCGTAAGATGATCATTAGATTACCATATTATGGTTCCAAATAAATGCCAATATTATCATATTATGGTTCTGGAAAATGTTATGATTTATCATAATATGAGCCTTACAGAATTCTCCCTTACAGAATTCTCCCATCTTTTAAAGCTGGATTAAAAAGATATGCATGTTTTTTAATAGTAGATTTATTTAATAATTCAGACATTTAAATAAACTTAAGTTTAAAATAATTTAAGTAATCAAATTGTATTTGCGCTGAAGAAAAATGTTTGTCAAATATTTTGTCAGCAATACAAGCAAAAACATCTGATTATAGCATAAATCACGCATAAAATATTGTTAAGAATACAATTTCACAATACATTTATAATGATCAAACCATGTTTGCAGCAATCATTACAATTGCATTATAACCATAGTATAGTCCTAGTTATTATACGATGATCATGTACAAGAATTTCGTCATAATTTATTACCATATTATGATTATTTCATACTACATACAGACTTATAAGCACGTGCAATTTGTTTAAATTTTACTTTCATATTTTTTTCTTTACCAATATTTTTATGCGTAATTACAAGCAATTACAAAATAAAGCACTTTTTTATCAATTTATACTCATGTCCATATAATAAAAATAACTTTATTTAATGGGAGCGAGACAATTAAACTTTTGGCTAGACTTCCAGGGCAGACCGGGTTGACACTACAAACTTATTCCTTCTTCCCTAAAACAAAGCAGGATTGCAATTAACACCACAACGAATTTGTATATTTTTAATGTCTTTTTGTTTAATATTAATTATTTTTTTTGGCTGACTGTTTCTAACAATTTCTTTTCACAAAATCTCAAACAAGAATGAAACTAAAAGAGCGAAGACGCTCATAAAAAACCGACTGATTATTATATCGTTGGTGCAACTATAATATGGCTGTAGTTACAAAGAGGAATATGATAATAAATGCTATATTATGATTGTAGACAATATAATAATTTGATAACTGAAAAGAAAGAGAAATGTTTACTAAAACATGATGAAAGTAACCATATTATTGGTGGAATATGATTGATACAACCATTTATGGCTGTATGAAACATAGTTTTGTGGCCGCAATCATATTGCAACCATATTTATTGTCTGCTTGCACTGGGTCAACCTTGGGGAAAAGTATATTATCAGTGCTATTTAGTCGGAAACTATCAATGGCTCAAAAGTCTAAAACATTTATGTTATAAAAATGATGATGCTTTGTTTAAAAAGCTTGTAGTGGGAATCTTCCGAGTTCCATACATTCTATTTTTACACTTTTAAATTTTTTTTAACTATAAAGTTGGTTTTTTTGTTTCTGAAAAATCTTTTTTTTGTTTACCAACGTTGGCAAGTTGACTCCCACAAACCTTATGCCAGTGCTGACATATCTGAGCAGCCAACTGTTACCCAGCAGTTATCATTCACTTATGCTTTAAGCTATCAGGTATTATATGTCTAGTTAGATCAGTTGGCAAAGCTTTCTGCTGCCAATTTGGTGGCCAGGGTTCAAATCCCGGCGAGATCAAACAAATTTTATATGCACTTATTTTAATTTTATTTTGGAACATCTATTTTAAGACCACCTATTTCATGGTTTCACCAACATTTTGCCAAAGTTGGGAATTTTGTTTCCCCAGTGCTTGTCCACCACTTTTTGAACAGACGTACTGATGTTATCATTTTCCGGTTGTGAAAGCACTTATCGGCAGCACTTGTACCATCAGTAAAAGTGCATTGCCAGCCGTGGTCCGTTTCCCTTTTTCTGACTAAGATGTTTTAACATACGTTACTTATTAGAAGGGCAATATAAACAGTGATTTTTTAGCAACTTTCTTTTTGGCAACACTGTTTTTGGCGGCTCAGCTGTTTTCGTGTAACATGTTACTGTTAAGTTTGGTCTTTAATTTATCCAAGAGTCGACTTACAAACGAACAACGCTTGCATATTAATGAATTTTATTATCAAAATTCATTCTCGGTTAAGAAAGTACATCGTGCACTTCTTCCAATTTATGGTCAGTTTGGGCGACTTCTGAGGTGACTAAATTTCGCACTTAATTTACATTCTTGGACATTAAACCACCAACGCGCATACGTAGAGTGCGGACAGCGGGAAATATCGCAGCTGTATCCACCAGCCCTGTTGATGACCGAGAATTATCGATTCGCCGCCGTTCGCAGCAATTGGGCCTCTGTTACTTCACTACGTTGAAAACTTTGAGGAAGAATTTAGGTGTAAAACCTTTAAAAATACAACTGGTGCACCTTTGAAGAATTTGATACATTTCTTTGTTGCATCATAATAATCTTTTTTAATCGGGTTGGTTTGTTTTATGATGATTCCCGAGAGCTAACAGGAAGAATTTTTTAGTGATACTAAATAGAACGTATATAAGGCGAGTCCAACGATATATAAAATATGTGAAACCAAAAAATTTAAGTTTTTTGTACTTAGTTTTATGTGATTTGAATATAAAATTGACATATTTTAATCTTTAGTAGAATTAAGTAAATACGTCTTCACTAGTTCTCGTTTTAGCAAAAATAGAATAGGCTGGGAAAAATATGGTGTAATCAGGTCAATATTGGTATTATATTTTTTGGTTAGTCAATTGAATCATTGACGTGTGGGAATAATTTCAAATTTTGCACATCTAATTATTAAATTTTTTATTCGAACACATTTCCAGATTACATAAATTTGGTCCAGAAAAAAAAATTGATTCGAAATTGAAAAAAATTTTAAACATGTATTTACTTAAATCAACTAAAGCTTAAAATATGTTAATTTAACATTTAGCTCTTACGAATGTGAGCTTTAATGTGCTCTGCTAAAACTACGAATATTTCCAATACTAATGAATTCATTGAGATGAAGATAGTCCTAATATATTTTTCACTAACTCTGTTAAAAATCGACATATATAGATCCATACATAAGCATATATGATCCATAGATGATTCATAAGTGTTCATAACAAAAAACTTAAAAAATGCATTTTTTCTTCACAAAATATCCCTACAAAACGATAAGTATTGACATGCGTTGAAATGCTGTTTATACCGGGAAAAATAAACTGTTAATATAATACTAATATTGTACACGTTGTCTTTATTTTAACTGAAAAATTATTGGAAAAACTAAAAAAAATATATTGTTTGAAAACTTTCCAGCTCTCAGGATCTCAACGCTAGACAAGAAATATTTTGGAAATCGTGATACAACAAGCTAAGGAACATTTTGTGGGGTGGACAATAGTAACTTTTTTTTTGGTGAGTCGGTCTAATATACATATGTTGCATTCCAGGTCAACTGCCTCGCTACAGGAAAATGTGTGTATCAATGTCGAACTTACAGTTTTTGTTGTCCCACGCAGAGAGAATTTCTTCGACGAGTTAATGAAATTAATGTGAATAAAAATTTTCTTAAACTTTATGAAAAAGCTTCATAGTTTTAGCAAAACTATCTATAACGAAACCTTTTCATTAGAAGTATGAAATTTTTAATAAAGAAAATGCCATTTTTCACAAAATTTTATGAAAAACTGCATTAATTTAACGAAAAGCTTCAATAAACTAGTTCCAGTGACATTTCATATATCTAATACAAAACTTTATTAATTCTCTCAGTGCATATGGTTCAAACAAAAAATGGTAAAACTTTAAAAATTTTAGAAATTGGAAAATACTACACAGAAAAAAAAATCTAGAGGACGTTTATCAAAAAAATTGTATAATATTACCAAGTACAGTAGGAGCATTTCAACTAACAACTATTTCTAGGAAAGTTTGTCAATCAACTTAGGAAAATAATTTGGATAAAAATATTATGACATTTAGCTACAAAAACTTCTTCCACTTTTATTTAGAACAATTTAGCAGAAAATCGTGATAAGGATATCCACAGCATTTCATAAGAATCCCTAGATTAGAAATGCTGTTCTTTTTGTTAATGCATTCAAAATTATTTTTATTTATAAAATATATAACAAATACACGGCAATAATGTTAAATTTCACCTTTACTTATTAATTTCAAAACCTATTTTTCGTTTGCACCAAGAATAAAAAATTTCTGCCAAATTTCACCACTCGAGAATTAGTGGAGTGCACTAAAATAATTTGGAACTAAAAAAAAATAAAATTTAGTTGGTTAGTAAATTAAATAACCTTAACTTTTCTCTTTTCACATATTTTATTTCACAGAGAAAAAACTATTTTGTGTTGTACTTTTCTTTTTTGTTGTCAAAAACATTTATATAAAAGAAATGACCTATTATCTATTATGTTCGTCCACATTTATTTTGATACATGTTACCAAGTAACGCTTGATTAAAGTTATGCACACAAAATGTTAGAGTTGTACAATATAAGTTTGATATTTTGTAAGGATTTAGCATAATATGAACAGTTGTATAAATAGATAAAAATTATAAGTAATATTTTATTATGTATGAAATAATTTTAATGGGGAAAGAAGTTTAGGAAATTGTGCAAATGCAAATACATAATTAGCATAATGGGATACATAATTTATACAAAACTTGATGAAATTCAGAAAATTTTATTGAAAACAATTTTACCAAATATGCTTTCAGCGTATACCCTTTTCTTTAATTTTTTTTTGTGTGTAGTAATTTTTTTATGGAGAATTCGAAAAAAATTTTAGTTTTTTTTTTTTTAATATAGTTCCAGAATTTTAGTCTAATACAAATAATCAATTTATATAAAATTGGTTAATTTTTTTTTTTTATTTATAACAAAAAATAGAAAGTTTCATTGTGTAACTCGGATCCGTTTTGGAGAAATTATTCGATGAATATTCCCCCTCATATATATTTAAATTATTTTATTTAAAAGCTCCGCCTGGTACGGTCGGCGTATGAGCTATTTTATTCAATGTATTATTTATTGCTCAATCTACTACATTGCTCAATATTCAAATAATTATAAGATCTATATTCAACGAATATTTTCTCCAAAACTAATACAAGTTACACCATGAAAATTTCTGTACGGATTTTTTAGATATTTTTAATTTCGTACTACACTAAAAATTCGGAAACAGGTCAGAATTTTTTAGAAAATTACATTTTTTCAAATTCAAATTCTCTTCTAGTATTAGCGAAATTTACTTAAATTCTAATAAATAATATATTAAAATGATCGAAAAAATTTCCAAATCTAATCAAGCCTACATCGCCTACTTTTTGGAAAAATTGGAGAAGTTACAGTTTTTATTAGTATCATATAGTATAATAAATACTGTTATATTGATATTGCTCCTTATATACTTTTTTAGTTGGGCATTTGACTTGAGAAGCAGCATATGTAAAATAATACATTACAGTCTAGATTTATTTGCTATGTATTCTGAACTTGGAAAATGTAAATTAATTAACTTAATTAAATAGACAAATATTTAGGCAATACTACAAAATTGGTAACAATAAAATTGAATACTAACTAGTATTTGCAAATGATAAGGCACAATATTATACTAATACATAATCATATGTACGATACTGGACGGGAGAACGGGTCTGGGCTTCTGTGACTCTGACTTCAATGTACGCAAATGCTTCCGTCTTCCTGACCATATTAACGTACTACAGGTGTAGGTCACCGCGATTACGGAGTGCATTAGGCAGGTGAATATCATGGGCTTGACCGGTAATATTGTGATATTACCAAGCGGCTATCCGGCTAATGAATTGGCTAGGGGAGGATCTTCTCTGGAGTTAGTCACACTGGGGAACGCTAGACCTTTTGGAGCTCTCAAGTCGGAGCTGGTGGATTTGGCTGACACCATGCATAGGACCATCTGCCAGAATGCGGGTGTTGGTAGGACCACGGGGATTCACTGGGGAAACCAGGACAGGACGAGGGAAATTCTGAATGTCAGTAGGAAGGAACTGAGTCTTTTGATGGAAATCCTCACGGGACACTCGACACTGAGGGCCCATCTCCACCGTATTGGTAGGGCGGACGGGGAGACCTTGGAATCTCTGTGCATGACCGGCTTTTCCAGGATCCGGGTCGAAATACTATCCAGTGACCCAATATCCACATTGGGGGATCTTAGGGGCATATGATGGAAGAGGTTGTGGAATTTCGTCAGTACGACGGAGTTCCTGGGGTAGGAAATAGACATTGGACCGATTTTTAGAGCGCACAACAAGCTGACTCTCTGGCTTAGGTGTAAGTCCTCAGTGACTTGAGTCGGATTAGGGAAGCATTTCCCTTCTCCGAATCCTCTTTTCGACCTAACCTAACCTATGTACTTATTCAAAACCATTTTGACTGGAATAAATTCTGATTTTGGAAACCCTAGAAATATTATCGCTACTGGTTGCTCAATCTGCTCTCTTTTTATTTGTTCGTAAACTCGCACCGAGCAAATGAAAACATGTTGCAGAAGTTAAAATTATAAATTAATTTTTATCATGTTTTTAATTAATATGTTAATCAAATTTATAATTATTTCAAATATTAATGCTAAATTCAACAAGATAAAATTAAAACATATTAATTTTTAATAGAAACTAACAAAATTAAAGTGAGTGTAAAAAATTAAATAACCCCAATGAAATAACCCCCAACGGCCAAAAATGAAATAACCCCCAAAAAAATTGTGTAAAATTGTTTGGGGGTTTTTTCATTTTTTTTTGGGGATTATTTCATCTTACGGTTTGGAGATTATTTCATTATGAAGCAATCCCCAATGAAATAAAGCCCAAAATTTAAATTCTTTGGAGATTATTTCATATGCAATTATTTTGGGGGTTATTTCATATTTTTTGGGGGATATTTCATTTTGCTAAAAGTGAAATTTTTTTAATATTGTTAGTTTTCTGCGTGGCGGCCTGCGGCCACTCTTAGGGGTTTTCTCCTCCATGGGACGCGGCAGGTGGCTTCGCTGAATAAAGTTTCCCTGCGCGCGTCACACTAGGGAAGATAATGAGACGCGCGCAGGAAAACTGTATTCAGCGAAGCCACCTGCTGCGTCCTATGGAGGAGAAAACCCCTAAGATCGGCAGCAGGCCGCCACGCAGAAAAACTGAACAGTGTAACAAAAGAATCAAAAATATGAAAACAAAAAATAAAAAAATTTTGGACATATTTCATTTCTTTGGAGCTTATTTCATTGGGGGTTATTTCATTTCTTCCTTTGGGAGTTATTTCATTACGAAACAACCCCCAAATTTTGGGTGTTATTTCATTTTCACCTTTGGGGAATATTTCATTTCTTTTGGGTATTATTTCTTTTTTTTTGTTGGGACTTATTTCATTTTTTTTGGGATTTATTTCATTGGGGGTTATTTAATTTTGTCGTTTTGGTGTTATTTCATTGGTGGTTATTTCGTAGCGCCTACAAAAAATGTTTGCGTTCGCTTACCCGAGTTCGGTATTTTGTTGCTGAGAGGCGTGGGAAGTTTTGTATATACTCTTTGGCTTCATGCGGTTGGCTTGATGATTATTACATTTTAAATAAAGCGAAAATATAAAAATTTGACCATATTAATACACGGAGAGAATATTGTTGAACGAAAAATAACGAAATCTTTAAACGAAAACTTTCTTAAATTAAATAACTTATTCATACTTTTAACTAAACCAATCAATCTGCTTTTGTGTTTATAGAATTAAATAACAAGACCTCTGTTTATATGCACAAAATTTTATACTAAATCATTGTTTCACATTTTATGTAGGTTTTTTCCTCTTTTCTACAGTTTTATCGAATATGAACGCTTAATGAATAATTAACCTGAATAGGGGCTGATTCTTCAAAATGATGCAATTAATGGGAAATATTTTGACATAAAATAATGTATTTGCATATAGCGGTAAATACTATATAGTCGTGACTTTTCAAAAATTGTATATGGCAGCATAGCTTTCTATATTCAAAAAAAATTTCGTTTTCAAAATGGAACATTTATTTTGACGTGCTAACATATTATACGAAAAGTATGACTCTGAGGTCAACTTGGAAAGCTATTCTGCCATATACATTTTATCAAAAATCGCGAATATATAGTATAAGCCGCTATATACAAATACATTTTTTTTTAAATATTTCCCATTAATTGCCTCTTTTTAAAAAACTAACACTTATTTAGGTGAATTGATCATTAAGCGTTAATATTCGCTAAAACTGTAAAACACTGTAAAAACCTACATAAAACGTGAAGCAGTGGTTTAAATATAAATTTTAGTGCATTAGATATGGGCCATAAATAAGAACACAGGACTTGTTATTTATTTGCGTTAAAGCAAAAGCAGATTGATTGCTTGCGAAAAGTTTTAAATGCAAAACCTCCAAATTTTAAAGAAATTTTTCTCGAAATCTGTACCATTGATCAAAAATTAAGTACGCCATTGAAATCAGTATTTCCGATATATATATATGTGCAAGGTGTTTTTTATAGAGGTATAGAACTTTGAAATGGAATAAAACAGAGATGATTTTTTTAAATTGACATGAAATTTACTTTATTCGAAAGATAATTTTCTGGCATTATAATTTAAAAATGACTTCTGGCATGTCACCGGCACGGCTGGCTCTGACGTAGTCTAATCTGAAGGTCCAATTTTCGATGACTTTTTCTAACATTTCTCTGAACTAATAGAGCATTTCGTTTTTGAACGAACAAAAAGTGTATGGAAATTGTAATAAATAAACCTACATTTTTAAAAAAAATTTATTGATTTTATTCAAAAATTCAACAACAAATGGCGAAGCAACAATTTGCTTTCAGTCTTTAAAAAAAAAAATTATTATGATATTAAATATTTTTTTACTAAAACATATTCATATGATAATGGGACATGTTAAATAAACCATTTGCTCTTTTAACAATTCGAGTTGAAGCTGTTTCATACTTTAACTTTAAAAATATCATATGGCCGTTAAACTGTAGACAAGTGTAGAAGTAATAGCAACATAACGTCAACATATTGGCTCATGTGGGATATTAAGTGTGAGTTCATATGTGAAATCAATAAAGCGAATTACAGTGGTATAGTAAATGTTCAATATTAAAAGTATTTTACATATAAACACTTAAAAGTATGGATATTAGGGGTATTTACAACAACAGTTTTGTATTGCAAACCAAAAATTAAAAATCAGCTTTGAAAACTTAAACATATCCTTTTAAGTTAAATAAAAAAATCATCTAGGATCATAATATGATTATTATGACAATATTATGACCGTTATGTATTTTAGTCATAACATGATGCACTTAACGCTTATGTATGTGACATGGTACATATTGTGTTGTTCTTCAAATTAAAGAAAAATGCTGAAAAATCACTGAAGACGATTTGTAATCATCCAAATGTGATCATTATGACCATATTATAATCCACTTTTATTTTAATCATACCATGATGCACTTAACCCTTATGTGTGGAGACAGGATACCAATTTGATTTTCAATTATAAACTTTGTTCGTTAAAGATTTTCTAGATTTATGTTTTCATTGGTGTGAATTTATTTGATTAGATTGGGATGACGTGGAATACAATTTTCTTTTTTACTCCTGGATACCGCTACAAAAATAAAAATATGGATAAACAAAAATTGTTTACTATTATTTCGATTATATCCTAAAATTAAACTTTAATACAATAAATATTTTACTATCTGGCGTTGTCCTGCCGAAGAAACTTTTCTTAAAATAACCAGAGTTTAATTTAACCACAGATTTGTTGCTATAAATTTGTATTCATAACTATGAATAAGCCCTAAATGTTGGTTATTTTCAGATAAGTTAGCAGGCCTCAGTTTGATTGTGATTGTTTTGAAAATGTTTGAAATTCTATTGGAAATATAAACAAATATAAAATGAGAGAGAAAAATTAAGTCCGAGTTGTTTAGTTTTTTATTAACTTTGGAATCACAATGAATTTCAAGGCGTCATAACTTCAAAACTCACCGCATTTTGAAGGTAGATCTGTAATTTTGTTTTATATAAAACCATTGTTTACAACATAATAACAATTCGACTGAAAATAAAAAACTGAATAAATTCATTCCAGAAACTGATTTTCTATTAACTGAGATACACCAAAAAGTACCAAATTATAATACACCAAAAGTACCAAATTCAAAATAATCAAAGTTTATCTGTGGTTAAAATTTTACTCTGGTTATTTGAAGAAAAGTTACTTCAGAAATGAAATTTTGGGCAATATAAATTCTGCAGGAACAGCTAGTTATAATTAATTCTTTAAAACAGCAAATACTTCCCAGTTCATAGTCGATGCGTTAACGTAATTTATATACATCCTATTTCGAAACCGCTCAACATTTTGGTTTGCAGTCTTCAACAAAAATATGGTACTTATTATTCCTAAAACGAATTTCCAAAATTGTTGTATTTATTGGAAAACAACATTCTTAGATGCTACGTAATCTGACAACAAATGTCAAAGATATTAATGTCATCTATAGTGGGAAAAAATAGTCAAACTGGCCAAACCGAGTACAGGGTTTTACTAACCATTGTTAGTACATTAGAACATATACTGTCGAGTCCATGCATTTTTCCAAAAGTCTTCATTTGTTGCACTGTGCTATTGAAGAATAAATTTGGTTTCTACTACAAAATCATTGATTGTAAGAATCATTGTTTCGTCGTGCATATCTATTATTATACTCCCTGAGTCTACTGTGATAGTCATCCCAGTATACCGATCGTTTCTTTCGGGTGCTTGCAAAAAAATTGCTAATGTCAGCAAAAAAAATAGTAGATTCTGCAGAAGTTTGCTAACAATTAGTGAATTAGAAGTTAAAAAACCCTTTCTAAAATGTAATAAAATTTTGTTTAATATTAGTAGAATAAAAAAAACTCAAAAAAATTGTAGAAAAAGTATACCTTAGTTAATTTATTTGCAAAAAATCATAAAACATATTTTAGCGATTTTTTTTTATATAATTAACAATACGTTACGAAATATAAAAATGTTCATATTCCCAAATTGACGACATGAATTAATGTAATATCTAAAAAATATAAATAGTTTTATAAATCATAAACAAAGTTATCTTTCAACTACTTACATCGATGGTTATCGAAATAACGCTATAGTTTAAAGAAACGTAAGTGCCGCAAATAATTATAGAAACGAAACGAAAAAATAACAAGATATAATATATATAACCCTATTTTGCAATAACAAAAAGGAAACATAAAATCTACCTAAGATGTGTGTCTTTGTGTTCCGCTTTAGTCTGCCTACCTGATGTATAATTGTTTGCAATTCGACCACACTAGATTATTAATCTCTATAAACATTTAGTTTACAAATACACATTTAATCTTTATTAAATTTTGAATATATTTTTTATATTTAATTAATAGCCGCTAATTTAAGTTCTTTTAATCCATAATTTTGTTTATGTATGAGAAACAAATACAGAAATCTTCCATGGTTGATTTTTTTATATGTCCTACTAGAGTTGTAATTTTTAGTATAATTTCTCTTGTCACTACTACATCTTGACATGCGACATCGAATTCGTTCAGCGTATATTTGTCAGTCTGGTTGTCGTCTACACTATATGTGCTGATCAGCACAATTTTTTTTTAGCAAAATATATTAGCAAAACATTAATAAAATACTAGTAAATCATTAGGTTAAAATAGTTAAGTGGTGAATAAGTATAACTACAATTTTTGATGAAAAAAATAATTTTAGCAAAAATTTGTAGAAAAATAGTATACCTAATTTACAAGACGTTTACTAACTGTTCTACTAACTTATTTTTTTGAGTGTACACTAATAGATTAGATCAGAAGGCACTATGCACCGCGACCAATGTAGGTATTTTGTTCTGCCTTAGATTACCTACAGATTCAAGCTACCTATAAAGCCAATTATCCTATTAGGCAAAAATGTTCGCGATGTCGGAAGGCGAAATGAAGCGATCAAGTAGAAACCTAAGTCTCCTATCACAAAGCCTGGGACATTCGCAGAGAACATGCTCCGAGGTCTCAGACACCATCTCGCAAAACCTACACAAATCCGTGTCCGATTGACCCTTCTTGTGCAGATGGTATCTGAGATTACAGTGTCCAGTTAAGTACGACGCCAGGGTCCTCAAACCCCCCCTTTCAAGCGACAAGAGTCGCCTCGACCCCCTACTGGAAAAAGAGATCAATCTTTTAGCCTGGCGCTGACCAGGAGAGTTTTCCCAGTAACCAGAGAATTCAGACTCTCTCTCACTAAGAAAAAAAAAATATTAAAATCAAGTAGGAACATACTTAAAATCAATGAAAATGCTGTTGATTTACAACAAAGTATGTTTTTACTTGTTTTGAATAATACAATATATAAGTAATTTTGTCATGTTATCATTTTTGTATAGAAGAATGTTCGTTTTAAGTTGAAAAATAATTCCATTCGACTTGATCTTAATTGTGGGCAGAAAAAACTATTTATTTTTTTAAAACTTTATTAATGATAACTTTAAATTTAATGTTTAAAGATACTTATCAAATAAAAAAATCATTTTCTATTTATGTAAAAAGTACGTAAAGTAAATAAATGCGCTTACAAAAACGTCACCACTTCCCGGAGGACAATATTCAAAGACTACGCTTTAGATTGCAAGAACTTTTGTTCCCAAGAACGATGGAAGTTGGACAAGATCGATGCTGTTAATTGTAATAGAAGAACGAAAAACCTCAATTCAAAGTATGTGGGCTATTTAAAATTTTTTGAGCACCTTCTGAAACCGACATACTATGGCTCTTATTTCGTTAAGTTTTATGAATTGAAAAAACGTTGTACAGGGTTTGGATGACTATACTTGAAGGATATGACGTGCAAAGTTTTACGTTGAAAAATCTTCACCTTAAGAATTGGTGGTCAACTAAAGTTCGAAAAATTGAAAAAAACGACTTCATTCATTCCGTTTTCTTTGTAATAGTTTTTAGCTTGCAGATCCAAACCAATACAAAATATAGTCACTAGACTTGGAGGATATATCCACAAAACAGAAATATTTGATATCGCGGCTGGGTGAAAAGTTGCATGGTGGTTTACAAGTGAAACCAAAATTTTCCGAATTTTGAACTTTTTGAAGATTTTTAATAGGATTTTTAATAAAACAGCGTAATTTTTTAAAGTTTGAGGTATATCAAGTTGGTGTCAGCGCACCAATAACGTATCACTGACATCACAAACTTAAAAGAAATTAGCGTAAATTTTTTGAGAATGTATCTTTTTGCGTCTGACAATCTGAATTATCTTTTAAGTTGGCTAGTGTATTGCGTAATGTGAGTAACTTCGTGAAGTGCACCTCCGAGGCGAAAACGCACTTTAAAATTTTTAAACGCAAAATTTTATGAACTTTTGAAAATTTTTGCAAAAAAACAATTTTTTTTAAGCAATTTTTTATATCAAAACTTGGCATGGGAACATGTTTAGGTATCTAAAAAGATTCTTCGCGACGGACTAAACTGAGAAAGTGCAAAAAAAAGATTTTTTTTTTAATCCTAAAGCGCTGTATCAATTCCGCTTGATACTAAATCGAAAACGCAGCAAAAAATTTTAAGGATTTAAAATTTTATGGAGGAAACAAAATGTTTCTAACCTCAAAAAGCATCCTTGTATGAAATATTTGATTTTGAAAATTTAAAAGAATTATTCTTGAATTCGGGTTAATAAGTAACCCAGAATCCCAACAAATATTTTATAATCGGTCCAATAATAATATTTACAAAAAAAAACGCGTTTTTTTTTTTGAACCCCTGAAAAGTGAGACCTTAACAAATTTCAACATAACAATTGAAACATACTACCGCGAAAACCGCCAAATTACCGCCGATGCAATGACATCTTTAAGAACTTGCTTTATTATAAAAACTCATAGTAGCCTTTGCTGAATGCTTCTAAGAATAAATATTTGAGTTTCAATTCAGTTTATTTTATTTATGTGCATGACCAGTTGTGAACAAAAATTAGTAAAATGGTTTTAGATTATACGTTAAAAAACTTGAAATTCATAGAAAGAAAGCTGAGAAGCGAAACAAATTAACCGATAAAGACGCGAATATCGCCAATGGAAAATATAAAAAACAACAAAAAAACAAACAAATCGCAAATTGGTGTAAGAAAGTCAGTTAGGTATTCGGTTTTAAATAACAATAATAAAAACAATACCATCAAAACAAAAAATTGCGGATTAAAAAAAATTGAAAACGGCTTAGAATCTATCACTGAAACCCAAGATTTAACTAACGAAACGTAAGTTACAGCTTCCAATTTGCAGAACAATTTTAATTGCAAGAATGTGGATCTTGTGAATGTTTGAATGTGGATCTTGTGAATGTTTGAAGGTAACAAAATCAAAGGTAACAAATCAAAATAACAAAAAATCATGAGTGGTAAAGTTTAAATGGTTATATCTCTTAAACCATTAGCGATAGGCAAATATTTTTTTCCCAAAATATTGCAAATTATGTCTTATACTAGCCGTAATTTTGTAAAATGTTTAACAATTTTAAATAATTTTTTATATGCATACAAGATCAGTGTAGTTTAAAAAGTATTGAAGCTTTTACAAATATCTTAGTGTGCTAATAAAGCCCCTCAGGGGTATTATCCACACTATAATTTTAATATTTTTTTTAAATTGTTAATTTTAAACCGCCCGTAAAATTTGCACCGTTTAATAAAAATGATTAACGCGAACGGATTTCACATTCTCAAATATCGGTTTATACACACGCAAATCGACATTGATGTCAGACAAAAAAAAAATTTTAAAAAAAATTTTTAGGTGCCGTAAATTTTGAAGTTGCCCATATATACAAATTAATACGAAATAACTTTAACAATAATTTCCTTCAAAATATTATACAAAGAAGAAACACTTTAACTATTAATGACATTCATATTCTTTACAAAACTAATTAACAATAAACACTCAAATGCCACGAAATTTGAATAAAACGTTTATTTTTTCAATCTTGGATTAAATGCTCTTTAATTTTTGCAAAAATGACATATTTATTTTAAGTATGTTCATATTTATTTTATTAGTCTTTTTAAAATAAACAATGTTTTGAATAAAACATGAAAAATATTTGATTTAAATAGATTTTTTCTATCTGTGTATTTACAAATATTCAAAAGCATAAAAATGTTTAATCAGATAATCAAAAGCATAAAAAAGTTTAATCAGATAAGACCAAAATTCCGCTTAAATTGTATGAGATTTTATTTAAAATAAATATAACCTAATACAATTTGACTTAGTTTGAAAAAACTTTTTTCACGGGTTAACTTTTACAATATCTTTTAACTAACCTTAAAAAATCTTGCAATTTGGCAGAATTAAAATATCTTCTGTGAATATCTTAAATATTATACTTTATAAATGCAACATGGTTCATATCATCAATAATAAAAGTAAAATTGTCATAAATTTTGTATTTTTTTTTTATATTTCGTTACATTTTGTATATACTTTTATGCACGAATGTAAAAGGTATAAAATGTTTTCCTATAATTTACGTGATAAATGCATGCTTTCATTTTTTTTAAACATTTTTACATATGAACATTGTATACTAACAAAAACTTTATACAACATTTCTATTAAAATGTTTTTTTTTTTTTTTTTTTTTTTTTGACTGTGTGAGTGTGTGGTAGCTGTCATAAGTGTAGTATATACAGAGTGGGCCAAAAGTCACGCCTGTATCTAAAAATGTAAAAACTTTTTTGTTTATTATAAATTTTTATTTTTATTTACATATTTATTCACCGAAACTTGTGACACCAACATGCAAAATTACACGAACAATCAAAGGACCAAAGTGGTAAAATTTTACTTTTTCAATGGCCATTCGAGTTTACTGACGCAAAAGTCTGGAGTGACGCAAAGTTCCGAAATCCAGATTTAAATGCAAATGGTCATTTCCTATATGGTTGTATCAAACAACGAATGTATATGAACACTACGAAACCATAGAGCAGCTAAAGCCCACATTGAAGCTGAGAGCAGTTCAATAGAGCCTGATATTGCGAGTTGTCATCTAAAACTCCCGTTCGAGAGCCCAATTGTGCATTGGTGATATTATTTTCGTAATTTAAATTTAAATCATGCAAAGTTAATATTATATTTAAAAATACAATAGTAAATAACAGTAAACAAAAAATTTATTGAATTTTTACATGCAGACTTGACTTTTGGTTCACCCTGTATAATAATAGTACATATTACAAATGTAAATGACTGACTGCACTTGTCACTTTAGTGTTTAAAAATGTATGAAAAAATAACACTTGTTTGTTGTTGTATTTCATATGCAAAGGCGCGAAAAATATATGAAAATTTGATTAGTTTATTATGCATGCAGTAACTTTATTTTTCAATCAACGAAATATGTATGTAGTACCAAAAACGCGAGCAAACACTTGTTGCTAAATAAAAAAAAATATTAAAGCACAATTTATAAATGTCAAGGGTGGAAACGAAATAAACTGACCATTTTCAAATGAGAATTGTGCAAAATCTACATATAACCTATAGTGATAAAATTAAAATTTTCTTAAATTCTCTAGAGTGTAATATTGATTACAGGATAAACCCTTAAGAAGGCCCTAAAATGTTAGCCTTTTATTGGCAGCAAAAAATAATGGGGAAAAAATCTCATCATCACTAATGGGGAAAAAATCTCATCATATTGATAAAACTGTTTCATAAATCATTTGTCATCAATAATTTATCATACCTATGAAGATTTCATAGCTATGATGAAGAATTTCAAAAAAAAAAATATGAAAAATGCTTTATAAATCTTCATCATTTTATAAAAAAATTTCGTAGGTTTCCTATCAATTGAAATTCAGAATCGGTTTGAAATTTAGATATCATCAGTAAAATTCAGAAACTATCAAAACATCAATGGAAAATCAGAATTTCTACTCAATTGATGCGATCTAAACATTTCATGGAATACTGTAAGTACAAAATTATTATTAAACTCTTAAATTATGGCTCTAAATTCCAAATGAAAATTCTTAACTGCCACGGCAATTTTCAGAAAACTGGCCAAAAATGACAATTTAATTTTTTCACATTATATTACTAAAAACTCAATTTCTAGATCAGAAATATCATCAAAAAACAAAAATTATGTTTTTTTTTAGTAGAATAAGGACCTACGAATTATCTCGTGGTTGGCTTCTGTAACAGAAATCGCTACGCAAAAGCCAACTACGAGTTAATTCGTACGTACCCAAGCAAAAACGCCGAGAAACGCGTTACTTTTGTCCA
The DNA here is from genome assembly GCA_021234595.1 of Delia radicum. Lineage (NCBI taxonomy): Eukaryota > Metazoa > Arthropoda > Insecta > Diptera > Anthomyiidae > Delia > Delia radicum. The sequence goes on along the minus strand of CM037853.1, from coordinate 143,432,934 downwards.
GCCTGTAAAGAGAAGCCAGCCCTTTGTGTGGAAAATTGTTTTAAGAACTTCAACAAACAATTAAATATTACTTTATTTCTTGTATTTGAGTTAATTTTTCCATTATATTGAATGAATTTTTCCATTATATTTATTTTTTTTTTTGTTTTTAATAAATGCTCAGTTGAAGCAAGCCCATATTGACTTTTTGTTCTTTTCCCAGAAGCCATTTATCGATATTAGCACTGATATAATACGGTTTTATTCGTAGCTACACAAAAATGGCAGGTTTAGTGAGTACGAGATAACTCGTAGTTGGCACCCTAGAAGGGAACGCAATCTACGAATTATCTCGTAGTTGGCAGTCAACATGTTAACTTAAAATAATTTTTTCTAAAATGTAATAAAAATTGATATCAATAGATATTTCCTGAATTTCAATTTGAAATTATGCGTTTTAATTAATATATTCAGAATTACAGTTTCAAACATTTTGGGTTTTATAATTTATTAAATTAATTAAAAATAAATTTTTGTCAATGACTGTATCATTTATTGCGTTTCATACAAATTTATGAATTTGCTTCATCATATTTTTAAAGCGTCTTATAACTTTTGTGAAACATTTCATTAAAAACCATGAAACATTTTATAGATATTAAGAAGCTTATCATCAATTTGAACTTTAATGAAACAGCTTCATCATATTTATGAAGTTCTACATTGACGAAAACGATTACTAAGAAGACAATAATGGAGCAAAGTTGATGTTTAAAAGGTTTTTTGTTAAAGTTCTGCCTATTATGGAGGTTCTAACTTTTCTAAAACTTCGGTGTCTGATGAGATCTTTAGCCAGATCGAAATACTAAATAAATAACTAAAAAATAACATAAAAATAATCTCGATGTATGTAAAAACAAAAAACTAACAAAACTGTGAAAAATATTACTTGAGCCAGAGTAAAAACTAAAATTTTTTTAATTAAATAGAAAATGTTTGGTCTTTAAAGTATAGTAACGTCATGATGCTCTTTAGGAAAATACCCTAACCACGTGTTTGATTACTAAGAAGACAAGAATGGAGCAAAATTAATGATTAATAGATTTTTGTTAAAGTTCTGCCTATTGTGGTTTTTTTCTAAAACTTCGGGTTCTGATGAGATCCTTAGCCAGATCGAAATTCTAATATAAACCTAACTAATATGTTTGATTTGCTTTATTTTTGTAAATATACGAAGTTCGGAAGCTCGTTATAAATTAAAAATAACATAAAAATAATATCGATGTATATAAAAACAAAAAACTAACAAACTATAGAAAACCAAACAAATTTTTCATCATTAGTTAAGTAGTTGTATAAAAAATTAGAAATAAATGCAGAAGTAGCCAATTTACGTCGCGACGAAAATTCACTGAAATTTTCCATGCCAAAATTTAAAGTTTTAAGTCCATTGTTAGCCAAAAACTTCAAGAATAATTTTCAGACACACAAAAAGGTATATGTTTATTAACACTAAGATCACATAGATTAAAATAGTGTATATCTCAAATACATAGATTTGGTAAAAGTGTCAGGAAGCGCGAATAAAAATTGTATATTTTAATTAGTCATAATTTTGTAGTTTCCTATAAATAGGCAATAAACCCGACGAATAATTAGATTCCTGAAGTTATTCTTTACATTGTTTATTTTGTAACCATTATGTAGAATATATTTACATACATACAAAGAATTTTCTTAATGTGGGACAAAATCTGTGTTTTCCAACGAAATTGCAGATGTAGCTCTTGTTCAACAAATGGATTATAATTCACAATCATTTTTTTACAATAAAAACGTCTTCTCTACCAGCTGTAAAGATCTTAGATCGCGTTTTTTTTTTTTGTTGCTAAAGAGTACAGAGACCGATCTAAGATTTTTACAGTGGTTAGAGTAACCAATTAATGTCGTTTTCTGGTAAAAAATGGATCTTGAGTTATGACCCTTTTGTTGAATACAATTTTCAGTTATCACTCTTTGAGGCAGAACAAAATATATGCGACCAAAAAATTTTAATTTAAAAACGTTTATAAGATCCTTAACTATTTTTTATTAAAAAGTGTTTTCATTAACTTAAAATCTCATCACTTTTCTGTACATAAATAAAATAATGTAATCGGTTCATGTACGATAATGTAAAAATTTTCCAGAATGTGATCTGTTTTCCATGCAGTTGAAAACACAAATAATGGACAATTTTTTAAACAAATGGGCTAGATTATTAATAAGGCGTCAAAAAATAATAATTATAAGTGTCCGAAACGTAGCATGGAGTTTTTCACCGGAAAACACAAAATTCGTCACATTTCTCAACGAAATGTACATAAAAAACGAATGAACAAAAAATTTAGAGCATTGTTCTTAATTTGTGGTATCAGATTTGTTTATATTGGTTTTTTGTGCAAATAATATTAAGATTTCAAAATGGTAATTATTTGCGCTTCCACTCTTTATATCATTGATTACATGAGAAAACAGAAAAGTTTTGCAGAAATATTGTGTGCCATTATTTTATAAGAAAATAAGTTTCAGTTTTTAGGTGATTTATTACATTTTATTTACAAACATTTCAAAAAGAAAAATATTGTATTGCTCTATAAAATTAAACTTTTAAAATAATATTCAATATTGCATGGCATATATCATATAAATATGTCTTATGTGCTCTTCTATTTAAAAATATAAAACCAAAAAAAAAAAACATTAAATTAAAAGGTTGTATAAAATAATAACTGTTGCATATATAATAAAAAAGCTACTTAAAATTGCAACAAAAATTTCTCATCTGCGCAGATGAGATAAGTGCAAATGTTTAATCGAGTAAAAATAAAATAATATAGTATATCCTTTGATCCAAATGTAATATAGTTAAATACGGCATGATGTGCAGTAAGATATAGTTTTCTCTGTCACTGAGTTTTTCGCCATTTTTATAAAACTGCTTATTTAATTGTATCTTAACATACATATGTTATAACTAGAGCAAGGAATTTCATGCAACCAAAAGGGAAAATAGGCGCTTATAAAATGCATTTAAAAATTAAAACTATGAATTGAAAACATGAAAAATATGCACTTAAAAAACTATTTTTTGCAAATATATTTTTTTTTTTTTGTAATTTGGCATCTATATTTTCACTTTCCTTCGGTTCAGAAAATGTTTCTTGGGTTTATCGACCCAACATTTCTGAATGAAAGTGTCGCCAAAAATATGCCATAGGGTATATGCATATATATCCCAAAAACCTCACATAAGTAATAGCGAAAGACATGGGACCGATTTTTTAGTGCGCACAACAAGCCGACATTCTGGCTTAAGTGTACGTTCTCAGGGACTTGAGTCGGATTAGGGAAGCATTTCCCTTCACCGAATTCTCTTTTCGACCTAACCTAACCTAATAGCCAAAGACGTGTCGAATTTATTTGTATTATCTTGTTTACGTCCTATAACACATGCTTTTTAATTATATTGATATGCTAAACACGAATATTTTAAAAATTTTAAAATAGGTTGAGTCGTATATCGAGTTTTGACTGTAGTACTAAAATATCTTTTACATATTTCGAAATTTTGAGGGGCTAGAAAAATTTGGAGACCAGCTTTGGAATCACAAGACAAAAATCTATAAACATTCCTTTTATTCAGATCAAACCAAACGAAAATTGCAAACATTTCTTTACAAAGAAAAAAATAAGAAACCGAACACAGTCTTCCTCTTTTCATCTTTGACGACCAATGTGATATATATGTTCCACATTGTATTTGTGTCCTGTTGGAATTGGACTGAATCAATTCCAAATATCTCAATAAGTTCAATTATTAAAAGTTGCACTTTTAATGACTTTTTAATAAATTGGACTAAATTTCGAATGCGACAATCGTAATAAGGGCGCTTATGTAGTTTTTTTTTTTAATGGCCGCCTATTTTTACTATATATGAAAATGTTTATATATCTTTTATTTTTTAGAAGGTACATTTTAAGTTTCCAATTTTAAAATTGAAAACATTTAATTTGAAATTATATAGCTTCACGCCAAAAAGCAGCTGTATTTTTTGTTAATGTTACAGGTTTTTAGCTGCATGTACGAGAAACCTACAACTTTGAGTTAACTCAAAATATGGGTAAAATTGACGAATGAGCAAACTTTTCCATAATGGTAATGTGTTATTATTTTTCAATCAATTGACAATATGCAGGCAAGCCGGCACATACCGCCGGCTTGCCTGCAAGTAGTGCTATGTGTTTTTAATTTTTTTTTTCAACAGAGCGAAAAAACTGATTCACATTATCTTTAAAAACATTTTATTTGCATCATATGTCGTGAATCATATGCATATGATTCACGACGACCTCATTTGTCACAATACTGCATTAAAAGAAATTCTTATTTACTCTCTGTTACAGAGCCACAACTATACATAACAAATTTTGATGGAACATTTCTTCAAAATATGTTCAAACCCGTTTTTACACATAACACTTTTTGTTCATAGAAAAAAGGTTAGTATTTATATATGAGTTACACATAGCACTTTTAAATATCTTATGAACCCATTAAGATATAATAAAACCGCTTGGTAGACATATGTATGACCAATAGAGCTTCTCAATGGTACAATAAAAGTTTAAATAACACAACTACTTACAGGCTATCCGACGATATTATGTACACCATGGCGTATGAGTGATACTAAAAAATTTTGAAATGTCTTTTCCCAAACTCAACAATCAAAAATTTATATAGACTACAAAGATATTTAAATTGATAGTAAAGTTGTAAATCATGAGCAGATCTAGTGGGTGGGAAAATGGGACATTTCCTTCCCCAAAATTATATTTTCCTATATAAAAAATTTAAAAAATAATAAAAAATTTCATAAAACACTATAACTTCATCCATGTGGTGTAAACACATACCACAATTTCTATGCCACAATTTGTTGTATATTTACGCTCCATTTAAATAAAAACAAAAATACAAAAAAACAATAAACCTTAAAAAGTAACAGGTTTAAATAACGTTCAGAATGTATAAATGAACCATTTATTTTGAAAGTGTTATGAATCCATTTTCAAAAAAATGAGTTGAGAGTGGAGTTAGTTATAATACAAGGTGTTATTGATTATACGATACTGGACCAATATGCTGGCAATATTTGCTGGAATACTGTTTGCTCACTTGAAAATGATCAATTATCATTTCTTCAAGATAACGTAAATAAAATATTCAACATCTGTGTACCTCTAAAAACAAAATGTACCAAGAACAAACAAAAACCATGATGCACTACTGAAATAAAAAATCTTATTAATGAGTGAGATTTAGCGTATAATAGATGGAAAAAGTACAAAACTTCTATTCTTTTTAAACTTTTTAAGATAGTCCGCAGAGAAGTCGTTAAAATATCTCAAGCTAAAAAATATCACATTACAAACACAAGTTTAAATCTGCTATCGATAGTATATCTAAATGCAAGGAAATCCGCAACATTGGCATTGGCAGGAAAAAATCAACAATTGACACGGATATCGATGTTGATAACTTAAACCGAAGCTTCGTTGAAATCAATCTACCCCAACCTACTTTAAATATATATGATACTATATCCACTGTACCATTTGAAAATCGTTTCTCTTTTAACTGCGTTAATCAATGTGATGTTCTAAAAAGCATTTTGAACGTCAAATCCAATGGCACGTGTAATGATGAAATTGATCGTGCATTCTTTAAAGCCCTACTTTCAAAACTTCTGCCAATCATAACTGTTATATTCAACAACATTCTCAGCAAATCAACTTATCCAGATTGTTGGAAAACTTCGAAGATAATTCCTATTCCAAAATCAGGCAATGATTATCGTCCAATAGTCATTCTTCCATTTCTGTCTAGGGCATTGGAAATTATAATATACACTCAAAAAAAAAAGTTTGTAAAGTCTGCAAAAAATTTTGCTGAGTCAGCAAAATTTTAGTCAGGAGGGTGCTAGCAAAAAAATTACTAATGTCAGCAAATATTTTGCTGAAAATCAGCGAGCTGATTTTTAGCAACAAAATTAGTAGATTCAGCAAAAGTTTTGCTAACACTTAGTAGATTAGAAATAAAAAAACCTTGCTAAAAATTAATAAATTTTTTGCTGAATTTTAGTAGACTGAAAAAAACGCAAAAAAATTGTAAAAAAAATTGTAATTTAGTTAATATATTTGCTGAAAATCATAAAAACATATTTTTGATTCTTTTAAAAATAATTTACAATAATTACGAAATATAAAAATTTTTATTTTCCCACATTGATGTCATGAATTAATTTAATATCTGAAAATATATAGAAATAAATATATATAACATAACAACAATTTTCTTTCAACTACTTACATCAATGGTAGTCTAAATGATGCTTTCTTTTAAACGACGCAACTGCCGAAGATAATTATAGAAACGAAACGAAAAAATAAAGAAAAACAAACGAAACGAAAAAAACAACCCTTTTTTTTTTGTTTTTTTTGCAATAAGAAAAAGGATCCATACTAAGATGTGTGTCTTTGTCTTTCGCTTTACTCTGTCTACATGTCTGTATATGTTGGTTTGCAATTTGACCACACTAGATTATTAATCTATTCACATTTATTATAGAAATACATATTAAATTTAAATATTTTCTTTTGTCTTTTATTTTATTAATAGACAATTATTTTCACAAGCCGGTGACAACGCAAAATTTAAGTTGTTTTAATCCTCAATTTTGTTTTATGTATGAAAAACAGATGCAAAAGTCTTCCATGGTTGATTTTTTTATATGTCTTATTAGAGTTCTACTTTTTAGTATAATTTTTCCTCTTCTCTACTACATCTTGACATGCCGCGACATCTGCTTCATTCTGCGTATATCTTTCAATCTGGTTTTCGTCCACACTATTAATGTGCTTATCAGCACAATTTTGTTTAGCAAAATTAATTAGTAAAACATTAGTATATTAGTAAAGCATTAGTATAAAACAGTTAAGTGCTGAATAAGTATAACAAAAATTTTAGCTGAAAGCACGATTTTATCAAAAAAATTTGCTAAAAATAGTATACCTGATTTACAAGACGTTTTACTAACTTTGTACTAACTTATTTTTTTGAGTGTACGATCAAATGAACAATTTTCTTCAAACACTAAAGCTTTTATCCCCGAAACAATCAGGATTCATGAGAAGACGAAGTTGCATTACAGCCTTGGTTGATGTGGTCGTAGATCTTAGAGTAAAACTAGACTGTAATGTGGTTTTCTTTCTGGTGCTTCTTGATCATAGCAAAGCATTTAATACTGAAGGTCACTCGATCCTAGTGGCAAAATTCGAAAAACTATTTTTCTTCTCCCGCACGGCATGTAATCTCATAAAGTCATACCTTGAGTGTCGCTTCCAGTTGGTTCACGTTAATGGACGGAGTTCTAATGCTGTAAACATAAATAGAGGTGTACCGCAAGGTTCCATACTTGGCCCGCTGCTTTATTGTCTGTACATTAATGATCTCCCTGATGTTTGAACCAATTGCAATATTCAGATGTATGCTGTTGATGTTCAATTATATGCAAGTTCTAAATTTAACAACATTTACAACTGCGTCTCTAAGATCAACCACGACTTATACAATTTTCTCCAATGGGCAACGGATAATGGTTTATGCATAAATCCCACCAAATTAAAATGCATATTCATCTCAAAAAGCAAATGTACCCAAATATCAAAATAAGCATTAATATCAACCCTGCGGGAAATGGACCAGTCATTGGTATGGTCACGTGACTAGAACTTTGTGTGTATGAACCAGTCCAGGTTTCGGTTCTGATATATGAAAGTGACCGGTACTTTTAACATGGGCTTGTCATAGGAGGTGACAATTGCTACCAATGGAGCACTGTGTGACGTGGCGAATAACTTCACCAAGGTAACCTATCACCGTACCGACTGAAATGAATATGCTACAGGACAAGTTAGAATATGTAGGGTCAAAGTATGACCATTTGAGGATTTATATGTCACATATTAAGCGCAATGTGTTCTGTTGTAGAGGTAGTTTGAGCGGAATAATTTTGTAAAGTACCACCGCACTGTTCTCTGGGTACATGTCGCCGGGCATGCGAAAAGTAATTAGCAAGTAACCTGTCACTTTTTATTAGTTCACAATAATATCTTTATAAAAAGAAGCTGCAACAATTCAGTACAAATGTAATGTATACCTTATAAAGCAGTGCAACAAAATCTATACTCAGTTTTAATTTTGTACCTAATGAAATTCTTACAAATCGACAATTACTTATACATAAAAAATCGTTACCAAAAATCTTGTAAAATATCTTAACAAGATATTTTGAAACCAATATGCACAAATTTTGCAATTTTAATTCATATTCTTGTAAAGTGTTTAAAGTTTTTGAAAAAGTTGTGCAAAAAATCATATTCTGGTGATTGTTTTTTGGTAGCGATATTTTATGCGTAAAATCGCCATTCACTCGAAAAATAGCCAATCGGGATTTCGAAAATGAACTTGCAAACGAGTTTTAAGATCGCGACGTTTTTCGAGAAATCGCCATATCTGAAAAACCTGGCCACTGTCTAAACAGTTCCGTATTCACTTCTTTTAAGCCTTCATTTCTACTGCCACAAAGTCGGTACAGACGAAATTCCTTCAGAGTTGTGTCCGCTTTGTAGCAGTCAAGGAACTGCATCCTTTGTCACTAATTGCTATGTTTTCATCCACTGCTATCGGTTTTGAACCAGTTCAATGACCAGTAGCAACTTCAACTGCAACGACCTTAGTTGCTTCAGTCCACTTTGATGTTATGTTACTTTTCCTCCACTTGCATGATATATCTGGTAACAACCAGTGAATGTCTTGTCACCATAACTATAGTCACGTGATTGGTAATTTCACCCAAACACTTTTTGGTGCTCCAAAATTTTGGTTTTACCAGTTTCGTGTCGTGCACCCCAATCATATATCACAGAATTACCGCTTTGGATCAAGCGACCTTTCATTTCCAGTAGGGAAAATACGCATGAATAATTCTGCAATTTCTTTTGTTCAAACGTCAAAAAACATGGGAATAACATTTAATGATCGTCTCACATGGACCAATCACATCAATGGTGACATCGGAAGGGTTCATAGGAAGCTAAGAAATCTGTGGTCTGTACAACTATCAACCCCTTTTGTTATTCGAATGCTTTTGACTAAGACATATCTCATCCCTGTGCTCTTATATGGATGTGAAGTCTTCGCGAACTGTGATACCCATGATTTTCATAATCTTAATGTTGCCTACAACAATATAGCCAAATATTATCGCTTATTTAATATGAGTTTTCGTGATATACTATACTTCACGAGTCTACTATTTTTTCACAAAATCATTTATACAGAACAACCTCTTCTCCAAAATTAAATTTAATGGGTTACCCCATGGCAAAAGAATTGTCCAGAATAAACATAAAACTTTAATGTCAAAGAGACAATTCTTCTTTTCTACAGAAAGTCTTTGGAACAAACTCCCCTACAGAATTCAAACCATAAACAATGCATTACAGTTTAAAAAGGAGTTATAAAATCTTTTTAACTTGTCATAAACTCGTAAACTTTGTTATAATCAAATTGAGTTTCTTTACTTTAATTACATTAATTTAATATTTCATTTAATAATTAATTCTTAAATTCTTTATTCTGGTTTTCTATCTAACTATTTTTTCAAAATTGTATTATTTAAATATACATTCAAAATGCATATATTTACACTACTATCACTGTCATGTATAAGATAACAATATTGTTGTAAATATAATTTAAAAACTAAAAAAAAAAAATAAAAAAAAATTTTAAAATACAACTAAGATATTTTTGATTGAATTTTTGCTAGTTAGCGAAATGTTTATTTTGAAAGTGGCGCGAGTCATCCTTTTTTCTTAATAGAAAAAAAAAACTTAAACAGGAATACTGAAATTATATTTGCATTGGAAAGTATAAAAATAATGTTTGAACAAATATTCCTGTTAAATGTTAAAATTCGCAAAAATGTTGATAACACAGATCTTAAATTTTTTATAGCAAATTGTATACACTATTGTGCATTGTCGAAATCATTGCGAAACGACTAATTTATCACTATTTTATGAAGTAATTTTGGTTAACATTGCAAAATTTTTTGCAAACTTTTTTTTTTTGAAAAATCGATTTTAGCCTTAAAAAAAAACGGGTTAAGGATGGAATTTTGTATAAAAAAGACTACCTTTTTATATAAAACATAATTTCGAAACTATAGAAATATTAAGAGATAATTTTAAAAAGTTGAAGATTGGACAAAAATGTTGTGCGATGAGTCCTCATTTTTGTTTATACAAAAATACTTAAATAAACAAGAATATTGAAATTATTTTTGTATGTAAAAGTAATAAAATAATTTTGGAATAATATTTATGACCACTATTAGTGTTGAAAGTTGAAATTCGCGAAAATTTAGGAAACACAAATCTTAAGTATTTTAAGCAAATTATGCAATTCCTAAAGATTATGCAATAAAATAAAATTTGGTTAACAGTAGAGGTATTCATTCTTGATAGCAATTATGCAAGGGTTGCATTAATACTATGATTTTATGCTACAAAGCGTGAGCGTCCTTTTTTTTGTGTGTATTGTATGTTTACAACCCAAGCATTTCAATGTTGACAAAACAGCTAATTTCTAACGAAAATATATTTTCTAGCAATTTTTAAGTAGACTTTAGCGATTTTTTCAAATAAAAAAGGTTGGCATTATTCTTCGTTCTCAGTGGATTTTTAACTCTGTTGTTATTTTGTGTGAATATCAACTTTAAGGAAGAAGATCCATTTTATATTAATATCGTATTTTTCTTATATTTAAGTTTGTTTTTTTGATAAAAATTTGTGTTAAAATCAGTTTTTTTTTACACAAAAATTAAATGTTTTTTGTAAACATTTCTGTTCTTTTTTTGTTTCCCGGCAAAACTAAAAGATGTTAAGTATTGTAAGCTTGAAAGGTTTGAAAGACCCAGAATATGCAATAGGTTTTCGTCTTGCATATAAATAAAAGTCTTGATATTTTTATTTCATGTATTTTGTTGTTGTGGTCTTGCATACTCTTGTATTTATACAAGATCTGCAAGCTTTGAAAGGTCTGCAAGGGTAGTTTGCTACCAAGAGCGAATACGATATATTTTTTGCAAATCAGTATAAGCCCTTTTGCCGATTTGACAAAAATATTTATTTTAAAAGTGTTATGAGTCCTCCTTTTTTTTTGTTAATAGAGAAAAGCTTTTAGAATGCAATTATTGGGATATGACTTTGATGATTATATAAGCTCCCATCAGATCATTTTATTTTTTAAAATTATTAAATGCAATTGCCCTTCATACTTAGCTGTCAAATTTATTTTCGGAATTTCCACAAGATCAAGTTCGATCGTTTATCCAATGCATTCAACTCTCACTATGGATAGGTCATTTGTGGTAAAAGTGGTGAGATTATGGAAAGAGGTAATTCCGTATGAAGAGAGAAGATTTTCGCAAACTGTAACACAATTCGAGAATACGTTTAAGATAAATATTTGAAAAAATCTTTCGCTAGTATTAAGTCTTTTTGTATTTTATTTATTATATTGAAAACTGACCCTTAAACTTGAATTTCGGGTTCATGTTGCTGGTCATCGTTTTTGCTGTCTAGTTGTGTTTGTATAGAGATAATTGGGGAAATAAATAATAACGAAATTGTTACATATTAAGTTTTTATAATTATGTACATATATACAAATTTATCAAAAGATGGATCTTAAAATATCGTTGTCAAATTTTGAAATTAATCTACAGCTATTTGGCATTCTGGGCTTACAGCTTGCATGGAAATAAATAAATAAAATAAACAATAAAATAGGAATAATGTTTATATTTGAAAGTAATAAAATTCTGTTTTAAAAATTTTATGAAAACTATTCGCGTTGAATGTTGAAAATCGTGAAAATTAAGAAATCACAAATCTTAGAATTGGATCAGTGAGTAAGTAAACAATGTCGAAATCTTTGTGAAACGACTAATTTTTAAATATTTTATGAAGTTATTTTTTTTAACAATGATAAATTTTTTCCAATTTTTTTTTTTTGCAAATCGGTTAAGCTGCTTAAAAACGTGTTAAAGGTGGAATTGGGTACAACACAAGACGATCTTTTTATATAAAACAAAAATTAAATAATTATAAAAAACTATAGAAATTATATAAACATGAATATTGGAATTATTTTTGTATGGGAAAGTAGTTAAATAACGTTAGCAAAATTTTTGTGAAAAATATCCCCGTTAAAAGTTAGAATTCGCGAAAATTTAGCAAACAAAAATTTTAAATTTTGTATAGAAATAGTCTTATCTGTTATGCAATGTCGAGTCGTTATGAAAACACTAATTTTTAAACATTTCTAAAAGTATTTTTGGTTAAAAACTAAAGATTTCTTCCGCAAAACATTGCAAAAAATCTTAAATGGGGCGAGTTTATTTTTATATTTTTTATCAGACAGATACAATAGAACAATAAACTTCTTAAGACTTTTCGTATTTTCATACATTTAATAATAAAATTACATCAGAAAACTTATAAAATTATAAATTGGTTGTTGCTTGTAATAATTTTGGTAAAATCAGCAAATATTAATATTTCAGCTACTTAAATACATAAAAATAAAGTTGAATCCAACCAAAAATAACAAAAAATATAAAAATTTTAAGTTTGAAAGTGGTATGAGTCCACTTTCAGTTTAAAAATAGGTAATTTCGTAAAATTTATTAATTTTTTTTTTGTGGTACAAACAATTTAACCATATGTGATAACCAATGCATGTAAAAATTCTTAAACAATTGCACCTAGATTTTAAAACAATTTAAAATGTAAAACCTTATATATCTCTATTTAAAAACAAATGGACTCATACCACTTTCAAAATAAATAGTTCACATGAGTTTTTTTTTTGTGGGTTCTATGATTAAAAACTTTATAAAATATGGCCCCTAAAGTGTTTTAAATAATATTAAAACGTTAAAGAAAGGCTGAAATGTATAAAAAGAAATGATGTGAAATATTTAGTAATGCCTAAGTTGTCGTCACATTCCTTCACTTATCTTAAAAACAATGAAAAAAAATGTTATACTCTAAAACTTTACCTTTTTGTGTATATAAATATAGTGGTTGCCCATGTTATTAAGAACAATTCAAAATATTTTGTAAAATAATACGTGCGCATAAGTCCATATTAATTTGCTATACTCTTGTGTTTGTATTTTTTTAACAAACAAAAATGTATTCATGTGTATGTGAGTAACTGTGAAAATGTGTTTATATATTAGAGTCTCTAGTGCGTTTACTTTATGTATGCACGTAAACACTCATACGTATGTGTACCTACAAGTGTTTCCAAGTACTCGACTAAGGCGGTTAACCGGTTAAGTCATTATTCTAAAAATCGCTAATATGGATTAACCGGATAATCGTGTCGGTTAATCGACAAAATTGGCGATTAGTCGTTTCCCAGTAAAACCTCGCTAATAGGTTGATCTTACGGAACATATTACCTGGTAATAAGTAAAACTCCTCACGTTTGCATTACTTCACAACATTTGGTATTGCTGACTGTCCATTAGTAATAACGAATTAACACGTTCAAATGTTTTTGTGGTATAATTATCTCGTTTCTATACAAAATTTAACGAAATTAAAATTTGTACAACAAATTTCACAATTTCATAATAATATTCTATTTAAAAATTAAAGATTCGAGTAAAAAGGCTTTGATAACTCTTTATCTGTAAGTGAGGAATATCATAATATTTAGCTGATATCTTTTCCACCCAAAACTTATAAAAATTTCGTGTATAAAATTTTTAGTTAAAAATTTTTAAATTTTATTACATACCCAATACAAAAAAATCAAATTTTAAATCCCAAACCTTATTACGTTCATACTGGAGGTAATATTTGCTTTGCAAGGTGTTACCAGAACGGACATGCCCTTGTTAAAATAATAGGGTTTGTTATACAAAAGTATCAAGTCACCGACCTTTATTTCTGAACTATCCCCAAATTTATTACCGGGTAAAAGAAAACTTTGCATGGTGAGTTTGTATTTCTGTAGTTTTTTTATCAATAACAACAAAAATAACTTTTTTTTGTTTGTTAAGTTACAAATAAAATTGACTGCATTGGTCTATAAATTTTTTTGAAGACGATTCACAGCATCCTGCGATTTTTCAATGAAACATGCCCTAGAATCTTTAGTATGTATCTAAGGTCTCTTTAGAAATAAAATATTATCAGTATTTTGTAAAAATTAAATTTTTTCGGATCCTTTCCATAAGAAGCAATTTTTGCGAATTTGTTTAACTTTCCATTAAAAAAAGTTCCCGGTCTGGAACTAGTTATTTTTCTGTTACAAACCCTTTGTTATTTAAATCTTTAAATCGAATATTATTTTACAATTATCAAGATTGTAGTATAAATTTAATTACATTTAATTTTGTATAAAAACAACTAATTATAAGACAAAAACATTTTTTTTTATTATTTATTTATTTGCAATCTATTTACAATAAGAAAAATATTAAGCAAATCTTATGAAGTAATTTAAAATAACAGAGTAGTTAAGTTCCATTGAACTTAACAAATATATATGTATAAAACATTACTGATCAATATAATACATTTTCTATGCTAAGAAATGCCTAATTTAAAAATGGGAGATCTAAAATGTGCATTCTTTTTAGTCTTCTTACTTCGTTACTGTCATCTAAAAGTGTAATTGCAAGTGAGTTAGGATGATTACTTAGTCTATTGAGGTAATTTGTGCTGAATCTTTTAATTTCATCTCTTATTTGGGGACATCAAGATCATTGTGAATGACATCGTTTCCAACAAACCAAGGTGCATCAGTTATATATCTTAAAGTTTTGGACTGGTATTTCTGTAAAATATCAATATTGGAATAGCTTGCCGTACCCCACAGTTGAATTCCATAAGTCCACACAGGTTTTAAAACAGTTTTATAAAGTATTACTTTATTCTCCAAACTTAATTGGGATTTGCTACCCAATAGCCAATACATTTTTTTGGTTTTTATATCTAGTTGCTTTCGTTTCGTTTTTATGTGAGTTTTCCATGTTAAACGTCTGTCTATGTGTAAGCCCAAATACTTAACACAGTTAGTTGAAGGAATAGTGACTCCATTTAAAGATAAAGGGGGGTAGTCGCCCTCTTTAAGTGTATATGTTACGTGGGTAGATTTTTCGGCATTAACTTTAATATTCCACTTATTTAACTATTTTTGAATTGAGTTAAGTTGTCTCTGGACTACATTAGAGGCTTTAGCAGCAGATTCTCTAGCAGCTAATATTGCAGTATAATCTGCATACGTCGCAATCAACACAATTGCTGAATCTTCATCGTTTATATTAACATAGAAACTACGTTCAGTTAAATAGGACTTAAACAGGAGGTAGTACTGTGCGGGTAACATATTTTTCAATTTAAATAACAATCCATTATGCCAAACTCTGTCAAAAGCTTGCTTCACATCCAAGAATACTGAGGAACAATAAAGTTGTTTTTCTATAGCCTCTCTTATAGTTTAAACAACCCTATGGCATTGTTCGGGTGTTCCATGGTCTTGTCGAAAACCAAATTGGTGTTTGGGCACAATTCGCAGAGCATCCAGAATGGGTAATAACCTTTTTTGTAAAAGACGTTCAAATAATTTTGAAAAAATTGGTAGTAGACTAATCGGTCTGTATGAGCTAATACAGTTTTCTGGTTTACCTGGTTTTGGTACCATTATAATTTTTGCATGTTTCCATTGGGTAGGAAAGTGAGTAAGTCTTAAAACTGAGTTATATAAAATCGTGAGAAAGATAAGACCTTTTTTAGGTATCGCTTTTATTACTTTGGAGTCTATATTATCATAGCCAGGAGATTTTTTGGTGTTTAGCTTTTTAACTTCTCTTTCAATTTCCCTAACAGTAAAGGGTTTAATGGGTCGACTCATTTGAAATGCGACATCGAGAAAATTGTTGATTTCTGTTGATTCCTGATCGCTACAAAAGGAAAACGGGGAGAAAGTTTCCTCTAGGAAAGTTTTGAATGCAGCAGCTTTACTGTTATCTGACCTACACCATGTGCCATTTAAATCTTTAATCGGAATATTTCTCTTATGACCTCGTTTAAGGTATTTTGTTGCCTTCCACAGATTGTATTCATTATTGTTCGCTGGACTTAAGCTATTTAAAAATCTGCCAATTAAGTCATTTTTTAATTCGTTTAGACGCTTCTTGACATAATTAGCTGTACGATTAAAGTTAGTTTTGTCCGTAGGATGCCTGGTTCTCTTCCAAACTTTTCGAAGACGTCTTTTCATTTTTATCAGTTCTCTTATTTCAAATGTGATTCGAACAGATGAATTGTGATTATTTTCCTGAGGCGTGGATAACAATGCAGCTTCGTGGATGATTTTAGAGAAAGTCTCAATTGCATCATCTAGTTCAGATCCGGATTTAATTGACATATTTAAATTTAATTTAGTTTTAATCCAGTGTGTAAATAAATTTATGTCTGTTCTTGGTGAAAATAATTTAGAACTAATAAGTCGTTTTCTAAAATCTAAAAAAAAAAAAAAAAAAAAAAAAACATTTAAATACGTAATTTGGCATTACTAATGGGCAGTCAGTAATACCCAAAGTCACTAAGTAATGACAGGAGTTTAACTTTTTACCAGGTAACATGTTCCGTAGTTCCAACCTATTACCAAGGTTTTGCTGTGTTTAAAAAATGTAGTATATTTTTTATATGTTTGTAAAAATTTAGTTGCTGAATATTTTCTTTTAAAGCATCGAAACCTTTTAACTTTTATGTGCATACTATTTTACTGCGATAACACTTTAGCAGCTTAACTGGAAAACAGTTTCTATATACTCATATACAACTTGATATCATTATACATGCTTATATGTGTGACAATATATTACGATATATGTTCATATCTTAAAGTTAGTTTATGCAAAAATTTTGATATGTCGTAATAAAGCATCATATATCTTTGTATTGTATATTACATATTAGCATATCTTGCATATCTGTTCATATGAAATATATTTATATAGATCTATATATGTGACCGTATATGATCATAAGTTTGAGTATATGGTAAAACTAGTCAAAAATAATAATATAACTTTTATATATAATTATATATGGCAAACATATCATTATCATATAAATATATATAATAAAATTTAATCACAAAAAAACAAAACTATCACTTTTAATATTTTTTAGCACCGTTTATAATTCGAATATAAAAGAGTTTTAAAATATAATGCACACACAAAATTAAAAACATCGGTTTTTTGTTTTGTAATGATTATTAATATATTTTTATTAAAGTAGTTTAAACGTTATAAATATTAGGTTTAAAGCTATGTTGGCATTCAATAAATTTTCAAAATAATGGTAGTTGGCTACCACAGTCACATCAAGACCGAAATGAAAACTTTAAAAATCGATTTCATTAACGACATGTGTGTTGTTGTATAACCGGTTCTATATTGCTATTTTACTGATTTGATTTAGAAATGTCTTGAACTAAAGTTAAAATAACTCTAAAATGCAGAACTATCAATTTATAACGGTATTTTGTAGATATAACAAAATTTAATTTGTAAAATTTTGAAATAAACCCTTTGTTATTAAAATACGCATGCCAATATTGGAATCGCAGTTTAAAATATTTGATATCGGTATTGAGATAGGCGTGGCTGGCAACTACCATTATAATGAAAATATAGTGTTTGCCAACCATGATTTTAAGCCAACGAACACATAGGCTGAAGAAGAACCAAGGTACTCAACATCTGTTACATTTTATATGCCAACTGGTTTTAAGAGAATCAGTTTTTTAGATGTTTTTTGTGTTAATTATACAAAACTTATGCAAAACATTAAACAATGCAAGTTAACTTTAAAAATTTCATTAAAATTGTTTAAAAGAATGAACATTAAAAAAAATAAAACATACAAACTCTCTTGAAACCAGTTCAGGTTTTTAGAATTACGTTGGAAACGGATTGTTTAAACAAATGAAACACCCAACTCTTATAACATGCATAATGGATTCAACATTTTCAATTTTAAAAATTAAATATTTACCTAGTTCCACTATATGCAATACAATTTCTACCACTGATCCTGTTTTGTGGTTACCAAAATAGTTGTTTTCAACAATTTGAAATTGCTGAAGTACTAAATAGGGAGATTTATTTTTCATAAAAAATATCGTATTGATCCATTATACCTACCGTATAGTTATTATTTTTTAAATATTTTGTATAACAAGGACGTTTAAAGTTTGCTGTTTATTTCTGCTCTTGAAAAAATCTGTAGGTCTTCTACACTCAAATAAAAAAGTTAATAAAGTCATAAAAAAATTTTGCTGAGTCAGCAAAATTTTAGTCAAGAGGGTGCTTGCAAAAAAATTGCTAATGTCAGCAAAATCTTTTGCTGAAAATCAGCGAGCTGTTTTTAGCAACAAAATTATTAGATTCAGCAAAAGTTTTGCTAACACTTAGTGGATTAGAAATTAAAAAACGCTTGCTAAACATTAATAAAATGTTTGCTGAAAATTAGTAGACTGAAAAAAACTCAAAAAATTTGTAGAAAATTTTTACTTTAGTTTATTTATTTTGCTGAAAATCATAAAACACATTTTTGTGATTCTTTTTAAAATAATTTACAATACGTTACAAAATATAAAAATGTTCATACTCCGACATTGACGACATGAATTAATGTAATATCTGCAAATATATAGAAAATAATTATAATGGGGTCCGCCATATAACGTTTTTTTTTTTCAACTAGTGGTTATTTCGTGAATGGTAACACTTAAACTCATGTCTGAAAAGCCAAAAACTGTGCGTACACCCGAGAATATTGCTGCTGTGGCAGAAAGTGTGCGTGAAGCGCCATCAACATCAATTCATCGTCGTTCTCAACAATTGAACATTTCGGAGACATCATTGAGACGAATTTTGCATAAAGACCTTGGTATGACGCCATACAAAGTCCAATTTGTTCAGGAGTTCAAAAAAAAAAAAAGTTATTTGGCGGACCCTTTATATAACATAAAGAAAATTATCTTTCAATTACTTACATCAATGGTTGTCTCAATGGTGCTACCTTTCAAAAAACCGCTAATGCCGCAGGGAATTATAGAAACGAAACGAAAAAATAACAAAATATAACATATACAACCCGTTGTTTGCAATAAGAAAAAGGAAACATAAAAATTTACCTAAGATGTATGTCGTTGTCGTTGTCTTTGGCTGTATATTTGTTATCAACTTGACCACTTAATTTGACTACAAATATACATTTAATGTTTTTTAAATTTAAATATTTTATTTTGTCTTTTATTTAATTAATAGACAATTACTTTCACAAGTTTAAGTTGTTTCAATCCACAATTTTGTTTTATGTATGAAAACAGATACAAAAATCTTCCATGGTTGATTTTTTTTATGTGTCTTAATAGAGTTGTACTTTTTAGTATAATTTTCTTCGATACTACTACATCTTGACATCTAATTTATTCTGCGTATAACTTTTAATCTGGTTGTCGTTCACACTATTTATGTGTTAATCAGCACAATTTTTTTTGCATAATAAATTAGTAAAACATTAGTAAAATATTAGTAAAACAGTAGTTCAAAACAGTTAAGTGCTGACTAAGTACAACTAAAAGTTTAGTTTAAAACATAATTTTAGCAAAAAATTTGTATGTATACCTGATTTACAAGATGTTTTACTAACTTTTCTACTAACTTATTTTTTAGAGTGTACTTGACAATTTTGCGAACAAAAAATTTGATTTTTTCGTCGGTAAATGTAGATTTCTTTTGTTTTACCTATCGTTTTGAATATATTACATATTCTTACTTCAGGTTCATAAAAAGCTTAAATTTTTAGATTTAACATTCTGTTTTATAATTATATATATGTTTTATATTATATGTTATATGTTTTATAAATGAATAACAAGTAGAAATTAATAGGATTAAATTAACAAATACTGATCTCTAAAACATTTAAAATTGTTTAATTAAAAAACTTATAAGATAAAATTGTATCAAATTATACATAACTTGATCATATTTGATAGACCCATTTCCAGGATCAAACTTTATGATATTAGATCCCAAGAGAAACCATGATATAAGCTTATGTATGCCATTTTTCGGATCATATATGATTATATCGGAACTTTTCGTCTGGTAGTTAGGTATATCTTACATTTTTACTTAGAACATGTTTGAGAGATTTTTTGGTTCGTCAGCAAAACAAATTTAACATTGTCGTGAAATTCATAGAACTATATTTAATTTTAATTCTTAAACGAAATAAAACAGAATACAGAAAGGTATATCCAGTTTCGTAAAGACAAAAAAATATGTAATCTTGAGGCTTAAGAATCGCTTTCACTCGATTGTATAAGAATTTGATATTTTATAAAACTTTTTTTTATAAGCTTTGCTTCCTATTTTTTTAGCCAAAGTTTAGAAAAAATTTATATATAAAATTTAACCGGTTATACGACCTATTGTAACCGTTTATTCGGTTCGAATAATTATTTCAGTTTTAAATTATTTGGTTAGACATTAACCGAAATGGTAGCGATTAATCGTGGAATCGGTTAATCGATTAACCGAATTCGAAACACTAGTTAATACGTACGAATGAGGTTATTTAGTGGTTGTTTGGTTTTTTAATGTTCACAGTTCTCGGTATTTTTATAACTTTTTTTGTTGGTTTAAATGTGTTGACATTATTATGATGTTTGTGGTCGACTTGAGAGTATTCATATTTATAACATTTGTTGTTTTAGCTTTTCATTTCTTTTTGCATATTTTTTCTAAATGGACACTTTTAGTTAATGATAATGAGCTTTGTTAATTAAAAGCATTTTTAATTAATTTGTATAAAAAAAAAAACTAACAGGTTAATTTAAGAACAACAGGTAGTTTGAACTAAATGAAATAAAATTTAAATTTCTTAATTCTTCGTCAACCTTTAAGCACATTATAATATGAGATCTGTATTAAATTTGAGTAAAAAAATGCTTGACTTTAATTAACTCATTTTGGACCAAATGTTTCGTTTTATATCCAGTACCTTTAAACGGCAATATTTTTACTGGATAAAGGTAAAGGGGTTAGAATGTGAAAGTGACATACGTAAACCAAGGGACATGTAGGGTAGAAGAGGGAGGTTTCGATACCGGGGCACATATGACACCACAGATGTTCGCTGTATTTAAAAGAGTTATTAAAATGTTCCTTTCCGTAATTAAATTGTTCCATCAAATTTTACAATTCTACTTCACACGTGGTCAGGGATATACATGTTTTTTTGCATTTTTGGGTTGCAACAAAAAAATAATGTATAGTTAGTTTATTTCGGGTAACTTTTTATATTTGTGTGTTAAAACAAAATACCCTTATGATGAGATGATATTAATTTATAAATCTAACACAATTTTTTTAGAGTAAAAAATTATAAAAGTATTAAATCGGCTGCTCTTGAAGCACATACGCGTGACCAGCAGCTGGGGTAGTTCCGTCAACAAAAATTGTTGTTGCATTAACCAATTTTAACTGCCTTTGCTTTAAAGAAACAGCTAATTTTAAAACCCAATCATTTTGGATAGAAGTGTAAAATACATGTGATAGTGTGGGATCTTAAGTATACAAATAATTTAATAAAATGTAAAAACTATTGTTCTAGGGTTGCCATATGCCTGACGAAAAAACTTTATATATAGTCGTATATATGTTGATATAGTAATATATTCTATATTATGGTATATTTGGCCATATTTAACAATATCTAAAGGGTCCGCCATCTAACTTTTTTTTTCAACTAGTGCTTATTTCGTGAATGGTACCACTTAGCTCATGTCTGATTTGACAGATAATTAGTTTTATCCTTCCGCTGAACGAATAGGTCGTGTATACGCTTGAACAACGCTGGGAATTATTGCAACATTACTTTGAAAATCATGGTAATGTTGCAGAATGTGTGCGAAAATTGCTTACGGATTTTGGAAGAAGAGAAGCACCGTCAGCTCCGTATGTTCGTTATCTTGTGAAAAAAGTGAAAGAAACTGGCATCCTCATAGATAAACCAAAGCGTGACAAGCCAAAAACAGTGCGTACACCCGAGAATATTGCTGCTGTTGCAGAAAGTGTACGTGAAGCGCCATCAACATCAATTCACCGTCGTTCTTAACAATTGAACATTCCGGAGACATCATTGAGACGAATTTTGCATAAAGACCTTGGTATGACGCCATACAAAGTCCAATTGGTTCAGGAGTTAAAGCCAACTGACCATCCAATGCGTTTTCGCTTCGCTAAGTGGGCCTGCGATCGACTTACAGAAGATGCCGATTTTGCCAAAAAAATCATCTTTTCAGATGAAGCTCATTTTGATCTTGGCGGGTATGTAAACCAGCAAAATTGTCGCATTTGGGGCACAGAAAACCCGCACGCATACATTGAAAAGATAATACACCTAAAACAAGTCACTATTTGGTGCGGATTTTGGTCCAGAAGCATAATTGGGTAATTTATCTTCGAAAATGAGAAAGGAGTGGCCGTTACAGTCAATGGCGATCGTTAATCGGGCCATGTTGAACGAATTTTTGTTCACAAAAATTGAAGAGGAGGATATTGGCAACATTTGGTTTCAACAGGGCGGCGCTACGTGCCACACAGCCGAAGCTACACTCGATGATTTGCGCCCTGTTTTTGAAGATCGCATTATCAGCCGCAGAGCTCATGTCGTTTGGCCACCTCGGAGCTGCGATTTGACACCGTTGGATATTATTTGTGGGGTGCCGTCAAAGATAAGTGTTACGCCAACAAGCCAGAGACAATGGACGCTTTAAAGGACAATATTCGTGAAGCCATTGGTGAAATACAGCTGCACACAATCGATAATGTGCTTAAAAGTTGGACAGATCGTGTAGGCTACTGCATGGTCAGCCGAGGCAGCCATTTGAATGAAATTATTTTTCATTATTAACCGGAAGGATTGTACTTTAAAATAAAAAAAGAAATTTGAGAAAATATTTAGTAGTTTTTTTATAGCATTTTCAAAAAAAAAAAATAGTTATTAAGCGGACCCTTTACTTATATCTCACACTTATTTTCACTAACATCTCTAATATGGCCCTATATATAATTATGTATCATTATATCTTATGTTATATAAGTTGATGAATTTTATCCTATCATATATAATGGATATAGCTACACACAGAGAAAAATTTAGCTATTTGCCAACTGAATTTCGGTTATTACCACTCAAATTCGGTTATTAATAATTTCAGACGGTTGGCATAACTTAACATTCGTTTTAACAACAAAGTTCGGTTAATTCAACTGAATTGTAGTTGCAATACCCAAAATATTCAGAAATCGAATATAAATATCGTTGTACTAACTGAATTTATAAGTTGGGACCATTAATATACACTTTTCAATTCGGTTGGCACTTTATTTCTCAGTGTGTATATATCAGATCACATATCAAAGTAAAAAACGCTGCTTACATACAAGCAGGTTTGTAAGGGAGTAAGCCAAACAGAATCCCTTACAAACCTGCTTACATAAGCTATGATTTTTATATGGCGAATTCCCACTTAGAAGCATTACTTTAGGGCATAATAAGCGCTGATTTTATCGTTTACAAAATGCTGTGATTTCATGGCTTTCAGTAAAATCATATTGCATGTCTACATTATTACGATTAAAAGTAATAATATGAATATAAATAATTTATTTTACATAACAATCTACAGATATTAATTTTTTCTTGTTAAAATTTTTATTTTTTTTTTACCCCTCCACATGCTAGCTCTTCAGAAACAGGTGAATGACTAATTATTTTTTATTACCTACTCGAAAACAGCAAACACAATCGAAAATCATTCGGGAAAATTGGTACATATCGTTTATAATACACGATATGAAACTTTTCGCATTACAACCTGTATCCTTGTTAATAAAAACAGTAAGCTCAAAATTTTTGTTTAATTGTTTTTATACGAAAATTATTCGTCTCTTTTGCTGCTTCTCAATATTATGTAATAGTAAGCACTTATATCAGCGCATTTGTTTTATTCTGCTTATAAAAACACGAACATTTTTTACTGGGATACTTCCTTGTATAATTATATATAAGTACATATAAAACAGTAAGACCAAACAAATTCTATTATTTTTTTATTACAATTTTAAATGGTGCCACATATAATTACATATCAATATATGTGTTAAAATTAAAAAGAAAAATTCGACCACTTTTGTATGTGGTAGAAATTCACAAAAAAATTTGTCACTTTTAAATATAATTTTCAGAGAACACAAAAAAAATCAATCTATTTAAGCTAAATAAAATTGTAAAATAGCAAAAGTAAAAACTTAGAAAAGCTACACTTTTAAAAAAAAGTTCAAAGTTAGTGGAATAAATATTTTACAAGTAAAAAAAACATTTAAAGTCAGAAAATCTTAAAATAAGAAATTAAAAGCACAAAAGTAAAAAGCTTTATAACAAAAAAGAGCCGAATCGGATTTAGATAAAAAAACCATAATATGCGATATTTACTCGTATCTAGAGAAATTAACTTTTTTCTATCAAAATTCTTTGTCCTCAATCTAACTCGTTTGATTGTTAAAAAATCAAGTCTCGACCTAAGTTTGGTTAAATTTATGAAAATGTTCTATAAATTTTTTAAAGTTTCTTAAAATTACGTTATAATTGCAAACACTTAACGACGTAATAATCAAACCCAATTGTTAATAATTTTTTCATTGTTAAAGAAGACTTATTTATTCGTTCAACGATGCATAAATCGTTTATATATTGCATTCCATCAGTTAAAACTAATGCACTTAAATCAGACATCTTAATTGTCATATTTAATATTTAGCGTATGCTTGATCGTATTATATTTCTCAGAGAGAAATCAAATACAATAAAGTAAAGTGATTTAAGAGCATTAGTTTGAATTGATGGAATACAATTTAACAATTTCTTATGTTCCGGTATACGGAGCGTATACTTTATTGCATTTTATTTCTCTCAGAGATATATAATGCAATACAGTATTTCTCTCAGAGAATATAATAAAGTATACGTATACGAAATACAATGCAATACAGTATTTCTCTCACAGAAATATTATGCAATAAAGTATACGCTCCGTATACTTGAACATAACAATTGTTAAATATTACAATTTGACTTGAAATGTCTGATTTAAGTGCATTAGATTGAATTGGTGGAATACACTATATAAATTGTATGCATCATTGAATTAATAATTAAGTCTTCTTTAACAATATGTAAAAAAATATTATAAATTGTTTAATATTTTTAACATTACCGTAAAAACAACCCAAAAAATATACAATTCATTTTAGTTAGAAATACTATGATGTGAGCCAGATATTGTTTTTTTATTAAAAATAAATAAAATTTTGCTGAAATTGATAATATAAGTACACTTTTTTTAAAAATAAAAGGACATTTTTCACAAAATTTTCTGCCTAGTTTACGTTTTTGAGAGGGCGGCTGCAAATCATGAGGCATAAAATTCTAAAGTGTATCCAAGTTTCTTGACTTTTTTTTATCACGTTCATAAACTTAACATTTCGATCCAAAATTCATCATTTTCGACGAATGCTGGGCGTAGGCCCGAAATTGTTTTAAAATGCACTATTAAGCATTCTTGAAGTGTATTCTTTCATAATGTGTTAAAAAATATTATAAAAAATACAAACCAAATACATATAAAGATGAATGAAGCAACCACTTATATGACCCAACAAAGCCACTTTCAGGACACATTTAAAATGTTTGAGTTTGAACAATATCACTGCTAAACGGATTAAGGTAATTCAAAAGAAATTTCAGTACGAGTTTAAGAAAAGTCATGAGAATCTCAAAAACAAATTTTAAGCGTTTTCTTATAATAATGAGTAACATATTGGCAAAACTAAAAAGAAATCAAGTAGAAAAATTAAGTTTTTGAAATTCAAAATCAAATATTTTTTAAACTATAAGACTACAAGCTTTTAATTTGCGTTGACAATGTTTTTACACGAATTTAAATACTTTTATTTTTATATCATCTCGATACAAATGTTAAATATTTGTAGTAAACATATTATGTTTAAAATGATGAACTTGAAATATTAAATAAATAATAATAATACTAAATTTTATAACATTTTATAATTTGATGTCTATATTTTAAAAGAACATACACAAACTATAAGTACTTTATATAAAAATTAATAAATTAGCGTTTTTATAAAATCTTTTTTTATTACTTTTATTATATTTTTTTATAATTGATGTTTATTCTGTACTGCAAATAGCCAATCCAATCAAAGCAGGTATAAGGTATCATTTTCAGAAACTGTAAAGCGTTCAGATTCTAGCGAAAACTCTCGTTTAGATAGACTTGAAAGGATAATGGAGAATCTAATGAATATGATGTCAATGATAATGACTAAATTATGCAATTAAACTTAAGACTTGCAATATGGAATGCCAATGGCCTTTCTAATCACAGAAACGAAGTTGAAATATTTCTTAAAAGCAATTATATTGACATATTTTTAATATCCGAAACACACTTTACAAGTAGAACATTTTTCAGAATTAAAGATTAAGATTTAGTTACTGCCAATCATCCCAGTGGAAATGCACATGCAGGAGCTGCTGTTTTAATAAAATCAAATATTAAATATGAAATTTTAGATCCAATTACAGAACCATATCTACAAGCTGCATGTGTTAAAGTTACATGTGACAATAGCTCTATTAATATATTTTCAATTTATTTTCCACCAAGACATACTATTGAATCCAAAGATTATGAAAACTTTTTTAAAAATATTGGCCCAAAGTTCATTGTTGGAGACGATTTTAATGCCAAACACCCCTGGTGGGGATCCCGTGTACAAAATCCAAAGGGCAAAGCACTTTACGAATGCATTATTAAAAACCACTATTCTCCCCTAACTACAGGAAGTCCTACATATTGGCCAAGTGATCCTGCAAAGAGACCAGATCTGTTGGATTTTATTGTTTACAATGGAATACCAAGATCTTTTCTGGATATTTTAAGTTGCGACGATTTAAGTTCCGACCATAGCCCAATAATTGCTACCTTTAGCACTGTTCTCCATACAATAGCAAAAAAAGTTAAAATTGTAACTGCTAAAACAGATATGCAATCTTTTGAGTATTGGATAGAACAAAACTTAAATTTAAATATTCCAATTAAAACCGGAAACGAATTAGAAGATGCTGTAGAATCATTTACCAATTTAATTCATGAAGCAGGGCTATTATCAACGCCACAACAGTGTCAAAGTAATGGTGTTAATGTTAGAATCTCAGCTGAAATAAGAGAACTCATTATGAACAAGAGAAGATTAAGGAGAGTATATCAAAATACCAGAAGCCCATTAGTTAAAACCAACTTCAATAGAGCATCGCAGTATTTAAAAAAATGAAGAGAATATAAAAATGATTCGGTTAAAAAGTTCTTAAGACAACTAGATGTAACAAAGAAATGATTATCATAGTCTTTGGAAGGTAACCAAATATCTTAAACGTCCGCCTTAAAGAAACATACCAGTAAAAGATGTTAATGGAGATTGGTGTAAATCTGATCAAAGCAAAGCTAATGCATTTAAAGAATATTTGGAAGATACTTTTAACCCATTTACTTTAAACACACAATCTGATAGAGATGAGATATTGCATTTCCTCGACATACCTTGCCAAATGGATCTTCCTATCAAACATATTACTCCCTCTGAAGTTCAGACTTAACAACACAAAATCTCCGGGCTATGACAGGATTGACTCTAAATTTATTAAATCTTTGCCTAGGAAAGGCATTATATTTCTTACGACAATTTTTAATTCCATTTTAAGATTAATCACTATCCCTCACAGTGGAAATATGCAGAAATTATTATGATATTAAAACCTAATAAGCCGGAAAATTCAGTTTCATCTTATAGACCAATTAGTCTGTTATCCACCTTTTCGAAAATCTTCGAGAGACTATTTCTAAAAAGATTACTTCCTATCTTGGAAAAACAAAATATAATTCCTGAATATCAGTTTGGGTTCAGACACAAACATGGTACCCCGGAACAATGTCATCGGATTGTCGACGTTATAACTAACGCACTAGAGAGAAAATTATATTGTTCAGCAGTATTTTTGGATGTCCAACAAGCCTTTGACAGAGTGTGGCACATTGGACTTTTATATAAACTGAAGAAGCTTATTCCTGCACCGTTTTTCTTATTAATAAAATCATATCTTAAAGACAGACACTTCTATGTTAATATTAATGATGAAAACTCTGATTTTGGTGAAATAAAATCTGGCATCCCACAAGGCAGTTTTCTGGGTCCAGTTCTCTACACAATTTTCACATAAGATATGCCTATTATGGATGGTCTTACTATTGCAACTTACGCAGACGACACAGCTTTACTTGTTTCTCATGAGTCACGAATTAAAGCTTCTGAATTGGTTCAAAATGAATTACATCAAATTCAAAATTGGTTACAAAAATGGAACATCAAGGTAAATACAGAGAAGTCAGTACATGTTACTTTTTCGTTAAGAAGGCATGATTGCCCGCAACTTTACCTGAACGACACATCTATTCCAAAAAGTAACTGTGTTAAGTACTTAGGGCTCTATTTAGATAGAAGGCTAACATGGAAGGAACACATAGTTAAAAAACGTAATCATTTAAACAGCAAAACCAGAAAAATGTATTGGCTTTGGGGCACTACCAGCAACTCGAATATTGAAATCTTACAAAGATACCAATCAAAAACATTAAGACTAATAACAAATGCGCCTTGGTTTGTAATAAACGATAACATTCACAACGATCTTGGAATTTCGAAAGTCAAAGAAGATATCAACAAATTCAGTGAACGATACCTCAACAGGCTAAGCAACCATTCAAATATATTGGCTATAAATTTATTGGATGATGGCGATGAAATACGTAGATTGAAAAGGTTTCATGTACTTGACCTGCCCTTTAGAAAATAGAAAAATGTAAATATGTATAAACCTGTATATATCAGCAATACTACTTTGTAATTCTTTTTTATATTGAGCTCATTGGATCTCAATATCTTAAGTTAGTTTTAAATAATCATAAGATTTGCTTATTATTTTTATATATAAAATAGATTGCAAATAAAATAAATTGAAAAAAAAAAAAAAAAAATTGATGTTTATTAAAGTTTCGGTGTAGGTTATACCGATGCCGATACGAATGGAATACCGATACCAATACCGAATCTAACAAAGAATCTATATCGTTGTTCGTTTCGGTGACCAACCTTGGTTAAAAGAAGTGTTCGATTCGACCTAGGCGGTTAACCGGTTAAGGCATTATTCGGAAAATAGCATAACTTTATTACACAGTTACTCGGGACGGTACTATATCAGTAAGAACAATAACAAGAGAAGTACCCCAAAGGAGCAAAAAAAAGAGACTCGTATGTTTTTTTAGCTGCCCAATCTCACGTTTAAGGGTTAAAAAGTGGGTTTTAAAAACTCATTTGTTTTTGTATAAAAACTTTTCGTTAAAGTACTCAAAAAACAAAAATGTTGATACACATATTGGCTATATAGTGGACCCAGAGCTGGAACATTTTCTAATTATTTGAAATATAGGGAAAACAGGCTCTTCGGGAAAATTTGCAAAAAAACCGAACTGTTTCGAATATAGGAAAAAGCTCTAAGTTAAATAGTTGAATAGAACTAAAATTCCTTAATAAAACGCCAGATTTAATGTTACTCAGAACGCGTTTTTTTAATAACAAAACTACTTAAAAGTCTTAACGCATAATTTCTACACCAGTGAATGTGTCTTCAAAAAACATTTCATTTGCTATCAAATTTGTCTATAGTTATTTTTAATAGAACGAAATAAACCGAAAACAAATCTGTCTTCATTCACTCTTTTACTAAATGAATTAAGAAAATTTTGAACCATTCCCTGAACAATTCATGCAAAATGGAATTCATTCATATTATTTAAAGCTTTTGAGAAGTAAGCTAAGAATTCATTCCTTAAGAATGCTTTTTCGTAGTAACATTTCAGTAAAATTGCAAAATTTAATTCAAGAATTAAGATTTTTCAACCTTTGGTATCAAATTATATCCATGGATTTGGTGGTGTTTTTGAATTAGCAAGATTCAAATTGGAAGAACCAATAATTTTTCAAAAATAAGTTCAGTGACAGAATTCGTCAATTTGGCTTTTATTTTGTATTTTGAAGACCCAGCAATAATAAAACTGCGAAAAAATTAAAAAAAATATTTATAAAAAGCAAAAAAAAACTTGTTTTTAGTTGCCTAAAAAAAGTTATCTAGTGTTTTTATACTCAAAGCGTTCTTTTTTCAAAGCTTTTTTTCTTGTTCTTTTATCCAAGGATTAGAAAATTAGCAACCCGATAAAAAAAATTTATATTTCATATACAAAATCAGATTTCATTTGAAATAGATTGATATTTATTATTATCCAAGTTTATCTCAAAATTGGAGTATCCAGTAATATCCGATAAGATCCCTCAAATATATTACTGGATTAAATTAGATCAAAGTTGATCTCAAAATTGTTGGGTCCTATAATATCTAATGTAAGATTCTGGTAGATCCCAAAACATCCCACGGAATTAATTAAGATTTAATTAGATACAAAAATATAAGCAAGTTTTAGTAGATCGTATAAGATATTTTGAGATTAACAGTCTATTAAAATATTTAACTTACTTACACTCAAAAAAATAAGTTAGTAGAAAAGTTAGTAAAACGTCTTGTAAATCAGGTATAGTATTTTTTAGCAAATTTTTTACTAAAATCGTGTTTTCAGTTAAAATTTTTGTTATATTTATTCAGCACTTAACTGTTTTATACTAATGCTTTACTAATATTATACTAATGTTTTACTAATTAATTTTGCTAAAAAAGCACATTAATAGTGTGGACGACAACCAGACTGAAAGATATACGCAGAATGAAGCAGATGTCGCGGCATGTCAAGATGTAGTAGAGAAGAGGAAAATGATAATAAAAAGTACAACTCTAATAAGACATATTAGGGAGAAGCTTTTTATACCTGTTTTTAATACATAAAACAAAATTGAGGATTAAAACAACTTAAATTTTGCGTTGTCACCGGCTTGTGAAAATAATTGTCTATTAATTAAATAAAAGACAAAATAAAATATTTAAATTTAATATGTATGTATTTCTAAACTAAATGTTTATAGATTAATAATCTAGTCTGGTCAGATGGCAAACAAACATTTACAGACATGTAGACAGAGTAAAGCGAAAGACAAAGACACACATCTTAAGTAGATTTTTATGGTTCCTTTTTCGTATTTCAAAAAAAGGGTTGTTTCTTTTCGTTTGGTTTGTTTTTGTTTACTTTTTCGTTTCGTTTCTATAATTATCTTCGGCAGTTGCGTCCTTTAAAAGATAGCATCATTTAGACAACCATTGATGTAAGTAGTTGAAAGAAAATTTTTGTTATTATATATATTTATTTCTATATATTTTCAGATATTAAATTAATTCATGTCGTCAATGTAGGAAAATGAAAATTTTTATATTTCGTAATTATTGTAAATTATTTTTAAAATAATCACAAAAATATGTTTTATGATTTTCAGCAAATAAATTTATTAAATTACAACTTTTCTACAAATTTTTTGAGTTTACAAATTTTTCGAGTCTACTAAAATTCAGCAAAAAATTTATTAATTTTTAGCAAGGCTTTTTTATTTCTAATCCACTAAGTGTTAGCGAAATTTTTGGTGAATCTACTAATTTTATTGCTAAAAATCAGCTCGCTGATTTTCAGCAAATGATTTTGCTGACATTAGCAAGCACCCTCCTGACTAAAATTTTGCTGACTCAGTAAAATTGTTTGCTGACTTTACAAACTTTTTTTTTGAGAGTACAGCATTTTTTTTTTTTTGTTTGCTGAAATTGAGTTTTGAGCAGAAAATTTAGTTAAAACGGTTTTACTAAAAAACTTTTTGTAAAACCGTTTAAATTTTAAACTAGTGTTTAACTAGAACAAATAAAAAGACAAGATATAGATGTAGCAGCTGTTTGCTTTCTCCACTTTTATTCTCCCTTTATGTTAATGATCTGCACGATCAACTCAAAGGCGGTATTTTTGTAGATGAACTAAATATTAGGCTTCTCCTTTATGCAGACGATATTGTGATATTGGCAGAAGAAATACATATATTGCAAAAAATGATGCAAAATCTTGAAGTATATTGTGAACGTTGGAATTTAGAAGTCAATCTTTCAAAATCAAAAATAATGATATTTAGAAATGGAGGAAGAATAGCTAATAGAGAAAAATGGTTCTTTAAAGGAGAAGAAATTGATATAGTTAATGAATACAACTATCTGGGAATGATTTTAACGCCAAAAATGGTGTTTACTAAACATGTTTGTAATAGAAATAAATTGGCAAAAAGCAGCATAAATTCCACATGGAAATAAAAATTTTCTAACTACAAAATCAAAATATAATTTATTTAAAGCAGTAAGCAGGGCAATCCAATCGTATGGAGCCCAAGTCTGGGGTCATTCGCACTTTGAAGAGGTCGATAAATTACAGAGATATTTTCTCAAGCGAATACTGAAATTACCAAATTCAACACCTAATTATACCCTAATGCTAGAATCTGGTTTGGAAGATTGCCACTTGTATACATTAGAATTGAACTTCAGTTACATAAGGCGTACGTTGTTTGAGTACTCTGATGCTAGACTTCCACATAAACTTAGTAAAAAAATCTTGAAAAAACAAATATTTTGGGCAAAAAGTTTTAATGAATTACACAACTACATAGAGTGGCAACCAGGTATAACATTAATGCAGTGGAATAACAAACAAAACCTTGTACTGGACTTTTTAAGAGTAAAATATTGTGAAGAACGCTTACAAAGAGCTTCACAAACTGTTACGTTTTATAAGAATTTAAATTTTACCACAGGCCAATATTATTTTATGAATAACTACAGTCAAACTACTGTGATGTGGATTTTCAAAGCCCGATGTGACCTTATTGAACTAAATGCCACACGATTCTCAAGAAATAACTCCAAGCTATGCTCACTTTGCAATATGAAGGAAAATGAAGATATTCAGCATTTTATTTGCAGATGCCCTATTTTTAACAGTCCTAGGTTGCAATTGTTTAAAAACTCATCAATATCTGAGGTAGATCTTATTCAAATTTTAAATGGAGAGTATTTTAGTTGGGATATTTTAGTAAACTACATTGTTAATGCTTTGCAATATCGAAAATTTTTAATTAATGAGTATAATCACTAATATAAATATTATTCGTATAATTTAAAATATGTTATTAAACCGATTTTTTCCGGCTAACGACTATGTCAAAGCCGTAAGTAATATTCTTAAATTTTTAATAATTATTTATTCTATTGTAAAATTTTTTTTATTATAACGTTTTTGAAAATAAAGAATTACTACTACTACTACTAGATGTAGCAGCTTATCTAGACGAAGTAGAGAGAAAAGAAAAGATACAAATAAATAAAACCATTATTAAACTTACAAAAAACGAACCTTTTTAGACTTTCAAAAACATGCAATTTGTTGTAAGAATTCAGATTCAAGCAGAAAGGAAATATAAAATACGCCGTGGTAGTTACACTGTCTGCAAGAAATATTAACTATGTGCATATTCTCTTTTGCTTTTTAAATATGAGTAATTTTTATGATATTTATGTTTCGTTTTACATGCGCCCCCGTAGGCTAGTTGGTGCTGGCTTATCTGTGCGGGGGTCGTGGGTTCGATTCCCACCACAGGCACTGGTCTGTTTTCGCTACAACGCGCCGAAGGCCATAGTAGCTAGTGCTCGGTTAGGGTAATACCATATAATTCGTAATTATATGATATATAATGATATATAATATATAATATATTTAGTTTTTGTATTTTAGTATTACAATTTGAAAAATGTGAAATTACGTCATACGTATGTATTCATGCAAGTGATTGTGAATTATTTATGTGAGTAATTGGGAATTATTATGTTTTGTTATATTAAAATATTTTGTTTTTTTTCTGATTTTTTTATTAATTGTATTATTACATATGTTTAAAAGTATTATTATATTTTATATATATTATAAATAATCATAATAAAATTTAGATTTAAATTTAAGCAAAATAAAGTAACTTAAGTTAATATTTTAAACTATATTTCAAGTTTTTTTTAATCTACTAAGGTCTAACAAAAAATGTTTTCGATTTGAACAAGTCGATTTTCACTTGCATTGTAGTAAGTGTCAGGAAAACATTTTGCTGAATTTACAAATTGTTTGGTAAAAATCAGCTCACTGATTTCAGCAAAAAACATTTGCAGATATTATCAATTTTTCTGCAAGGCTCCTCATAGCAAAAATTTTGCTGACTCAACTAACTTTTTTCTGAATTTAAGTACTTTTTTTTGAGTGTATAAATGCACACTTTATATTGTTTTATATACACTATGAAAGAAAGTTTGTAAAGCCAGCCAAATTTTTGCAGAGAAATTGCTAAACCCAGCAAAAAAATTAGTAAATTCAGCAAAACTTATTTGCTGATATTAGCATCTTATTTGCTAATATTAGAAATTTTTTCTGCAAGTATCGTCCCAGAAAAAATACCTACATAATTATATATTACTATATATACAATATAGACTTATATATGCTTCCACGTATTCATATAATTATATAAAAACATTATGTCAAGCAACATTAAAAATATTTCCTGCCCGATTAACAAGAACTTATATGGAGCTTTATATAGTTTTATCTAATTTATTATGACCCCATAATTAATAATACAAAATTTCATCCCAAAAATGGCCCTATTAAATTGTATCAAATTATATCTAATTGTATCATATTAGATTACTTTATATACAATTAGAAGTGATCTGATACAGTTTTGTTAGAAAGTTATCCGCTTGCAATATTATCAAATTATTCGTTATCCCAGAAAAACGTTGGTAATGGGTGCGATAAAGTAATGCATTACCTTGTAATGTGTACTCCTTACCTGTATCATTATTTTCCAAGAAGAAGTAATGAGTTACCGATAATTGAACACTCATGGATTACCTTGTTATGATACCTTATTACATTTTACATTACCTTAAAACATAAATAATGACTTACCGATCATCAATTACATAAAGCATGAATTATAAATGTAAAGTAATTATTAATATATGTTTTTGAAAATCTTTGTGATTTTTTGTAAGCATGAAGGTAAGGTGTATATGTTTGATATCTCGAACGAAAACACGAAGCACAACAACTCATTTACATTTTAAGAAATAAAATATTATATTTATCAATAGCTCAGTTGTTAGAATTGCTCTTTAAATTTATTTTATATATACAATTTATTTTATATTGCAAAATTTATTTTATACAATCCCCGAATCTTATTTAACAAATTGTGGAAACTAATTGTTTCAGGCTGGTTCCTATCTGATCTCATTCCTGCCTTCAGAAATCGTCAGGGGCAAAGTTCTTAGATTTTCTAGAGATATTTGTTAGATTTAATCATAAACTCAATGAGAACTTATTGTTTTCGTCCAGTAAAGTGGTGTTACACTTCAAATATCCAAGAAAAAAACAACAACAAAAAACTACCACACTTTAAATTTCTACAAAATTGAACACTTCAGATTCAATGTAAAACAAATTTTTAATATGATAACACGATTAAAAGAACTTATATGGAGCTTTATATAGTTTTATCTAATTTAATATGACCCCATAATTAATCATATCAAATGTCATCCTAAAATACGCCTGATTAAATTGTGTAAACTACAGGGTGTTTTTTATAGAGGTATAGAACTTTGAAATGGAATAAAACAAAGATGATTTTTTTTTAATTGACATGAAATTTACTTTAGAGATAAACTTCTGGCATTACATTTTACATTTGACTTCTGGAATGTGACCGCCACGACTGGCTCGGACATAATCTAATCGAAGGTACAATTTTAGATGACTTTTTCCGACATTTTGGCAATAACGCGGCGAATGTTGTCCTCCAAGCGGTCAATCGTTTCGGGCTTATCGGCGTATACGTACTAGCGACTTTACATATTGCCCACAGAAAACGGTTCAGCGGCGTTACACGGCCAATTCACGGGTCTGAAACGTGAAACTATGCGGTTACCAACGTTTCCTTCAATAAATCAATTGTGGCACGAGCTTCGTGATTCAATTGTTGCACGAGTTGGATTTTGTAAGCACGCAAAACAAGATCTTTCCTCAGAATCCTCCATAAAGTGGATGGCCACATATACAATTCCTGTATATAAGGATCATGTGTATGAAAGTAAATTTTATGTCAATTTAAAAAATTTATCTTTGTTTTATTCTATTTGAAAGTTCTACACTTCTATAAAAAACCACCTTTATAAACTAAAGAGGAACCAACGTACTCAACATCTGTTAAATTTTATATGCCAAATGGTTTTAAGAGAAACAATTTTTTAGAGGATTTTTTATTCATATTTTTTTGTATATACATTTTGTGTTCCTTTTACAAAACTTATGCAGAGAATACATTAAGCAAGACAAAATATCTTTAAAATTGCTTAAAAGCATGAAAATTAATTAATTAAAAGTACCACTGTTATCACATATTTTCGAAACTTTCTTAAAACCAATTCAGGGTTTTAGAAGAGAGCGTTAAAAACGGCTTGTTTAAACAAATTAAATAATTGCTTAGTTCCAATATAGGCAATATACTAGTGTATTTTAACATTTTAGCATTTTATAATAATGACATTTGCTAAACTCTTGGTAGAACAAAGACTTGGGTGATCCTAATAGGAAGGTAAAAATTTCAGTTTTTGTTAAAATTTAAATAGTCAAAGTTCTGTGATACTACAGTCAGCTTAACCTGTGATTTTCTGTGTACTGTGTTGTTAATATTTATTTAATTATTTATTTAAAATTCTGTGTAGTGATGTCCAGTTTTTTTTTACAAATAAATTTTACATATTATATTTTCTGACTATATAACCAAAAATCATTTTATAACTTTACGCTCCTGAAGAAGTTTGAATAAAGCAAACGAAACGTTGAGCAAAAACATGATAAATTGATTTTCATTTACAAATAAATGAGATTATTGACCAAAATAGCCCGTAAGGAAACCCCTTTTTAAAATCTAATTTAAATATTAACATTGGTCACAACAACAAAAAACTTGTTAAATATTCACTATTTAATAAAATATTTATTAATATGTAGTCATAATATAGTGATTTTTTTGGACTTAAATAGACTTTTCAGTCAACAATATGAAATTTATGTCCGAATTTATGATTTGCTGTAAACAATCCCACAATTCACAACAATAACATTTTCTTTTCCAAAAATCGGATTTTTAAATTTTTTTGCTGCCATGTCTACATTTAGAGGGGATTGAAACAGACTGCCCCAATAAATTAAGTATATATTGAAATATCGCGTTTTATGCTTACAACATTCACCCCATTTTGGTATTGATATATTTTGATTCATTTTTCAAAATAAGACCATAAAATCTGGATTTTTTTTAACAATAATGTGGGTATTTTTATCAGGATATGGGCATGGGCATTGCAATAAAGTTTAAAATGGGTTGTACGATGCAAATATAAAAACGGCGATATTTCCAAAATTACAAATGAGAAATAATATTTGTACTTGTATAAATTTTATGTATTTCAGGGTCAGTTTTGTTGACCGTTGAGTAGTGTTATTTGTAAGTTGATTTAAATTAAGCATAATTTGTTTTTCTACGCTAAATATAAACAACAAATTTAAATTTCATCTCATAACTATTGACATGCAAACTCCAGTTAAGTGCTAAATATTGTTTTATTAGTCTCTAAATACTACACAGTAATCAAAATTTAAGATTAAAACTCTGCAAAACTAAATTTTAAATTGAAAAATTTCTAGTATTTACCAAGATAAGTGTATAAAACTTAAAAATTTGTTTGTTTGTACATTAGGGTAATAACTTTTTTTTTGTAAATACCAAATTTTACCTATACTCGACATTAAGTTCATAAGAAAATATTAAGAACACATACACACACACATAGAAAAGTTAGTTGGAAATCGGGTGAGAATATGAAAATCATTTGCCTAACAATAAATTTGGTACCAATTACACACTTTCTTTAATTAATGATCAATGATAATTTAATAATTGGTAAAACCAATGAATTCTATTCTAAAAGAATACTTGTGGTAATGATCGGTAGACTCAGCCGCACAGTGGCTGAAAATCTCTTTCATTGGTCAAAATTCTGTAACTTTTGAACCAATCAAAATGTTTTAGAAATTTTTTTTTACAGGACAGGTACTTAGTTGATCTTGGCTCAGTTTTAATTTCATTAAAATTCATTGAGCACTTACGGAATTCAAGGTCAAAGTTGAACTTTTGATTTTTTTTTTAACATTTAGCCTCAAATATAGTTTTTTTAATTTTTTTATTTATTAAAAAATGTCATATTTGGATTTTAATAATAATTATAAACATTTTTTGCGATAATGGGAGTTTTTAATGTTTACACTCAAAAAACAAATAGTAAAATCAACTGAAAATGTTGCTATTATTACTTAAAAACTTACTATTTTTGCTGTCAAATTTGCAAATTTGTTTACATTAAAAAAATATTTACACTTAAAAAAACGTTAGTAATATTATCTAAGAATTTTGCTATTACTACAGAAAAATTTATTATTTCTGATAAATTTGTTAATTTAAGCAAAATAAATCTGCTCAACAATAGCGCAATTATTCTGATTTTTTTTTTTTGATAAGAAAATATGGGTTTTTATTTACTGAACCTTTCTTATTTATTAAAGCATTTCATATGTGGATTTTAAAAATAAAAATTTCAAATTTGAATTCAAAAAAGAAACTCACGATGTCATTAACAAAGAAGTTAAAACTATCAACGACCAAGTCAAAACACTACAGCCATTATAATTACAGTTAAATGGACTGCAAATTGAAGTAAGATACGATTTAAAGCTAACAGTGATAGATGGAAAAGTAGGCCAGGCTTTGACTAATGCGAAGGCTGCATCCAGCTGCATCATATGCCAAGCAACATCAAACCAATTAAACAAAGTCCCGACAAAATCATTATGTAATACTGATGCATATGAATATGGATTATCACCGCTACATGCAAGAATACGATTTATGGAACACATACACTGCTTGAATTCCTCAAGAAGTGCTTAATCAATGTTAATGAAATTAAACTGAGCCAAGTTCAACTAATTACCTGTCCTTTAAAAAAAAATTACTAAAATATTTTGATCGATTCAAAAGTTACAGAATTTTGGCCATTGAAAAAGGATTTTCAGCCACTGTGCGTCATTTAATTTTTTTTCTGAGATATTTCATTAAAATAGAAAAAGTGTTCTACCGCACAGTGGAGTCAATCAAACTACTGGACCGATTAAGACGAAATGTATATGTAATCGTAAGGAGGAGTATAGCTTTCAGAAAGCCACCCTGTGCTAACACAGGGTGCGCACTAAGGTACCAAAGTAGACCACCTCGAGTACAGAAAACTTTTTAAAACATTTCTAGAACAAATCGGAAAAAAAAACAAAAAAATATATATAATAGTGTTTTTGTATTATAACAACTAAATTTGATAAATAATATCTAAATAGGTGTTTATGCTATGTAAACAATTTTAATATGAATTAAAGATTATATTGTCCTTAATGAATAAAAAATAAATAAAAGTAAAAAAATTCTATCTAAATATGATTTTTTTAAAAGCGAAAAAATCTAATTTCAAAATTTCACTTTTTTTAAAAAACTCCTCCCATTACCCCACTTTTCATTTCCCGGCTGCAAACTTGATAAAGAATAATTAATATTTTATTAGTCTATAATATTGCGTTTTAAAAAGTTAAGAAATGGGCGTGCCATTTTTTGCCCACGTGTGTAAGCTTGAAATTTTGCTTGAAAATTGGTCATTTTCGATCAATGCTGGGTGTAGGGTGCATGTCCAAAATTAATAATACAGTACTTTTCGCTTATAGTCACACCTCTTAGTTGCACACAAGTTGTGGACTATATCGCTAATGTGACTATATCGCTAGTTTTTTTATATGCCATTTTGTTGTCTATAAATAAATTGTGATGATGACTATCATAAAATGTGACTATATTTATTATTATAACAGGTGGAAAATTTGGAATATAAAAACGATGTTTGAAACGATTCAGCTCAGTTTCGTTGTTCCAATTTTCGTTTTAGCCTCTTAAATTTTTAAATAATTTTAAACCGAAAAAAATTCAAGATTTCACAATTATATTAGAAATTTTCTGTATTGTGACTATAACTTAAATTATTTGCATATTAATTTACTTTTAGTAGCCAGAATTTAGTGGCATATAAGCCAAATGTGATTATATCGTGAATGGACTATATGCTAAATATTTTGTATGCAATTTGATTTTAGATGACAGTAAAAGTGTAAAAATGGACCATATCGCTAAATGGACTATAAGCGATGTGACTGTAAACGAAAAGTACTGTACTTTCATTTAAAACTATTCCCAAAGCCTGTTTTTTTGGAATATTTAAAAAATATTTACTTTTCTTCTATTAGATTATAAAAAAACGTATGAGTGAAGCTACTTTTTCTCAAAAATTTTACAATTTTTTTGACCTATTTCAAAAAATTGAATTTGCAGATTTTTCTTTACTCAACGGTTACAGATAATTAAATGAAACTTTAAGCACAACATTAGTGATAAAAGTGGCAATATAAGAATTTTTTTAATGTCGTACCACTTACTATAAAGGAGTTATTAACTTAAAACCTAAAAAAACTTGTCAAAAAATTTAAAAATTTAATGTTCAGCATAACATAACTTTTAAACTTTAAGAGGTAACATATTACTGTAAACATGCTTTTTATTAATCTCATCAAGCGAATTCAGAAAGTCTAAAATCATCGATATCGGTTCATAATTGTAGAAGTTACAGCATTTTAAAAGTTTTCTGTACTCGAGGTGGTCTACTTTGGCACCTTAGTGCTCAACCTGTGTTAACACAGGGTGGCTTCAAAATTAATTTTCTGAAAGCTATACTCCTCTTTACGATTACATATACATCTAGTCTTATTCGGTCCAGTGGTTAAATAGTTCTATATTTATTACCACTTTTTATTTGATTCACTCCACTGTGTACCGGAGGGTCGTGGCGGATGCAAAAGTATACATACCCAGGTAGAAAAATACAATCTTTAAAACGTTTTAAAAGCATTTTTCATGATGGTACAAGCGTTTTCAGAACATACCAAATTACAAATTTAAAGCGTTTTGAGAATGTGCAAAATGATAACCCAAATTTACGGTCTGAGGATGGTATTTTATAACGTTCTCAAAACATTGCAAAACAAAATTTTTGAAATGCTTTTTCAATCGTTAAATAAGTATTTGCAGAACATTTTGGCTTACAGTTATTAAGCGTTATGAAAACGACCCAAATGATAACCGCTTTGAGGGTTGTAATTTTGAAACATTGTCAAAACGCTCGAAAGACAAATTATAAAGATCTTTATGAATTGTTCATAAATACCACAAATAATGAAACATGTAAAATATGATTAAAATAATATAAATAAAGTAACAAAACATTGTAATTTTAAATAGTTTAACTAGAGTTTTATTAAGTTTTGAAAAAGTCCTCTAAAATATTGCTTTATCTGTCCTCAAAATATAGTGCTTTATAAAAGATTTACAAGGACTATACACTTCATAGAGTCGCTACATTATGGGCTGGCCATATTGAGTGATTTATTGAACTCGGTTCATGAAGAGAAAAGCATATAAAAAAATTGCATAAGAAACCGAGTTCGCATATAGATATACCCCTTATGACAGTGTTGTTTTTTAATCAGTAAAATATTTTGTAAAAAAAAAGTATTTCTAAAGTACTATTGGCAAATGTTAGAAAAACGCTTTAACGCAATGGTTTTACATTGGTTTTATTTTATAAACCGTTGTAAATTTTGTACGATAAGAACTTCTAAAGTACTTTTTACAAACGTTGGAAAAACGCTTTGAACCAATGTTTTTACAGTGTTTTTATTTCACAAATATTTGTAAGTTTTGTATAAAAAGTATTCCTAAAATACTTTGTCCGAACGTTCGAATAGCAATCCAAAATAATGTTTTTTAAATGCTTTTTTTTTCGTATTATTTGCAATTATCGCTTTGGAAACGCTTTTATTTAGTACCATCAAAAACAAACGTTTTTGAAAACTCTTCGTTTTTTGTACCATCCCAAATTTCTACCTGGGTAGGGTTAAAGAGGACTTTTTCACCTTTCTCCGGCTAGTATACGTTTCTTGACAACTTGTTTCCATTAGAAGTTATATTAAACTGAAATTGAAATTTGACAAAAGTATAGTAGTTTAATAAATATATCAGAACACCCTAATAATAAACGGTAGTTCTGTGACCACTTACAACAACTAAAGACTACAATGCTACCAACCTTATAAAAAAGCAGCTAAGTTTGGCAGCATGCCATGCCCACAATTAGCAATAGTTTGACTTAATTTTTTGACTTACCTTAATTTGGACATACTAGCTACTAAATGACGTTAAAATTTTAAAAATCGGTGACAAAAGAAAATTGAACTTTTGGCCAGTGAAATCAAATTTTCAGCCACTGTAAGCCGTAACAAAAGACTAAAATTATTACTTGCAACTATCAGTGTGTAGTAACAAAAGATTTTCAATATTCACTGCATAATAAAATATCAATAAATATTGTCAAATTTATTTTGGTTTAACAACAAAAAATATATACGAGCTTCTAATTGAACAAGGGAAAAAAAGCTGATCAAAATTAAGAACTAAGAAAGAAAGTAATATTTCAGGTAAGTACAATTATAAACTTAAATATAAACCAATTTTCTGACAAAAAATATTTGTTTCCTTTATTTAGTTGAAATAATCTGACCATATGGACCATAATCGAAGAAATCCATTAAGCTTTCATTTCCTCTTGGCCTCAGTAGGAAAAGACTATCTAAACTTTGAGAATATAGGATGTACTGCATCAACATATGTCCTCAGAGCTTATAGTGCTCCAAAATTCGAAAATCTGCGTTTTCCAGTAGGAAATTGTATATTATATTTTTAATATCTTATTTGGTATTTTTAGCATTTTTAACATTAATATTTTTATAAATTTTTTAATCATGTATAAATTTTTGTTTTTATATAGAAAAATTAAAAAACAGAATAAAATTGGAAACGATGTTTTATTTTATACGAAAGTAATTACACACAAAATTGGTTGGATGTACTGAATATGCTGTTACAATGTAGTAGATGTAACTGCAAATGTCGACAGCTGGAACCGAATACTGTGATAGTGCGCGTAACTATCCAAATTGGTTCGGCGAAAAACTCGGTTGTGACAACGAATATGTTCTCTGTGAGCATAATATTACTTTATTTGTGGTTTTAATAAAACTTCCCGCCTAAACATTTTAGAAGATGGGAACATGGTTTTTTGCTAAACTGTACTTAAAACCATATTTCGCCAAAATTGTAAAATAAAAGAAAATAGCATTATTTCGTAGAACAACGAGCACATTACGTAAAAAGTATTTCAAAAAATGTTGTGCAGTAATTTTGGTTTAAAATTACAATTTGAATGGTAAAAACTTTCAAATGTGATTTTGGAAATTGTACTTCATGCTGGAGGTTTTTCTTCTAAAATGACCCTAAACTCGATTTTAAATTTTAATATTGAGATTTATTTAATGATTTCCTGCACAACAAGACCAAGTCTTATAATTAAAGTACAGTAAATTTTATATTGATGCAAATATAATAGAATAATATAATAAAAGTTAAAATAAAAAAAATATAAAATAAAAAAAAAAATTATTAAATTATTAAATTGAAGGGCTTATTTTAAAAACTTTATAAGCCACATTTAATTTTTGGTTAGTTTTCGCCTTTTAAAAAGTGAATAAATTAAGGAAATATGGCTATTGCAGGACTTTTATACGTTATGTACTTTTGACAAGTGTTTAAGCAGGATTTCATTCAATATTTAATCAACGGATGTCTAGTAAACAGCGAAAGCTTGAAAATAGTAAATGTGGCTTATTAAGTTTTTACTATAAGCTCTTCAATTATAAAATACAAAGTACAAATTTTTAATTCACAACGAAAAATAAAACAAAATAAATTTGTTAAAAAAATGTGAAAAGAATAAATTTAAAAGATTTCATTCAAATTTTTAAACAAAAAGCATTAAATGCATTGCGTTGCTTATATGTTCATGTAGAATAGTATTCCAAAGACAAGCAGAGTGGATAAATAGCTGCCATTCAGAAACTAAGTATCAGTGTCTGTGGATTATAATCATACTGTTTGATCTTGAAAACTGTATTTCAGAGTACAGAATAAGACAACTCTT
Source organism: Delia radicum (assembly GCA_021234595.1). Classification (NCBI taxonomy): domain Eukaryota; kingdom Metazoa; phylum Arthropoda; class Insecta; order Diptera; family Anthomyiidae; genus Delia; species Delia radicum. The sequence continues at coordinate 143,388,150 of CM037853.1, read as the reverse complement.
ATTTTAAGTAATCTTTCAAAAGACACTACATATACGCTTTTTGTGAAAGGAGAGACTTGATCATATTTTCGTAGCCCATAAACATGACTATTAATATTGTTGAACAAAACATTGAGTTTATTACTGCTTGTAGAATTGCATTTGGAAAAAAGTTCGCAACTATAAGTAAGCCCCGGAACAAAATACGTCTTAGTCATTAGTATCCTAACTTTTAAGGGAGTGAATGCCTGGGTTGCTCAGAGCATTCTTAATTTCACATACGTTTGGCCTACAAGAGAATTTACATGAAAAGATCATGTTAAATTATTGTTCAAAACCAATCCCAGGTATTATTTTCTACCACGTAGTGATTGGTCAGAATGTTAAAAATAAAAAATTATAACCCTAATATACATTGTACAATAGGGTGTCACGAATCATAAAAAATTTGGAAACATACTTTTGAAATGTATGATACGTAATCATACTAGAAGCTGGAAATACCACTTTATCGGTGCGTATTACAGAGCTAAATATGGGAAAAATAACTACAAAATGTTTTAAGTATATCTTCAGTTCAAGAAGTTACCGATTGCGGTGCATTTTGACCAATCAAAAGTTAAGAATTTTTTTCGAAGTAGGGTCTCAAAATTTTCGTAATTTTTGGCTTACTACTGGAAAAATATTTTTAGATTTTCTGTTTAGTGATTTTTTGCCCTGCATAGTCGTTTAACCAACCAACCAACTTTAATTTTCAAAACAATTGTAGTTCATTTATAAAAACAAACCACATCAAATTACTGCATTATAAGTTTACATTCAATTTATACAGTAGTTTTTTTTATTTAAAAAATAAAACAAATAAATGTTTCTTTTTTTTACTGCATATGTGGTTAATTTTTACTACAATTGTGGTTAAATTTTTTGAACAGTAAAAAACAAATGACAATGCAAGTTAAATTTACTGAAATGTAAGTCGTCCTTTTTTAAGTGAAACTTCAATTGCTTTTAACTACATTTGCAGAGGTCTTTACATACTTAGTATTCTAAATTAAAAAGTCTTCTCGTCGACCAAAATTACTCTACAGAAAAATTAAAAATATATATCCAGTAATAAGTCAAAAATTACGAAACCTTTCAACGTTATTTCGAAAAAAAATTTCGAAATTTTTTTTGGGTCAAAAAAACTAAAACCGGCAACTTCAATCACTGCTGGAAAATTGTTTACTTATTTTTCCATAATTAGCTCTTTAATATGCATTGATTGAGTGGTATTCGAAAAAGTGCCATATTCGGACACCCTATTGTACAATATTTGAAAAACAAACACTCGCACTCATAAAAAGTATGAAAGAAAACATTTTTACAGCCACAATTTTACGATTGTGGTTTGGATGATGCCAAACGATTTCCACATGAGCACGTACAGCCGGAAATATTAAAGATAACTTTCAAAAACATGACGTTATGGTAAAATAATATATATGAATATGGAGTTAAAAAAGTGAAAGAAATTGAGAACATATTAGAAAATGAATAAAAAAAAAACACGAGGAAAATTTTAAAACAAAACAACAAAACTAACAAATAACAGAAAGAATCCACCGGAAATATTGTAGACCATGTTATAACAAACTAAACTATAGCAATTTGTAAGATTTCACAGCTATAGCTAAAAACCAACAAAAATTCATATATAGATATATTAATATGTCAGTTGATGTGAATAAACCTTAGCCTACCCATAGGAAATTTTTGTTAAAATTCTCTACAATTTTATTCTAAACTTTTCAAAATAATGTTTAATAAACATAAAAGATTCATTGTTGGATTTTTTGCTTTAAAGCTGCTAAAATGAGACATGCCAAGTGCGACATTGGGATAAAAATCATGTGTTCTGAATTAGTTCAGGCAGTGCTCGGTAACTAAATAATGCTTTACAGATCTGCTTCTGGGTAAGCACTTTTTTTTCTGCGCTGTTGAAACTGAATGAATCGAAATTTATAACCGAAAGCTACTCGTATTTTAGATGTACAGTAATTACGTGATTTTCTGTATTTAAAATTCACAATAATTAACAATAGCCTAAATACAGAAAATAATTGAGAGAAAAATTTGTTAATATTTCATTTATAATTGGTTACCCGGTTAAAATCGAGCGATTCATCCATTCATGAACATGTATGAACTTTTCATGGTCATATATTAAGTCGTTTGAGGTCATTCATGTGCATATGCTACCATATATGATTCACATATGTTCATAGGAATTCAAATGTGATCACATGTATATGTAAATATTACCTCAAGTTTCGTTAATGTACACATAAGAACATGTATTGAAATGTATGGACATATATGATTATATATGTAAATATTACCTCAGTTTTCGTTAATGCACTCACATTAACATATATGATTCCTCATATAAACAGATATGAATCATTTATGAACACATATGAATCATGTATGGATGCATGTGGACATATATGAAGCATGTGTTCTCATGTATGAATCCATATATTTCTATTTGTACAGGGTATATATATTTTTATATATTTAATTAAATCATCCCGACAATATCCCAGCAAAAATAGTGCTTATCCAGAAGCGCTTCCGGAAGGCATTATTTAATTACGAAGCGCTTCCAAAGCGTATGCAGAAGGCATGATTTTTGTTCTCGATGGCCCACTTGGAATGTATCTTTTAAGCAGGTGAAAAGCGCTTCTTTCATGTGTTTTAAAGCAATAAATTAATGATTTCTAAAAGCGCGTTTGAATGTTTACAACATTAATGCTTCATGGTATGCATTCTTTTTTGCTTCATTGTAAGCATTATTCACTGCTTCAAACAAGGCATTTTGGGAAGCACTACAGAATGCTCTATTATATGCTTTATAGTATGCAAGGCGGTGTGTAGCGGTATTTTGTAAGCATAAAATGTAGTTAATGCTTACCAAATCTAGGTTATTTTTCGCTGGGATAGGCGTAGCGTCATTTTTATATTTTTTTAAATTATTTTTTAAAGAAGCCCAAAAAAATTTTTAGATTCATTTTTCATATTAGTTGATCTAAAGATTGTTAAACGAATTTCAATTTTGTTCGGTTTAATATCATATTATCGAATCCCTAATATAAATTGATAATTACTATTTTTTTATAACACATAGAGAAAAACTTTGAAAAAAAAAACCACTTAGAAATAAAGGTTGACACTACTGCATTTTCTAGATACCAATCTATTTATTAGGTGTCTCTATGGCTCCCTCTAGGGCTAACTGCCGACTAATTTGTAAAAGTTTTACTTTTTTTTAAGTTCTACTTTAAACGAATTTTTTTTTAATGGAACAAGACATCCTAGCAAAAAATTTCCAAAAAGGTAAGCGCGTTTGTAATCAAGCATTTTGGGCAGAACGCATTCCTTACTAGATTACCTACTCGATTCTTTTAACAGGGCGTGAGACTCAAATAATTGATTCTTTAGAATTGATTGTTTTTTTTACCGAAGAACTATTTACTTTATATTTTTAAGAACTACATACATTTTTTGATAAAGAGATAGTTCCATTATAAAACTACGAAGTACTTACACAAAAAAAAAAATAAATAGTTCCCTAGAAAAAATAAGGAGTACTTACATTAAAAAAAAAGAAGTAGTTCCATAAGTAAACTCAACTTTTACTCACACGTGATTCTCCTAGATCACTCATATATAACGATCAAAACTCATACGGAAATAAAATTCTAAAAGTGAAACATCGAATTGTTATGATAACATGGATTTGTCATAATTTTGGAGCTATAAACCACGAAAATATAAATTTTTCAAAAAAAAAGAACAATTCAAAATTGAAAACAAAATATGACTCACGCACAGTCACCCTCGAAAATTTTTTTTACACTCACTCACGATAACGTCAGTAATTTCAACTTCCACTCACAAGTTTCTGCTCACGTGTGATTCCCTAATTTATACCTAACCACAGTTTAACAAAATTTAGGCAACATGCAATTTCTGTTCTTAGTATTGTTGTCCTGCAAATAAAAATTTGTTTGAAAAAATATATGAGATAAATTCTTTAAAATTGTATAACTTCTTTTTTCAAAATGCGGAACTACTTCCAATAACGTCCTATTTTTAAGAAAAAGTATATGATTACTTCTTGAGTACAAAAAGTTATACATATAAGTTAATAACATTGTTATTTTCTTTTAAGTACATAATTACTTTGTTATTGAGTTCATGCTTTCTGGTTTAAATTTAAAGAATTGATTACAATACTACTTGCTTTTTTGACTCTATCGTTGGAATTAGTTTGGTATTGCAGTTACTAAATTTGGCAATGAGATATGTAAGCAAGTGTGGGCATCACCTTCTTTTTGCAATGTGTAATTTTTTCCTGGGATGTTTCACCCCCTAAAAATTTACAAAAATCGTCTAAGATGAAGGAGGAACCTACATGCCAAATTTCATGTTCCTAGCTTCAGCGGTTTGGGCTGGGTGATAAAGGGGCACTTTTTTCGTTTGTACCACATTTTTAGTTTTGTTTAAAATTACAATAAGTGACTTTATTAAATAATTGAGCTCTAGGTCACGTTTGTATTATAAATATCCTTTATTATTTTATAAAAGAATATTTTCAGTTCATTAGCCCATACTCTACACCCAGAAAACATGCTCGGTGTTTCAGTCGAATGATTTTTATCACAATCGAAAGATTCGGTCGCGACAACTAAATGATTTGTTGAAGCAACAGTCATTCAGACACGACAATTGCTTAAACAGAAATTTGGTGATAACTACCAAAAACGTCGATAGCTACTACCGAAATACGGTTAATGCGAACGAATCCATTTTCTTGATATACTTGAAATTTCAGATTTTTAGCTGAAGAGGTTTAAGCAGAACGTTAAGCGATAGACTTTTTATCTTTTTTGTGCAACCTTTTAATTATTCCCAAAAATTATGTTTCCAAAAATCTGTCTGTTTGTAGTTCAAGGTACATGCGGTTTAAGCTGGGTGATTAGGCACCACTTCTTAACCTTTTAACCCCATTTTTACTACGTCTTTATTTTAAATTTCAAAAAGTATATCTTTAGTTAATTAGTCTATACATCAAGGAACATATATTTTATATTAGCCCAGCAAAAAATTTCCAAAAAGGTAAGCGGGTTTGTAATCAAGCATTTTGCGCAGAACGCATTCCTTACTAGATTACCTACTCGATTCTTTTAACAGGGCGTGAGACTCAAATAATTGATTCTTTAGAATTGATTATTTTTTTACCGAAGAACCATTTACTTTATATTTTTTAAGAACTACATACATTTTTTAATAAAGAAATAGTTCCATTGTAAAACTACGAAGTACTTACTCAAAAAAAAAGAAGTAAGTTCATAAGTAAATTCAACTTTTACTCACACGTGATTCTCCTAGGTCACTCAAATATAACGATCAAAACTCATACGGAAATAAATTCCTAAAAAGTAAAACATCGAATTGTTATGATAACATGGGTTTGTCATAACTTTGGAGGTATAAACCACGAAAATATAAATTTTTCAAAAAAGAACAATTCAAAATTGAAAAACAAAAATATGACTCACGCACAATCACCCTCGAAAATTTTTTGTACACTCACTCACGATAACGTCAGTAATTTCAACTTCCACTCACAATTTTCTGCTCACGTGCGCTTGCCTAATTTATACCTTACCACAGTTTAACAAAATTTAGGCAACATGCAATTTCTGTTTTTAGTATTATTTTCTTACAAATAAAAATTTGTTTGAAAAAATATATGGGATAAATTCTTAAAAATTGTATAACTTCTTTTTTCAAATTAGGAACTATTTCCAATAACGTCCTTTTATTAAGAAAAAGTATATGATTACTTCTTGATTACAAAAAGTTATACATATGAGTTAATAACATTGTTATTTTCTTTTTAGTAAATAATTACTTTGTTATTGAGTTCATGCCTTCTGGTTTCAATTTAAAGAATTGATTACAATGCTACTTGCTTTTTTGACTCTATCGTTGGAATGAGTTTGGTATTGCAGTTACTAAATTTGGCAATGAGATATGTAAGCAAGTGTGGTCATCACCTTCTTTTTGGAATGTGTAATTTTTTCCTGGGATGTTTTATGCATTAATCTGCTAGAGTGTCTTCCGGAGAAGAAGTAGCTCCCATAATTTTGGAGAGATTCCTCCTACTTTCTGAAATATCAAAGTGGGCTTTTTCAAAATTTTACCCTACGGGTCAAAAGTCGGGACATCAGAATTCGTTTTTGAGGTATGGTCCCTTCGGCAATGTTTCTTATTTTGATCCCTAGAATACGATTTTAATTGAACGTTGAGTGATTTTTAAATCGACCCGCCCTAATGATTACTCTTGATTACAAAAAGTTAAACATATAAGTTAATAACATTGTTATTTGCTTTTAAGTAAATAATTACTTTGTTTTTGAGTTCATGCTTTCTGGTTTAAATTTAAAGAATTGATTACAATACTACTTGCTCTTTTGACTCTACCGTTGGAATGAGTTTGGTATTGCAGTTACTAAATTTGGCAATGAAAAAAAAGAAATTGGCACGGATTTCGTTCCGCTATTCTCAAAAAACAGGTTTAGTTTTTACGACATTTGGAATTTCACATTTTCAAATGTAAATATCTCGTGAACTGGTAGAGATAGCCCACATATGATGCATTTCCCGGGCGCCTAATCCCCCGTTTTGGCGATTTGCA
>CM037853.1:143356262-143381323 GCA_021234595.1 Delia radicum | reverse complement strand
TCATGAAGAGATAAAGTATGATGAAAATAAGTGGGTAATTTGTGTTGATCTTAAGATGGTAAATTTCCTCTTAGGCCAACAAAGCGGCTTTACAAAATATCCTTGTTTTATATGTTTATGGGACAGCAGAGCTAAAACAGAACATTGGAAGAGAAAACAATGGCCTTCTAGGGAAACACTAGTTCCAGGTACGCCAAATGTTATAAATGTGGCTCTAGTGCCCCGAGATCGCATCATATTACCCCCCTCTTCACATTAAACTTGGTCTGATGAAACAATATGTTAAAGCACTTAACAAAGATAGTGAATGTTTCCAGTATATTTCAAGGAAGTTTCCCAATCTAAGTACGGAAAAGCTGAAAGCTGATGGCGCACAATTCGCAAATTGGTGAACGATACTGAATTTGGCAGTTCAATGTCAGAAATTGAGAAGAATGCATGGGATTCGTTTGTATGGGTTATTCAAAATTTCTTAGGAAATAACAAGGGTGATGATTACGTTGCGCACGTTGAAGAGATGTTAACTCACTTCCAGAATCTTGGATGCAACATGAGCATCAAAGTACACTACCTGCACAGTCACTTAGATCGTTTCCCTGAAAATCTAGGAGACTTGAGTGAAGAACAGGGCGAACGATTCCACCAAGATATCCGGACAATGGAGGAACGATACCAGGGTCGCTGGGATGCACACATGATGGCTTGATTTTTGCTGGAGTATTCAGAGTAACACTTCGTTATTCAACAATAGTAGAAAATCGACTAAAAGAAAATTTCAGAGTTTGTAGTTTAAAATACATATTTATTTATTTATTTCTTGTTTTATTTATTATAATAAATGTGAATAATAAAATATAAATTTTCTACTATTTAATTTATTTATTTATTTACATTTAAGCTCATCCAACACAAATGTCTTTCCGAAGAATAGAATCAGTATATTCTAGGTAGGGTTTTGCCAAAAAATACACGAATGTTTACTATGTAATGCATTTTTGATGTGAAAATTTGTACATAGCATGGGGAAAATGTTTTCAAAATTCAATCAATCGAAAGAAGAACATTAACTACTCAATTTTATGTATATCAGACAAAAAACTAAAATTTGGTGAAAATGAGCGAATTCACTTAATTGTGAATAAATTCGAAAAAATCAATCGATTTTTATGATCGATATCTCATTTTGTTCCTATTACATGTGGCTTTGCGATAAAGAAATAAATCTGAACGATTTTTGCCGTTTTCGATTTTTTATGATTTTTTTTAACCAAAAAAATTTGCTATTTTCACGTAAAAAAATATTTTTTCCCTCAATTTTTTATTATAACTCCGAAACTACTGAGCCGATTGAAACGCAATATATTAACGGATTAAAGGCTATGTAAATTTCAGTTTTTTCTAAATTTATTTGAATAATATCGGACTAATTTTTTTTTAGTTATCATTAATTATGTGGAGAAACGTCTAAAAAAATTTATAATTTTACTTAAAATTTTTTTAAAAAAAAACCTCTCCATAGAATTTCAAAATTGAACCATATTTGTACTACTGGGACCACAATACATCAAAATTGTATAGTGGTTTTCAAAGCCCCTAAAATTTTTTCAAAATTGTTGCCTTGTGTAATCGTATATGACATATACAATTATATATGATTAATCTATTTATGCACGAATACAATACATGTATAATTAGATAAAATACGGTGTTCCTATAGCACTTATCCCCACCGAAGTAAAATAATGAATCAGGGCTATGAACAAAAAGATTCAACAAATTCGCCAACTCTACATCAGATGGCGAGCGACAACTGTTCTAAGACTTATCATCTCGCACAATTACAGTGTTGCCATGTTTGAAGCCCTTCATATTTCACCACCTTTTATCTCTCCACTATGAGGTTCTTTCATAGAGGTGCATCTAGGTGCGGAAAGCTTTCTGTCTGCTATTCACTTGGGAATAGCAAGAAGCGATTCCTTTATTGAAAAATCTAAGCAGCTCACTACGTCCGGTTTCTAGTAAACCACGTATTCCTGGAAATGTCGTTCAAACACCCGTTTGTCGGCAGCTAAAGTGAGAAGGCGGTCAATTGATGCCCGACTGGCAATAATATCAATGCGTCTCGGGTAATTAGGTCACAATAACCGTGACTGAAACTCATTTGATTTAAACTTCACCTGCCTAGAGGTTGTTGGCAGCCCCAACACTAGGATCGGATGCTGTGGTCTAACCAATCGCACATTTTAAAATTAAAAGGATTAACGAAACAACACAAATACAAACGGATTTAACGGCACAACCAATTGGCTATCGAATAAGGACAAGAATCGGAACATGGAACGTAAGAACTCTCTCAGAAAACGTCACGTCTTGCGCAAGTATGTCGGATTATGGAGGATTACGGATTGGGGATTTTGGGCCTATCAGAAGTAAGATGGAAGGGCCAAGGAGAAATGCGCACTGCTTCTGGACACTATTTCCTGTACAGCGGTAACAATAATAGTCATATCCACGGAGTAGGAATTTTGCTCACATCAAACATGAAAAGAGTCTATGTTAGAACACAAACCCATCTCTGATCGATTAATTATGGCCAGATTTAAAACGAAATACCGCAATGTAACCATTTTTCAATGCTATGCCCCTACCGAAAATGATGATGAAGAAACAAAAAACAAATTTTATGAGGAACTGACCAAGGAAATCTCACGGTCAAGAAAAAGCGATATTAAGATCATTCTAGGTGATATGAATGCTAAAGTCGGAAGAGACAATTCAAACTTGCGATTTATCATGGGCAACCAAGGGCTTGGATCATCTCGCAACAACAACGGTGAACGTCTAATAGACCTGTGCGCTACACATCAGCTGTTCATTGGAGGAACAAAATTCCCACATCGGGACATCCACAAATACACGTGGCAATCCCCAGACAATGTGACTCGTAATCAATAGATCACTTCTTAATTAGTCGAAAGTTTTTAGGTTGCCTAATGGACGTAAGGACGGTAAGAGGTGCCGATATCTATAGTGATCATAAATTGCTAATAGGTGATGTAAAACTAAGGCCAAAAGCCTTCTACCAACCAAAAATCTTGCAGGAACAAATACAATGTTCATCGGTTACAGGATCCCGCAACGGCCACATCCTTCTCTAATGACGTGTGCAGCAGACTAGATCGAAATCGAACAATAATTGGACGGATATCGTAAAGTCTTGCCACGAAAGTGCGAAAAACGTTCTCGGTTGCAGCAAACATCATATTAAGCCATGGATCAGTGACACGACGTGGAGTGCAATCGAAGAAAGGGGAAAGCTAAACATAAAACTACAGGCAGCTTATAACACTGCAGATCTACACCTGCTAAAACCAATTACAACAATGCTGAAAAAAATGTGAAAAAGCTAGTCCGTAGAGACAAACGTGTTTTTTTATGATAATATCGCAAATGAAGCCGAAACTGCTGCGTCAAGAGGGAACACCCGGTGAAGTCTACAAAGCAATTAGACAACTAAGTGGTGAAAAGTTAAGATCAGCTCCCAATATTAAGGACTCAAATGGAAGAATGCTTACTACGACTGATGAGCAACTTCAAAGGTGGAAAGAGTTTTTTGAGTCCCCAATTTCATCAGATGACAATCAAGTATCCACAGAGGCGCCATTAAGAAGAATCCCGAGGAGGGATATACAAACAAATGCTCCTACTCTATCGGAGGTCACAACGCAATAACGAAATTGAAAAAACAATAAAGCATCTGGCCTGGATAATCTTCCTCCAGAACTTTTTAAGTACAAACCCAGCACTGGCTCACTATATATGCCCTCTAATCTATGAAGCCTGGTCTATGAACAACATTCCACCGGCTTGGAAGGAAGGTGTCATCGTAACAATTCCTAAAAAAGGAGACCTTAGCGAATGTAGAAATTGGCGAGGCATAACGCTTCTAAATACTATTCAAAAGATACTAGCTTTTATTGTCCTTGAACGTATCTCCCCCACTATTGAATCCTGCCTACGAAGAGAACAAGCCGGATTTAGGCGTAATAGATCATGCGTAGATCATATTAATTCATTACGAATAATTGTGGAACAATCAATTGAATGGAACTCCCCGCTATATTTAATGTTTGTCGATTTCGAGCGAGCATTTGATGCAATAAACAGAAACGTTATCTGGCATTGCCTTCGAAATGTGGGTATTCCCGACAAAATTATCACCATCATCCAAATGCTGTACAGTGATGCTCAATGCAAAGCCCGATTCAAGGGTGTTGATAGCGAAAGCTTCTACATCAACAGTGGAGTAAGACAAGGATGCGTGCTGTCACCTACGCTATTTTTACTAGTATTGGATATGGTAATGCTAAAGACCAATAACGAAGCACCGGATGGTATTCAGTGGCACCTGAATCAGCGCCTACATGACCTGGACTATGCGGACGACTTATGTTTGATGTCACACACCCTCGATGGTATACAGGAAAAGATAAACAGGTTGTATGAAAATGGCCTTAAAGTCGGGCTGAAAATTAATTTCCTTAAAACAAAAATTATGCGAATATCAACCGACAACATCACTCCAGTAACTGTAAACGGCAATACCATCGAAAATGTTACAGATTTCAGCTATCTGGGCAGTATAATAAGCACAGATAGCGGTGCTGATGCTGACGTAAAAAGCAGGATTAACAAGGCTCGTCATGCATACGCCTCTCTTAGTCGAGTCTGGCAGTCTTCTCAAATATCCAAGAAGCACAAGATTAGGATATTTAACACAAGTGTAAAGTCGGTACTGCTATATGGCAGTGAAACTTGGAAAGTAACGAATACTATTTCAACAAAATTACAAGTATTCATAAATAAATGCTTAAGGCGAATACTAAAAATATTTTGGCCGTTGCGTATAAGTAACCAAGATTTGCTGCAAACGTGTAACATGAATCCAATTGATGTTGAAATTCGGAGAAGAAAATGGAAATGGATCGGGCACACCCTTAGAAAAGAAAATGCTGATATCGCTAAGGTCTGCTTTCAATGGAACCCGCAAGGATCAAGAAACAGAGGTCGCCCAAAAATCACTTGGCGAAGATCAGTTGAAAACGAATTCAGAAGCAAAGGGATGACATGGCCTCAGCTAAGAAACCTTGCCCAAGATAGAATAAGTTTTAGAAATTTTGTTCAGACCTTATAGAGATAGTTCTTAAATTCCTGTAAAGAAAAGAAAAAAAGAAAAAAAAAAAAAAAAATTTGTTTGTTGTTGCTAGAAGCTCCAATGGGAGTAATGTAATTATATTAATTATAAGTACATTAACTAAAATAAAAAAAAAAAAAAAAAAAAAAAAAAAAAAAAAAAAAAAATCCCCTTTCCAAAGAAAGCAACATATTAATTCATAGGAAGAATTTCCTGAGTGTTGCTTCTCTTTAAAAAAACAAAAAAAAAATGTATTTCATTTTGTATATAGCGATATATTAACCTATATATATATATATATATATAGTTCCATAAAAGTAAAATGTAGATTTTCTTTTGGAAAAAACTATGTACTTGCCGCATTTAAAGTCTGCTGGCTGTATATTAGCCTCTCACAAATTTTTGCGAATATCGTCATGTACTCAAACGATATGTATTATTGAGATGTTTATGAATGAAATCCAAACATTTTTTTGAGTGTACTTGTAGTTGCTATCCGTGACCTTTGTAGTGTAGTTTTTAAATTTTTAACAGAGAAAGAGGAAAAACATTTATAAAAATTTCATAAATGAATTTTGCTCCACCACAGCATCATGTAGTTTGAAACAATTATAATTATTTATTAAATTTCAGCTGTTTTTTAAGTTTTGGCAAAAAAATATTGTGGCATTGAATAAAAGCCACTTAATATTATAAACCATATCATTATCTAAGTTTTTTTTTAAATGGACTCATACCATTTTCAAAATAATTTGTGCATATACATATGATCAGCAATACCCATATACGATCACGAGGGTCCGGAAGATCATGCAAATGCATGTTTTTCCGTTTAGTATGAGAACAGGGTAAACAAAATAGCTTTGCATATTTAGCTTAAAATGCATATTTGGGATTATTTTGCTTTAAATGCATAGTTTTATTGCATATTTTTTCATATTTTTATTGCGTTTTTTAATAGTTTTTAGTAAAAAATAACTTTCAATATTATTTTATATTTGACAAACCATCAAATACACTAAATAGGATTGAAGCTGCTCTAGCCCTGTTAAGTTTCCTGTTAAGTTTTATATGCAAAATTTGATTAAGAGACAGCTTTTAGTGGTTCATTAAAAGCGTATTTTTCAATAGTAATAATTAAAATGTTGTGTTTGTTGTGCAAAACGTATGCAGATAATACATTAACAACCCCCGTCAAACACATATTCTGAAACCTTCGAACAAACACATATGCCTGGCCAGACCCCTATACGTTTTCATGCATTTGTATGGCAAAAAGGGTACCGTAACTTTGAATTAAATGAAGTATGCTCGTATATTATTTTGGTAAAAATGTAAAAAAAATTTTATTCATTTTGTGGAATGCATGAAAAACAAGCATAATCAACTTTAGAATATTGTTGGCACACAGGATTAGTGCATTTGGTGCAGTAAAAACGTGTCTTCCTACGCAGATTTTCGTCTTGCGTGAGACAAATTCTGCAATCTTTTCTGGAATTCAGTGTACTAGGGCCGCTTTGTTGGTTAGGCAGCATGTTGCTGGGAATATTCAACGGGCTTCCAAAGAAAGATTCAATGGCCAAACGGGTTGAATGTTGTCCCATTGTCTATAGGGGTCTGGGCAGGCATATGTGTTTGATCGAGGGGGGACTTTTTTCTTTTACAGATAGAAAGCCAACAATATTTAGGCGGCTACCGGGAAATACAGGTATCTACCTAAACTAGAAGCATGTTTAATTACCGCTCAAAAATTAAATATGCCTGGCCAGAACCATGTGTTTGCCCAAGGGTTAAACAAATTAACTTAAATTTAAAGTGCTTTAAGATATAACAATTATTAGTTAATAAATATTTATGTACATAGTTTTTAGTGAATATTTTAAGATTTTTCTTGCATATTATAGGCACCTAAAACACACATTTTTAGTGTATGAAGTGCATGTCTCTGATGTTCACATATGTTCACATATGTTCTTATATGATACTATTTTCACTTGGTGTACTTTATTTTTTTGAAATAAGTAAAAAAAATCTAAAAATTGGCCGGAAAAAGCCAAACTTCAAAAAGTCATAAAAATTAAACCCGAATTAATTTGTTAAAACCCTTTAGGGGTTTTATCTTCAACTTTCATTTCGTTGGTTTCATTTGGGATACAACCGGTAACCCAAAATTTGTTGCACTGTGTTACTAGTACAAAATTTCAATGAAGTGCCTTGGGAGCTTGCACCCCCAAAAAGTTATACCCCTATTATAAACTGTTTCTAATTGAAATTTTATTTTTATCTAACTTATTCCTACTTTGCTGAAACATATTTTGAAATTCAAAGCATAAATTATATTTTTTTAATAGAACTCTAGAGTAAAATTAATATCAATTTGCCAAATATAAATGAACTCTCAGTGAATACACTTGAAAAATCATAATATCGGTATCAGTGGATATAGACTACAACAAAAAAGAAAAACATATTCATTATATACCCTCCTCCTGGCATAGCAATGTATTGGTAGAATCAATTTCCATTGTAGTATCAAAAGGTTTTTAAAACTTTTTTCGTATATTTTTTTTTTCTTTATTCTTTTCAAATTCTAATAAATATTCATCATCACCAGGGACAGGAACTTCGTAAACTAAAAAAAAAATAGTTGTAGACGCCTATAATATACACGAAAAAATCTTAAAATATGCACTAAAAATTTCTTTTAAATAAACAAAAAAAAAAAAAAGTTTTGACAAAAAGTAACAAAAAGGTGAAAAGAGAGTGAGGCACTTTCAATTAATATTTTCATGTTTTTAAAATAATTTTCATTAAATTTTAATGCAAGTTTGTATTGTTAAATATATATTATCTGCCCACCTTTTTTCCCAATTAACACAAAATTTGAATTATTTGGTATTGCAAAACACTCAATAAAAACCCACTAAAAAATTTGTCTCTTAATCCCAAGCTGCATTTAAAATTTAAAAGAACACTTAATAGGGCATCAACAGCTTGGATTTTTTATGGTATTTATGTTCGTTGGTGAAATATAAAATAAAAATTGAAAGTGAATGTTTTACAAAAATTTAAAAGAAATACAACAAAAATATGCATAAAAAAGTAAAAATATGCAATAAAAATATGCATTTAAACCAAAAATACAAAAATATGCAATTTTAAAGCAAAATATGCAAAATAAGTACTAACAAATCTATGCCATTTTAACCCAAATTCTTTAATTCGTTAAGATATTTTGTTCACTCTGTTTCTCAGACTTAAGGGAAAACACGCATTTGCATGAACTTCCGGCCCCTGATCATCACCCATAAAGAAAAAATAACACAAAACAACAGAAAAAACAAATTTACCATTTGCCAAATATACAACAAGCAAAAAAACAGTTCTAAAAAGATATGAATGAATGTATTTATGAATATTTGCAAAGTTCTAAGAATCATAATAGAAAAGTTTTTATTCCCCTCCCTTAAAAAATTTTTTTTTTGTTCCCGCAATTGTCATCTTACCTTTCGAGGGTGCGATTACATTTATGAATATTGTTGGTTTTTTTTTATCATAATTTATGTTTTTATTACAACATATTTTCTACTTGAATTGAAATAAATTAAGTGGAAAAATGCATGTCAAAAATTGTTTTTGTTAAAAAGTTTTTCTACAACTTAGTTTATAAGAAGTTTTTTGTTTTTTAAATTAATTGCAATTTATATGAATAAGATTATATATTCTTATATTGCATCAATCAGTGTTGTGAAGCTGTAAGAGCCGTGCGTAAACACTCGTAGTTTTTGATTCTAGCGATTTCGTTGCATACCTAATAGGGTTGGCATAAAAAATAAAAAACACTGTCGAGTTTTAGAGCTTCACAAGGCTGGCCCCCTGTTCGAATAGTGCTCTGTAATGCTAAGTCCAAGTTTTAGCCGAATCGCTCAATATTTAGAATATACAATTATTCAGGGGTAAGCTGAAATTCAATAGAAACTCAAATTGTATATGGATCTAGAAAGGTATTCGCACAGAATTGTAATAAAACTTTTTTTTTTTAAATGTTGGCCTCCGAAACAGGAATCTAAAGTCAAAACCTTCTGAAAATATATGTCATGTGTACTTCAAAAAAAATTAATCCAAAAACGTCGGGCTATTTTTCATATATTTCTGATTTTAAGGTGTTGCAATTTTTTTTACCAAAGCTGAATGTTGTAGGTACAGTTTCAAAAGAGGACAATTTTCAAGACCCCTCCGGGGCTCCAAAATACTTTTGCACATTTCCCGACATAGTTTTACTTAGTAAGAGTATATTTTATAAAGGATTCAAAACTATAAAAATAAAAGTACACTTAGAAAATTATGTTGGTAAAGACGACAGCAATTGTAGTTAAAAACAAATGAAATTTCATTTAAAAAAAGGACGACTTACATGTCATTAAATTCAACTAACATTGTCATTTGTTTTTTAATGTTCAAAAAATGACTAACAATTGTAGTAAAAATGAACCACATGGTAGTAAAAAATAAACCAAAAAATTTTTTTTATTTTTTAAAATAACAAAAAAACCACTTTAAAAATGAATGTAAAATCATAAAACAGTCATTTGATGTGAGTTGTTTTTTAAATGAACTACAAGGTTAGTTAAAAACTTTATTTGTTCTACAAATGACTTACATTTACATTAAAAAATGAATGAAACTGTATTACAACCCAAACAACTACATATTTTTAAAGCAGAAGTTCCCTGAGTGTACGTCTCCGTAATATTGACCAATAAAAAATTTTTTCCGGTTAAAATGGTTAAAAAAAGAATGGTCCACAATACGGGAAGGCGAGCAGTTGGAACGTTTTTAACTTCAGATTTTGGCCATGTGGCCAAACTACAAAGTTTACACTTATCGGCAATTAGCACATTTTAATTAATTTAATTTTTATTTATAACATGGCATGACATCAAAAAAAAATTAATAAGACTCTGACCCACTAATTCTTTACATATACAGCGTCAACACAAAAGCAACAACACATAAATATATATATGATTTGAAATATTTCATATTCCAGGCTGGTTAGAAATAGATGTTTGTGTGAACCATAGCTGTTAAGTAATGATTACTAATTGTAATAATTAGTACTTAGATTATTTTTTTTTGAAAGGTGAAGTAATGATTATATTAAGATTATTTTCAAATTCGCACGATTACTAATTGATTACGATTACAGATAATCCAAAAATAATCAAGATAAATAAAAATTACGAGAAAATAAGATTACTTTTTGATTGTTTTCAACTATTTTTTTTATTTTGCGTAATTATGGCAGTACTGTCACAAATACTTTTTTCTATATGACATTCTACCAGTATTTAATGTTAGTTGTTTATTTAATTTTTTTGTTATTATTATTGTTGTCCATCGATTTGATAATTGATAACCTGTTTGCATTCTTCATAATTCTGCATTCTTCTTAATTTCTTTGTATGCATTTGAAAGCAATTGCTTGTGCATTAAAAAAATAGTTGTTAAAATTGCAAAAAAAAAAACCTCAACATTTCAAAAAATCGTCAAAATCAATAAAAATCGTCAAAATTATTAAAATCGTCGAAATTTAAAAAAATTGTCACAAACATAAAAAATCGTCAAAATTATAAAAAAAAAAATCGTCGAAATTTTAAAAAATTTTCAACATTATTAAAAATCGTCAAAATTATTAAAAATCGTCAAAATTTAAAGAAATGTTAAATAATCTGTGCGATAAGTTTAATTTGCCACATTTTCTGGCAATAGACATTCAGTACCTGGAATGTATAATTTGGTAATGGAAACCAATTGCAAAGGCCCTGGACTTTCTTTCAATCAGAAGCAACATTAATTATGGTATTTTTATATTTTTGCTTCTTAAAATATAAATTTATAATATTATCATTAACGGATAAACTAAGCTGATCCCAGGAGCTGCAACAATTATCATCTGTTTTTTTTTTTACAAATGGAACAGAGGTTGAGAGAAAGGTTCCAACCATATTTCATGTTGAAGCCTGAGGCAAATATTGCATTTGCAGCAACAGTAGTAACCCAAAGCATCAAAATTAAATGGCTCAAGGTGTTGCAGAGATTAAGTCCAGAATTGCAGGAATTAACTGTCGAGAATATAACCAGCAGAGTTTTAGAAACACTACAGTTTTACGCCAAAAATTGTAAAACATTAAATTTGTAACGAAAATTAATAATGTATCGAATATTCCCGACTTTTTTGATTTCGCTGATGATGGGGTGAGCTTATGCGCACATTTATTTTGTTTTTTTTACTTAGAGATTTGATTTTGCAGATGATGAAATTGAAGTAAGTCCTTCTCCACAAGAACAGATTAAAGTTGACCAACGATCTGCAATAAAACATCAGTTGGCAAAAGTATGATTTACTATTTTTTAACATGCTTTTAACGTCTTCAGCCTCCAGTTGAACGACTGTTTTCTTTTGCCGGGATGGTCAAGTCCTAGGCGGCAATCATTGTCTGATTTTTCTTTTTGAAAAATTAGTTGTAAATGTAAATATATACAAATAATAAAACTTTTTTTTTGTGAATTGAACGTATTCTGAATGTATTTGTTTCTCTTTATTATTTTTTTTCACGTATTTTTCCTTCTTTGCTGATTTAGGAAGTACTAAAATTGTTATTGATTGTTTTGTTATGAATTGAATATACCTATATTTTGTATATCTAAGTTTGTTTTATTTGTTCAGAATTTTTTTTACGTTGTAAATGCACATTTTTCAAATACAATGTTTGTATAAATGATCTAAATTCAAAATTTTAAAAATAATCTAAAATAATCAAAAATAATTCTTGAAAGTAGTCAATTATTTTTTTTGATTACTTCTGATTATTTTTGATTATTTTCTCATAATCCTATTTAATCTTGATTATTTTTGAATTATTTGTAATCATAATTAATTAACAATCAGGAATTGTTCAAAAGAGAATTATGTAATCAATGTCATTCTTTTTAAAATGTAATCTAATTGATTACTAATCGTAATCCAAATTTAACAGCTCTGGTGTGAACTAAATACCACAACCTAATAGTCCAACACTCGAATAAAAAAACTATTAAAGTCAGCAAAAAATGCTGCTGAGTCAGCAAAATTTTAGTCAGGAGGGGGCTTGCAAAAAAAAATTGCTAATGTCAGCAAAATCTATTTATTAGTTTTGGAAAATGATCAAAGTCTGAAGAGTTTGAAAACCGTTTAGAAAAAGGTGTGCAGTCATATTTTGCTATAAGGCATGGTACTGCAAAGTACATTTTATTTCAGATTTAGCGTAGTTGTCTTTGCTGCTAAAAAAGATTTTGGTTTCTTTACAATGTTCTTTTGCCAAGTTCTAAAGCGCTTTAGCATCTAATATATGATTATTTTGAGAACATTGTAGGATATAGCGAGCAGCTTGCTCCAATACCTTCATAAGCACCCTTTCCAAGTGCCGTGGCATGAAAGTGCCATTCAGCTTCAATATTAAAATCCCTTTTATTAGCTAAAAGATTTGAAAATTGCTTTTATTTCTCTGTTCGTAATGTCGGTAATAGTTTTTGGTTCACTTTTCCATTAAGGCAATTTTACTTTATTTAATTTATTATAATTTGTTGATATTGAAAAACGGAGACAGTATCATGACGCAAATAACAACACATCACTGGTATACTTCTGTGTTTTTGTTGACCATTGCAGTTAAAATAGTTGGCCTTGTCATTATTTCTATGAAAATACTGAATCCCATTTTGTAGAACGAACGCGTAGTTTTCAGGGAAATCAAATGTAACTATGTACTCTCTAGGGCATAATATTTCTTCTAGGTTTTTAAAAAATGTTCCTTGTTCTTTGCAATAAATTCATGTGTGTTAAATTTTGCTATCTTTCACGTAAATCATCCGCGAGTGTATCAACAACCAGTTTTCAAAGTCTGCAGCCAGCATTTCGTCTGTTCCCACAAATCAAACGAATTTCTTGGATTTCATTTTCATAGAAAACTTCAATTAATTTTTCCTTTTCACTATTTGCGAACAGGCATATTTTAAAATATCCTAAGAAGCATTCTATTTTAGTCTCAGAACATAAAATTAACTTTAAGCAAACATGATATGTATTTAAATTTACATCTAAAGTATTAATTAATTTTTTTAGGTTTGCACCATCGATCATTAACTTTACATTTTCGTATTGCAACAAACACATACGTTGTAAGTGACACTGCTCCCTGCATAACAAAGAACTTGGGTCTAAGTTGTGCAAATTTTGATAGTTCAATTTGAGTTCCAACATATTCTGCTTTAAATTGGACATATAATTCACCAAGATTGGAAAGAAGAAGGCTTTTTGAAAGCGTTTCCGATATCAATACTCCATCTCCACCACAACATTTTTTTTTCACTGGCATTATCTGGCTAATATCATAACGCTTATAACAGTTTTTAGCAAGATTTTCAGTTTCCAAACAAAGGATTTTTCTTGTTTTTTACGTGGATGTGCCAGTTTTTTTGCCGCTATAGTTTGCCTATTTAGTGCGCCAAAATCTGCCATCACCGCTAAAGTAAGAACCTAAACCTTTTCTTTGTAATTTGAGTTATTTTTTATTGGGTATACAAGTTAATAATGTCGATTTTGACAACATATAGCATAACTATCATATATGGTTTGTGTCAATAATAACAAATACGGTATTTTGGAGGGTAAACATCTGTCATTATAATTTAGTATTCGATAGACGCCAAAGTGTAACACACATTTTTTCAATCGCTATAATAATGTCGAAATTTGTTGCCTAAAAAAATATATTTCGCGGGGAAGTCTGATACCTCCTTTCATTTGAAGAAAAACGGTTGCTGAAAGTTATCCATTGCTGGTAGAAGCGTACGGTCAACATGCACCAACTCAGAAACCTGTGAACGATGGTTTTTGCATTCACAAGTGGGTGATTTGACACAGAAGACAAGGAGATGCCTGTTCAGCAGAAAATCTACTCTCAATCTACTCTCTTTTTATTTGTTCGTAAGCCTCGCCACCGAGCAACTGAAACCATGTGCCAGAAATTAAAAAGTTTAAACAATTAATAAAATTTTTTATTATTTCAAATTTTAATGATAAAATTAAAATATATACATTTTTTATAGAAAATAACGAAATATGATGCAAAATAAATGTGAGTGTTTTAAGCAACATGTTGCAATCATTTTAGTGCAAAAATAATCTTCTCAATTTTCTTACTCGAGTTTGGGTATTTAGTTGCTGAGAGACGTGGGAAGTGCAGTTTCTCTATTTGTATATATACAAATATATTTGCATGAACTGCCAAATATCCAAGAGAATACCATTCTCATTTTTCAGAAGATTCACTTTCTTGGTCATTGAGATAATTTTCTGCACATTGAATGCTTTCTTTAAAGGAGGCATAATTTTGATGTAACGGTCCTAAATTCAGTTATAAATGTAACCAATCTCTACAACGATGTTTTTTCTTTATATGCATTTTTAAAAAGTCCGCAGACCGTTTAATGAATTTTACAATAGCAAAATGTGACCACAGTACTTTTTGGACCTAACTGTTGGTCTGACACTATTATTACGTAAACTTGTTAATATAAAATTAACGATATTTCTTATAAAACAACACAGAAGAACATTCACTCACGTTGTTGTTACCCCTCCCTTTATATTATATGTGCACTTTTAGAAGAAACCTGTAAAAATAGCAGAAGAAGCTATTAAAAATTAGCTAAAAATTACCTTGCAGAAAAAAAACTGCTAAATTAAGCTAAATTTGTTTGCATTGTGGCATTGGACCGTACTTTTTCAAAGATGACTAAGGCAGAAACGTTACAGTGAAAGGCGGGCGCTACCGTGTGATGATTACAATTTTTTTTTTTTTGCCCAAAATGGAAGAGCTGGCCTTGGGTGACATGTGTTTTCAACAAGACGGTGCACAAGCCACACAGCACGCGAAACAATGGCCCAATTGGGAGGCGAGGTCGGTGAACAGTTTATTTCTCGTTTGGGTCCGGTCAATTGGCCGCCTTGATAGTGCGATTTAACGCCTTTAGACTATTTTTTGTGATTCTATGTTAAGGTTCATGTCTATAATGACAAGGCCGAAACGGTTTGACGCACTGGCGGCCAATATTGAAAAATTTATTCGTGAGATACGGCCGATATGTTGGAAAGTATGGAAAAATTTGACCCAGCGTATGAACCATTTGAGGCGTAAGAAGCGGTCAACATTTACATGAAATCATCTTTAAACATTGAATTATATAGATCGACTCAAATAAAAATTTCATACATTCTCTAAATTTTATGTGTTTTTTTTTTTTAAATCAAATAAGAGAGCTCTTAAAAACCATGTTTAATAAAAGCTGTTCTAAAAAGTAAATATGGAAGAACTGACGACAATGTTGATCGTCGCACAGTTGACGTTTAATAATTTCATATTTTAAGGAAGCACAAACATATTATTATTCCACCTCTGAAAATGGGAAACTCTTTATACATAAAAAGAAATATTTTGTTGAAAATAATTTATAAATATTGCCAATAAATGATACAGTGAAAAAAATCGGTATTTCGAATTTGATAAAATAGCTCGAATTACTACATTTTCGGTATTACAGAATTCGGTATTGAGAAGATAAGCCACTCTTATAAAAAACGATTGAAAATTTTGATTAAATATATATTTTTATTTATTAACATTAACAAAATGACAACTATTAACAAGTAAGTGTGCTTTACAAAATATTTCAAAAACTCAACTTAGAATCCCCAATGTAGTACCGAACCATCGAAACTCATATGTAGACCATGTTGGCTGGTGAGTAATGAATTGTTTGACTAGTACCGATAACCAGATATACCAGGAGCATTACGGCTATATGTTGTAGCAGCTGGACCATGATTATATGTAGTAGTGGCAGTTGGAGCAGCATAAGCCAAAGTTTTGGCAACAGTTGGATGAGAGTAACTAACAGGTGAACCATGTGAGTATACAGTTTAGCAACAGCTGGATTAGAGTAGACAATAGGTGATTCATGCGAGTAAACATTTTTGGTTACAGCAGGAGCAGCATGAGTATAATAAGTAGGAGCTACAACGGTTTTGGTAATAGCTGGAGCAGCATAATTACAGTCTTAGCAATAGCTGGAGTATACACTTTATTATTGATACGAGTATCTTCTTATGTACACTGGAGTAAGGAGTATGCACAGATTTGGAGTATTGAGATAGAGTACCACCGAAAGAATGTACAACATTATGTTGGGTAGAGGCAACAGCATCTACGGAAGGATTTACATATTTGACGACAGGACCAGCGGGATAGGTAACATGAGATGAAATATATCCAGCATTAGCGGCAGCCAAAAAAGCACAAAATGTTATAAATTTAAAAGCCATATTGAAAATAATGTTTATGCAATCACTTCTTATGATATTGATTGTTGATCGTTAACTGATATACATTTATAAATTATGCTAACATTTATATACAAAATATGTACAAAAAAATGTTGGTTGCAATTTTAGTTTGAAAGTGTATGTGTGTACAATTTGCACTGTATATTAATACTTTAACTTAGCTAGAAATAATTATGCCAACCGAATAGAAAAAGTGTATTTTTATTGAAAGCACAAAAAATTCGGTTATAAACCGAATTTTGTTGCTAAACCAAAATTTAGTTTTGCCAATAGATTTTAGTAGTAACCGAATTTCAGTGGAATGCCATGAAAAAAATTTTTATGGGCGTACTTTGTTTTACGCAACCAAATTTTGGAGTTTTTCAGGTGTATCTAATATTTATTCAGCCTTTCAAAATTATAAAGATAATACTTTAAATTAATTTTAATGGCACGGACTAGTCGATATAGGGTTTTCAGCCCGCGAATTTCCCGCATGAAATTCTTGGAATTAAGCCGATTTTTCGCGAATCCGGGGATTTTTATTTGGATTCCCAGGAATTAAAAAACACATTAAGAGCCAGTTTTTGGGATTACGATCAAACTTAGTTTTACTGCTGTTTAGTTAAACTTTAATAAGATATAAACTGCTTTTAAACCTCCATGCTGTTTTTCAGTAATGGTTAAACAATCTCAAATTAAATCAGATTACATATTTTACACCAAAAAAGTAATGCCATTTTCAAAATCAATATGGTAGCACTTGCAAATGTCAAAACTGAAAAACAAACAAAACAAGTGCATAGAAAAAAATGTTTGTTTTTTGTGCCTAACAATTACATATTTCTTTTCTTTAATATTGGGTGTAATTAAATATAAAATGGACTCTGAATAAATGTAAAATGGAAGGCAGCAGACCGACAAACAATTTTTCAACAAAAAAAATTAAATTTTTAATTCAATGGGTGGATAAAAAAAAGACACCAATTTTATAAAAATCCTTTTTCAAAAATTTCTTATATATTGTTTTCTTGGACTTTTACTTAACATATAAAAGTATAATTCTCATTCACAGCTGTTATGTTTTGTCAACTCAAAACTTAGTTTAAACTGCCAATGCTGGCGGTTAAACTACAATTAAAATATAATAAACTTGATCTAAAAAACAGCATTTAAGTTTAAACTTCGTTAAAACTATAAACAAGGTTGATCTACATACATCCCAAAAACTAGCTCTAAATCAACCATATTTGCTAAACTAATAATGAAAAAAAAAAACAAAAAACAAAATTTTTTTTTTATTAAATAAATGGTATTTTTGTGAAATTGTATCAAGTTATTTTGACATATGTCTTCTGCGAAAGGGATAGTTTGGGTGGCTTAAACATCTGCATCAACCATTGGGTTATTTAAATATCTTATAATGTTTTATGTCATTTGTACCGAAATTATAAAGGGTGTTTTTATAGAGGTATAGAACTTTGAAGTGGAATAAAACAAAAATGAAGTTTTAAATTGACATGAAATTTACTTTATTCAAAATATAATCTTCTGGCATTATAATTTAAATATGACTTCTGGCATATGACCGCCACATCTGTCTCGGACGGTAGTCTAATCTGGAGGTCCAATTTTCGATGGCTTTTTTCAACATTTGTGGCCGTATATTAGCAATAACGCGGCGAATGTTGTCCTCCAAGTGGTCAATCGTTTCGGGCTTATCGGCGTAGACTAGCGACTTCACATATCCCCACAGAAAAGACCAGCGGCGTTAAATCGCACAATCTTGGAGGCTAATTCACGGGTCCGAAACGTGAAACTATGCGGTTACCAAACGATCCCTTCAATAAATCAGATGTGGCACGAGATGTGTGACATATTGCGCCGTCTTGTTGAAAACCATAGTTCATGCACATCATGGTGTTCAATTGATGAACGGAAAAGTCAGTAATCATAGCTCTATAGCGATCACCATTGATTGTAACGTTCTGACCAGCACCGTTTTAAAGAAGTACGGACCAATGATTCCACATCCCATAAAGCACACCAAACAGTCACTTTTTCTGGATGTAACGGTTTCTCAACATACACTTGAGGATTATCATCACTCAAAATACGGCAGTTTTGTTTAATGACATATCCATTTCACCAAAAGTGAGCTTCATCGCTAAACAAAATTCGTGAGCGATACGTATTTCGAAAAGAGCCATGATTTTCAAAAAAAAATTGCACAATTTGGAAGCTTTGTTCAGGCGTCAGTTTATTCATGTGGAAATGCAAACCAAATAAATCACTTAACAGCTGACAAAATGGTCGCCAGTTAAAAAAGTGTTCCCAACTTAAAGTTCTGTACTTGTATAAAAAAACACACGTTACAAATTTAAACAATAGTACCGACCTTTGAATTTATTGGGTATACAAGTTAATAATGTCAATTTGGACAACATATGGCATAACTATCATATATGGTTTGTGTCAATAATAACAAATATGGTATTTTTGAGGGTAAACATCTGTCATTATAATTTAGTATTCGATAGACGCCAAAGTGCAAAACACACATTTTTTGCAGTCGCTATAATAATGTCGAATTTGTGCCTAAAAAAGATGTTTTGCCGTTAAGTCTAATAACCTTCTTTCATTTGAAGAAAACGGCTGCTGAAAGTTATCGATTGTTGGTAGAAGCTTACTGATAAAATGCACCAAATCAAAAAACTTGTGAATGATGGTTTGCGCTATTCAAAAGTGTAGATTTCGACACAGAAGACAGGGAGAGGCCTGGTCATCCGAAAAAGTTTGAAGTTGAGGAATTGGAAGCACTACTCCACGAAGATTGTTGATGAAAATTATATATTACGATAACCAAAAGCGCAAAAAGTCAGATGTGAAGCCCGGCCAACCAGCAAATCAACGCCGAAGCCGAATATCCGTGGGCGCCAAGGTAATGCTCTGTATTTGGTGGGATTAGAAGGGTGTTTTGTATTATGAGCTGTTGAAATCGAAAAACGATCAGAATATTCGACCAAACACGAGTCCATAATCTTCCATCATGACAAGGCTAGGCTACATGTTGCAAGACCGGTCAAAAACTGTTTAGAAAACAGTGGATGGGAAGTTTTGGCTCACCGGCCTTATTGCCCAGACAATACTTTGAATAATGTATCAATTCATTGTTTATTCTAATAAATGCGGTTTTCAAGCAAAAATCGACATATTAACTTGTATGCCCAATACATTCATTGCAGTTTGCGTTTCATCGCAGTTTAAATTTGGGACTTTTTAGTAAATGTACGGTGTTCAAAACATCATTTATCTAGAAACGCATCATCCAAATGATATGAACTTTTATTAGTCTCACAATAAAGCTTATAAAACCATCTCATAACTGTTCTTATTAAAATAAATCTTTTTTACAAAAAAGATAAAAAATTCGAAATATCCTTGATTTGCAAATATATCAAAATGGGGAATCTTGATATTTTTATTTTCTGTTCAGAGTTAACTTGACATGTTATTACATCATATACAAATTAAAAATGGGTTCGAAATATGTTCAGTGGAAATTAATTTTGAAACATTCTTATTATATATATTTTAAAAAATTTAGTTTTCAATAAGTGGGGCTAGGAAGGTAATGCACATAAAATATGCATTATAAATCGCAAAAATTAAAATTATAAACATATGTATTCATATTGATTTTTCCAATGTTTTCAATATTATTTACACAATCTAAGTAATTTTGGTCTTAAAAGTGTTTCAAATTTGAAAAGCCGATATATGCATAATAGAAAAATTTCAATTATAGCAAAATTTGCATATTATTTGCATTAACAAATCGATGCCTTTTGTTGAAAATTTCTAATTCGCAAAGGTATTTGGTTAACTATATTCTACATTTAACGACAACAAAACATGTATTTACATAAGTTCCGAGCACCAATAAAAAACCAAATATTTATGTTTGTATTGAGCCGCAGATCCATCAGAAAATATGAGTTCTTAAATATTTTGTTATGACGTTTAAAAAAGATTCAATAAAAATGTTCACAGTTACTGAATTGTGATGCATTATATCGATATTCACTACGCAATATGTACGCTAGATTCCGTCTTTAGTCAGGTAATTAACACCAACTGGGTGTAATGTAGCCGGTCCATTAGACCAGTGGGAGGATTGGATTTCGTCCTGTGCTGTAAAAACATAATTTTCAATTTTATTTTTATAACCGGGAATAAAAATATGTGCACATTAGCCTTATAACTTTTTTTTTTTGCTAAATTTTTATCTATTAGCACGTATTGGCCAATAATGTTTTAATAATAAAAATCGCTTTTTCCGGTCATTTTGAAACAAAAACTCCGCATGAAGTGCATTCCTTAAAATGCATTTTTCAAAGTTTTAAAATTATAGTTTTTCTAGTTGAACAATAATCCTGCACAACATATTTTGAATAACTTTTTAATTTTGTGTTCGTTACTTTGCGAATTTTGATGTCTACATCGCGATACAACACTTCAATTTATTTGATCAAAATCCGCGAAACACGTAAAATTTGTAACCGTTGGTGCACTTTATGTTGGATATGCTTCGGTATTGTCTAATTACGTTGAAATTTTAACTAAAAATTAAGAGGATTATGGGGAAAGCATTTTGAAAACCGCGGAAAATAAAACGGTGTTACTTTATATTTTATAAACTAATATACGGCTAGGGTAGCCAAAAATTGATAATTGCAAAAAACCTAGTGCACACAGAAACGTTCGACTTCTAATAACCCGATTAAAACAAGTTAATATGATGATTTATATAATCATACGAAATTTAATACAAGCCTTAATACAGTTTTATTCGAGAAATGGGCCCATATAATTATTTATGTTTGCATTAGTTTAGTTTAAATTGATAATATCAGATTAAATTACATTCGAATAATGGCACGATACAATTTATATAGCGGTTAAATTTATATCTGAACTGATACTAATATATACAAAATAAGCCATACTTGTATCCGATTTTTGATTTAAAAACTTGATTAAAATTCGAAATTTTGCAGAAATAAACTACTGTTGCCACTTGCAAAAAGTTAACGACCTTATAATTTGTAGCAAATTCCTTTCCATTTGGACATTTTATTTTATTCAAAAAATTCTCTTGAAATTACCTAAAAACAATAAGTTGTTTGAAAAAAAACTTTAAAAATTAGGATATAATTAAAATGAAGATTTTATGAAATTTAGTAACTTCCACCATTGAATAACAAACACGGAAAAACCCCCTGAAACTTAATTTAGCTTTTTACATTGAAATCGAAAACTAAACTAGAAACTTCCAATGTTACAAACGAAACAATTTTTTTTTTCGGGTTCCTACATCTTTGTGTATTAGGTGTCGAAATTTAGAACTAGAAAGGAATCAATTCAAAAGACAAAATTTGGAGTACATTTTGTGTATAAAATTATACACACAATATATTCAATTAATAGTACTATTGTATTGATGTAATACATATTAATATCCAAAATATGATTGACGAATTTTCTAGTGTGACTCGACAGCTGGTAATATACAATTTATCAAAATTAAATTTTTTTTTAAATATAATATAATATCTAAATACGTATTATTTTGTATTGTGCAATGTCATGGTATATTTAACGACATTATTAATTGGATTAGTTTTGGCGTATTACAAATGCAATATACAATTATATATTGAGATAAATGAGATAAGACGCAACTACATATGACAAAAACTTATAAGTGTGTATAAAATTTATACACACACCCAGACATGGGCGTCGTCATGTCATTTCAAAATCATTCACTGGGGAAATTTGTCATATAATTAATAATTTCAGATCTACGCTCACACTTGTTGGCTTAAACGCTTGCTTGGAAAATTTAAAATTTTGTCAATTCCAGACATTTGACATAATACCAATATTTGTGTATTTAATTACCGGAAAATTACATTTTGTTCGTCTAATTACATGTAATTAGGGTAATTGAGATATGCCCTGTTATTAAATACCCAGATGTTGTTCTAATCCTCATGTTTGGTATTAAAATTTTACAACTTTTCTAACGAAGCGTTTCAGCCTACAAGTGTGAGCGTAGGTCTAAAATTTTTATTGATATTTCAAATGTTCACTAGTGAATGATTGTGAAATGTAATTGACGCCGCCCATGTTGCTATAAAATAATGTATATTTTATGCAAACTTTTTAACTCGGGAAATTAAAGATTATTTGAAAATATGTTTAAAGTTTAGGAAGTTTAGACTTATTTAAAACAGCGTTAAAATACTAGAGAAAAACATATTTTGAAAGCCATTTTGACACTGTCGTGAATTATTTTAGATAATGGTAAACAATTTATTCACAATTTTTTTTTTTCTTTTGATATATTCGAGTTTTTTAAGACCATGTTTGTATTAACAAAATCGCAAATTTTGCAAGGAAGAGTTTAAGCTCACTAGTGCGTTTGTAGCCTGAGAGGAATAATGATAAAACAAATATACAATTGGAAAATTAAAAATATACCTGACATCGCCCAGGTCTTATTAAACTAAATTATGTATTTCCCATTCACTTTGATTTATATTTTGGACGATTTCAGATGCTTTTCATGCGTTCTTGTGAGCTTACCTTAATTTTTAACTTTTTCGTCAATAGTTACTTTTATCGAATTTTTTAAATAAAAACCCGTTAAATCGCTCTTCCCTGATATATGTGAAGCTTCGAAAAAGCATAAAAAACTTAAAAATGTCATTGTATCGCAAATATCTCACAATGCATCTATTTTTTCATATTTTTTTTTTAAGAATAAAAACTAAAAATTATATAAAATTTTAAATGTGCTCATAAATCGCTGTATTTTTAAAGTATTTATGATTCTTTCTTTCAAATTTACTATTTTTCCAAAGATTTAAAAATTTGTGTTTTGTATATTGAAAATAATCGTAGCAATATCGGAAAAACGTTTTCTAAAGAAAATTTTGATTTTCCAATCTTAATTTGTATATGTTTTAGAGGACATATTGATCAATTTGCAAACAAAAATTCAAGAAAAAAATATGCATTTTGAGATATTTGATATTTGCGAAACAAGGACATTTTTAAGTATATTTTTCCTTTTTCAAAAGAGTACACTCATGAAAAAAGTTTGTAAAGTCAGCAAAAAATTTGCTGAGTCAGCAAAATTTTAGTCAGGAGGATGCTAGCAAAAAAGTTGCTAATGTCAGCAAAATCTTTTGCTGAAATCAGCGAGCTGATTTTTAGCAACAAAATTTGTAGATTCAGCAAAAGTTTTGCTAACACTTAGTAGATTAGAAATAAAAAAGCGTTGGTAAAATTAATAAATTTTTGCTGAATTTTAGTAGACTGAAAAAAAACCAAAAATTGTAGAAAAAATTGTAATTTAGTTTAATTTATTAGCTGAAAATCATAAAACATATTTTTGTGATTCTTTTAAAAATAATTTACTATAATAACGAAATATAACAATTTTAATTTTCCCACATTGACGACATGAATTAATTAATATCTGAAAATATATAGAAATAAATATATATAACATAACAAAAATTTTCTTTCAACTACTTACATCAATGGTTGTCTTAATGATGCTATGACGAAACTGCCGAAGATAATTCTAGAAACGAAACGAAAAAATAAACAAAACAAACGAAACGAAAAAAAAACAACCCTTTTTTGCAATAAGAAAAAGAAACCATACAAATCTCCCTAAGATGTGTGTTTTTGTCTTTCTCTTTACTCTGTCTACATGTCTGTATATGTTTTTTCATGGTTGATTTTTTTACTTGTCTTGTTAGAGTTGTACTTTTTAATATCATTTTCTCTTCTCTATACAATCTTGACATGCCGCGACATCTGCTTATCAGCACAATTTTTTTAGCAAAATTAATTAGTAAAACATTAGTATATTAGTAAAGCATTAGTATAAAACAGTTAAGTGCTGAATAAGTATAACAAAAATTTTAGCTGAAAACACGATTTTAGCAAAAATATTTGCTAAAAATAGTATACCTGATTTACAAGACGTTTTACTAACTTTTCTACTAACTTATTTTTTGAGTGTAGAAATCAAAGCTTCAGATATCTGAATGACGACAAAATAAGCTTTTAAATAAGATATTAATTTTAAAATCGTACTACGCGTTCAATAATTACACTCAAAAAAAAAAGTTTGTAAAGTCAGCAAAAAATGTTGCTGAGTCAGCAAAATTTTAGTCAGGAGGATGTTGCAAAAAAGTTGCTAATGTCAGCAAATCTTTTGCTGAAAATCAGCGAGCTGATTTTTAGCAACAAAATTGTAGACTCAGCAAAAGTTTTGCTAACACTTAGTAGATTAGAAATAAAAAAGCCTTGGTAAAAATTATTAAATTTTTTGCTGAATTTTAGTAGACTGAAAAA
>CM037853.1:143319785-143356162 GCA_021234595.1 Delia radicum | reverse complement strand
AAAAAAATAAATAAATAGTTCCCTAGAAAAAATAAGGAGTACTTACATTAAAAAAAAGAAGTAGTTCCATAAGTAAACTCAACTTTTACTCACACGTGATTCTCCTAGGTCACTCAAATATAACGATCAAAACTCATACGGAAATAAAATTCTAAAAAGTGAAACATCGTATTGATATGATAACATGGGTTTGTCATAATTTTGGAGCTATAAACCACGAAATATAAATTTTTCAAAAAAAAGAACAATTCAAAATTGAAAACAAAAATAATACTCACGCACAATCACCCTCGAAATTTTTTTTTACACTCACTCACGATAACGTCAGTAATTTCAACTTCCACTCACAATTTTCTGCTCACGTGCGCTTCCCTAATTTATACCTAGCCGCAGTTTAACAAAATTTAGGCACATTGCAATTCTGTTTTTAGTATTATTGTCCTGCAAATAAAATTTGTTTGAAAAAATATATGAGATAAATTCTTTAAAATTGTATAACTTCTGTTTCAAAATGAGGAACTACTTCCAATAACGTCCTATTTTTAAGAAAAGTATATGATTACTTCTTGATTACAAAAGTTATACATATAAGTTAATAACATTGTTATTTTCTTTTTAGTAAATAATTACTTTGTTATTGAGTTCATGCCTTCTGGTTTCAATAAAAAGAATTGATTACAATGCTACTTGCTTTTTTGACTCTATCGTTGGAATGAGTTTGGTATTGCAGTTACTAAATTTGGCAATGAGATATGTAAGCAAGTGTGGGGCATCACCTTCTTTTGGAATGTGTAATGTTTTCCTGGGATGTTTTATGCATTAATCTCTCCCGGAGAAGAAGTAGCTCCCATAATTTTGGAGAGATTTCTCCTACTTTCTGAAATATCAAAGTGGGCTTTTTCAACAATTTTACCCTACGGATCAAAAGTCGGGACATCAGAATTCGTTTTAGAGGTATGGTTCCTTCGGCAATGTTTCTTATTTTGATCCATAGAATACGATTTTCCTTGAACGTTGAATGATTTTTAAATCGACCCGCCCTAATGATTACTCTTCATTACAAAAAGTTAAACATATAAGTTAATAACATTGTTATTTTCTTTTAAGTAATAATTACTTTGTTTAGAGTTCATGCTTTCTGGTTTAAATTTAAAAGAATTGATTACAATACTACTTGCTTTTTTGACTCTACTGTTGAAATGAGTTTGGTATTGCAGTTACTAAATTGGCAATGAAAAAAGAAATTGGCACGGATTTCGTTCCGCTATTCTCAAAAAACAGATTCAGTTTTTGCGACAGCGGAATGAACCAAATTTGAATTTCACATTTTAAAATGTAAATATCTCGTGAACTGTTAAAGATAGCCCACATATGTCAGCACGTCTTTATTGTCTCTACTAGCAGATTACAGATATGTTAATTTTGCGAAAATCGGATTAGAAACAAAAATTAAAAAAGTTCCCTCTTTTGGGTGGCCATATTGCCGCCTCTGGAGGGTTTTTGGAAGGATCAAATTCAAAACTTGAGGTCAACATTACGTTACTTATGCCTGTTCCAAATTTCATTGTAATCGGACCACTAAGTAAGAGCTGGTGAATTATTTCAAAAAAATTTTGTGATATATCCCACTGTGCGCTGCATTAAATCCTTTTAATCGATCATTAAATATAAGATTTTAATTAGCTTAATACTAGAATCAAAAATATTAGGCACTTTACATTTTATTGAGCAAAAAAGAATTAGTTTACCTCTAACCTAAGCCCAATTTAAATATGGTTTTCAAATAGCAATCTTGAGTTTAAAATTTAAATATTTGTAAAAAATTAATTTCTATGTATAACAGAAATTCGGTTGCTAATCTGAATATTTGATACGAGTTACCACAAAAAAATATTATGACGCGAACTGGGCTCGACCTGGCGAACCTACTGCTTGTCAGGGGAATTATTTACCTCTAGAATAAACTTAATTTGAATTCGTTTTATTAAATTTCAAACCCTGATTATTTTTTGGTTCTAAATTTAATATTGTATATAAATTTATATATGCTGATAAAAGAATGAGTAGTGGGTATCGAGTATTTGTTTTTTTGTTTCTGTACTCGATCATTAAAATTACCTACTCAATATTTTTACAGTTGCATTTTGGACAGAAGTACAATACAAAAATGCGACTCCTATAAAATAATTAGAATTCAACTACAACTCTGATAGAAGAAAAAAATTAAAGGTAAAAATATATAAAAAAGGGTGAAAAACTATAAAAAAAAACATTAAATAGATTGCGAAAAATTTTAAAAAATACATTTTTAAAATTTGAATTTCCAATAAAATTAAAAATTTGTATAAGCCTTTTTTAAAAAAATAAAGTGAATTTTAAATTTAAAAAACCGTTTAAAGTATCGAGTAATATCGAGTATCCAAATTAAAAATATCGAGTAGCATCGAGTATTGAAAAGTAAACCGAATTTACCAGCACTATTATCTAAAAATAGATTTCTATAAACAACAGAAAGTCGGTTGCTAATTCTAACATTTTATTGCAATAGAATTCTAACTAATTTATTCTATGTGTGTAGAAAATAAATGCCTATTAAGTTTAATAGAGCGGGTGGTTCAGTTTTTTCGGCATTCGTTATTGTTCGTGTTTAGTGCAACTTTTAGCTAAGAGCATTTTCACCTATACATAGAGAGAACTTCTAGGGCGAGTTTTAAAGAGATTGTTCACTAAAATGATGAAGTTTTCTTCACAATATGAATAAAAAAGTTGTTAAACTTTATGAAAAAGCTTCATAGTTTTAATGAAGCTATTTTTAAGGAAACTTTTTCATTAGTCGTGTTAAATTTTCATAAATAAAATGAAATTTTTCATAAAATTTTATGAAAAATTGAATTCATTTAATGAAAAGTTTCAATGGAAGAGTTCCAATGACATTTCATAGATCTAATGCAAAAATGAATTAGAGTATTTAAAATAAATGACAACACCAATATAATACTTAGGAAATATTGGTAACAAATTTTTGTGTCATCAATTTCAGATGTTGGTTACATCCAAAAATGTATTAACTTGACCCCTCCTTTCAACCTTAAATGTGAGATTTGTGGATGTAGATGCAATAACATCGGACAGATAATACAAGATGACATCGGACAAAACACGCTTGCATCTACATCCAATCCCCAAAGTTGCACAGATGGACAAAACAAGATTTCCTTCTCAATTCGATTTTCCTTTCTCTAAAACCCTGTTTAGTCCATCTGTTAAAATTTG
This sequence comes from Delia radicum, assembly GCA_021234595.1. Classification (NCBI taxonomy): domain Eukaryota; kingdom Metazoa; phylum Arthropoda; class Insecta; order Diptera; family Anthomyiidae; genus Delia; species Delia radicum. The sequence continues at coordinate 143,352,889 of CM037853.1, read as the reverse complement.
GGGAATTGGATGCAGATGCATGCGTGTTTTGTCCGATGTCATGTCGCATGATCTTTCCGATCTTGATTGCATCTAGTAAATTTAGACACTCCATGGATTGGAGTGTCCTCTATCACATATTTAAATTTAACAAGATTATAGAGAATACATCGCGACACTCTCCTTATTAGAAATCCCTAAACATGAGATTGGGCAGCTAAAAAAACACGTGCCCCTAAATGTTACTCTCTACAACAACTCCAAAGTTCATTAAGTTCTGCGTGTTCCCTTTTTAGTATTTTTCCAACTGGCTAATACACCATTACATAATAATACATATTGCAATATGTTGAATACCAGTTTTACGCCCGTTTGGCATCAGGCATTTTCAACAAATTCAAATGTATATTCGCTCCTCTCACCAAATTCTAAAATGTTGTAATTTTTGTTAGCATGTAGTTTTGTATTCTGTATGTGTGTGCGCTTTGTGTTCTTCGTTCTTTTTATGCTGGATGTTGAGTAAATATTTGATTTTTGCATTAAAGTCAATTTGCTTTCATGATTCTGTAATTCATTGTTTACATTTATTTACCCAAAATGTTTATGCAGACTTGTAGCATTAACTTTAGAAATACCACCATCATCATCATGAGCATTCAAATCATCATCTTCACTCTACGAATACTCTAAGCTGTTTGTTGTACTTTCTTTCCTCAACAAGTGAAGAAACAAAAAAAAATGAAAACATTTAATTTTGTTTGTGTATGTGACTTTAATTTTTTCGTGCCAACACTTTTTAACTTTGTTTTTTTCTAAAGTTTTTATCGCTCATACTCTCTTACCAACACTTGAATTTTCAGTATTGTTGTGTGTATTTGTATAAGTGAGAAAGTGTGTTTTATGAAATTATTTGTTTATTTTATTTTGTTTGGCTCAGTATGTTCATATGTATGTGTACAATAGTATTTATCTTATTTTTTTTTTCCTTTTTCTTTTATACAATTTTTATATGCTTTTTTTTCTGTTGCTGTTGTTCTTTACCAAATGCAATTGAAATTAAATCTGATTTTTAATGTGATTTTCTGTATTATTTATTGAAACAAATATTTACTTTGGAAATTCTATTTAGAATGTATTAAGAAATAAGAGATGAAACTACAAAACAAATAAGAGTGATAAGTAATTGTTTTATTAAATTAAATATATATCTATTTTGAATGATATCCAAACATTAAAGCATTTTACACTGTCTATACATTGAAATGATTATTTATGTAAATGCTTGTATTTTTTTTAGAGTTTAGTAATAATCGCATTATGCCAGTACTAAAAATTTAATATATGGTTATGAAAATAAAATGTCTTTGATAAGATTTGACTGAAAAGAAATTTCAGATTTTCAAATTAAAATTACAAATCAAATTTCATCACCGGAGGGATTCAGGAAAATTAGGTGTGGTTAAATAATTTATTTATAATAATGTAAATGAATTTGGAAATTTCTAGAAATTTGACTATATTCATGGTGATTCAGTCACAACCCGCCGAATTTCCTTGGCTCATTTCATAAAAGTATGTCCAATACGACCATCCCCGAAAATGCAAGTGTTCGAAATGGCAGCGGTTTGAAAATTTTCCTATTGGTGGTCGAAGAGTAGTAGGGTAAAATTGCTAACTTCTGAACCAGTGGTCGAATTTTTTTGTTTTGGGCTTGTTGGAAATGTCTTTAGGGGACCTTTCAGGATCAGTAAATCAGAAAAAATCAGGAAAAAATAAAAAAAAAGTGAAATCACCGAGATACCAGAGTTTTAAAAAAAAAATTGGGAAAAAATACATAAGAACGTGCACATAACCTCAATTCGCTCAGACAGATGCCAGGTAACTTATATTTTTCTTTATTTTTTTTTTATTTTGGATGAGAAATTACAAAAACAAATGAATGTGTGCTGTTATTTCGCTTCCAAGAACAAAACAAAAATGTGTGCATTTCAGTCAAATGGTAATAACTTTGGAACGGTAAGACCTCTAGGCTTCGTTTAGGACATTTTGGAAAGGTAAGAGGTAGGGCTATCCGACAACTGGTTGAGAAATTAGAATTTTTGGCCTACTACCCTCCGTATGTCTTAGTGGATATATTTTCATGAAATGATCCAAGGAATACGCTGGTGAAATTCGCGGGTCGTGTCTGAATCACCCAGTATATCAATAGATTTTATTATATAAGAATATCTCAAAAAAAACCCACAATTAATTTTTATGAAATTTATTTTGCAATTAACTCAAAGTATAGTAAATAGAAATAAAAATTTCATGTTGAGAATCTGAGGGGTTCAAAAATAAGGGAATTTTTCCGAAAGTATATTCGATAGTAATATAAAATGTTGTGTATTCACATAGTAACTTACGCCAAATTTCAATATAAAGTATGACAAGTTCTTTAGACAAATATTAAAAATTTTTTTTATAACTAGTCATCTCTCCTCATTTGCCCTCAACTAAGTGCCTGATCGGGGATTTTTGTATCCTGCTCCACGCTGCGGAATATGATATATTGGGGTTTGTGCTGATGTTTGCAAATAACAAAAATACTGGACGTAGGCTTACCTTAAAGCATACCAATCTAAGTAGAATCAACATTGTTAGTTGATTTCTGATTTTCGTATCAACTTGTTTGTATTTTTGTAAAAATTTTAAAATGCCCCACTTTAGCGAACTAAATTGATAAAGACCAAATAAATTTAATTCTCTTCATTCAGTCTTCATGGCAGTCTTTTCCCAACACATTTCGCTCTGCGACAAAAAAAAAGTATATCAAAAAAAAAAAAAATTTTATGAGCTTAATGCTAAAATCGAAAAGGCACCAACAAATTTTGTGAAGCAAACAACATTTTTATCACCCTCAAAAAGCATCCTTATATAAAATTTTGCGAATTCAAACCTAATTAAATGCTATAAAATGTGTTTTCTAAAATAACCGCACTTTCATTTTAAATTTTATTATATAAATTGGAAAAAAAATTATATTTATATATTTCCTGGTGTTAATTGTGATAAATTCAGTGAGATCTTTAAAATTGATGTAACTTTAATTAAGTCCAAGTAAAAAGTGTAATTTTTATATTTTTAATTAGCTTTAAACTTAAAGGCGCCATAAAATGTGCTCCGTTAAAGATAAATGCCTAATTCGGGTGGATTTAGCATGCTCAACAATAAACCCTCGAACCAAACTTAAACCATGGATTACTAAAATCTTAGCTTCATTGTTAGAACTCAAAAAGAAACTACTAAAAGCGGGAAGAAAAAGAGAAATGATAAATTTATATCCGAAAAGCTAAAAAGAATCAGTAAAATAATAAAAGTTTTTAACAGAAATTTGATGAATAGTTATTATTCTCGAAATTTGGAACAAATTGGTGGTGATGCTGGAAAGGAATCCGCAAGCTACTCAACAAATTTGTTCAGTTGATGGTAATTGCATAACAAATGATAGTGATAAAGTCTGATTTTCAATCAGTTCTTTTTTGATACGATAGAGAACCTAAGTAGTAATATACCAAGTTATTCAAATGACAACATTAACAACTTTGGAACGTCAACACCCCTTGGAACAACCTTTAATCTTTCCAATATTAATAAAGACAGTGTTGAAGATATATTAAATACAATATCAATGAATAAGAGTTCTGGCTATGATAGAATAACACCTAAATTGCTATTATGCAAAAAAACCAAAATTGCAGATATACTTTCGGATATGTTTGGGAAGATGATTGAGCTTGGTGAACAGCCTGCTGTTTTAAAAATTCATAAAATTGTACCAATACCCAAAGGAGTGGGTCCTAATAATGGTAAACTGTTCATGTTTGCGGATGATATTTACTTGCTATATCGGTATGAGTTTACTCAGGTGTTAAAAACTCATGTAAAAAATATTTAACAAGCTTGTTTTAAATGCAGATAAAACAAAGTTTATCAGGTTCAGACCCTACATTTTGAAGAACGATGAAAGTTGCAATTCATATTGATGGTGTGTTAATCGAAGAAATCAATACCATACTGTATATTAGAGTACCCATGAAATATATGAAAATTGCAAAGTTGTTTTTTTTTTTCTCGCTCCCCCGCGCATTTAATGATAGGTTGGGTGTAAAAATAAGATGTGCGAAAAAAAATTTTTCTATCGCGCAAACAGGCCATGAGATTTTGACTTTGACCTCAAAATGAACTAAAAATTGTTGATATCTTTGTTGTTCTACAAGTTTTTAAATAATCGGGTTTTGTTAAAAAGTGTTATTAGTGTTATTATGCAAAATAAAACAAAAATTATTTTTCTCATACATACTTTTTACCTACATATGAAAAATCGAGATGTTTTTTCGCGGTCAAAATCAAAATTTTGGATTTTTTTTTTTTAAACCGCTCTTATTAATTTTCGTTAGGCGATATTTTATTTGCTATACATCAGCTAATAGGCTATTAACTGTAGTTTTAGGAAAAATTAGTTTTTTTCAAATATATCGTCTATTCCATCACAAAATGAGAAAAAACCATACAATGGATAAACAAAAATCTACATTTATAGTCTCAGTTTCTGAAAATTCTAAAAAGTCTCAATTATATTTCCATTTTATTTAGATGAATATCGTTCGTTCGTTGAGAAATAGCCAAAGATCTATCGAGGACTTTTTAATTTCTATGTTTATCACATATATACTCAAAATGGAGACATTTAAAGATTTCTATATTTGGCTCCCCGAAATTGCAAACTAAAAGGGTTTGAAAAAATAAAAAAGTTAGGTAAATGTGTGTAAATACCGCGAAGCATAAACATTTTTCATTTCAATAAGCGGATTTTTTGCAATTTTATTTTTAAAATGCAAATCGTTTTTTTTTCTCAATCTTCATACCTTAAGTTATTTAAAACCCAAAATCAACATAGTTTAACATAGAGCTGTCAATTTTAATAACTTAAATTTTCAAACTTTCATAACTTGTTTCAATCGGTATCATTTAAGAACATATTTCAATTTAATAACATATTTCGCATTAGAAAAAAAGTTTGTGATATGGAAAGTGGTTTATCAAAAAGTGTCCATTTAATAGGTAAGTATTTAAAAATCATTTACTTTTGCAAATTTCAATGTTAAATGGTTTATGCTTGTAGGAAGAAAAAAAAGTAGATTCGATGGGCGAGTGCTTCCAAGTAAAATATATGTACTTGATAGACTTTTCCGCTTATTGCAAGACGAAAAAAAAATGTTAAAAACAGTACTGACATTGTTACAAGTGAATTAATTTTGATTTATAAAAAATTCAAATTCCAATTAAAGATGGTATTAAAAAATTAATTTTACGAAATTATATTATTATATTATAAAGAAATAACAAGTATTGATAAAAATTTTTGATTAATGATAAATGCAAGTTTTATTGTTAGTTGTAAATGACATAGCGGAAGTGGAATAGCTCTCATTACGCGATTTAATGCTGTTTTGACGCACCAGGAAGAGCAGAAGCAGTTTATCATCCATACAATATGAAATCATCATAGAAACGTACCATCAAACAATTTTTCAAAAAAAGAAATTCATAGAATATTTAAATCAAACTGTGATGAGTGATATACAACTAGTAATGACTTAAATAATTATAAAAATCTTAAATAATATATAAAACTAAATTTATATTTACAAAAAAAAAAAAATTGTAGTCGAGTCGAGCAATTGTTCCTTATTTTATTTAAAGGTTACTTTTTCTCATTTTAAATAAAGTTTTAGCAAAAATTCATTTTAAGTAACAAATATATAAAACATGTTTTGAATGTTGATGGTCATAAGTGAACATTTTGTTAGTGTCTGTATAGCATTCCAGAGAATCAAAATAGAAAAAAAGATTTTTTTTTATCCATAGTATGGTTTTCGTCATTTTGTCATGGAATAGACGATATATTTTAAAAAGCCAAACTTTTCCTAAAGCTACAGTTAATACTCTATTAGCAGATGTAAATCAGTAGTAATTTTGTAAAACGAATTTAGAAAAAACGAACATTTTAAATCTTTACTTTGGGTTGACATTTTTCGGTTCTATCAAGATACAATTTATAGGTATCCCTAAAATGCTACACCTCTCTAGCATCGACAAGAATAAGTTTTGTTAAAATCGTCTTGCAAGCTTTCCTAAAATAGCAAAAGGTGAAAATGGGACATATATGAACCATTGGTCAAAGGTTTAAACATCGGGTTAAAGGGTAAACAAAGGGTTAACACATACGCATGCCATACAAAAAACAAAAATTGAAAATACTTTGCATCAAAGGGGCGAAAATTTTTTAAATATATATGCATATTAAGCTATATGAAGCTATATGTTTTTATATAATATTATATCAAATAAGATATAATTGCAAATTAACGTATTTATTCGATTAATAGAAATAAAGATAACACAGTGCAACAAGAAAAATCAGCATCAATGGAAATGAAAGTAAGTATACCATTTTATAAAAAAATCTCAAAAGTGTTTTGCAAATTAGTTCGAATTTCTTTTATATGGCCTCTTTAAATTTGTATATTTTTGACCATGTTTCCACTATAAAACATAAATACTTGTCATAGGAAGGAATCATTCTATTAATGCTGCAAACAACTTCCTAGTAATATTTAATGCCCAAGAAACTTCCAATAAGTTGTTTCTTCCAAAGCATGATATTTCGAATGATTCCCTCCAATGTTAAATTAATCAATGAAATTGCCAAATTAGAAGTGGAGAACTTTTTGGTGGGTTTATTCGATGTTTGTGTGTACTTATTGGTCAATTGAACTCAATGTCGAAAAATATATTTTTTCGTATATTTCAACAAACATTAGGCCCAATGGTCAAATTTTATTGTCTTTGAACAAGTCCAAAGAATTTAGATCAAATGCATCTAAAAGTCTATTATATGTAGAGTTTATTCTGAATATTTTGAAAAATATTAGAATCAATTTTTGAAAAAATGTATTTTTGAATTTGCTTTAGAAATAGTTTATTATTGAGAACAATGAAACAATAGGTCCATTCGTTTACACCAAAATTTGCACAAATTTGTACAAATTTGTACTGGATTTTACTGAAATGCGTTCGCGTACACATAAATTTTATTGTGTGTACCTATTAGGTCCATTCGTTTACTTTTCCAGTAAAATCCAGTAGATGAGTAAATTTTGGGCGACATTTATTTTTTTTTTTTTTTATTTATTTATTTATTCAGTCTATGGAATAAATCCTTACAGACTGTGATTAAACAATTTAAAATATAAAAATTACAATAAAAGTTTAAATATTGCAATAAAAACAATTTAGCTATTTAAGAAAAGAATTATATTACGTTTAATAATGTTAACATTAATTGAAAAATCAAATAAATTGTAGAGATTATTAAATCAGCACATATTCTTCTAACAGGATCAGCATTGGCATAGTTTTGACGAAATACTTTAAGATATAGTGGGTTAAAATTTCGGGTTGTACGTTGAGGAACGTTGAATGTTATATCATTTATAAGCTCGGAGGAAACATCGCCATTAATTAAGTTAGTTAAGAACGTTACATTTAGCATTGTTCTACGACTTTTCAGGGTAGGCAGTTTAATACGTGTTAGTCTAGTTGTATATGATGGAAGATTTGTAACAGTATCACGGTAAAAATCTCGTAAGCAGAATAAAAGAAACTGTTTCTGGGACCGACTCAATTTGATCGATGTATATCTGGTATTGAGGATCCCAAATAACAGAGCCATATTCTAAAATTGGTCTAACCAGAGACACATACAATTGCTTAGTGATGTTATGGTCGGTGAATTCTTTTGCCCATCGCTTTATAAAAGCGAGGGAACCGCGAGCTTTATTAGTTGTCATTGCAATATGTTGAATAAAATCAAGCTTCGGGTCTAACAAAACACCAAGATCCAGGAAAACATCTACTAACTCTAGCTGAAAACCACCTAAGGAATAGAGACCATGGGCGCTAATGTTTCTAGAGAAATGCATATGTTTACACTTTTTCAAATTAAGGTCCATTAAATTTGAGCTACACCATTTAAAGAAGTTATCTAAATCATGTTGAAGATAGATTTGATCAGAATCATTTTTAAAAGACAGAAAAATTTTAACGTCATCAGCATACATTAGAACATTAGAAAATTGTATATTATTTGGCAAATCATTAATAAAAAGCGAAAACAAAATTGGCCCAAGATGGCTTCCTTGTGGCACCCCAGATTTGACCAGAATATTCAAAGACGTAGAAGTATTGAAACGAACTCTTTGGTTTCTATTTGCTAAATATGAATTTATCCAGCTTATACAGTTGTTTGTAAAACCCATCAAATACAATTTTTTAAGCAAAAGGTTGTGATTCACTTTGTCAAAAGCTTTGCTGAAATCCGTATAGATAACATCAGTATGTTGGCCAATAGTAAAACCACGATTTACTAATGTTGTAAGTTGCAGAAGGTTTGTAGTGGTTGAGCATCCTTTACGGAACCCATGCTGGGCAGGTGACAATAAAGATGAAACTTGATGACATAGAGATTCTGTTATACATTTTTCGAATAGTTTAGGGATGGCACTTAGTTTTGCAATACCTCTATAGTTTGTAACGTCTGACTTGTTTCCAGATTTATATAGGGGAATAATATATGAGTCCTTCCAGAATTTGGGAAAATATCCGAATTTGATGGAAATGTTAAACATGATACTCAATGGAACTGCTAAGTTGTCGGCACAATTAATGAGAACACAGCTGGGAACACCATCTGGTCCACTGTGTATTGAAGATTTAAATTTTTTAAACAGTTTACTATGTCTTGCGTGGTAATTAAAGAAAATGATATTGGTTGATGTTCTAGAAGTGAAAAAGGATAGCTATTTGAAATATCGTATTGTGCATCAGAATATGTGGTACCAAAAAATTCAGCAAACATATTACTTATGGCCAAATTGTCGGATGAGTCGTTATTATTATATTTCATAACAGTTGGATAGCCAGTAGATTTTCTTTTTGTGTTCACGAAGCTGTAAAAGGACTTTGGATTTTTTCTAAAATTTAGCTTATATTTTTTAGGTAATTGTTGTAAAGATTAGTGTTGAGTAAGTTATATTCTGCACGTGTTACCGAATATTTGCCAAAATCGGTGAGTAATCCATATTTTTTATACTTTTGTATTGCTTATTTTTTAAATTTTTTAATCTGGACAATTGTCTTGTACTCCAAGGAGGACCAGAGTGTTTGTGCACAGTGTATTTAGGGATACATTCATCCATATAGTTAAAGATAGTTTTGTAAAATGTGTCAATCATTGCATCAATATTTGTTGAAGTGCCGTCAGCTATTGATAACAATTGAAGCCAATTTGTGTTAGCAATATAATTGTTTAAGTCACTGTAATTTGCCTTTTTAAAATTGGGTTCCTTTACTTTCTCTTTGCCTGAATTACATTTTGTAAAAAGCGGGAAGTTAAAGCTTATTTCAATAGTAGGGTGGTAACGGTCTTCAGGGTTCGTGATAGAATCAACACGCTTACAATTATATTCAGTTGGCTCATTGACATACACTAAATCTAGAAACCTTCCGAGATCGTTGTGTATTCCATTTATTGATAGAGACATAAATCAGACAAGCTATTGGTTACTTCATCGTTCCAATTCTTTGATTTTATTGGAGTGTAATAAAAAGCATCTGGTAAGAAAGTCCAAGAAATTGATGGCATATTAAAATCGCCAAATACAAGAACAGAATCTTCCGGGTTAGCCTTTGATACGACGGATTTAATAGACTCAATGTGATCAGTGTAGACCAATAGTTCAGAGTTTGGGGGAATATATGAGCAGGTTATAAAAATTTGTTTATGATTAAGTTTTATCAGAACTCCAAGAAATTCGATTTTACGGGGGAAATTGAATAAAAGTTTTTCAGATGGAAGAAGACAGGATACAGCAATCAGAACACCGCCACCAGTAGTCTTAGTTTCTCTATCAAGTCTATATATCTGATATTTATTACATAATATTTCTGCATTAAAAATGTTATTATTCAGCCAGGTTTCTGTAAATACTATCACCTGTTGGCTAAAGTCAAAGCTTTCCAAAAACAGGTTTGATAATTTAGATTTAAGTCCACGAACATTCTGATATACGACGATAAATTGGTTATTAGAATTTGTTTTTTCTTTATCTATGTTTTTTAACTTCTTTTTGAAAGATTCGGTGTTGTTATTTAGTTTTTTTGAGGATTTGGTGTACGTGAAGGAAGATAAATAGGCCTTATTTGGTTTTCACGTGGTTTATACTCCCGAACATATGTGCTAGCAGGCCAAAAACTGGGATCAAGAATTTGTTCAAATAATTCATCAGGTACCGTAATTTTAAAGGAGGTTACAGTTCTAGCTTGAGTATAATTAAATTTATGCGTTGTTATATTAATATTAGAATTGAACTTCGATTTAATGTAAAACTCTATATCTTCAGCAGTGGTTTCAAAAGCAAAACGGGATACGAAAATGGCTTTCGGAAGAGGGATAACTCTTAACGAATTGCCGGTAGATCTGGTTGGATTTAAAACATCTGATTGTCTCGTGATGAAATTATTGACATTTCTGATACCCGGAACATTAATAGACGGATCAGGAAAATTATGTACAGGCATAGGCGGTGGTACTGCAGGGTTATATTGACTGGAAGCAGTTGATTCAATTGAAGGTAGTGGGGCACCATTATTAATTAAATTGTCATCAGGAATTAAATTTATAGTATACGGTTTTGGATTTTCAGATGGATGATTGACTGTATTGGGAGTATTAACAGGTTGATTGACTGTATTAGCAGTATTAACAGGTTCATTATTAGCTTTATTTTTATTTCTTGATGATTTGCGACGTTTCGGAGATGATTGTGGAGACTCAAGATTATTTAATTGCTTAAAATCTTCAAATAAGTTACCATACGCGGATATTTCATTGGCTAATGCGGACACTCTACTTTGAATATTAATAAATGAATTTTTTGTGCTTTGGAAAAAACGGTAAAATTCAACACCAATTTTTTGACAGGCATTACAGCACCAATGTAACCCCTTTGTATTACAAAGGGCTTCAGCAATTAAAACTTTCAATCCACTGCACTTAAAGTGGCATAGACCATGACACAACCAACAAGTCACCATTCGCTCGTCATCGCTAGCCAAAGTGCAGCTTTTATTTAAACATTTATTTGAATCACTCATAGTTTATTATTGTCTGTAAGGGAATTTTAGAATAAAAATGTGGGTATAGTGTTTTATATGTTTCTGGCAGCACTATGTTTGTTATTGAAGAATGTGTGTAAGAAATTATTGTTTTTGTAAAATTGAGTAATCACTGGCTGTTTTATTTTTGAGTAACCTTATATTTAAAATGTTTTATTTATTTTAACACTGTTCTTTGCTTGGGCTATTGATGCTAATTATGTTTAACTATTGTTGTTGCTGTTAAAATAGAGAATGCACTTGTGAGAATAATTTGATTTTTGATTTTTAAATGATCATTAAACTCTTTGTTTTGTCTTTGTTTTGTTTTAATGCAATTTTTATTTTAATATTTTGCTTTGATAGCTATAAGCAAGCAATTTTTGTTTTGTAAATTTTAGCTTTAAAAATTACACTATCTGGTTATATTTCAGATGATTTGTTAGAGTTTTTATTATTCTACATTAAGATTTTACTCTCAAAACTTGCTCTTGCACAAAAAAGTAAACGAACGGAAAAATTGCAAAAAACTTGCACGTTAATTTAAACATATGAGCGCTAAAGAGTTTAGTGTTGTAACATATGTGTTATTTAGACTACCCAGTATATATTGTTTTCGGTACTTGATGTATTGCATTTTAATAATTATAAATTCATAGCAATTGTATTTATCAAATGAACTTTTGTGGAAGCTTTAGACTTGTTTAGTTTGTACATGACTTTCAATTTTGTTTCTAGTTAAATAACATACGAAAATACATGAATACTTGATTTTTGATATTCGGTACCCTGAATAATATGCAGTTAGAAGTATTCATATATTCATTAGCTTTACATCTCTAATATATTAATGGAAATAAAAGAAATCAACACAGATATTAGAAAACTGATAACTTACTATAATAATTGTAACTGACTACTTTAATTTGTTACAGGTTGAAAATAATTATTTTTAGTTTTTGCCGCACTTGTAATTCAGCTTTTGTTCTTTTAAATGTTTTTATTAAATTATTTTATTATGCTTTTCGTTTGCTTATTTTTGTTTGTTTACTTAATTTAATGATATGTTTTTGTTTTCTACTGCAAAAATTTGTTCAGTAAAAATTTGCAGGCTTTTTGCTGACAACTGTCACTTTACTCTCTTAGTAGATGCTCTATTTTGCAAATTTATGTGTACGCGAACGCATTTAAGTAAAATCCATTACAAATTTGTGCAAATTTTGGGGTAAACGAATGCACCTATTATTTTGTTATTATTTTCGCTTATATTGACAAAAATGGTAAAAAAATACCTCAACCTCAAGAGGATATCAAAATTAAATTCAAACTAACTTTGAAAAATCCTTTGGCAGGTTTTTTATCCTATAGTAAACTTTCATTTCACATGTATTTTTTTTTAATTTCCGAACATTTTCATTTCCCGCGATTCCCGGGAAATTAATTTTTTTTTATTGAACATTATTAATTAGATCCTAAGCAATATTTTTTTTTTTTTTTTGTTAAAAGGGAGTTTTTATTAAAAATTAAATAATAAAACACAAATATATTCAATTTGTGCATTGAAAACTTAAACGTAAACGAAAACATATTAGTTAAATGATTTGAGATAATTTTAAATTAAGAATAAATATCATATAATATTAAACAAAAAATTCATCAGATCGCTAAAAAACTTAGTTTTTAAGTCTGCTAAAACATGTATTACTTTGCTTAACATCCAATTTCGAATTTGAAGATTTAAATTTTACTTTTTGAATTGACCTTTGCATTGTCTACAGCATTTTTTAGTTTATAAGCATGGTTTTCTATCGAAATAGCCTAATTTCTCATTATAAAACACCAGGCGCGGATCCAGGAAGAGATTTTGGGGAGGGAAGTTAGGGTACTTTTGATGAAATTACTATTATATTTGATTTTTTTGTTTTTAAAAGTTTTCTTTTCCTCCCCTTGGATCCACGAAAGTAAAACACCCACTTGCCGCATTCATGGTCAATTTAAAATAACCCTCGGGGAGGCTTGCCGGTTAGAGGGTTAAATTTGATAAGTCAAATAATCAGCATTTCTTGCCTTAATCAGCATTTCTTGCCTTTAAAGATTAATAAATTCATAGCCAAATAATAATAGAAATGCTGATTAATAACATATTTCTTTATTAATTAATTATTAAAATTTTATCATGTTTTCGCGGGAATTTTGAAAAATTTCCCGGAATTCCTGTAAAAATTGTGTTGAGGAAAAGCTCAAACCTCATTCGCATGAGACTGACATCGATGACTAAAAATATGTTGTACAGTGTAATTTAATTCTAATAAAATTATATTGATATTTTTCTTAAAGTTATGCAAATTTAAGGGGAAACCTTCAAATATTGTTCAACTTTTGATAAAATAATCAATTTCATAAAATTCCCTATAAAGGAGTCGCTCCACACTCAAAACAAGACTTATAATTTTTTTTTTAATTTATACATTTTTTAACTATTGCGTTTTGAAAATATCTAACGACATTTCCAAATTAAGCATTTTAAAAAATCTTTAAAATTAATTTAAAAAAATACTTTTTTGTATTTATATTAAATTAATGGGGCATTTTGGTTTCCGGTCAGAATTTCATATCTTAATAATTTTATGTATACTAAATGAGCCTGTTAAAAACATTGTTACTACTTATATAAAACCTTCTCTTTTACTCAAAAAAGAGCAAAGAACCAGTGGCATATTTCTGACACTGTTCTTAGGCCTAAATATCATCTGTGCCTCCAAATATATTAGGCCACACTTGGATTTGAATTCTCTATTACCTTTTCGAGCTTCATTGAAATCGGCGTAAAAGCGATAGGGGTATATATTAATATCGATCTTGTATGTATTAGTATATGGTTTATCAATGACACATTAAATATATACAGTTGCGCGTTTTTAGCACTTCCACATTTTTGAATTCAAAAGATTTTTAAGAATTTTTTCAGATATTTTGTAAAAAATTCAAAATTTTCTAAATTATTTAATATTTTATTTTTTTACATTTGAGGTCATTAGAGTAAGCATTAATATCTGGATAACATTTCATTACTTTTTATGAAATGCTAAATTTTATAAAAATTTCATAAACAGGATGAAGCAGTTTCATAAATTTTTATGAAAGTTCTACAAATTTGTATGGAATGTTTCTTAAATATTATGAAAGTTTTCATAAACGTTTCATATTACATTTAGAAATTTGATTTAAAATGAAGAACACATTAAATAATATTTAATTGATGTTTCAGAATTTTAAATTATTTCTTTTAGTTTTTGAGTTTCAAAAAGTCTAAATGATAAAGTGTGTAAACGAAATCTATTTACTAATTAAAACGAGAAGTTTGAAAGTTCTACAAAAACTAGAATGAAAATTCAAACACTCTTGGAACCTTTTAACTTTAGACTTTAAAAAATATTATTTTTTTTTTGTTTTTAAAACTTTTTTCATATCAATATTGTCAAAAAAGCTAAATTTAAAAAATTAACGTGGACACATTTCTACCAAATATGGTTTCTAATTTATAGGTATACTTTGGTAAGAGAAAGGCCTCTGGAAATAAAAATAAATTCCATAAATCGGTTTTGAAAAACCAACATCTTATAAGTACATACATCTCGAATTTTATTTTCATAATTATTTGATATTTCATTAGCGTAATTTATCACAACAAAAAAGTTAACTATCGTTAGTGCTTTTGAAAAAAATTTCGGCTTTTGGAAGTGCGGAAAGGGAAATGTTTCTAAAATCTAAAATATTTTCGGACATAAAAGTGCAAAATCTAAACCAGGGAATACATAAAAAGATTTCCCAACGAACACAAAATGTGAGCAAATAGAACAGTTCGCAAAACTTGAATAGTACAAATATATTCAGGAATAATTGTCCAACACCTAACAAGCACTGTCAATGCGAGAATGCGAAAATTCGCTCCGTCTCGCAAAGAATGGCAATTTTTGATGAAGGTCTATGAAACATTTGTTATAAATTTTTATGAAACTTTGCATCATATTCATAAAAACTTCATAAATATAATGCATAATATATGACAAACGATTTATGAAACAATATCATCAATATGATGAAACTGTTTTCCCTGAGTATAGGCTAGAACACTTGAGTATTGATTTATATATTTTTTTTTTTTTTTTTTTTAAAGAGAAGCAGCACTTAGGAAATTCTTCCTATTAATTAATGTGTTGCTTTCTTTGCAAAGGGGATAGTGGAGAGATGAAAGGTGGTGAAAGATGGTGAAAGATGAAGAGCTTCAAACATGGCAACACTGTAATTGCGCGAGTAGATAAGTCTTAGAACAGTTGTTGCTCGCCACCTGATGTAGAGTTGGCGAATTTATTGAAGCTTTTTGTTTCATAGCCCTGATTCATTATTTTACTTCGGTGGGCTTAAGTGCTATGGGAAAACCGAAGGTGGGCGCAGCGATACATATAAGTGATAGAAAACTCATACATTTAATTTTTCTAAATTGATGTTGTCGTCACCGGGAATCGAAACCGGGCCATCTGTTTAATAGTCCAACGCGCTAACCATTACACCACAGCACCCACAAATATGGTTTTCAGAAAGCAAAGCACAAGAGAAAAAAAAATTAAAAAAAATTTCTTTCATAACCTCTTTTTTTGCACATGATCCATTTCAGTGACCAGCTCCAACATTTTTTAAAAAAATTCTCAAAAATCTTTTGGGCCATAAGTATATATATTTCGCTTTAAGAGTTGCAAATATCCAAAACAAAAAATTTAAATGCTGAAACGGTTCTATATATATGTATATATAATATACAAATTTTGTTTAAAATGCTGTAAGTCATAATCCGTTGAATTTACCGGAAACAAACTATGACATAGGAAACATTATTATGTGTAGTGGAATGTGGTGTACCATGAAACGATTGATATACTAACATGTTAGCATATTAGCTGCAGTGAACATGTTAGCATATTAGCTGAAATGAATTGAAATATATTTGTATATAAGCGTGCTTATGTCGTCTGCATTAAAATTTAAAAAAATTAGAAAATTCCAAAATAATCGCAAGTTTTTACATTTTTGAAGTTCTGTCTCTAGGTACACTTTTGAGTGTACCTTGAAATAGTTAGAGTGTACCTTAAAATGATAATTTTTATAGTGAAAATGTGTTCATCAAGTTTATCAGTTTTTATTCAATTTACCTATAGAGCAATTCCATTTAATATCAACGTAAAATGACTCGATGTTTTCCGATTTTGAAAAAATTTTGTGTGTTTTTTTTTTTGGAAAACTCTGACAACCCTATAGCTACAAATTGAGGGGTAGAGACTTCACTTAAAAGGTCGTAACTTTTGATGTGTAAAAAATGTCGACAAATTTTTTTGCATAACAACGGCTAGGTTTTGGGGTATAAAAAAAATAAATAAAACAAATTTTACACATTTTTTAAAAATAAAAATTTTTGAAAAAAAAACAAAAATTAAAATCAATTTTTGGTTCGAGTCATTTGCACCCTTCATCAATATTACTTTTTTTACATTTATTCTTTAAATTTCTTGTTCCATACCTTCATTTAATGAAACAATTTTAATGGAGTAGTATTTGAACCATATTGGCCTTATAGGCTTGGTGCTTAAATTTGAAATAAATAAAAAAAAAAAAAAAAAAAAAAAATGACCTTCCACTCATAAACTGTATTGCACTTACAATTTAGTATTCCACAGTTAATATATTGGGACTGAACGACTATTTTTTCAAAATATTTTATTGATTCGGTTCATTTAAAAATAAATAAATAAATAAATAAATAAATAAATACGAATTTTAGTGTTATTATATCCACTAGAATTAGGTCCTTCATATAGTTCACTTTAAAATGACAATATGTAAAAAACTTTTTTTTTAATATTGAAAATTCTATAAAAAAAAAAAAACATTAGAGATTGTTTTAGACTTAAACATGGAACTTCCTGTTGTTTACCACTTATATGTTAAAATTTATCAATTATTGCAGTGACCAGTATTGAAATTAAATTTGAGTTAAAACAATGTGAATTTTATGGTACACTTATGATAGTGTTTTGAAAAAATGTACGTTGATACTCTTATTTACTAAACAAATATACCAATTTTAAATCCCAATCTTTTAAAATGTTTAATTTTTTAATATTGTTTTAGTTCTGTATACATATTATATGTATACAATTTTAATTGACTTCAAAATTTTTGTGAATATTTGCTTTGAGCGTTTCAAGGTACTCCACCCCATTTGTCTCCACATCTATTTAATTTATGGACCTAGATGTATGATAAATACGAACAAGGCTAAATAAAAGACTAACTAAATTTATTTCAGTCTCTCTTTGATCTGTTCCAAGTCTGGAAAACATAAAATTACATATTTCTAGTTACCATTACCACGTCTCCACGGAGGGTAACACCACAAACGCTAGTTTTTAGAAAATTAAAAAAAAAAAACGAAAATAATTATTAAACATTCGATATTTTATTAATTATTTGCGATTTTTGAAATTATTTTCCTTATTTTTAATTTTTTTTTGTAATTTTTTTTTTATAATAAGATCTCATTCTGAAAACTTATTTTAAGAAAGCAACTGAATTAAATTATTTGCCTTAAAATTCGACAGATAGATATGTATAATTGTAAATTATATTAACTTGATTTTATAATTTGAATTTGTTAACGTTTATTTTTTTCTTTGTGTCTTATATGATTATATTACAGTATATATTTTGGTGGAAATTTTGTTTTAAAAATCATTTTGCCAACGCAACTGAAACAGTATTAAATTATTTTGCTAACAATGGATGGATTAATATCAGTGTTGCCAATTTTTGAATAGTTATTCAAAAACGGGATAATTTTTGAATAATAACATTTTTGTGTAATTTCCATGTACTTTAACTTTTTACAGAAATTTCGGGCTAGTAATGTTTTTGTTCACATTAAACTCGTGCAAAAATGTGGAACATTCACTAATACAGTAAATGTGAGTCCCAGTTTGTTAATAAATTAACATTGACCCATATTTAGATAAATTGAGTTTTTTGCTTTTGGCAAATTAATAAAAATTTGCTTAACATTAAACCCACTTAAGAAGAAACCAAAAACGTTGCTTTATGTTTTATTTGTATTTTGAAACCTATATTTAAAAAATGTTTGCGAATTAAACCCAGCAAGAAACTTATTCGCTGTAGTGACCATAGGAGAGAAAAGGTCATCGTAAGCTGGCACAGCGCATTCTTTAGGGACACACCCAAAATTGTCCCCTTAGTATGTGGTGTATCGAACCAATTGTCCTCATCTTATACGCTAGATGTATAAAAATGCATGAAAACTTTGCGTACAGTTGGGGACTGTGCAAATGTCCCTAAACTATGCGGGGGAACGAATAAATGTCCCAACAGTATGCGCTGTGCATACATATATGTATATGTTATTTAAAGAAACAATTTTATAATTTAGTTAATGTTCAATTGGCTGGTTAGTTTTAATTTTTTTGTAATCACCCAGTAGAAAATAGTTGTACTTACGACTTTTTGAAATTTATATTTTGGTTACTGCGTTTGTTTTTGCGTCGTTAATAGCGACCGGGGAAATGCGACGCAAACCGAAACGACGCAAATCGAATCACTTTTCTGTATATGCTCAGAATAACTTACCTAACAGAATAAAATGGGAATTCCACTTTTTATACGCAAATTGAAAAATTCTTCATATGTACATTAGGGTGATAACTTTTTTTGGACAACATTCTCCCCAGGGGTTTTCTAATGGCAAATATTGTATTAATGATAAAAAAAACTATTTCAGTTCAATTGGTAAAAAAAACCTTGCGCACCGACAGCGATTTCTAAAATGCCTTTAATATGTTTATTTTAAATTTTTTTTAATAACAATTTTTTTTAAATATGGTTTATACATATGTAAGTAAGCAAATTTGGAAGAAAACTATTCCATTGACTCGAAAACGGACTTTACTGTTGATATCAGCATGCCTTAATTATATAGATGTGATGGTCAGATGTTGAGGCATCAAAAAAAGTTTTTTTTTTAACTTTGTTTGATTCAAAACTTTAACGCGTTTGGTGCGGAACCTTTTTTAACGATAGCGAAAAACTAAAAACGCAGTTCTTAATATTTGTCCATGCCCTACACGATTTTGTCTGGAGAGATTTGATATTTGCAAAAAATGCAAAAAGTTATCACCCTAATGTACATATGTAATCATGACTTCAGTGGAAAAATTCAATCGGATGTAGCGACGCAAATCGGAATCAAAACGAAACTAATTTTAAAAAGCGACGCAAATCGAAACGACGCAAGTAGGATCGACGCAAATCGGGGCTTCAGTGTATTTAAATTTTTTATTGTGAATTGGGCTGAGATGTAAATCTACTGGTGCAGTACTGGTGCCAGAGAGTAGCGCCATTCTAGTTTAAGAGTTTATCTGCAGACCCAGTTTTTTCCATATTTTGCTTTCCAAACAATAAAAAAACGGTTCAAAATTGTATAAAAAAAACTCCATTTAAATACGAGTTTGAAGTTCTAAATTTGTTAGCATTTGTTTTTAGCAATAAATTCTCAGGTGGCAAATGAACGCACACATTTTTTAAATAGATAAAAAGAAATAATAACACACAAAATAGTTTAAATATTATTTAGTTTATGAACATACCCAGGCAGAAAAACAGAATCGGCACAGTGTTGGTCAAGCGTCGGCGACGGCCGGTTATGCGTTTGACACAAGGGGGTTTAAAATCTTGATAGTATTACCTTGTTACCCGATTGATAACAGTGGCCCACCGTTGGGTTTAAACGAACTTGCAACAGTTGGCATAACGTTGATAATAATAATTCAAAAAATTGTGTACTTTTAAAAAAGCTTAAATTGAAAAGCAAGAAAACAATTTGGTCTTAGTATTTTACATCTTTGTGTGAAATATAAAAAGATATTTAAAAAAAATTTTAATATTGGTAGAAACAATATTGACAATGAATTTTGCGAGTGGTACTGGCAGAACATATGCTTTGTAAACCAAATAGTTTTTTTCCGAGTACAATATTAGTTGTACCTTTGGTAATTTTTAACACAATGGGTTTTCAAATATATCAGTGATTTGCCTTTTGTCATTATTTATATAATTAAGTTCTAAACCAACTGGTAGCGTACTGGTGCCAAAGAGTTAGTTCAGAACTGGTTCTGCGAGGTGTCACATTAGTACCAGTTTGGCTTCCTATTTTTCGTCCTCAAATTGCAGTTTTCACAACTGGGAGTTTGGAATTAGTTCATATGACATCTCCATGTTAAATTCTACAGTTATTTATATGCAGAAGCGGTAGAACTTGTACTAGTTGTCTGGTTCAAAGAAACTAGTACAAAACTGGTTCTTTACTTATTGTTATAAAATAGGTCGTCATTTTTCGTAAAAAATTTTAGGCACATTTCGCATTTTTCAATGAACCGCACTTTCTTTTTTTACTATGCCTATGCAGCTGAAATCGAATTAATTTATTTTGTCACACATCGATGGATGCGTGTGTTCAGTTTAAGTTATATTAAATTAATTTATAATTTTTGTTTTTGTTGACTCGGGAAAACCTCGATAATGGGTTGGTATTACTGAACATGTTACCTGGTAATAAGCTAAACTGACGGCCTTTAGTTGCACAACATTCAAATGATTACATTTAATTTTTTTCACCAAATTTGGCAATTTAAAATAATATTCGATCTAAAAAATTAAAGATTTCAATAAAAAGTTTTCGACAACTCTTTACCTATAAATAAAGAGTAACATATTAATGGCCGTAATTTCAAGCAATATATACCTACTGGTGCTTAGATACCTACCGTGTACACGAACAAAATCGGGTAGGTATCTAAGCACCGGTAGGTATCTATTGCTTAAAATTACGGGCATAAGTAAGCGCCTCGATGGACACGGGGTGTAATAGAAAAGTTTGTAATAGAATAGTAGTATTACGAAAAGTTTATTTTTCCAACCAAAACTTATAAAAGATTTCATATATAAAATTTTTAGTTACAAATTTATAAATTTTAATTTAATACTCAATATAAAAAAATTCAGTTTTCAAAAAAAACCTTATTTCATTTATACTGGAGGTAATGTGTGTTTTGTATGGTGTCACCAGCCACCATAGGGTTTTTGTAATAGACAAGTAACCAGTTACCGACCTTGATTTCTTATTCCCAAACTTCTGTCCATTCGATTTCAAGTTAAGACGATGTCTTTTAGTGGTAACCTTTTGCAATCATAAATGTCCTTGGACCAAACTATGAGCTTTTTAAAAGAAATAAGCTTCAATCTTACTTTGTATTTACTATCAACGGTTTCCAGTCAAGATAAATATGTTTTTAAGATTTTTGAAAACTGTGTTCATTTCACAATATTTTCTCGTTTCAATCCGTGCACTGCACATACAAATTTGGGTTTTTATCGAAATAGCTTAATTTAGTATTTCCTATTTTAAAATACCCGCCTTTACGCGTGCTTACCGGTTAGAGCATTAACTCGTCAAACGCAGTTTTTGAGTATTATACTTTGACCAAGAACTTTAAAGAAAAAATGAAGCCAACAAAATTGTTGGCGATTTTCATTACTCTGTTTGGTGAAAAACGGCAAAATAAAACTGACAACCCTGGTCAGCACATATACAGGGTGTTTCCAGTTTGAGTTTTTTTTTTAATGCAAATTAAACACAACATTTTGAATAGAAATTTATTATCTGTTTATTAATAAATGTTGTAGACGGTCTACCATTTATGAATCATGAATTATATCTTTCAAAAATCGCATGTACGGATTACACATGTCGATTCTGGGGGTGTCATTGGGTCATTTTGCTTTGAAAATACAGCTGATATGGTCTTACCATTATCGGATTACGATATCGTGTCATATTGATAATCATCAATAGGCCCAAAAAAGTTGTCAACATGTCACGATATCGTAATCCGGTCACGGTAAGCGCATTTGCAAAGCAAATAACCCAATGACACCACTAGAGCAATATGTGCACTAGGGTGTCCCAATCAAAAAAAAAATTTTGAGGATCATTCTTAATTTGAATACTCATAAGGCTAAGAATTTTTGAGAATTTTTTCAGATTTTTCGGAGGTGGTTTTAGAGGTCGCGCAAATCGATTTTTTTACCAAAAATCGAGCTTTTTGGGCTTTTTTTTTGAATTGTGCTTGAAAATTGGTAAAAAATCGGTATTTCTTCAGCTTCTGAGTCAACATTCTTAAAGAAAATTTTCCGATCTTTAATTTTATGTGCATAAATAATAAGTTTCGGCAATGATTTTGCACATTTTGACAATTTAATAACGGTTTTTCGTAAATTTTCAACAAATATGGAAAATAATGCTTTATAACTTTTAAAATTCGTATAAAGACTAAAAAAACTAATGATGCAGTTTAATAGATTATTAAGTTTTTAAATTAATTAGCTGAAAAAACATGAATTTTCTTTCACCGTTCTCGAGTTATACCCTTTTAAAGCTTTGTACACATTGTATGAAATGTATAATACTATAAGGTGTGAACTAGGTTTTGCATTGGTTTAAGCTTTAAATAATTGGATTTTGAAAAGTTTTTTACAAATAAAATAATAGTTACTTACCACTCATACATTACAATTATATTAAAAACAAAGAAAAAATAGATTTGTTATAAATCATTTATTAGTGTTCTTGCGATGCTGCTCTACCCCCTGCAGTAAACTCTGAAAGTCTGTTTCAGAAGTTGTGATATTGATATAACTATTAGCCAAGGCCACACCACGTTCTGCGACATCATTTACAACTTGCAATTGTTGAACTTTGTGTTTTGCTTCCTGAAATGATTTGTTTGTTTTCCCCTTTTTCTGGATCCGTTTGTAGAAAATCAGTAAATGTTGCAGGCTTCAAAAAAAGTTAGGCTGGCTTTTGTAATAAAACACTAAATTTGTTTATTTTCAATCATGTCTTCTGTTAAATTTCCTTTCACTAATTCGTTGTTATTACTTGGTTCATGTAGGTTTCTAAGCATAAAAAGCAAAGTTTTGGTATCTATACGTTCATCAAAAAATGATAAGGCAGCCAACTTCTCGGAAAGGTACCACTGATGACCCAGAAAGGCTTTCAGAGTCTCGCATGCAACTTTTTCATTAAAGCGTTTGTAATCATACAATTGTTTCAAAAGTCTAAGGTACCAATTTTTAATATATACTCTTAAAATAAATGAGGTAAACTCCAGCAAGGCATCAATTTTTTGAATTTTGAATGAAAGGTTGTAGCTGGTTTCGAAAAAATACATATTTTTAGAGAGTATATAATTTTCATCATCCAGCGAGCTCGGCTAATGGCTCCAGGATATTTTATTGTTGTATGGGGCTCAGGTCTATCACCCAAAAAAATAAGGCTCAGTTGCAGCATTTCATTATAATCTTCCCTTGGTTGCATATTCTCCAGCTGCTAATTACCGGAAGAGGGCTCTAGCATAAAAACTTTTATCTCAAGCCATAAAATTTATCTCAATCTCAAGCAAGCGTCTTCCACTTATTAGTTTACAAAAATTTTAATTGTATTGTGACTTGTTATCTCTAAACCTATAGACTATCTGCCAAAAATAGGGTTGTAGTTCCCCCAAATCCAATAAATCATGAAATTTAGTTCGAGCCATATCAGTGCCACCTAGTGATAACGGCTTTTTGGCTACTTTTTTGCTGTCCACAACTTGACAACACTTAAAACTAAGCTTTGACATACAATAAATAAATTTTCAAATCTCATAATCTAAAGTTTACAACAAATCGGATGCCCAAATCTTATAGTACTAAAAATTTCATACAATGGGTGCAAAGCTTTAAAAGGGTATAACTCGAGAACGGTAAAAGAAAATTATATTGTTTTTCTGCTAATTTATTTAAAACTTCATAATCTTTTAAACTGCATCATTAGTTTTTTAGTCTTCATACAAATTTTAAAAGTTATAAAGCATTCTTTTTCATATTTGTTGAAAATTTACAAAAACTGTTATATAATGTATTAAAATGTGCAAAATCCCTGACGAAACTTATTACTTATGCACATAAAATTAAAGATCGGAAAATTTTCTTTAAGAATATTTACTCAGAAGCCGAAAAATTACCGATTTTTAGCAATTTTCAAGAATAATTCAATAAAAGCCAAAAAAGCTCGATTTTTGGTACAAAATCGGTTTGCGCGACCTCTAAACCACTTCCGAAAAATCTGATAAAATTCTCAAAAATACTTTACCTTATGAGTATCCAAATTAGAAAAGATCTTCCGAGAAAATCCAAATTTTTATTTTTTTTGGGACAACCTAATGTGCACCCAACAGTAACATGGTAATCGACATGTGTAAGCGTGCACGCGAGGGACATTTGGATGACATAATTTATCCTTTATAAATAGTAGACCCTTTACGACATATATTATTAAAAAGTAGTGGGATTCCGTAACTTGTTAGCTGCAAAATTCGGACGGTACAATGTCAAAATTTCAATAATTAACAACAAAATTTCTTAAGAGTTATTCTTTATCATATTTTAACGAAACTTGTTGTTGAAAAGTCGTTAACTTATCAACAACATTTTTTTATTTTTTTTATTTTAAGTTAACGATTTTTGTCTTTACTGCATAAACTGCCAAAGCAAATATAATTTAAGTAGACAACATTTGTCGGTATCTCTTGTCAAATATTAAAAAAATACAGAAAAAACATTTTCGGTAACCGACATTTATTGGTAGTTAACGAAATCGATAAAATCGTTAAGAGAATCGCACTACATATAATAAATTTATATTAAAAATGTGTGTTTAGTTTGTGTTTGAAAAAGAAACTCGAACTTGAAACACCATGTACATATATCGCACACCCAGTTCAAAAGTGACTCAACTCAAAATTTTAATTTTTCGGTTTTATATGCTTAAACTATGCACAATATACTTGTTTATCTATTAAAAAAATATCAGTGTATTTTGTTGTTGTTAACTGTTGCTAAAACACAGTTATGTCTGTCTTTATGTTTCAATTGGTATAAAGTTGCAAATGTATTTTTTCGATTTCTGAAAAATGAAAAATTTTGAGTTCAGTCACTTTTGTACTAGGTGTGCGATATGTACAACAGCATGGCGTATGAGTAATTAACAATAAATATCGTAGACATTATAATGTTTCTGACACCATATATCTATTTGCAATCAGTTCAATGGCTCCTGACTTACAGCGTTATTAACCATACATGTATCCATTAACGTTGACCACTGTACGTATAAGTGATATTAATATACGTATAAGCAATATTTAAATAATATAAAATACTAAATGTTTAAATTGTTAGTATAGAAATTAACAACTAATTGCAAAACATGAAAAATTATGATAAATTGTAACGTAAGTATACCACATACAAATCGATTTTTATCTAAATTTTATGGTTTATTAAATAAACAACAAATTAACACATACAAAATCATATAAAATTTAACCTAATCTTATCAATTGCTGTAATTAATAAATAATTCATAGATTCACTGTCAAATCAATAGATAACGTGACATTATTAACAACACAATTACAAGGATCCGCATTCACATACACACATACATACATACACTTTCAATTTGTGTGATGAAAATTTCAAATGTGTTGATATCGCCAATGATGAGGACTTTTTATAAGATAAATGAGCGATAAAATAATTTTGTATGCAAAACGCGAAGTAAATTAAATTTTTTTATTTTATATACAACACACAGAAACGCATAGTGAATGACAGAATGTGTAGTTTTTTTTTTTTTTCTTCTTCTATCATTTTATATTTTATGATTGTGCGGTGGATGCAAAAATGTAATAATGGCAATCTATCGTTGTATTTGCTACGGTAGCAAACAAGCATACAATCTGATGTGGTGGTAGTTGATGTTTATAAAATGTCCATAAGGATTCAAAAACAACAGCAAAAATATCAAAATTCGATTAAACTACATTGTTTGTAATTTAGTTTATTGCTGAATATAAAATGTGGGCTAGTATGTGTATTATTTTGCTTATATTCCATGTGTTCTATAATATGGATGGAATGTCTAAAAGCGTTTTTCAAATATTCATACAGACTAGGGTGATCAGATCGGGTTTCAAAACCGGTTCAACCGGTTTTTTTGTCTATTGTCGGTTTTGGTTTTCCTAAAAAGTTAAATTTTCGAATATTGAATAAATTGTTTTTTTTTTTTGTTGTCGAATAACCGTTTTTTTCTTAATTATTCTCGTTTAACTTCAATATATTAGAAACATTAAATTTACTAAAGTTATGGTTAAAAACTGAATATTCTAAAAAACTTTTGTAAAAGCCGGGTTTTCATTAAAAAGAGAAAATTACGCATAAAATTCTTCCGTAACCTCAAACAAAAATCTTATTATTCTGTAATTATATATTTGGGGATGTTAACAAATTCAAACAAAATAATATAATTTTTTTTTTGTAAATAAAAAGCACATATTTTATATTTTTTGTTGGCAGTTTTAAAGATTTTTTGTTTATTATTTATTTTTAAAACCTGTTTTAATAAAGTCGTTATAAATAATAGACTGTTCCTCATAAATTGTATTAAATGCAAAAGATATATCTCATAAAACAAAATTTTAAATGATTTGTAAAAACTATTGTTGTTTTTTGAAAACAATCGAAAAATTTTCTAAAGGTAATTCAAAATGATATTATTCATTCAAGTAAAAATTAAAATTATTTGGGAGTAATATTGACATGTTGAAACAAGAAATCTGTCAGCCACAAAACAGTATCAATGTCACTTGGAATAACTTTCTCAGAAAAGGTAATATATCTCTCAAATCACTGACGAAGGTTCAATACCAGAAACTGCGCAGTCTGATTCAGAAAAAATTTGCAATGTAGTTATGATTTTTAGAAAATACTCTCATTCTTCTCTACCACGCCTTTCACAATTAAATTAAATAAAATTGCATATTAATTATAGTATTAATTGCAATTGTCTGAAAAAGACGTAAAAATTCAAACTCAAACAAAAATCAAACTTTGCTCTCTTGCACTTACAACATATGGGAAAACAGTGGACATTAGAGTGAGGTAAGTTTCTAAAAATAGAACTGTTGTGTTGTTGGAGTTGTACTTCTGAGATTATGTATGCAAGAACCGTGTATTGAATAAAACTAGTTTTAATCACAACAAACCTCGACCTGACGATAGCTCAAAGGGCTAAAGCGCTCTGTCTAACGTGTAGTACGAGTGCATGTTGCATTAGAAATCAGTTTATCTATACCACGGTTAGTGATTGCACAGAAAAATTTCATATAGACGAAATCGAACAAATAAAAAAACATAACAAATATTACATTATTCAAAAAATTCAAAAAAAAAAACAGGGTCACTGACGAAGGTTCAATACCAGAAACTGCGCAGTCCTGATTCAGAAAAAAATGAAAATTTTCAATGTAGTTATGATTTTTAGCAAATACACTCATTCTTCTCTACCACGCCTTTCACAATTAAATTAAATAAAATTGCATATCAATTATAGTATTAATTGCAATTGTCTGAAAAAGACGTTAAAATTCAATCTCAAATGGAAATTATTTCTAGCAGTATGTAGAGCTGTGCAGACATACGGAGCTCAAGTATGGGGCTAATCTCATTTTGATCTTGTGGATAAGCTATCTACTTACTTTATCAAAAACATTTTGAGGATGCTAAACTTTACCCCAACATATACCCTTATGCTGGAAACAGGATTTGAAAATGGGCATCTATTCACGTTAGACTTGCATCTAAGATATGTAGCCAAAACTCTTTTTGAATATAACGAGGACAGATTACCACATCAGCTTTCAATACAGCTTCTAGAGCGCCAAAGATGGGTAAATAAATTAAATGTGATAGGGTCAGAATTTTGTATTGCGTGCAATTTTATCACAATAAAGTCAATCTACTAAAGTCATTTAAAACGAAATACATACCTTAACAATATAGAAACTCAAGTAAGTCAGAATAGTAGATTTTATGAAAACTTGGACGCAAAACACTGGCCAACGGTATATAACAGAAGGCAATACTCAAGAATCAATAACTTGGATATTAAAGGCTAGAAGTGATTTGATAGAGCTAAATGGAAATACATTTCAAGCTAATGCATCAACTGTATGTTCTCTTTGTGATATGAATGAACTGGACAATATACCACATTTTCTAGGTAGATGTCATTTTCCTTTTTCAAAAAGGAAAATGAAATAGTGAATATTTTAAACCGATTTACTGTAGATTAGAAATCCATAGCTAATTATGTGAAAATTTGTATTCGATACAGAAAATTTTTGTTAGATGAATTTAATCTTTAATTAAATATCATGTATATCTTGCACGTGTAAATTTGTATATGTTAGGTCAATGTCTTAATTATTTAATTTTTATTTTTTATTATATTTTTTTAAATTTATGCTTTAATTTTTATGTATATTGCTTAAATAATTTTTAAATAAAAAATAATATTACTACCACTACTACTATTCAAAAAAAACCGGTTTTCAATAATAATCGATCAAACTAATAATACGTACACTATATAATCTTGTTAAATTTTGTAAATTGTATTATTGTGAAACTATATGGTTTATATAGTCTCTAATTTTGAACATGTGTGTAGGTGTGCGTTTTAGTAAACTAATGATGGCGGTAGAAATTATATAAATGACATAAAAGCTAATTTGCTGTACTCGATACGTGGATTTGTAGAATGTGTTTAAAAATAAAACGGAATCCCTTGAAACAAATTAAAGTCTATGCAGTCTCACTCATATGGATTTTCTTCAATCTTAATGAAATTCGGAAATGTGATGGAGGAAAAAAATATGGATCAAGCGTCTTAAAACATATCAAATCAACCACTCGGCCTCCAGCCTTTCTGATTTCCACCAAACTTAGTATAGAAGATGTACAGTGGTCAACTTTAATGAATATATGTTTGTGAAAATTTTGTTAATAACGCATTAAGCCATGAGACGCTGTGTACATTATTTATTGTTAAAGTACCACAACCATTAAGCTCGTATAATTGTTGACAAATGCTATTGAAGTTAAGAAAAAACATGTACCCATTTTTGTGCCAGTTCCATAATTTTTTAAATAAAAGAGTATTATTTACGATTTGTAAATCAAAATGTATTATATATATATATATAACACTGACCAACAAATTTTAAACTCTGAGACCAAGAATATACTTTGTAAATACTTGAGCTTGAATCCGATGTCAGGTTTTCGTGATATATTAGCAAAAAATTTGAAGGAACCCCGTTTCCGCCATATCCGAGACGTTATAACAACGCGAATTCACATTTATTTATAGAATTTGTGATGTTGTCTGAAAGTCCTAACATCAGTTATGTCTTGTGCCTTCTTTGAGATATCGTGACCTAATATTTAAAAAAAACTAGGGTTTTCGCTATTTTACTTTTCGTTCTTATCTTCGGTGATTCTTGAAGTCATAATTTTTTCCATAAATATTATTTTTTAATTGTTTAAATATCTCTTATATTTCCCTTGAAAATTATTAATATGATGTGTTTGATGATTTCATAATAACGCTCTCAGCCGTTTTTTTTGTGTTTTCTTTTTATATTTCTTTATTATTTTTTGTTATTTTTATAAGTTTGACCACATATTTGCTTTTTTCTAATTTTTTATATTTTTTTTTGATATTTTTTGTGATTTTTTTTTTTACAATTTTGACAATTTTTTTTTTTTTTTTTAAGATTTTTTTAACTTTTTAACTTTTTAATATTTTTATATTTTTTGTGATTTTTTATAATTTTTTTTATTTTAGAATTTATCAAAGATTTTTCTATAGAACGAAATTACTGTCTTTTCTTATGATAACGTTCGCGTTTCATTTTAAATGATCGTTGGAGAGACTTACATTTATGACTACTACAGTTATCTTTACTTTTGAAACACCAGTCCGCCATCATTTTTTCGTCGCATCTGCCTTGATAACATCGCTCTTTTTCTTTAAAGTCTAGATGGAAACGTTCACCCATCTCTTAACTGAATGCTCCAACATTTTCCGAAAAGTATCCCAAATGAAAAAAATGGAAATGTAACTTCATACTCATTAAACATCCTAATCGTTTAAAATTTTTCAACATGCTTTAAACAATAGTTCTAAAGTTTGGATCCCGATTGTTCCCTAAAAAATGTTCTACTGCATCTGTAAATAACTTAAACTTAGCTTCTGTTTCAGTAGATGTCACGGATTTTACAAAATCATCATCTTGAAAAAATCTTAAAGATCGCCATTAAATAATAATATGAAAAAACATCTTAAGAAAACATAAATTAAGTAATTTTTTTGTCGTGATATTGTGTTCGACGTGAATATGTCAGAGACGATAATTAAGAGAATAGAAGAGATATCTAAACAATTCAAAAAGCATTTTTATGGGAAAAAGTAAAGCTACAAGCTTCTTAAAAATGCACATTAAAATAAAGGCAAAATGTAGCGAACAATTTAATTTTTGCATTCATAGCTAAAATACCATGAATATAGCGAAACACCATTTATTTAAACTTTCAGCTGAATTCTCGCTGTTATAAACGTCTCGAATATGGTGAATAAGACATCTCGAAAAACCTGATCTGATGGAGAAATTCTGAGATCAGATTCGGATTCAGCTCAACTCAAACCAAAAAAGGTCCAAGTATTTCGATTTTTTTTTTAATTTTTTCGGTCTGTGTAATTTTTGCTGTGGGGTACTGTTTAATTGATTTGTACCATTTTTAACGCTAACGTTATTGGAATTAAAGCTAGCGATAACGGAAATTATTTTTAAAGATTGCAGCACTACATACAATTTTTTTTTAAATGCCGATGAACTTTAATGAGTGCTGAGTGTTAAATGAAGTTATTAAAATATTTGCAATTTTCAGAATTTATCTCCTAAATTTTTTTTTTGGCGTTTTTCTGATTTTTAATAATAAAAAATATAAAGTTTATCTCCTAAATTTTTTTTTTGGCGTTTTTCTGATTTTTAATAATAAAAAATATAAAGTTTTGTATATACACACAGAAAAATAAAGTGCCAACTGAATTGAAAAGTGTATTTGGCTGATACAGCCAATAACTTCGGTATATTTAAATTATTAATGTGACTTATGAGTATATTGATAGTAATGCAACAATTTCATAGAATTTTTCTCGTAGATTCAATGAATACTTTCATTATATCCAATAAATGTGTTAATATTAAGAAATTTTCATAAAGTTTTTTTCATAAAATTTCACAGTTTCATAAAAAAACAATTATTCGATCTCTTCATAAATTTAACGCAAATTTTCTATTGAACTATGCAATTATTTCAAAGACTTAATTTTTTTATTTTTTCATAAAATTTCATTAATTTTTATACATTTCAAACTTCAGTTGTAAGATTTAATTATTAAGTGTTCAACATATTTCATAAAGTGCTTTATTATTTTAATCAAGCCTCTTTTTAATTTTGGACTTATTTAAAATGAAATTATTTAAAAAATCATATAAAGAGTACTAGATAAAGTACTAGAATGATGAAGTACTAGAAAAAATTGTCAGAGATAGACACACTAAAGCTGTCATTATGCCAAAAAGGCATTGGAATGGCTTAATGCAAAAAACATACCTTTTGTACCAAAATACGCTAATCCTCCAAACGTCCAAAAAGCACTTCCCATTGAGGACCTTTGGGGTCTTTTATGCCTAAAAGTATACGAAAATGCTGGGGAAGCCAAATACACTAAAAAATTAAAGAAAAAATTGAAAGCAGCGTAAAAAATTTTATTTTTTTTTATTAATTAATAATCATATAATTACAAATTATACTACCCTAACCGAGCACTAGCTACTATGGCTTTCGGTGCGTTGTAGCGAAAACAGACCAGTGCCTCTGGTGGGAATCGAACTCACAACCCCCGCACAGATAAGCCAGCACGCTACCAACTAGCCTACCGCACGTACAAAAAATTTAAATGAATGTCGTCGTCCAAACCAGGATTGGAGAAATCAAGCATGAAATATCCAAAATAGAAAATCGCGGTCCATTGGCTCTCTACAATTAGTGAATTAATTATTTATTGTCTATACTGTGCTATAAATAAAAATACTCAAAAAAAATAATTATCTTTCAAACTACAAGCGTTTTAAAATTGTCCAACTACTATATTGGCATAGGTTATTAGAGTTGAAAATGATGTGTCTAAAATCAGATTTTCAAAAAACTTTCGAGATCATTACTTTATATTTGAAATAATGATAAAAATTAATACTTATGGGTAACGCATTATTAACATGTGTGGCCGTATATGGGCAATAACGCGGCGAATGTTGTTCTCCAAGTGGTCAATCGGTTCGGGCTTTTCGGCGTATACCCTGTGTGACATGTTGCCCCGTCTTGTTGAAACTGCAGCTCCTGCACATCATGGTTGTTCAAATGATGAACGAAAAAGTCAGTAATCATGGCTCTATAGCGGTTACCATTGAATGTAACGTTCTGATCAGCATCGTTTTTAAAGAAGTACAGACCAATGATTCCAACAGCCCATAAAGCACACCAAACAGTCAGTTTTTCTGAATGTAACGTTATCTCAACATACACTTGAGGATTAGCATCACTCTAAATACGGCAGTTTTGTTTATTGACGTATCCATTTAACCAAAAGTAAGCTTCATCGCTATACAAAATTCATCGCTATACAAAATTCGTGAGCGCTACACAGCCATGATTTTCAAAAAAAATTTGCACAATTT